>JANKKI010000122.1:2935000-3582169 GCA_025175665.1 Cinchona pubescens | reverse complement strand
GGATTATATAATTTTTATTTTATTTTTTGTTATATGTAAAATTACTAAAATGTCCATACTTTTAAAAAATTACATCTTTACCTACGAAAAGTCGAACTACTCGAGCTAGAATTCGAGCTCGCTTACTTATTGTCGAGCTCGAATCGAGCTCGAACTATGTCAAATTTTTCATTCGAGCTCGAGTTCAAGTATTAGAAAATTTCGAGTTCGAAGCCAAGTGAGGACTATTCGTGCTCGATCTTGTTCGAAAAGGAAACTAATAACAAGTAAAACTGTAGGAAATAAATGGTGGAGAAAGATTCTAGCTGTGATAAAGGACTGGCAAGCATAATCACACACTACAAGAACATCCAATAATAGAAAGAGAACTTTGGGTATTGTTTGTTCTTGTAGTGTGTGAATTATGCTTTTTTTTTTAGTCTTTTAAATTCTAATTATTATTAAACATATTTTTGATGCGTAAGACACCGTTAGAATATTACTATTAGGATGTAATCATTAATTAATAAATATATGACTTATGAATGAAAGAGACACGCCTCAAATATTCGTGTCTATTCATGGACAGTTCGAGTTCCAATCAACTGTAAATTCCAGACCAAAAAAATCCTCAAGAAATAAAGGATCAACCAATCCTTATGGTAAAATTACCGATTATTTGGTTAAATTATTAGTTAAAGTGGACAATTTTAAAGTGATCTAAACACAACTAGAATTTAAAAGACTAAAAAAAAATAATAATTCAAAGACTAACTGGCAAAGTAATTTAAAAGTGACCATTAACATTAAAGAAAACAATTTTAGACATCATTTAAACGAGGCAATTATGAATATTAAACTAAGGAGGTATCTAAAGAAGACAATTAAAAGGACATGTATTATTTAAAGTATTTTAGAAAATAATTAACTAATCTAACTACTAATTATCACTTTATAAGTACAATTAAAGAAAATTCATTAACTAATCTACTCTAATTAGCCAATCTAAACTATAAATTACTACTAAGGAAGCATTTATAAAAAAAATCCAAAAACTAATTTATCTTAACTAGCTAGTCTAAACTACATTGTATCACTAAGAAAGTATTTTAAAGAAAACATTCAAGAAAGCATATAAATGAGCAATTTTAAGAAAGTATTTTAAATTTGCTACTTATAAATTACTCTAAAAAAAGCATATAAAAGTGGGCAATAAGCTTTCCTACCATTAGTATAAGAAAGCACAAGTAAATAAAGCAATTAAACTAAAGTTACACTAAATTAAAATAAAGTAAATGACATTAGACTTAAATTAAAGAAAAATTACACTAAGGGTCTTTAATCTACAATTAGAAGATGAGGAATTTAACTAAACTACTCCTATAAAATCCTCCCCAATTGAGGAGGAAAATGGAACACTACTATTCTAATCTATGGCTTTCTATCTAATACTTACTTAGATGTCCAAAGAGGTTTATACAATAACTGTCTCTAGTGTTCTAACACATAGAGAAGTTGCAACTTCTCTAAAACAGTAACACTATAAATACCTGTCTGCGATTACACACAGTAAATTGACAATCGCACTCGTAGCACACCCGACAACTTTGATCTGGCATCCAGAAGTCTCTCGACATATTTGCAGGTTCCATCCTCCATGGAATCCATGACCTAACTCTATCAACTATCTCAGACAATTTTCTACATCTAGATGTGTATAAGAGACAGTCCAATAATAGCGGTCATTGGTTGTCAAAAGTTAGAAAAATTTTTAAGTACCATAGCGTTGCAGTTGCTGCACTTTCATAGGCCTGGTAACTATGGTCAATAAATGCACTAGACTGCAACTACGGACATTTTTTACTCGTTTCTCATTCGATTGTCATGCCGTTTTCTCCGTATAAACTTTACATATAAATACACTTTATTAATTACACAAAAACACTAAGATAACACTAAAAACACTAAGTTAATAAAAATTAACACAATCTAGAACATGAAAGTAAAAGTTAACAAAAACTACACTTAAAACCTAAAATGTTCCACTCGAACATATTATACATATGCTTGAGATCGGCTCGTCAAGAGTTTCGAACTCAAGCATGCTCGACTCGAGTTCAAGTGTAGTTTTTGACTTTTACTGTTCGCGTTGTGTATCTGGAAAGACACATCTCATATGATCACAAGATGCAAGATCCATATCAATTAGCATTTTGCAATGCTAATATTAGGATATCCTTAAATTTGATTTACTACACATTATTGTGAATTATATGGTCATCAAATACTTATATTGCACATTTAATTGTATATATAAGACGTTTGAGTGATCACAAGATACATTTACATTACATATTTATAGATGTACAATGTTATGTTCTGTTCGTGTTTGAGTACGAAACATTCTTATTACCATTCTCAATTAGTTATATGCATGACATGCGTGACGTGAATACTTGTGTGATGTGGATAATTTTTTTTTTCCAGAAATTCATCATTGAGTGATGTGGATAATTGAGTGACCATAAAATGTGAATGCAGTAGTAATCATTTTGTCAATTTGTTGGGGAAGTGGTGGAAGAAAGATTGAAAGAGCAAGGAGATACCACAATAAAAAAAGTCTTAAATTGTCCACGAATTTTTTTTTTCTAAAACAACAATGAAAAATCCTGAACTTTAATTTCATAATTTGTACCAATTTTTTTTTTTTTTGGTGTCAAAATAGTCCTTGGATTATAACTTGGTCCAAATCTTGAATTTTCTCCAACTTTGAACGGTAAGACCAAAGGCATGCAAAAAGGGAAATTTAGTAGGCTACTGAATACTTAATCGATTAGAATCAAAAAAATTCCCCAGTCATTCTTTTTCTTTTCTCAATTAGGGATTAAGAAACTTAAAAAAAAAAAAAAAAACCTCTTCTTTGCCCCTTCTTCTTGATTACAGATTAAGAAGAATGATTTGGGGATTTTTTTAAATCCAATTGATTAAATATTTTTGTAGCCCTTTTATGTGTATAAGAGATTGGTAATGTGGAACCAAAATTATGGATAAAATTGTAAAACAGGATTAATCACTGATTGACAAAGTAAAAGGTTCAAGGACCATTTCAACTTAAATTAAAGTCAGGGAAAAAAAAAAAAGTTCAGCATTAGGAAAGGAAAGAAAAGAAAAAGAAAAAAAGAAGGCGGAAAAAGGCGCGTTAAAAACTTTAAAACCTCCGAATATACAAAAAATAGAAAATCACGGTGGTGTGTGTCCCTTTCAGTATCATTGAGCTTTCATGACTTGGAGGAAACACAATCAGGAGGCTATTGTTCTCATCCTCTCCATAACTGGCCCCAAGATGTGTATAAGAGACAGCTCTCAGTCCCCCACTTGGTGCTCATATCTGGCTCATTAAAAGTCCCTAGCTGCTTCCCACCTCATCCTCTCCATAGTCCTCATTGATATCACCATCTCCACCATCTTCATCATCACCATCATCATCAAATGGATGATAAATTAATTCCCCTTCAAACTTCAATGCTTCTGAGCCACTAATTCAAATTTTCTTCAATTTCTTTTATATTTCTCTCTTTATTTCTTGAGGATTTTTTTGGTCTGGAATTTACAGTTGATTGGAACTCGAATTTTCTAGTCAAAAGGAGTCAACAGAAGTGTGAAGGTTGCTCCGCTAACAAAATTGGTCACCGGAGAAAATTTTGATTTGTACGTGTTTTTATGTGTTGGGTTTTCTTTTTATTGGTAAATGAATGGTGGGTTTTGAATAATTTATCAAAATTTTGGATGACCAGTTTGTAGTATGGGTGTTCGATTTATTGCCTGAATGACTGTAATTTACTGATTAATGCCCCAAAAAAGAAATTTTACTGATTAATGACTTGAGGAAATTGTTTGTACTTTGAATCTGTTAGAATTATTAACGAAAAATATAGTTTCTTTAATGGTTAGTTACTGTATTTGTGCTGCTCTGCCTGCAGGTGTTTGAAGTTGAAGGTTAGGTTAAGAGACAGGTATTACGATGGTTTTCAAGTTAAATTGGGTGAAATGTTTAAGAAAACCAATTCAATGCGTTCCAGAACTTTTGAATTGGTTTTCTTTGATTAGAAATGAAATAAATATTTGTAGTTTTGAATTGGGGGTTTTTTTTGAGGTCAGAAATTGTGGGATTTTCTGTGTAGGATATCTGGAAGTGAGCATTAACTGGTGCTAGTACAGGGCGTGGTAGATGGTATTTGTACCAAGATGACTGTAACTGATTGGAATATTCATTCATGGGATCTCCCGATAATAATAAATTGTCTGAGATAGTTGATAGAGTTAGGTCATGGATTCCATGGAGGATGGAACCTGCAAATATGTCGAGAGACTTCTGGATGCCAGATCAAAGTTGTCGGGTGTGCTACGAGTGCGATTGTCAATTTACTGTATTTAATCGCAGGCATCATTGTCGTCTTTTTGTGGACGTGTATTTTGTGCTAAGTGCACGACAAGCTCTATTCCTGCCCCTTCTGATGAGTCAATTACAAGTCGTGAAGACGGGGAGAAGATTAGAGTCTGTAATTATTGCTATAAGCAGTGGGAGCAGGGAATGACTGCAGTTGATAACAGGATGACTGCATCTAGCCCAGGCCTTAGTTCATCTCCTTCATCAACAAGTTTAATCAGTTCCTATTCAAGCTGCGGCAGCAGTGTTGGTTCAACTCCATATTCAACAGGTCCTTACCAGCATGTTCCATATAGTTCTGATCAGAGCCCTCATCAAATTAATCAAATGGATGAAATTACTGTAGAACATGACGAAGGAGCATCACATCCAGGAAAATCATGGCCATTGATGCAATCGATCATTTTAATGATCAGTTTGGTTTGTGTAACAGGTACTTAGAGAATTTACACTATGCCTTACTATATAATTGTCTTGTTTCACATTAAAAGAATGGTCTACTGGATGCTTAAGTTTGTAAAAGTTAATCAAATCAAATCAAGACAGTTTATTAAAAAGATTAAGAATGTCAAACATGAACATCTGTGAGATTTATCTTTAAAAGTGATATTTGTTTGACATGGGTGCAATCACTTCCATACTTGGGAAAGTTTAAGTAAGTTCCAAGGTCACTTATACATGAAATTGTAGAAACAAACTTGTTTATTATGCAGAATGAAATGAATGAGAAGTACTCCTTCAAGAATTATATTTCTTTACATTCCATAAACAAAGTCTTTGAAAGAAAGTTCTTCTTTTGTATGCCAGATTACGGGTGTAATCATCCTTTTTACTGAATAGGAAAATTAAATGGTTCTTATTTTTGTGATGGCCAGATGTGATTTATCTTGTTCATTAGTGAGTCAAGACATGTTGCCAGTATGGTTTACGGATTTGCATCTGCACATTCTCTTAATTCATCTAGTCTATGCAAGAGACAAACTGATTACTGTTTGGAGAAATAGCCCATTGTAGTTCAAATTTTATGAAGTTAAAGAGAAGATGGGTTAATGGAAGATTTTGGTAAGAGACAGGATAGTCATTTGGTTAGGATAATCATGATTGTGTTTAAGTATTGTCAGAGCTGAAAGCTACCCACAGGGAGCATTAATTACTTACTTTATCCATAATAGATTTGTGCAGCCTATTCTATTCTAAAAGGTGGTATGTGTTACGCTTCAATAGCATCCCGCTGTAATAATACATTCTGCACCCATCATGCATTATTTGTAAATTTATTCAAACACATTTCTGTTTATTTAAGATTTTGAGCTTCGAACTATGATGTCTGTATTGTGATTAATCTGTTTTACAATTCTCTCTTCTTTTGGTTGTCCCATAGTGCCAGAAATGGTGATGAGGATGAAGATTACAGTGTATATAGGTTGCATTCAGAACCTAGTCACTACTCTTTTGCTGAGGCCTATTATGTTGCCAGGAACTATGGTGATATCAATGAGGACTATGGAGAGGATGAGGTGCAGTCTAGGGGTAGGGAAAAAAATGAACCAAGTATGAGTTCCACTCTGCTGTCTGAGAGTACAGAAACACGTATCTCAGAAATTATAGAAAAGTTTGGAAAAGAAGCAGAGGGGTTGAATAATTGTTCTGTTTGTCAAGTTCCTTCTCCGTATGATGTAAATGGTACAGCTGCTGAACCGCTGGACTTTGAGAACAATAGCCTCCTGTGGTTTCCTCCAGAGCCAGAAAACAAGGAGGATGAACAGGATGCTCATCCATTTGATGATGATGATGATGATGAAGATGGTGGAGATGGGGCTTCAGGAGAGTGCAGTTACTTGCGCTCATCAGGCAGCTTAGGTCATGGGGAGCATCGTAATAGGGAGAGATCAATTGAGGAGCACAGGAAGGCCATGAAAAATGTGCTTGATGGGCATTTTAGACCTTTGATATCGCAGCTTCTGCAAATTGCGAACTTGCCTGTGAACGAGGAAGATGGCAAAGAAAGTTGGTTGGACATAATTACGTCTAATGTTTTTATCTTGGGAAGCAGCTACACTTTTAAAGCCAGATATGAGCACAAGTGGGGGAATGGATCCTGGTGGATATGTGAAAGTAAAGTGCATAGCTTGTGGACGTCGTAGTCAGAGGTACCATTTTGCTAAGAATTAATTGCTTTCACCCAATTTAACTTGAAAACCTAAATATCCCCTGCGGCTTTATGTTGACTTCGTGCACTTAAATTGAAATAGGTCGTCTTTCACTGTTTACATGATCTACATTTTCTGCACAGAGAAATTAGGCTTTATATGGACACACTAGAATTGGATGAATATTCAACTTTTACTTCACTTTGGGATGACCCTTGCTTGGCAGAATCGTTGAACTTGTCTTCACACCTCTGGTACTTTGAAATCATAGATAGGATTTATGACTTTTTATCAACATACAAGTTGAACTTTGGGCAGGCAATAATTTTTGAACTTGGGCATCTACGCAGCTCAATGTTGTAGGCCCAGCAATATACACATCTAGCAAAATATAAGAGACAGGCTATGCGATTCATAATTTTGCTTCCAGTCACTTTTATGTCTCCAATTTTGAAGAAAGTGTTTATTAAGATGTCTTTCACTAGCTATAGTTGACCAACACAGAATTTGAAAATATAGTTTTTACTCCAATTAAGAGCTGTAAGATTGTTTTGAAGTTTCGGGATGTGATGCTCAAGTATAAACAGTGTGCTTACACTCCATGTTCAAGTTTACTATAGATTTAAATTGGACTTTTGTTTCCAATTAAAATCATATATGTTGGTTATTATTCACTATTGGTTTGTTTTATATCCCTGAATTGAATCTACGATTTTAGAAAGTTATAAATCAGTTTTATTTTTGTAGATTGATGATCTACTTAAATAATTAATATAGCAGGTGATTGACAAAACAAGTGAAACATTTACTTATTCAAAAATCATTAAAAAAGTGGGATGAGATAAGACAACTCTTTTGAAAATATTTCATGCTTAATTAGTCCTTTAAACCATTAGCTTTTAATTTGAAACCTGTAGTAATAAACCTTTTTGATTGACTTTGATCTGGCATCAAATTCACTCTTTCAAGTATATTTGATAAAGAAAATGGATGCCAATTTTGGACACATATATAGCTAAATCATGTGTCTTAGCAGCCAGTGGTGCATTGAATGAATTATCCTCAAGTTAAAATGCTGGTTTGTCTGGCTGTACAAGTTACAGTTCTCTGGTTTCCATTCATTTCTATGCTCTTAGTTCTACCTTGGGATTTGTACACTGTATTGCTTATTCTGAAAACTGCTTTAAGTGTTTGTGGTTCGATTGACATGTTTTACATGCCTTAAGGTTTCTGATATGAAGCCAAATATCTGAAAATTAGGCTGGTAATGTTAATGGAGGAAGTTTTTTATATGATTGTAAGGATTTAACAAGCAGCTGACAATAGCTAATCAGTCTAAAGTGGCAGAGGACTATGTTTGTCGCTAATTCAAGGCATCTGATTAAACTGTTGCCTAGTTAGTTTTTGCTTGTGTCCTTATTAGCATTTATATTGACAAGGTTGTTAGCATTTTTTAAGTATGTAAAATTTAATCAAATGTCTGCAAGAAAAATGTTGCCCATCTCTTATGACATCAAGAGTTGATAAACCTCGATTGATTATCCTAGGAGGGGCCCTTGAGTATCAGCGGGTGGCTAATCACTTGTCAAGTTTTGATACTTTATTGCAGCAGGTTTAGTCTCTAGTTTTACCTTTTCTGGTTTTTATTATGGTTTTAAAATTGCTTCCTTAATTTACATGGAGTGGCTGAAATAATTCTTTGATTCCTTTATCATTGGGAATTAATACCTATTTTAGGAAATGGACCACTTAAAGATGGCTGTTGCAAAGATTGATGCCCATCACCCGAATGTCCTTTTAGTAGAAAAATCGGTGTAAGATTTGCACAAGAGTATCTTCTGGCCTAAGAGACCTGTCTCTTAACACCAGAAGATGGTCTATTAATATTCAGAAGTGGTCTCTTAATATTGAGAACAAGAGCTGTCTCTTATACACATCTAGATGTAACAGTTGGGATATTGTGACTCAGACAGGTGTATACCATGGTAGTAATTTAGACCGAATGCTGGGGGGGGTTCTGAATGCAACCTATATACATATGTGTATAAGAGACAGCCCAAAGCCGTTGGGTTTTACAGTAAGTCTGGCATCACATTCTTTCCTCATCATAGTCCATGCTTTGTGCAAGTATAGCTTAAATATTGATTTGTAGAATGAAAGTCTGGATTTGTTCACTGTCATTGTTTCATTTACTAGTTCTGGTTGTTCCTTACATGGTGTAAGATACAGCAATTGGTTTGTCCAGGTGTGATATTATTTGAGGGGGAAAATGTAGGAGGGTCAAGAAAGGGGGTCTTTAGCAGAATAGTAGGATCATTGTTCAAGTTACTCATACGAATAAGATTAGTTGTGTGAAATCAACCAAAATTTTTGTACATTCTTAATACCAAAGAAATTGGGTAACTATCTCATCTATATTCTTGGTGTTTAATTAAGTCAACCTCGAAGCATTATGTTATAGCTGTAGTGCCATTATTGTTTTAGTATATTGGCCAATTAGTGGATCTGAAACTTTACAAGTAGTCATTAATTGTTGCCTAGGAGATGAGTGTTCCTAATGGATTAAATGGTTGCCTAATTTTTTCCCACGTAAGTTTACTTATCTGAAATGAATTGAGTCCAAAAATTCTGAATGACTAAGACATTGGCCACAGGTATTTCATAGGAAGGGGGTGTATTGGACCTAATGGACAATGCATTACATGGATATGCAATAGGATTCCCTTTCTTATTCTTTTCAAATTGTACACCATATTGGGAAACATAAAGAGCTGAAATGAGAGATGAACTCTGCAATTTTGATGTTTTGTTATGCATTGAATACCCACTTAACTTGCTTGCTGAAATTTCATTGGATAGTTGTGTTGAAATTTTTGCATTTCTTTGATTCATCCAAGATTCTATTGAAGGGTGCCAATGGGGATGAATTGAAGAAAGTGAAGCATGTAATCAAGTATGGAGTTTTTGCTGCATATCACTTGGCTCTTGAGATATCCTTTCTCGCTGATGAAGGTGCTTCTCTTCCAGAATTCCCTTTGAAGTCTCCAGTAAAAGTTGCTCTACCTGATAAACCGCCAGGTACTGATAGATCGATTTCCATTATATGGGGATATACAGCATCTCATGATAACAGTGCCACCAAGCAATATCAATCAGGCTGCAACACCTTTTCACATAATACATCATCTAATAGTTCTCCAATATCCGAGGAAAAGTATAGCTTGTCTGAAGGTTCTAGCTCAAGACAAACTGCTCAGAACCATGTGACTTCTGTCACTTTCTTGCATCGTTTAAGAGATGGCTTTTCAGATTATCACCAAGAAGAGTTCTGTGGTTATCCTGCAGCAAATGTAATGAAGAAGGTTCAGCTGCCTCTGGATGTATCCTCTGCTGCCATAAACCATCAGACCTCTGCATTAGCAAAGTGCAAGAGGATAGTTTGAATTCCAGCTGTTCTTGTAATTTCGAAGCAGTGGATAAAGGACATCACTGTTTGCATTCTAGTGAACATTGTTTGCCTACAAATTCAAGCACTTTTAACCACCATATTGAGGTTTCCTCTCTTAAAGAAGAGTTTTCTACTGCAGCTTCTGACAATCAGAGCATTTTGGTATCACTGATGACACGCTGTGTCTGGAAAGGGTCTGTATGCGAACGTGCTCATCTCTTTCGTATCAAGTATTATGGAACGTTTGATATGCCTTTGGGCCGATTTCTGCGTGACCATTTGTTTGATCCGGTGTGTGTTTATCTCGTTTTCTGTGTTTACATACTGATTAGTGTGGTTATTTACACTGTAAAATGAAAATTATAATTTCTCTCATGTTTTCTACTTAGAACCATCGGTGTCATTCATGTCAAATGCCGTCTGAAGCACATGTACATTGCTATAGTCATCAGATGCAAGGCAGTCTTACAATTTCTGTGAGGAAACTGCCTGAAATTCTCTTGCCAGGAGAGCAGGAAGCTCTCCTGGATGTGGCAATTTGCCTGAGATGTCCTCGAACTAATGGATTCCTGTCTCCTATCACCAAGAGAATAGTAATGTCTGGTGCTGCCTGGAATTAATCATTTGGGAAATTTTGGAACTCAGACGGCATTTGACATGAATGACACCGATGTATAAGAGAGCAAAACAGTATACAACATCTAGATGTGTATCTTAGAGACAGGTTTTCTTTAAGGCCATGCTAAGGTTCAATTTGAAGACATAAGATTAGTTTCCGTGGTTATAACTATCAAATTTTGGTAATTGAACAATTAAAATGAAATTGAACCTTAGCACTTAAACAGAGTAAATTCAATGATGAAAAATGTCAGAAATGCGTATCTTGAAGAAATTTGCAAAGAATCTTGCATCTAATCAAGTGTCTGTTGCCAAATATTGAAATTTCAATAATAATTGAGCAAAATCAGGCCTAATTACTACTTTAAACATCTTGAATACATCTCTAACCATTCCATCATCTGATTTAATGAACTTCACATCATATTGATTTCTTCATTTTTTTTTTCACTTTTCTTCATTTCTAAGTAACCATGTGTAACACAATACTTTGTTTTGCTGGTGAGCTGTCATAAGAGGATAATCTTGTGCTGGAACTTACTTTACTTGAGACTTTCGCCACAGCTCATCTTGTTCATTATTTTGACTTTTCTGGAACATTAATTTCTTTTCCTTTGTTTTCCTGTTTGCTGTTTCACAGACTGGTTTAATTTTAATATCTCATCTAAAATGGTGATTCCACATATAATCATCCAATTCTTATACGGAGGTAGACAAATGTTTCCTTATCAGTCCTTGTGTCTCCCAACTTAAATTGGGCACCTTGCTGTTAGTTCTTTCCAATGTAAGATTGCTGCACCTTTGTATTAACTTTTCTTTTGCATTTGCAGGTTTGGGAGGCTATGATGGTTGCTTGTTTCCATTATGCACCCATTGTCGTCCATTCTGTGTACCTCCCACCACCAAAGCTTGAATTCAACTATGATTTTGAGGAATGGATACAAAGAGAAGCTGATGAGGTGCGGTTGTCTTGGACTCTGTCTCATTCGGTCTAAATTACTACCATGGTATACACTTACAATGTCGTCTCCAATTTCAAATTAATAGGTCTGCAGCAGAGCAGAAATTTTGTTTGCTGAGGTGGTCAAATCTCTTCTTCAGATATCAGAAAAGATCCCACTCGATAATGGCACTACAGCTCAACAAACAGTCCAGCGAATTTCTGAACTGGAAGGAATGCTACAGAAGGAGAAAAAGGAATTTGAGGTCGCTTGCTTGTATCTAATGGCTTTACAAGTTCTAAATTTTTCTATCTACCTTGGTTCTCTTAATCAGTATACCTATATAATCTGCATATGGAAAAGGTTGAAACTAAATCATAAGTGTAAACTTTTGTTAGCATATGAGTGTCTGACTTATTCTCATGAAAGAAGATAAAACTGATTGTTTTCTGATTTTATAACGTTTAACCTTTTTACTGAGTGTTGTTAAATATATACTTTTATACATATAAGGTCAGACAATGATCCATTTTGTGTCCCAAAATTTTTCTGTAAGAGTCGAGTGGAATTCTGGAAGGTGGTTTTGTTTTACTCGTACTGCCAGAAAACTTTCTTTGTTTCTTGTTTATCTTAGATGTGATACTTTTCTGTATTATCTCTCATTGAGATTCATTTTATTTGTTTAGGAATCGCTGCACCAAGTACTTGGTAGGAAAGTTAAAGCTGGTCAACCTGCTGTGGATATTCTTGCCATAAATAGGTTAAGGAGGCAGTTGATTATTCATTCTTACATCTGGGACCAGCATTTATTACAACTGAACCTTCTCCACATCTAGACTTTCTGTCTCTTACAGTCATCTTTACTTGCCGAGTAAAAGCTTCAGTAGCTGTGATTCTTTTCTTCTGAATTTGAAGCCTGAAATATCATTTCCTCAAGGAGACTATGCCAATTTTTGCTCAACTGATGGGGATCACAAGAGAAATGATGTGGATCAAGGCTCAAGTTGTTGTAAGGACACTGAAGTTCATCATCCTTCTGGAACAAATAGCAATGATCAGTTCAGCTCAGAGTCTATGAAAACCATTAGACGGGTCCTCTCAGAGGGGCAGTTCCCTACTGTGGAAAATTTATCTGATACACTTGATGCTGCATGGACAGGTGAAAGCCACCCAGTAGTTACATTGTCTAAGGGGAATGGTTCTTCTCCCTCTGATTTTTGTCTCGCAGATGTTTCAACTCTCACCAAGGCTGAGCAAGATGTTGAAACTAGTGGAACTTTACAAGGTGGGACTCAAGATTCGGATACCTATTGCTCTCCATCATCTAAAAAGGGGCCTGAAAACAGAGAGAACTCCAGAAGTTGGTCTCACAGTGCCCTTCTTGAATTTGTATAATTCATTCTTAAAGAATTCTGTGATAAATGAACAGAAGCTTGATAAGATTAGTGACTATAATCCTGTATATATCTCTTCATTTCGAGATCTTCTGCATCAAGGTGGTGCCAAGCTGTTGCTATCTGCAGGCATTAATGACACTGTTTTTCCTGTTTATGACGATGAACCTACAAGCATTATATCATGTGCCCTTGTCTCACCGGATTACCATAATCAAATGATGAAGGAACCTACAAGGGATGGCTTGGAGTCTTCTTCATTGCCAATTTTAGATTCAGCAAATTTACTTTCGGTTCCTTCGCTTGATGAGGCAGCTTCAGGATCCCTCAGAAGTCATGGGTCAACTGATGAAAGTATTTTTTCAGTGTCTGGATCTAGAGGTTCGTCAACTTTGGATCCACTTGTTTACACCAATGCATTGCATGCCAGAGTATCTTTCTCAGACGATGGCCCTCTGGGGAAGGTTAAGTACAAAACAGTGACTTGTTACTATGCCAAGCAATTTGAATCTTTAAGAAAAACTTGCTGCCCCTCCGAATTAGATTTTGTACGATCTCTCAGTCGTTGTAAGAAGTGGGGTGCACAGGGTGGCAAGAGTAATGTCTTTTTTGCAAAGACTTTGGACGATCGATTTATTATCAAGCAGGTTATGAAGACAGAACTGGAATCATTTATTATATTCGGACCATCTTATTTTAAGTACTTATCCGAATCTCTGAGTACTGGAAGCCCAACTTGCCTGGCAAAGATATTGGGTATCTATCAGGTATTGGCACTATATTCGATCTTCAATGATCCATCCTTTGCACTTTTTTGGGCAGTAAGCTTTAATTAGCTAGTCTCTCATTTTGGCAATGCGACTTTGTAAGAAACGTAGAGGCAGCTAAAATTTTGAATATCCTTCTCTTTGAAAGGATTTCTATGTCAAACTGCTTTAGGATGCCAGATATGCCGCATCCTATGTCAAGTTCTTTTGTGATTATTATTTCGAAGAGAAAAAGGCCAATTTGGTCCTTCATCTTTAGAGTATCAACCAATTTAGTCCCTTATCTATCACAAAAAACAATTTGGTCCCTTGTGATAGATAAGGGACCAATCTAAAACCTGTGACGGAAATTGTGGACAAACTAGATGCTGTTAACAACATAACTACTGTAGATTAATGGTCATGTGATTATCACGTAGCTTGCTCCGTTAGTTTGTTCATAATTTCCATTGTAGGTCTTACATTTGTTAATTTATTTAAAGGTGAGCAAGTTGGTTTGCTGTGATAGATAAGAGACTAGATTGGTCGATATCTCAAAGATAAGGGGCTAAATTGGTCCTTTTCCCTTATTTCGAATTTATTTCTTTTTTACTACACGAAAAGCAGCCAGTTTCTATTTCACTTCTGTGCTGTCTTCTAGACGTTTTTTAGATCATTCGTACATCTTTCTTGTTCCACAAAGCTTATGTAGTTCAACATATGCTGCCTTGCTTACCTATATTTTCTGTTGGTTGTTTTGAAGGTCACCTCAAAGCATATTAAAGGGGGAAAGGAATCAAAGATGGATGTTTTGGTGATGGAGAATCTTCTTTTCAGGCGGAATATTGCGAGGCTATATGACCTGAAAGGTTCTTCTCGATCACGATATAATCCAGATTCAAGTGGAAGCAATAAGGTTCTTCTTGATCAAAACTTGATAGAAGCAATGCCAACTTCTCCAATTTTTGTAGGAACCAAAGCAAAGAGGTTGCTGGAGAGATCTGATTGGAATGATACAGCATTTCTTGCTGTAAGTTGTTAGTTCCTTATCATAATCTGTGGGAAATCATGAATCTCCTTTGTTCTTCTGCTTGAGGACAAGTGACTATCATTCATATTCTTCTTAAATGATTTCTGTTGTTCATTGAGATGCTGGAATTGAGAAATCGCCATAGTTGATAATTCATGTTTCTTTTAAATACGACTATGAATAGTGTCTAAATAAATCAGATAGGTTTGCCTCAATTTTCTTTTGATTTTCTTTGTGTATAATGAGACTGCCTCATGAAATCAATAATCCCAAGTACCAACTTACCAGGCATCCTGTCTAATTACAGAATACTACCCTGCAGAGGCCAGTATTTTCATCAGACATTATTGTTTGATATTTATGTTAATGTACGTAAAAGTAAATGATTTCTATGATGGTTCAGATGCGTTTCCATTTAATTTGCATTTGTTTTCCTATTGCAAGTGTTGAAAATGCCCGTTCAGCTTCACTTATGAAAGCTTCTCTTTCTTTTTGATGCACGGTTCTGCATGGTTCTACAGTCAATAGATGTAATGGACTATTCATTACTGGTTGGCGTGGATGAGGAGAAGCAGGAGTTGGTACTTGGGATTATTGATTTCATGAGGCAGTATACATGGGACAAGCACCTTGAGAACTGGGTAAAGGCATCTGGCATCCTTGGGGGGCCTAGGAATGCAACTCCAACAGTGATATCTCCGATTCAGTTATCTACAAGAAAAGATTCAGGAAAGCCATGTCTGCTTATTTTCTAATGGTACCAGATCAGTGGTCTTCCTCAACGATTATTGCCAGTGGATCCCACTCTGAACTATGTGAAGAAAATTTGCAAGGGGGAGGCCTTCTGGGTTGACTACATTTATTTTGAGGTTTGGAAGAGGTAAATGAATTTTCCTTATTTCTCATAAATGGTCTTCATTCTCCCCAAATTTAGATATCTTAGTTAATAGCGTCGCCATGAAATTGGTATATTCTTTATTTTTTATACAAACAGCAATAGGAGATTTTCAAATGGTTGGGACTATTCTCAGAAGGTTTTCCTGATAATGTCTTCCTGCATTATCAATTATCATGAAAGTCATGTATATGTACAGTTTGCTGTCAATCAAATTTGTTCTTTTCATTTCGAGAGTTTTTTCTGTTCACATGTAATTGAAGTGGATCAGGAGGCCAGGAAATTAATTTTAACTCTCTTGAATCTTTCTTCCATTAATAGGCTATTTCACTCTGCTGCTGTTATTTCATAAAAATTTTATGCCTAAGGCAATTTTGCCACCAACCCCAGATTAGCTAATCACTCATGAGATGTATAAGTATGACTCTTAGACCGATTCGGGAAAAGGACAAGAAAACAAGCATCATAACATCAACCATTCATACCAACCCATATGCATTACAATCTATAGTATCTGGAGGTATAACAACCCTACTAAAGAGTTTTTCTGAACTCATCATACGGGCATTTCCTCTTTAACGGCTTCAACAATTGCCTTGGCGGGTACTTTCGAGGCCCTAGCCTTTTGTTCAGAATATTCTATACAAGGTTTATTTTAACCCAGATTTTAACCATAGAAAGGAAAATTCATCCAAAAATTACCAACATACCTCATGGTGCCTGGAGTCATGTTCTTGTCTGAGTATGTCCTTTGAATTTAACTTGTCAAAATTTTAGCTGCCTCTACGTCCAATTGTCTCTTCATGACAAAGGCACCTTCTGAAAGAGAAATCTTGAAGATTTTTAGATGTCTCTTGTACAATCCTGCGTTGCCTGGAGTGCCATGGAAAACTGCATAACACTCAAATTTAGAAAGATCATTTAGTCCATTAAAATAAGCAGATAAAGCATTTAAAGAATTAGTAAAATGTCCACTATTTTTTCTCTGATATGAAATTCTTAGATTATCTAAAATTACCTTTTGTTGTTCATTTATACTTATATAAGTGTCTAATATTCTAAAACAATTATGAGGTGGCCTGGCACATAAACTATATCCATTAAAATCAAATCTTTTTTCTGTGCCACTAGGAGTCTGTTTTAATATGCTGGGAAAATGAAATGGATTATCTAAACTTATAAATGTCTGATGGGTTTGCTGACTGGATTCAGCAGGTCTTGAAAATGAAGATGAAATAAAACTTGGTCTGGGGGCCCTAAGCTGGGCTCTTGGGTCTGATCCATAATGGCCTGTAAAAATTAACAAACATTATTAATTATTATAAATTTTTCTAGATAATTCATCTGCTAATTTATTATTTTTTCCTTTTATATGTTCAAAATTAATGTTATATTCAGCTACTACTAATGAAATTTTTTGCCATCTCTTATGTCTACTTTTTTCTTTCATGTTTTGGGAGTATTTGACTATTGCTTCACAGTCAGTTCTAATTGTAAACTCTTTCTTTGAAATTATAAATAATTTAAAAGTATCTAATGCATATATTATGGCTAATATTTCACAATCTAAACTAGTTTTATATCCTTTTTCTCTATAAGTGCCACTAGCATATCTACATAATTTTTCTTGGTCCTTTGGATAATATTTATGTGTGTATAAGAGACAGAGGAGGAATCCTCCAAATCATTGGTTTGATAAATAGAATACAAGGTAAAAAGATTTTTAGTAAATTTGATTGTAAGTCAGGATTTTGGCAATAAAAATCTCTGTCCATTTTTTCCGTTTTGGAGTATATATGGTACTGCAATTTTACCTATATCTTTAAGAAATGGTCTAGCATAATTTATAAGTCCTAAGAATTTTTGTAATTCTTTTAAATTTTCTAATTTATCAGGCATTTCTAATACTTTCTTGGCTATATGATCTTGTAATTTTATTTGACCATTTCCTATTTCTACTCCTAAAAATTTTATATATGTTTTAAATAATTCCACTTTCTTTTTGCTTATTATTATGCCATGTTGATAAAAAATTCTAAAAACTGTGTTAAGGTGTCCTATATGTTCTTGTTCATTTTTTGAAAAAACTAATAATCTTTGTCTATGAGATGGAGTTACTAAATGTATTAAATATTAGTAATGTTCATAATAAAAATATTAGTAGAAAAATGTACTAACATACAAATAGGTAGACAATTAAAAAATGAAACAAGTTTTTGTAGTCAAATTTATACTCCTCAATATTATGATAAACAAGAAAAACCTAGTAGATATAAAAATAAGAAATATTTAAAACAAACACAAAAAAGAAAAAATTATTACACAAAAAGATCACAAGCTAGAAAATCTTATTTAAATAAATGACAGACATAGATAGAAGAGTAATTCCAAAAGCTATTTTAGGAGGAGGAACTAAACGACCTATGACTAATGATCAAGACATAATGAAAGACTTACACAAGGTATTTTATATTATGATAAAAAAGATGGTAATTTAATTAGTTGTTCTTTGTATGAAACATTTTATATAATTAAAAATCAGAAATATGGATATATTTATGAGATTCATTTAACCGACTTTCCAGAATTATTTATGATGTTACCAAATCAGACAAATTACAATAGAATTTTAGAAAGAGAAAAAAAACAACGCTTAGACTTAAGTATACAACATAAGAAAGAAATATTTAGAATTATTAATCCATTAGACCAAGAAGTCAAGATGATAATTTTAGAAAAAATAGAGAAATGGAGTAAACCACTTAAAGACTTTTTATTATCAGTTACATCAGAAGTAGTAGACAATAATTATAATATATAATTTTTTACAACAACAAAAGACTTTATAATATTTACATCAGTGCTCGAAGATAATAGTAATTACACTGGTTATAATGCTTTAGACTATTTTGATTCAGATGATGAATATCTTGATACAGATTAAATGTCTCTTAGACAATAAATGAATTATACACAAGTAAGTTGGAAGTATTGTTTAGTAGATACTAATATGAGTACACAAAGATCGTCTTTCAGGTTGGGATTCAAAATTTAGATTATTTAAAAACAGTAATAGAAAAACCAGAAAAGAAAAAAGAAAATAAAACTCCTAATTTAGAAAAAATAGAAAATAATTTAGAAAAAATAGAAAAACAAGTAGACAAAATAATAAAAGTTCAGCAGCTAGAATAATGGAAAACAATCTAGATTACAAATTAGCAATAGAAGAAACTAAAAAATATTTACAAGACCCAATAAGATAATTCTCACACATTTGAACCAGCAGCTTAGAGCCCCCAGACCAAGTTCTGTCTCTTATACACATCTTGTCTCAGTTCTTTCTCTATCTATTAGAGTTTTGTTAATAAAAATAGAAGAATATTTAAAAGAATTAGCCTCACACAAAGAAGTAGACGAATTAGCAGAAGCAATTAATAAAATGGACTTGGGAACAAAAGGAAAGAAAAAGGTTAGACAACAACCTGCTTGGACATTTTTACAATCTAAACAATAAATGCCTAGATTAGGAACAGGAAACTCAGAAGATAGAGCTTCCTGTCTCTTATCGAATCTAGATGTGTATAGAAGAAATAGAGAAGAAAATAATACAATAAGCACAATAGTAAATAGAATTCAAAGATTCATAAGGCCAAATAGAAATCAAACTGAAGAATTAATAAATTTAGGAGAAATTATCGATATAGATAGAGATATAGAAACTATTTAGAAATAACAGGTAAGTATTATTGTCTCTTATGCACATCTAGAAGTACCAGATCAAACTAAACATATAGATGTGTATAGAGAAGTTCAAGTTAGATAGATGCTTAGAAGGAGACACAGTTCATTTACATTTAGTAACTCCATCTCATAGACAGATTATTTGAAGGAAATTTTAAATTAACCCATTTAGGATTAATCGTAATAGGAATAAATGCTTTACATAGAACAAATTTAGGAGGAAAAGTTTTATTATTAATTATGAATACTAGAATAAATTATGCACATAAAGCAATAATAGGAGGAATGAAATAGATATGCAGACAGGAGGTGAAATTAGCCAGAATAGTCCCTCAACTTTATATCTGTCTCTTATACACATTGCGATGCTATACAAATAAAAATAATACCATATTCCAGACCAAATTAATACCAGACCTGTTATTCAGACAGATGAAGGTAACCAAATAAATTTTTGTGATCACTGTGATTTAGGATTGTAAAAAAATTTAGAATAATAAATAAAAAATATAGGACCTTAGAACAAGAATTTTTTGATAATAAGACAAAATTATTTGAATTAGAACAAAGAGTTCAAGTTTTAACCCTGGAAAAAGAAGACTGATCTAGATACTTAAATACAAAAATTTGACCAAGGCCTTGTCTCTTATACACATCAGATGTGTATAAGAGAAAATAAAAAGAAAAAGAAAGAAGACATTACAAAGACAATTTTAGAGCAACTGAGAATTCAAGAATCTACCCAAAATTCCACTAAGTGGAATAATGACTCAGACAAAAGAACAAGAACTAGAAGACAAAACAAATGAAGACTCAAAGACCGAGACAGACTCCACCAAGGAAAATCAACAAAATCCATGTGATCTGGAAGACCAGGTGTCATCCACTGATGGAGTAGACAGCATTGGATACCAAAACGTGGAGACCACACTTTAGACAATTTTAGAATTATTGTATGACACTTTAGACAGTTGGTAGAAATTATTGTACTATGTAGATAGCTTTTAGAAAAGCACAAATAATGTAAGGAATCTTTTATTTTAGGATAGTTAACATCCGGGTTTGAAGTCCGGAATTTATTCTATAAATAAGCCTCATTCCTCAATTGTATAGATCATCGAAATTATCAAGGCTCTCAACTACTACTTGTAAACAATCTTTCAATATCAATCAATTTTTCCATTTTCTAAAAATCTTCAAGATTTCTCTTTCAAAGCTTTCTTTCTCAGTTTATCTTTGAAAGTTTTCTTTTTAATTTAAGAAGAAGAAGACCAGAGGAGAGGCCGAAAGGTAATCCCAACCTGAAAGAAATGCTCTTTACTCCTTCCAGCCTTGTTCCATGGAATTTCTCTTCATCTCTTTTTGCCCCGTGTTGTAGCCATTTGCAAATATGTGATGGCACCATTTGTGCATACAAAAGTGGACTGTTTTGGTTTGAATGATTTCAATTATTAGTCGCGGCTGAGTTTGAAGCAAGTAAAACAGCTTTAACTTTTAATTGCAGATTGTGCACGACATTAATTGAGTCATACACTGATAAAATGATTAGTCTTCGTAGTGACCCTATTATGCTGGTGGATGCATCTTTCTGAAATTTGTCAATCGGTCAAGAAATAAGTTAGATGGGATGGAAACTGAAAATGAGCATTTTTTCTGATTTCCTCCATCTGGAAAACAGGAGTTCAGGTCCCACATAGTAGGATAGGCCCAAGGAAGACTTTTGCTTTGCGTTCTCTCTTTTTTGTTATCCCCTAAGGCCCTTACCCATATCTGTGTTCAAGACCAAGAACAGATAAATGAAATTTATAATCCAAAACCATAATGCAAATACGTTGTACTATAGAAGCAATCGTACAAGCTTTGACCACGGCCAAATCATCTCTATCGAGCTTTTGATCATGTCCAAATCAACAATTCAGTGCACCTCACTTGGAAACAAAAAGTTGGCACAAGAAGTATATCAATCGGGACTGAAAGAAACTTCTCTATAATTTCAACTACATCTTTAGCAGTTATATTTACCGAAGAAAGATTTTTACGGGATTGGGAAATATTCTCTTTACATAACGACAGTCGGAACCTTAAAAGTATAATACAAATAAGATTATCTCAAGGAATAAAGGTATGAAAGAGCAAGGATAATCTGCTATTTTGGTGTGAACTCAATTGAAACTTAAGTCCGCTTTTTTGGTATGAACTCAATTGAAACTAAGTTCCTTCTGTGGTCAAAATTTGCTGGAGGACAAAAACCGGAGATATGCACAGTATTCAGAAGCATGCTACAGGAGGTTGTCAAGTTGTGTTTGCAGGTCCGGTATGGAAACCATATTGACAATGCTCTCTATATCTTCATTTGAGTATTCTGATTTCAGAAGCGATTGAACTTGAACATGTGCTTCAACAATATTCGTCCTGCATGAAAAATGGTAATCAAAATTTATTCAATTTCGGACATACAAGAAAAGTTAGGAAAAGAAAACAGACAACACCACCCAGTCAGTACATGTGCAAATAGATGCTATTTCAGCCGGCTCTCAAAAGAATGAGAAGGTTCACATGTGGTGATGCTCTTTGCACCTCCCTAACTCCCACTGCCACTCAAAAATCCCCACCGCCCCTTTCTTCCAAGAAAAAGGGGTACACATCTAGATGTGCCTCAAAATGCATCACATGATCAGGATGTATGCTAACATGGGATAACATGGGATATACAACAAAGATACATGACAGAGATGCAACAATAATAGAAAACAAACTCCTTGCTAACATGGCATTCTTGCAGTTAAAAGAAAATAACAAAATGAAGAACTAGAAATAAGGCCTTATTCTACTACACTATGCTAGGATGCTTAATCTGTCTATAGGTTGAGACTCAAGCAATGTGACTGTCTAATCACTAGAGACATTCTCAGACAAACACTTTTAGAAACTAGCAGCTATAATCTACTACATTTCGCTAAGATAAAGCGATCTGTTAGCATCCCAATTTACCTTCTCAATAAGCTCAGCAACCTTTTCTGGAGTGGCGAAAGCATGATCCTTGAGTGGTTTTGCAATAGAAGACTCTAACTTCTGATTTTGTGCAGCAGAAAACACCGCAACTTTAACAGCTGTCACCTTCACAAACAAATTTGAGATTTAAATCCAGTGACTCTTGTTTGACAATGCCAAAAATTAAACATTTACTAAATGAGTTTGCAATTTCATGCTTTAATTTCTGTCTGGATAATTATTTACAGCTGATCAAGGTTTCACAAGAAGGCTCTTTTAATTTTATGCCCTGGACGCCAGTGCAACTTTAACAGCTATCACCTTCACCAGACAAATTAAAGATTTAATGCGAGTGACTTTTCTTTTGACAAATTCCAAAATTAATGGAAATTTAACGAAAAAATTTGCAAATTTGTACTTAATTTCTGTTCAGCGTTATTATTTACTGCCCGTCAAGTTTCAGTAGACACTGTCCATTTCTTTATTACACAACTCTATTAGCTATGTACAACATAGACTGTAGTTATTATGCACTTATAAATTGTTTCACTAGACTGTTGGTCTATGCGGCTTAGAGTATTTCACCCTTTCCCTAAGTCAGCAAACACACACACATTAACACTAATTCCTCTCCAACAGTCTTGAGGGCAAAAAGGCAAAATGAAGCTTCTGCTTACATTGTGTGCTTTATCTCTAGAATGACATGCAAGCACTCAAAGATGAACTTACCTTGGTAACAAAAGAAAGCATGGGATCCACAACAAGCTTGGTCACTGACATAATGAACTCCTCGCATGTGGCTTTGAGACTTCTCTCCAATTCGTACATGCAAATGATATATCCATCATTAATTACACTGCCTTAAGACCGAATGAACATGTACTGGTGCAAAAATTAAACAAAAGGCCAAAAAAACTTCCCAACCCGCTGAAAATTTCTACATCAAAGTAGAGAAAACAAAACACACACACACACACACCAAAAAAAAAAAAATTATATGCTCTATCATCGTTAATCCACACTTGTTGGACCAGTTTCAGGTATCATTGTGATGCAGATAACTCTCAATACTTCAAGCCTACAATTTGTAAATGCTGCAATACTGAGAGAGGTAAACATGCAGTTTTCTCCAAGACTATGACTCGAGTGGTAACCTTGCTAAAAAGCAGTAGACAAAGAATGCAAAAATCTAGTTCACACGTGCTATATTGTTTTAAAGTATCAATTTTTTAAGTATCCAAGTCTATGCAAAGAATTATCCTCGAAAATATTTCTCCTCCCAGCATAAGCAAAACTTAAAAGGAAAAAATATAAAAATATAAGCAATGCAAGCACCTTCTTGGCATCAATTTGACTTTCCAATATCCGTGGTGATAGTGACCTAGCCAAGGATAAGTCGATCTCGACCAATCAAACAGAGAAGCCTGACCTCTAAGAATCCTTCAACTCAAGTGGTCCTGGAAATGATGCATGAATATCGATGACATTTGTCACCCAATCAAAATAAAAAAACAAATTTCCATTTACAAGTAGCACTCTGTAAGTGTATCCCTGTCTCCATTGCCTACTGAATTGAAGAATCATTACAACTTCTTGTACTAGAGATCTTATAAGAGAAGAGCATGTTTGGAAGTTCTAGGATTAGGCATATAGGCAATGTCATTTTTGAGACTAATGTATTCAGAGCTGGGTAGTCATGAAATTGGCTTTTGTCAAAGCTACATGACTTGAGGGGTCAATTTGCGTATTCTCTGCCAATAGACAAAAAATAGCTACACCGAAAGCCAGCCAAAAGCATGCGACAGTAATGTGATCTAGCAATAAATAACTGAACCACATAACTAGTCAGAATAAATACAACATAGAATTTTCAGCACTGATGAAGGAACTTGATTTCAGTTTTAAAGAGTTACTAACCAGCAAATGCGAGAAATCAAGTTCCTTGTATGTTGCTGAAAATTCTATGTCAAAGGGTGCAATCTGGAACCAAGCATCAGTGTTAGGAGAATTATCTTTACCGTGGAAAATCAAAAGATGCTAAATTGAAAAGAACAACCTGCTCCCTTAAGATAAGAAGATGCTTTATCAAGAAAAGCTGTCCATCCATCGAGGATGACCTTTTAGCAATAAGTTTGCTAGCTTTCTGCATCAGGAAAAAGGCTCATGATCAGATAACGGTTCTCCACTATGTCACTGTACCAATTAGATTTAGTTCTTAGAAGTGTTAAGAGTATCCAGGTCCATTAACGTGCTTGTCTCTTAATATATGACTTTGGATATTGTGGTCTTGGGAAGGAGAGAGAAGGAGAGAGAAGGGAACAAGGTGAAAAGGAGAGAGAAGGGGAGAAACCAAATGAGAGAAAAACTACATAGATGTCTTATTCAGATCCCTAAAACCAACCTTAATATTAAAAGACAAATACATTTATTGACCTAAATACCCTTAATGCTTCTAACATGAGTCATGCTCAAGAACTTTAAGACAGAATCCACCAAAGAAAGTTCAAATGTTTCTCACTAACTTGAATTGATACAGAGCAAACTTCCACTGCTTCCTGCAAGAGTTAGCAAAGAAGAGAAAAATGAGTGTTTATAGAATAAATCATCAAGGACTGGAAAACAGGTCAAGCAAGCAAATTACTTGTTTACCTGTGCCAATCCAGTGAAAACCGCTGATTCTAAAGAATGATATAGTTTTTTCTAATGGAGGGTACCAAGTTTTGGAAGCATCTGAATTTTGATGAGCCTGCAGTTAGGTCACGAGGAGAAAAGGAATTAAAATTTATTGGTGTCTTTTTACGGTAAAAAGGTTCAATAACTTTGTCAGCAAACTAAAACTGAAGGAATCAACCTTCTCTCAGTTGACCTCAAGAACATAATCTGAATGCAGAACAATTATAAACATACTGCAAAATCTCAACGAAAAACTGTTGTCAACTTTCAACTGTGTATAAGGTGCATATATGCATTACAAGATCATTAGAATCAGAAATGACTAGAAATGCAATTAAAAAAGAACTTACATCATTTCAATATATGAAATAGAAACCTATCAACAACTCAAGCAGCTAAAAAAGAGAGAATAAACAAATATTTTTGAGCATCTTTGCAGACAAGTCAAATCATAAGTACTCAAAGTACTGCTATCACTTCAATCCAAGAATAACTAATTAAAACATATCTGTTGATTTTCTATTTATTCTGTCTCTTAAACAGTACATTGCATAAAATTCCTAGAAAATGAGATGATTATCTTTGTTCGTTTATGGAATGCATTACTAGGCTAAGAACAGTTAGTTAAATAGTACCCTGTTCTAGATGTGTATCATGAAATATTCATGATATTAAAGTTGAAACTCGTAAAAATGATGATGTTTAATCAAACAAGGAATCCATTGTATGTACCTTCCCAAAGACCAAGAATTCACAACCATAAATATTTGAGGGGAAGGAGCTATGGATAAATTATGGGAGGCAAATAGAATTAACACAAGAAGCAATTTTACAAAGTTTTCCACCTCGATTTCTCCAGTTTTGCAGGGAGATGTTTGCAAGTTCCCAAGTAATGCAGAACATCAAAAGCAAGAAAGATGAAGCAGCCAGAAAAAAACAAAAGCTTTAACAAGAAATACAAATAAAATGAACAAGAAAAACAGAAAACAATCTGAAGTACAATACAGTTTCAATTTGTTCCAGAGAATTATGTAAGGCCATCTTTACTTGTTCTTGGAAGAAAAGAAAGTAAAACAAGGATGAACCAGAGAAAAGATCAAAACCATTCCACCATAAGAAACTAAAAGCAAAGAAGACAGTTACAGATAGAGTTTCTGAATTCACTTCTGCGGACTGCTCCAGCTTTGAGGGGTAATCCAAATCTTCATCTAAAGGAAGATAATTTGCAATCTGCAAAAGGAAACATGAGAAGGTTCAATTTCAAGTTACATTTTTTACAGCAAAAGGAGGTATAAAAAGTTGAAGGAGCAATCACGGCACACAAGCTACCTCATCTCGAATATGTGTTCGAGCACGGAACGTCAGTCGCTCATGAACATCTGCTAATATTCTATCCAAAGTGGGACGCAATCCTGCTAATGATTCACCTCGTCTGCCTAAATGTTCCCCCAGAACCTCGACTTTAAGAATATCAACCAGTTCACAGAGAACATCAAGATTTGTTTCATGAATAAGTTTTGGTAGTAATGTATCATACAAGAAAGTACACCTGCAAAAGTGAAGTGTCAATTAGAGCATGATATGAAGAGGGGTGTGAGCAACTGAACATGGAGAAATTACAATTTCAACAAAAATTAATGAATGGTAATAAACCTACAAAGTCTGCTCCAGAATTCCATGTCCAGAACAAATCAATGCAAGTGCCATGTTTAATCACATAAATTGATACGATTGCCAAAAATTAGTATCCTAATTACAAAATGCTAATTAGTCTCGGAAGCCTCCTTGCTGCGTATACAAGCACAACACCTGAAAGTTAATTTAAAATACCATACCCACCAATAACTCTTATGTTGCACTGATGAATAAAATTTATTCAGGATATTAATTACCCTACACAATCACAATGCACCTTCCAGAGCATCGGGCAAGATAGTCCTATTGTTACTTTATCACTGTTTGGCACCAATAAAAGAATAAGAATTTTTTCTGTAAGAACCAAGAAGATCATAACAGAATCTTACTTGGAAGACTCCGATCATGCAAGAGCAAGTCACGGAAATACAAAGGAAAATAATGTCTCTAAGACAGCCAAGGTAGCACAAGATCCAAAGTTGATATATCTAATTTATTGGCACCAAAACTTCAACCCACAACCTTAGTATTAGCAGTTTTCAACACCACAGAACAGAAGCCAACATAATAGCACTTTTAGGCAAAAACTCATAAAGCAGGAAACATTATTATCAAAAGATTCAAGTCAAGGAATTACAAGTGGAAAGAGAAAGAGGAGCAACATGGGAAAATGCAAATAGAGATGATAGATCCAGCAGGACAAGCAAGATGACTCACAATGGATCAGTCCATGGAGCCAAGCTAGAAATATCCTCTGAAGATGACGGAAAAAAGTGACCAAAAAGTTGATGCTCAAGCTGACACACCTGCAAATGAAATGTTCAAGAAAAAAAAATAAAAATACAGATAAGACATACTATATCTCTTCCTTTCCGGACTATTATATTGATAGGCTAAGGCACCAGAAAGAATAACTCAACAGGAGCACGGATAAAAGTAGAAGCTAATGGGAAGGGGATGAAAAAAGGTGGAGACTATCTCCCAATTACAAGCTCCAAAAGACTATCATCAGACATTGATAGTCATTCAAATCCTAATTCTCAATTCCTTCATTGATGTCATAAAAATGAATCAAAAAATCTCCATTTTTAGCAGCTGGTGGTACCCAACTAATAAGTTTCTTTTCCATTTGCTGCAACCCAAGTTGCATTACAAATACACAAAACTAGGATATTGTCCTGAAGAACTCTGATGGTAAGCTAGTAAGTCAACAACATGTTTACCAGTATATCTATACCTAAAACAAAAATACACGAATACCCCAAGTCCATTGAACCAATTATCTCCAATATAGTATAAGTATACTGCTCCACAGGCAAGTTCCATTCAAAGCAGCAACTCAGAGAAGTGCCCTTACAACAAAGTAAAAGGAAACAGGACGTCACAATAGGCAATAGCAAATGAAAAACTTAAAGAATACCTGCATTAGGTATGCTCATCCTGATCTAGTCAATGATGGAAATTCCTCTTTCTTAGAAAATTCTGAGATCCGTTGCTGCACTATGATACTGATCCTCTGACCTAAATAATCTCAATCAAAAGGCATATTTGTTTAACAGAAGATTGACAGCAGAATGATAAGATGCTTAACAGATGGCAGGAAAATATAAGTAAAATCAAATTTTTAAGTTTTTCTGCTCACCAAAGAGAGACGCTGCTCACAGTATAGCTTGTGGCATTCTGAAAGCATTTGAATGTATTCTTTCCTAGGTCTTCTGGTTTCAATTTCCTCCAGTATTGACTTAAGCTGCAAACGGTTGGGATTAAATCATCATGTTAAAATTATCTGCTGATGCCACTTACAGAATAAGCTGACATAAAGCCATAAGAATGACATAAATAAAGAAGAGAGAAAAGGTCAAAAAATTTTACCTCGTTTGCAGCTGCCTTGAAGCGAACATAAATAACAGAAGCCTAAACACCTTCAGATACAGCTACTTTACCATCAGCACTGCTTCTGATAGCTGCCTGGACCTAATGAAGGTAAAGCAATTGTATGGATAAGCTTGCTAAAGACTAGAGGTATAGTTACAACTAGAAATGCACAAGAAAAAGCAATCTTACCTGAGAAGAAGCATTTTTAAGAAGAGAACGAACGTGAGAACGAATCATTGACAGAGCTCGAGAATGTATTTATTTAGCAATACTCGTTCGAATTCTTTAGGTTTCAGGAAGTATACAATAGAAGAGAATATAAAATTTGAGATTATGCCCATGAGGTGCATGTACATGCTATGAAAGAAGGACCCTACTGACACATACCTGTAGTTGCCGAAATTTGACCAAGTAAACATTACACTCTGCATATTGTGGATTACTTTCAACATACCTAACAGCACAGAATTAAGGGGGGAAAAACATTAGTATTTCAATGTGGATATGTAAAATAACAGCTTCAAAATCTCAAAAAGAGGATATCCATGATAGTGGGTACTTCAGACCTGCTCCATGACCTGGAACAAGCTAGAAGTGTCAAGTAACATCATTGTGCAGAAGCAATGAAGTTTGGCAGTTTTTTCTATTTTTTTCTTTTAAACCCAAAACTATATGCAAGGTTTTAAATTTCCAGACACCAATTCCATTAACAAATCAATGTACCCAGGATACATTGACAAGATTTTCCTCGTTAAACATGGATGTTTCGTGCTCCATAAAGAAAGAAATAATCCACACCTTCAAAAGGTTTTTGAAACTTTTGGAAGATTTTAAAGAATTCGAACGAGTATTGCTAAATAAATACATTAATATACAGAATGATGTGGCAATTGTCAGGGAAAAAGTAAGACAATTTCATGGCTAGTTTGAAAAATAAGGGGACTGTTAATTGCCACATCAGTCAGTTTGTTTAATGTCTAAATTGGAGTGCTAGTGTATTATTTCCTTTAGAAAATGTAATTCTTGTAAAGATTATATCCACTTTGCACTCTTTTAAGTTTACACTGATTCTCACTTTGCAACCTTCTATTCAGGAGACACTGCACCCTAAAGTTATCAAAATGTCTCAAATCATCCAATTGTAAACTTGATTGGCTAATTCTCGATCTAAACTATCTACTGAGAAAAATCCGAACTTCAAAGCTCAATTAAAGTCTTCTTAGTATATTTTGAAATTTGTACATCGTCACTCAGAGGTACAAAATGACAAACTAATCCTCAAATGCCCAAATTGAATAGTCACTAACAATATGCATTCATCAAGTCTCTTTAGCAATGGAAGAAAGTTCTCATTTGCTACATTCATGCTTGGAGAATAAAAACTGGTAGCAACCTGCCAAAAAAAAAGGGTGGAACAAGTTATGAACACATCAAACTTGTCCGTTAGAACCAAACGGATAGGCTACCTCACAGAAAACTGCAATGTCACAGCTCCAATAATACATTGTCTAAAAAATGAAAGTAGGAGTTTAGAAAGGCCGCCAGCTTTAACAAAATAGAATTAGTCTTATATACATCTCACCACAAAGGGAACAAACTCAACCACAGGGGCAAGGATACTACTTTAAATAAAATATTTCATAGTAAACAATCATCTTGATAAACATTAAACATTCAATTGTTTGAGGTTGTATTTCTATACCTAGTGCATTATGTCAATTTTTTAAAGTCGTCAAGTTGAATTCTGTATTTTATAAACATCTAATAATATACAGACATAGTTTATATCCTGTCATATCTTAAGCACCAAAGACAGTTTTTGTTCTTGTCACCTAAAAAGTCTGAATACAAGTATGATGTGTATATTGCATTGCTCTTCCAAGCAGGTAAAGCCATTTTCAATGAAATTACATCATGAGATTATGTTCCTGTATCAAGCATACAATCTAATAAAAGGAATTTTCAGGTGAGAAGAACCTGAACTCTGAAATACAATAGCATGACAATTGATCTATAAACAACCAAATGGTGCTCAAACCTTACATTCTCCAATTCATCAAAGTAGCTAAGCTTACTATGCAGTGATTCTGCAAACTCAATCAATCTCTGTTTCTCCATAAGCTGTAAAACAAGGAACAAACTGATGAACTCAGGAATCAAAATACATTGCTTGCCGATGACTCAATTCTACATCGACAAATTTAATGTATCATCTAGGCCTTGAATTGTAAGACAATCTTTTTCAAATAAATTTCCTATAAAATGCAAAAACAAACAGTACCAAAAGGAAAAGATGTTCAATAGAATAGAGTACGCATGTCAGTTCCTTCTCTGATATCAGATTACAGTGTAAATGCCCATAAATGATTATGATAAAAATCCATACTTATATCGACAAATATCTACGATCGAGTAAATAGCTCTAGGAACGAATGGATCTGACATCTTGAACATGAGGGAAGCAAAAATTGTTATGCCAAACTGAAGGTCATGAGCAATTCCGACTCATCTCGAATATCATGTCAAATAACATCCTTACTAATGGTATAAAGACTTTAAAACTATTAAAAAGATAGGTACTATATTAAGAATGATGGACATCAGATGTTAAGAGGAAGGCTGAACATACCAGTCTGTCGCATGCATCATGAAGAGTTTTTGTCTTTGTTGCTACTGTATTCGTATGTTGAAACTGTAGATCATTGAATAATTTGAGGGTTTCATCCACCTGGAGTTAATGCAATTTATTACAATATGATGTAAATGTAGACCACAAGCACCACAATATATTCAACCAAAGAAACAAAAACTTTAGTTGTTTGTCAAAACCAGTACAGAAAACAGAAAACATAATAACATTTTGCTCAGATGCTAAACCATATTTATAACCTGATGAAGAATGCCATCACACATCTGTATCTGCTCTGTTAAGGTGCTCACATAATGCTGGTACTTTTCTTCTCTCTAAACAAATGGAAAAATCAGGTAAAGTCTTATGAACATCGTAACTGTCAGAAAACTATGTCAACAGAAGGCAATGCTAACCTCTGATTTCATGGCTGCTTCAAGGCCTGTAAACCACTTATAAAACTGTTTCAAACAAAGAGCAGACGACGCGGTGAATTGAATAATAATCTCAATAAAAGGAAAGCATTTCAGCAGTTAACATTAGATGCATGAAATGCATCAGAAGTAAGTATTAGTATAAGCAAATCAATAAATTCTAGTGGCTCCAGACTTCTGCAAGCAAAATAATCACTCTAGTCCTACCACCATAGCATGTCCTTAGGAAGGAGCAGAAAAAGAAAACAATGCATAAAGTCAAACCCAAAGGAAAACTGATCCATGTAGTAACCAAGTAACAGTTTTGAATGTGAACTTAACTAAATCCTATAGACAACCAGTGTAAACTTAAAAGACTGCCAAATGGATAATATCTGTCAATGTTCTGCTGTCTCTTTACATCATCTAGATGGCCATGCAAGTGTCACCTTGATATTATCCCATAATGACCATTCTCATTCATTGATATTGCTATGCTGCCTCACTTATGATTGCAACGAATCGAAGTAACTACATTTACAGTATCTGTGCATGAGAGGTTGTTGTATATAAAAGGCTGATCTTTTATGTTATTACATACCGAATTTTCTCAGCAAAATACAATAAAAATGTAATTTATATGATTCTGTACATGGCCAGAATTAAACAACACCTCACCTGGTTGGTATTGACCAGGACGGTCTCAATGGTGCCTGAATCTTCAATAGTATCATGCTTCGTGAAAATAGACAGACCATTATCCTCTCCTGTGACATTCTCTTGGGACTTGCGAAGCAAAGAATGCTCTTTAATTGCAGGGAAAGAAAAGAAATCATGCATAAAAAGAAAAGGCACTAAGGCATCAGTAACTCACTAAATTGAGTGGAAATGGTCGCTCAGCAACTGCATGTGAAAGTGCTTGAATTGCTGACTGCTGATGTTCTGTCAATGGAGCGTTCTACAAAAGAAACAAAAGATTCGAAAAGGAAACATAGAGTTAGACAGGATCCACTAAAATTCACACTAAAACCCCCAAATTTTGAAGTGCACATATCATGCATATGGAAAGATTCTGAAACAAAGAGAATAAACTAAGAAAAACGAGGTGGATTATTTCACACACTTTTTACAAGGGGGTGTATAAATGGTCCCCTAAACTGAAAATGTACCGTACACAGAAGATCTCCAAATGTAAGATTTAAGAAATATAATATTAAAAGGGAAAGGAAAAGGAGGTATCTAGACATCTGATTACACAGTGAATAGGGGTGGAAGTTTGTGGGCTCTCTAAAACGAGAGACATGCAAGCGCGCATATGGACATGGATTTGTACATACTCACCGGGGCAGAATAGCTGTCTCTTATACCAGATGGTAGAAATTTTAGTCCCTGCTCATTAGTTTCATATTTTAAAATTCAAAAATACCAATCCCTTCTATACCCCAAACAAAACAAGGAGGGGGGGACGATTGTTGAGAAATAGTTGAAGAAACATAAGTTTTTTTAGGGGAATCGAATGAGTGAGAAATGATATATATATTTGAGTTTCGTTTGTTGAGAATTTTGAAGTTCCTGTGTTCTCTTCAGCTGCCAAATTGTGTATGAGGTTAGATGCTTCGTGTCATTTTGAAGTTATAGAAAGCTAGAAATAAAATCACGTCTAGAATCACAAAAACCTAAATCAACAAGAATAAAATACCTCCGCATTCATTTCCAGAAATCAACCGAAATTAACAATGTATACCGCACGGATCTCAACTGTTCATCTTTCCTCACACATTCAAAAATTACTAAGCGCACAGATCTAATAATCAGAAGCCAAATTCAACAAATAAGAATCAATAAACTTAATGTGAGACTGAAATGGAAGAATCATAGTTAAAAAAAAAAAAAGGGAAGAGGAAGGCTTACTTGTTCCCAAATAGAAGCAAAGTTATAGCCTTTGGAAACTGATCCTGATTTCGGAACTGCAACGCCGATGTTTTAACGGCGTCGACGTCGTTGTCGTCGTCGAAGCCATTTCTTCTGTCTTTATATAATGAATTTTTATTTACTTAGATTAAAATTCGACTATATAAACTGTTAATTATGTCTCTTATACACATACGTATTTCAAAAGGCCAGAAGTCAGAAAATGACGTTGATGCATGCGACAAGCCTGTATCTTATACCTTCTAGATGCGAGGCATCAGAGTGAAGAGATTTGTGGTATGGTAATTGGTTGTACCATGTGCATATACGTTTGTACTTCATATTTAGTTCGATCTCTGATTTTTCTCCCTTCTTTTTTTGGGGGGAAAAAAATTGCTTTTACTTCAGTTTTTCTTTTCTTTCAAGAATAAATGTTATTTAAGAACAATTGTTACTCTTTAAGAATTCTAAATTTATAATTCATTGAGAATAATTGTTATTGAAGCATTCTAAATTTCTAATTCTCTTTCCTTTGGAAACATTAAGCATTTAAAACTTATATAGGAGATTCTATGACCGATTCATTCCTCCTATATTTTGAATGATTGTATGGTAATATTGTACCGTATAAATTCTCAAAATACAAAGAAATGATATGATAAGGCATTGCCAAATTTTTTTTAGATAATTTCATATTTTGTTTATAAATAAGGTTATGGTTGTCTATAGTTATTTACAAATTATTTGAATTTAGCCTAAAATACTATCTTTACCTAAACTATAAATTTTATTTTATAACCTTTTTTCTTTTAACAATTATGCTAGTGTGAATTCCAAGCACTAATAAGTTATGAAAAATAGAAAATTTAATTTACAAGGCACTTAGCAAGGTATACAATTTGGTAGTTGATGATATGGATTAGTGACACATAACATCTTACCTAAATTGTTCTAGAAGTGTCTACGTGGCAACCTTATTAAGGGCAATTATTTAATTCAGCTTCAGCTGAACTAGCATAGAGATAGCCTTATGCCTCCTTATGTACATCTATAAATAAGGAGTTTGGGTGCTACTAAAAAAAAATCGGAACTCAGATAATCAAATACATTCTTGATATTCAGCTCTTCCACTTTCTCTCTCTTCCTAAAATCTAATTCTAGCTTCTTCAATTGGCGCCGTCTGTGGAATCGAACAGGTACGACCACGTGGTTAAACGGTCCTGGGTGGGAGTTTGATGTGCACGTTCTTGGGAAAACGGCATCTATCCCTAAGAATTTTGATATCATCGGGGTCGAGAGAGTTTGATACGTTTTGTGTTTGGAGGTTAGGGTGGTTGTTTTGAGGAGGTTCAGCAAAGAGAGGATCGGGGGGAAAATTTAATGGCACTGCTGCCAGAAGGGCTTCGTCGAAACGATTTAGCATCCTGTCAACGGCATTTACAGGGGAAGGGGGAACCGGCGTGCTAATGAGAGAGGTGGGAGTGAACGTACCGGCCATGGTCTTCTGTTTGGAAGGCGTGTGGAATATTTGGGGAACTTCTAGTGGTGTCCGGTGGTGGCGTTGAGCAGCGGTCGAAAGTCAGCAACGGTAGAAAGACAGAAGACAGAGGAAAGGGGAACTAGAGGATGAGGGTGAAGGGAGGAGAGTGTGTGAGTCTCTGGGGGAGTAAAGGAGTGAGAAGTAGTAAGGGGCGAAGGAAGGAAGTAATAGATTGGGGGGAATGGAGTAAAGTGAGAGAGTTGTTGTAAGGGAAAGAAAAAAAGATTTGGGGGAGAATGAGGGTATAAATAGGGGGGCTATCTTCTAGAATGTTCAATGGTTCTGGAGGAAAAAATTGAAGGTTTTGAAATGAAAAAAGGTGTTTAGGAGGGAAAAGCGAGGCGTTATGGCTTGAAAAACGAGATATGCCGTGAAAAGCGAGGAGTTATGGCGTGAAAAGCGAGACGTTTTGCGTGAGCGAGGCGTTATGGCGACGAAAAGCGAGGCATTATGGCGTGAAAAAAGCAGGCTTTTGCAACAAAATCGAAGCGAATAATGCAGTGCAATAAATGAGAATTCAGTGCATGGGGACTTAGCAATGAGCACCAAGCCGAAGGGACTATTGATGATGTGGATTAGGGACACATAACATCTTGCCTAGATTGTTCTAAAAGTGCCTACGTGGCAGCCTCATTAAGGGCAATTATGTAATTCAGCTTCAGCTGAACTAGCATAGAGATAGCCTTATGTCACGGGCTCACTCTTTTTAGTGCTCCCAACCCGTGCGGCACTTAGGTTTTCACCCTAAGTCAGCCTTTCTCACACTGTCAACAAGGTACTTCGAGAGTTTCTCGGAATTCTAGAATGTTCCTTTATCTTTAGGTGATATGAGTTACTTATATCAAAATTTATTTGGGCCAAACCTCTTCACAAAATGGGCGGATCGTGTCATTCTCTCCCACCTATTCCGCAACGTCCTCGTTGACTTTGGCGATTGAATGCGTCAATCTGCTTCTTGAATCGCCAAAGGACCTCGGGCAAGACCAGGATCGAATACAAGGTACGATGGAAAGGTTTGCCCAACGATGGCTGTCTCTTATACACATCTTATCTACCATCCAAATATGCAGCGGGTTGAAATTGCATACAAACTGTCTCTTATACACATCTAGATGGCATCCGCGGTTGGGGTCTTAGAATCTTGTAGATTTGTATCTAATTTGGTAGGTTCACATGGAACACCGGATGAAGTTTTAGTTTCGAAGGGAGTTCCACCTTGTACGCCACCTTCCCTACTCGTCTTAGTACTTTGAATGGGCCCTCATACCTTCGAAGTAGTCCTTTATGCACCTTTTGATATCTAAGTATGGTGGATAGTGCATCTTGACTAACACAAGGTCGCCTTCCTCAAACTCAAGGAATCGTCTCTTCTCATCAGCCCATTTTTTCATCTTCTAAATATGAAGTACACAGCTGTCGCATATACACATCTAGATGTGTATAGCAATCTTAGCAGCCATGTGTATGCTGCAGGGTTACCACCTTTTTGTCCGGCCACGACGGTGCTAGGAGTGAGCGGTTGTTGTCCCATCACTATTTCAAAAGGACTTTTCCCTGTAGACTCGTTCACCTGCAAGTTAAACGAGAATTGGGCAACATCAAGCAGTTTTGCCCAATTTTGTTGGGTTGAACTCACATAATGCCTCAAGTATAGCTCCAATAGCGCATTCGCTGTTCGTTTGCCCATCCGTTTGAGGATGTGAGCTAGTTGACATGTTGAGCTGCGAACCCGAGTTCAAACAACTCGTCCGAACTTACCAGTGAATCGGGATCCCGATCGCTCACAATTGTTCGGGGCACTCCCCAATACTTTATGATATGCTTCATGAATAGTCGAGCTGCTTCCTCAGCTGGACAGTCCTTGGAAGCGGCTATGAAAGTTCCATACTTCGAGAACCTGTCGACTACCACCATGATGGTTTGGCATCCCTCAGATTTTGGGAGGCCAACTATAAAGTCCATTGAGACGCTTTCCCATGGTCTCTCTGGAACAGGCAAAGGCTCCAGCAATCCTGCTATTTTAGACTGCACGATCTTGTCTTGTTGGCATACTAAGCAAGTTCGAACATAAGGAGGCGCTCGTCTCTCATTCGAGGCCAATAGTATCCGTTCTGCATCAGCGCCAAGGTACGGTGCATCCCTGGGTGGCCCGCCCACTTTGAGTCGTGGCACTCTTTCATTAATTCCCGTCTTAAGTTCCCATAGTGTGGCACGTAGAGGCGTCGCCCTTTCGTGTAGAGCAACTCTTCCTCAACCCAAAACCTTCGAGTCTTCCCCTCCTTGGCATATTCGAGAAGGCTCCTAGTCGACCCGCCGGTACCGAAATAGAACTCGAAGGCCTTTGAGAAGTCTGGCAAGGCAAGTACCGGTTCTTGGGTCATGGCTTCTTTTAGTTTTTCAAAAGCTCCTTGGCACTCCTCATCCCATTCCCATGCCTTTCCTTTCTTTAGCAACTCCGTGAGAGGCGTGGTGATGTTGGAGTAGCTTCGCACGAACTTTCGGTAGTAGTTCGTCAATCCAAGGAATGATCGCAGTTCTGTCACCTTGGTAGGGGGTTTCCACTCCACAATAGCTTAGATTTTTGACACATCCATCCGAATCTGGCCTTCCCCCACAATGTGTCCAAGGAACGGCACCTCTTGCTCTGCGAACGCGCATTTCTCCTTTTTCACGAAGAGTTGGTTCTCCTTAAGCACCCTAAACACCTTTCTCAAGTGTTGGATGTGCTATTCCAAGGTACGACTATAGATCACAATGTGTATCAAGGTATACTACCATAAATTTATCGAGAATACTCTCGAAGTACCTTGTTCATCAACGTGCAGAAGGTCGCTGGGGCATTGGTCAAGCCGAAAGAAGTTACGAGCAATTGAATATACACCGTATTCATTCTCTCAATTCTCTCTCTTCTATTGCGTCGCTTCCGCAATGCGTACTGCCAAGCATTCGACCTAGGTCCAACTTGAAAAACCATCGTGCGCCTCCAAGCTGGTCGAACAAGTCGGCAATCAATGGTATGGGGTATTTGTTCTTCACCGTCAGTTTGTTCAAGGCCCTGTAGTCTATGCACATCCTCAGGGACCCGTCGTGTTTCTTCTGGAACAGTACTGGGGCACCAAATGGAGACTTTGAGGGTCTGATATACTCCGCATCTAGCAAATCCTTCAACTATTTTCTTAGCTCTGCGAGCTCCGGAGGGGCCATGCGATAGGGGACCATCGCAGGTGGCTTGGTGCCGGAGATCAACTCGATCTCGTGGTCTACTTCTTTCTTAGGAGGCAATCTCCTTCATACAGCTCTAAATCATGTACGATCTTATAGACATCTAGGCATACGGTGGAGAGTCAAAAGAGGATTTGCTAGATGCGGAGTATATCAGACCCTCAAAGTCTCCATTTGGTGCCCCAGTACTGTTCCTGTCTCTAATACGAAGAGGAAGTCAAGAGACAAGGTCAAACTTATACATCATCACCATGTGATAATTGGGAAGTGAAGTCTTGCCCTTCAATATAATAATGTAGCCATGGGGCAATTGCCAACCCATGGACAGCCTATTGGGTATACACGGTCTTCAAGGTGCCCATGCATTTCCCCACTTGAAGGTTGAGTTTCTTGGCGGCCTCGATCGAGATGAAGAAGTCGGTAGCTCCAGTGTCCACTAGAGCGCTTAGCTTGTGGCCCGTTATTTCCACATCGGCGAACATCAAACCCCTCTTCTTTTGCGACTTCTTCACTTTGATGGTATTTAGGATCCGCAGCGAACCCAATTGCTTACACGCCAAACGCTTTCTCTTCTTCCAACGCAATGTCTAGGACCGTCGCAGAAAAAGCACTTCAATGGTCGCTTGCCCTTGTCCTTTGTTATGAACGACTTTCCCTCGTTCTTGGAAGGGGACTTCTCCCTTGCTCCCCCACCAAATTCTTTGTACCTCTCCTTCGCAATCTCCTTATGTGAAACCCAGTATTTTAATAGCCTTGTTCTTTGATTTTAACTGATTTAAAATGTTTTTCATATTATTTTTAGTCATTAAGTACTTCAACTTATTTATTTTTCAATTCGGTAAATTTTTCGGTTTACGCGATTTCGGTACCGGCGGGTAAACGGGTCAAAAGTTGGACTAAGTGTAATTAGTGCATTGTGGTGTGTGGGTGTTGTATGATGGCTGAATTATTCAAGATAATGTTAATTTAGTAGCAAAAAAATTAGTTTTTGGATTAAATAGTCAACTTGGAGACTATTTGGTCAATGGGGAACTATTTGGGTCAACTTTGGAAGTTCTTTTTAGTCTTCTTCTTGCTTGTTTCTTCCTCATTTTCTCCAGCTTGCTGGCCGAAATTCTCTTCCCCATTTTCCCCCAAAATTTTCTTGGATTTCAAGTAGAAATCACTTGGAAGGTAAGATTTTTATGTATTTTAGCATTTATGGCTTATGGGCTTTATGATTCAAACTTTAATTTCAAGTTTTGTAGGATTCTTTATGGCTGAAATAAACCCTCTTTGCAGCCTTGTAAGTTATGATTTATGTATGTTATGGGTTGTTTTTAGTGTTTTGGAGGTTGGGAAGTGATTGGGGTTGATTTTTAACAACTTTCCATGGTTAGATTACAAATTTTAAGATTATGAGTTAGGGTTTTGTCTTCCATATGTGCCCTAGAATGTTATGCTATGAATGCTTATGTCTATGCACATAATGATGTTTTAGGAGTGTTTTAAGGTTAGTTTGGAGCACTAAAATTGAGACTTGAATACCTTGGAAATGGATTTTGTTGGTTGGTTGAATATGTTGTTTTGAGTTGGGTTGTAACCAAGGTCCCTTGAATACCTTGGAACCATGGATTTTGTTGGTTGGTTGAATATGTTGTTTTGAGTTGGGTTGTAACCAAGGTCCCTTGAATACCTTGGAATTGGATTTTATTGGCAGGGAAGATAGCCTAATTATAGCCTAGGGAGAGGTGTAGTTTTTTGGTTTTTCTGGAAAACTCGAGCTTATTATCTCCTAATCAAGTCAGACAGATACTAAGCACAAGGCTACAAACCTTTATTACCCATCGTGTCACAACCCCTATCTAAGGCCTTAAACCTGTCTCTTATACACATCTAGATGTGTATAAGAGACAGCATCATACACATTCTAAAATCCATCCAAACATATTTCGTCAGTCGTTAACTTCTATACTCTTCTAAGAGGGTCTTATATCTGTTTTAGGTACCACGCCACCTACCGCCGCGATCGCGTTCAGTGATCATTTGTACAGTTTTGCTTTGATAGGTGGGTAACATAGACCCTCTTCCACTTGTATTTTATTTAACGACTTTCGAAATATGTTTGGATGGATTCTAGGTCTTAAAATGTGTATGATGTTTGGAACTGTACTTTTACCAAGTTTTGGAATTATTACATATGAAATCGGGACCAAGCTATTTTATGTTAATCAATTGATATGTTTGCAAACTCTTTTGATATGAAAGCATTTTAAGACTGTTTTGGCTCATAGGTGACCTAGGTATATAATTTTGGATGTGTTTGGAAAGTTTGATTTGTGGAGAACCGGTTCTATAGAGTTTGGCATGATACATTTTAGAAACTACTTATGATTATGGTTTATTGACGTTTAAATGGCATGAGACATTTTAGAAACTGCTTCATGACTATGGTTTTCGCAAATGTTATTATCTTTATGTTTTCTTTTTATCGAAATGCTTGGCCCCAGATGAAGAGAACGATCTTATAATCCATCTGAGATGTGTATAAGAGACAGCACTAACATTGTGGAATTTTTACACAAAATGGTACGAGTTGCTAACGTTCTTCTTAATACAAAAGATGCTAGCACCAAATCTGAAAGTTCATTATAAACAATACCGGTAGGACTCGCGGATAATCTTCCAAGCTTCTCTTTGTTGGACAGGAGTAGTGTATTAGATAGGTTTTGTATTGATGAACTTTGTTTTTGTTGTAGCATCTTTTGTATTAAGAAGCAATTTTGTAATTCGTATTTTTGTGTAAAAATGAACTTATTCGGTTTTATAGTTAAGAAATGGTTTGATGGTTCTATTACATTGCGGTTAAGTTTGTTGCTCTGTTCGGCACCTTCATTTGTGCCTTGCGCTTTGGACCGGTGTGCCATTAGCGCGGCGTGTTACGGTCCCGTTTTTGGGGCGTGACACCTTATCCTTTGGTTTGGAGAAATTAGGCTTTTCCTTTGGTGGGGTTGGCTTTTACCGTGGCTTCTTCTTAAAGAAAAGATCGCCGCCACCGACATTGCGTTTATACATTATCTACATGTTCTAAGAGCTCCAGACACGTGTCCACGGCTATAAGAGACAGGTGCATAAAGTGTTGAAAGGCATCCTGATCCTCAGTCTATGAGGTAGCAGGACCTGTCTCTTTCACGTACTCCCTGACTTCACCCTTCATCTCCAGTCGGCGAAGTTTTGCACGAGCGTCCCTCTCTGCATATTGAGGATAGAAGTAGCTGCGAAACTCGTCCACAAATTGATCCCAAGTAATAATGGCAGTGCCACTACGATTGTCACTCCTGTGTATAAGAGACACCATAGTAAAGCATAATCCGTCAAGTATGATGAGGCAAGATTTACCTTTTGCTCATCGATCCGAATTCCTGCATTTCGGAAATACTGCTCCATGGACCACAGGAAGTTGTCAACTACCTTGGCCTCCCTATGTCCATTGGTTCCTTGGGCTTTGGAGCGTCTGATAGCCGCTTCCAAGGACTGTCCAGCAGCTGTCTCTTATACACATCTAGATGTGTATAAGAGACAGGATCGCCTGTCTTGCAAGACTCAAAGAGCTACCGCATAGTAGCAGTTTGAGTCTTGCTCAATACCTATCTCTTATACACATCTAGTCTTTGATGGACACCACCCCGCCTCCGGACTTTCGAACCTCCGGGCCAAACCATCTACCGCAGCATTCAAGGCACCTCTGCATTTCTCCCCTAAGGTCTTCGTCCTGGACTCGACCCCGTCAATGCATACGATCGTATCCTCAACAGGCCGCGGGTTTCGCCATGGCCAACTCGAGTTTCTCCACACGAGCAATGGCGGTCAAGACACTTCCCAATGGTCCTCGCCCCTTCCTGTCCTTCTTTGTCTGAGGAATCCTCCTCATGGGTCATGTCGGATGAAGTTCCAGCCATAGTGTCTTCTTGCCAAGTACTTGCTACAAAACTCGCTCTGATACCACTTGTCACGGGCTCACTCTTTTTAGTGCTCCCAACCCGTGCGGCACTTAGGTTTTCACCCTAAGTCAGCATTTCTCACACTGTCAACAATAGAAGAGAGAGAATTGAGAGAATGAAAAGCTCTGTATATTCAATTGCTCAACTTCTGAGGTGTGTTACAAATGAGGGGGTTGGCCCCTTTTTATACTTGTAAGAAAAAATTCTAGAACCTACCAAATTAGATACAAATCTACAAGATTCTAGAGAATTCTATATGAAGAATATTCCTTCTAGAGAATATTCCAAATCTACATATTCTAAGAATTCTATACAAAGAATATTCCTTCTAGAATATTCTGGAGAGTCCAAGGTTACTTAAAGAAATTCTAAGGAATTCTAGAATGTTCCTTTATCTTCTGGGCCAATCATTTGGACTTACTTTTATTTTCTTTGGGCCAAACCTCTTCGTCAAAATGGGCGGATCGTGTCACTTATGCCTCCTTATGTACATCTATAAATAAGGAGCTTGGGTGCTACTAAAAAAGGATCGGAACTCAGATAATCAAATACATTCTTGATATTCGCTCTTCCACTTTCTCTCTCCTCCTAGAATCTAATTCTAGCTTCTTCAGTAGTCACAAGAAGAAATCAACACCAAGATGCAGTAGCTGTATCAACTATCAAGCATCAATATGCTCTTCTCCTGGGCCAAATTGTTCTTCCTGTACATCTTCTACACTGATTCACTACTAAAGTAATACAATAACAGATTTTTTTTCACAAAAAGACCTTACAAAGTGACAAATGGTACCTATAACAGCAGAAAGCAGAAAGATAAACTGGGAAGAAAAATTATCCCATCACAAGACCCCGCAGTCAATTGAAGGCAATGCAAGACAAAGCAAGAGAAAGGGCTCACTAAAACACCCGCCTTCTGCTCCTTATTGATTATATATGTAGTCGATAAACCACAATAGACAGGTCTTCTGAGCTCATTCTGAGACTGATTCAAAGAAATAACTGGTATGGTACAACAGGTCACATTCAACAAGGAAGATCTGTCCTTGAAATCAGATAATTTGAAACCTCGCTTCGGCTTCAGCTAAACATAGAGAACTAGTCACTTCACAAATGCGCTCCTCAGCTCTTCCCTTCCTGAGAGCAAGCCTGTCAAAGGATACAAAATGCTTCTTGTTATTTTTCAACTGTGTATCAGCTAAACTTCACTAGAACCATAAATAGTAGCATGAGCCAGAATGTTAGTGTTTGCTTTGTGGCCCGACAAAAATGGAAGAACCATGCACTTGGGCAACAACTTGGTTGCCTTTAGGATCATCTGCTAATTTCTGAAGGCTCCTCAAGAACTTTGCTAGATGCATTTGCCTAACTGACCTAGAAAAATCAGTCCTATAAAGCGTTGTAGCACTATCCGCTATCATAAGAGCAAACCTGTAATAATAAGAACATTGAAATTAATTTTGCTTCGAGCTTAACAAAGTCTGATGACGAAAATTCAAACTTTGAGAAAAATATGCTAAGTATAACATTAATTTGTCCGAAGCCTCGATCTTTTGGGATTAGTGAGCTTAATGTGCCATCAAGAGTGTAAAAAAGGTTAAATAAAGAGACTGTATTGTTCAAGTTTGTTTAATTATTTTAACAAAATTGTAAATGCCTTAATTTCGACTTGTTTATCTTTTGAAAATAATTTAAACAAGTTTTTATCTAGTCAAATTTAACAGTAGCTTGAATTTTTACGCATTTGATTTAATTTGTCACTTTATCGAGTTAAATTTAAAACAAATTTACAAATTTGATTCATTTTTTACTTTATAAATAGATAAACCAAATTTATATGAACTCTTATTCAATTATACCAATTAAAGTATCAAATATTTGATTCGCCTTCCAAATGAAATGTGCCACTAATCATAATTAATCTCACGATAGAGATACTTTGAAACACGAACAAGTTCATATGTGCATCATGCATTTATGTAGGGATTTTTTTATTTTTTCCATTTTGGGGTTGGGGGGTGGGTGGGTGGGTGGTTGGTTGAGATTGGTTTCTAAGTGGGTGTTACGGATAGAGTCATAGGTTGAGTTTTGAAGTTTAGGAGACAAGGTAAGAGAAGGGAAGAGTTTAAAGTAATAAGAGAAGAGAGGAGAAGTGAAGTGAAGGGAAGGGAATATATTTTAATGTTGTTTGGAAGTTTAAGGAAAAAAAGGAAATGATTTGGAATATGTAGGTAAATAAAATTTTATTTTAGTATCTTTTGAGGATAAAATTATATTTTTTAAAAGTTTAATAAGTTTGGAAGTAACTTTCCTTCCATTTCCTCTTTCTAATTTGGAAGGAAATTTTTTTAAAACTATAGCAGCTGGAGTATCATCCCATTTCCCTTCTATTCTCCTTTCCTTCCTACTAAAAAGTCCAGGGACGAAGACCTTAGGGGAGAAATGCAGGGTGCCTTGAAGATGTGTATAAACTCTTCCTTCCTCTTAGAGTGTCTCTTATACACATCTAGAATATGGTATAAGTTAGGGATGTAAATTTCAAGTGAGTGTGACGGACACCTCAATTCCCGGCACTCTATTTAGATAGCGTACATATGTGATTTTCATTTCTCATTTTCACTATTGTTGTGTTTGGATGGAAGAATTTGGATAGATTTAGATTTCAAATTCAAATTCATCATAAATTGTTTAAATAAGTTAGATTTAGTTGGGAATTTGAAATCCATTTGACTAATGAGAGTGTGAATTTAATAGTTAAATAAATAAATTTTAAATTCAGTAAAAGATCATGTCTCTTCAAATCATCTTGAGTGTGAATAAAATTTCTTTCAAATCATTCCTACAAATTAAATTCACTCATCCAAACGCATCCCATTGAATCAAATTTTTTTATTTGGCCGAGAATCATTAAATAAGTTAAAATACTATATACTCTTCACACTTCATTCTCATATGCTGTAATTTCGGTCATGATTTTTGTAATTTATGAAGTTACAAATCATTAGTTTTGCTATTTAAGGGTTTCCAATTCTATCAACCTCAAATTAATCTTCGATTCTAAATAAGGCCTCTCCTCATACGCAAATGAAAATTATGACAAAAAAGTATTATCCAATGTTAACAACTTGTACGTATTAGGAGTGTAAATGAATCGAACTCGAATTCGAACTTGTTCGAACTCGAATTACTTGATGAGCTGATCTCAAATATATGTATATTTTGCTCGAAGCTCATCGAACTTTTCGAGTACGTATATAAAATTTTTATTATATGTAAAATTACTAAAATATCTATACTTTTAAAAAAGGAAAAAAAAATACAATTTTAGCCTCATCTAGTTTTCAGTTGGATTGTGATCTATTTTGCTCCCAGAAGTTTTATACAAAACACATTAAATTCTCAAACTTTCTAATTTCTACCAAATTGGACAAATTTAAAAATTCTAACTGCCAATTACAAATGGAAAAAATTAGGTGCAAAGTACGTGACTGTAAAATCTCAAATTCCAAATGTGAAAATTTCAATTTTAGCCTTCAATTTTGGGTCACAGTCTATTTTGGTCCCCAAACTTCCAAACGGAAAAAGTCACTGCATGCGCATGACTGTTAAATCTATCTTGAGATATAGCACTTTTCAACTGATTTCAAATTATTTAACCATATTTTTATTTTTCCCTTTGACTATCAACATCTAACTATTCACCATTATAATATTTCAACGGAATTCAAACTATTGAATGATAGATTTAGTAATGGATTTTTTTCAAAACACTATTGCTAAACGATTTAACGATGAATTTGCCGATGGAATTCATTCGTCAAAAAATGATTATTCGGTAAAATATAACAATGGTTCTCGTTACTGTCGAAATTTCAGCGACAGATTTTCCATCGACAATTCAGCTATTGAATTTGGTTTTCAGATATTGTGGAGATTTTAAATTAGCGACAGATTTTTTTTACTAAATTTAGCGATCAAAAATTTTGTTATCGAGAATTGCTGTCTCTTATACACATTCATTAGTAATTAATATTTTAAAATATTTAAAAAATATTAATGATGGAAAAATCCGTTTCTAATTTAAAAATATTGTAAAAGATGTTGCTTAATATAACTTTGAACCAATATATTAATTATTTAATCTTGTTCAATATGTGATATTGACCTTTCATTTACTACACCAAATTCAGCAAACATTTCAAAAATTAATCTAAATAAATGTGTTTTATTATTCTATAAAAGTGAATTATTATTGTTTAAGTATATCTCATTGAAATGGGTTGAAATTAGTTGGAAGGTATTATAACCTAGTTAGATTTAACAGTTACGTGTATGGGAAGTGTTATATATAGACAAGAACGATGAATAGTTATGTATTCATAATTAGAGGAAAAAGTAAAAATATGGTTAAATAAATTAAAATCGGTTGGAAAGAATTATATCCCAAGATAGATTTAATAGTTACGTACAATATACGTAACCCTTTCCGTATATAATTCTTAACTATTAAATATATCCAATATAGGTAGTAATTAAAAAGTTTGAGGAAATGTGTTTTGTTTGAAACTTTGGGGACCAAAATATACTATGACCCAAATTTTGAGGGTTAAAATTACATTTTTTCCAAGTTTAAAACTTGAGACTTAACAGTCAGCACATGACTTTTTCTGTTTATAATTGACGAAATTTTTAAATTTGTCCTAAATTGGTTGAAATTGAAAAGTTTGAGGTCTAAATGTGTTTTGCCTAAAATTTTGGAAATCAAGATGGAGTACATAACCCAAATTTTGAGGGCTAAAATTGTGTTTTTCCTTTAAAAAAATCACATATTTACATCTGAAAAAGTTGAACTATTCGAGTTCAAGTTCAAATTCGAACTCATTTTACTTATTTTTTCAAGAGAATTCAAATCGAATTCGAGTTTCATCAAAATTTTCAGGTTATAAACTCGAACTATATTTTTAAAACTCGTTCGAACTCAAATTTATAACTCATGTCACACAAAAAATTTTCTTCAAACTTAAGTAAACTTCAACCTCTGACCTGTCTCTTATACACATCTAATATGTACCATATTAGCAAAAACGAAAGAGACTTATTGATGCTTTACTTTGTGGGTCAATATGGAGCGAGATGAGAAACAGACTAATTGTAAACAACATTATGCCTTTTCTAACCCCAAGAAATGAAACATAAGCAATTTGTAGTACTGCAAACTTTTTTGACAATTCTCAATAACTTATTCAAAGTTGTTTATAACATTTTTGAATTTTGAAAAATAGCTGACCATTTTTTAAAAAGATTTTTTTGACAAAATCTAAAAAATGTTTCTTTTAAATTGAGGGATTTGGATAGATTTGGATTTGAAATTTAAATTTATCAAAAGTTATGCAAATAAATTAATTGATTTAGTTACATATTTGAAATCCATTGATAGTGTAATTTTAATGATAAAATGAATGAATTATAAATTAACCTAAATTTCATATAATTTCAAATCTAAAAAATTTAAATCTATTTATTTTAAATCCTGTCGACGTGGAATATTTCGTACTATACACAGAATGACTGATTTATATGTTAATTTTAACATAAAATAATATTAGTAAACTCAATAATATGATGGCATAAAATGTTAATCATAATAGAATCCCAACTTTTGTCTATTAATTTTTCCCATTTCAATATTGTTGATAATATGAAGATAAATTAAATTTTAAATATTCAAATATTATCGAGTTAATTGTATACTTTCCTATTAAATATTACCAATAATATGAAGATAAATTAAAGTTTTTGAATATTCAAATATTATCGAGTTAATTATATACTTTGATAGTAAGTTTTTAGTTAGTATAAATAGAAAAGAAATATAGTTAGGGTGAAATGTGTTATACACAGGAGATGATTATGTTCCCTTTATATGTGTAATAAAATAATATTAGTGGTATGAAGTTGATGATAGAAAAATTTTAGTAAGTAAATCAAATAAAGACAAATAAAGTTAAGTAACACTATTAAATTTTTACTAAATACCAATTCATTCTATGAGCAAAAAACTAAGGAATTGTTGAGTATTCAGTTAAAATCTTTATGTTTCTGTCCCATAAAACTAATTAATTGAAAATTAATTTCATAGTTAATTAATAGTTATTATATTATATATTTGTAAAATGGTAATGATTTTTTAAAATCCGCATGTGTTGTGTTTAGTGCATAGATAGAACATAAAATCCATTAAATCTGTTCTTTTTTTTTGGAATGAATTAATTTAATTTGGCAAACATAAATTATCAAAATAACACAAAAATTAAGAAATATTTGTTAAATTTTTTAATTAGTTTGTATTTGTTTTTTGTAATCAAAGACATTATTTTTGTTATTGAGGTTAATTTAAATTATTATTATTACCTTATTTTATTTATTTATAAGAATGATTTATTAAAGGTTTCAATATGATATTAGAATTGATTATTTTTATTAGTAGGGGATTGTAATGTGAAGATATGCCAAAATCCACAATAATAATCTCATAATGAGTACATACATTCAAGTAAGTATTACTATCGACAGCAAGATGACAAATAATATAAAATAACCTTCTGTTGAGTTTCAAGTTAGTAATCATTTACCAAAAATCTGAGTCATAGAAAAATGTTTGCTGAATTTGGTGTAGTAAATGAAAGGTCATATATCTCTAACTTTTAGGCAAGAAAGTTAGAGACATGATGAAAAGAAATCAATGTGATTCACAACTAAAAATAATACATTTTTAGTATAAAATTGCAAAATCACCCATTATACTGCAGATGACATGTTTAAACGAATTACTAAAGAATAATGAAAATCAAAATTTTTCGTTTTTATACAAAAATATATTTATTGTTTCAATTGTCATAAATAAATGACATAACTTAATTTTAGTAATATTTTTTTCACCCTACTTTTGGGATCTTAATGCAGCTCAAACATTGGAATTGTTATTACAACAATGACTATATCTCAAGATTGTACATTGGATATGTCTAATATTGAAATTACACGTCTGAATTGCAATAGTTCTTGAATTACCATGGATAATTGCAAGATTGATTTTAAATAAGATTTAGATAATTAAATTTAAATTATTATGATTAATTATTTTTAAACTTTTTCTTTGACTATTTACCATTCATATCTTTTACTTTTTATTTTGACTATGCCACATGTCAATATGTTAAACCTAAAACCTTTTACTATGATATATAGATATAGATATATATATTTGACAACTATTCCTGATTTTTGAGATGGATAATCAAAAACGAATCCTTCTTAAAATAACTTCTCGTATTAGTTTTTTTCTCAAAAAAAAGTAAAACTAAATTGGATATATGTCAAAATTATATCTATATCTATATATTATAATAAAAGGGATGTTTAGTGATTCTTTATAATATGTCGACATGTGTCACTTTTTTTTTCTTTTTTAATACATTCCTCCTATTTACTTATTCAACTATTAACTATTTACTTCTTGATAAGTTATTTTATTTTGACAGGACACTTCTTGATAGGTATCTCACTCAAACAAACCCAATTTGAATTATCTTACTTCCTCAAATCATATTAAAATTTGATAACCTAAATTATCTGTCAAGCGCATTTGAAATTTATTTTTAGTTTATCAGAATCATAATTAAATTTTAAAATGATTTGAATAAGTCTTTTCCATCATAATTGGATTAATCTTATATTCATTTCTGTCAAATTCTAAAAATAGTCTATCAAATAAGAGACAAATCCAATTTATATTTGAATTCAGATTTTTTTTTTGTTGTGTTGGATCTAAAAGTTTTTAATTATTGTAATTTACATAATTGTGATTGTATATTGTAGATTTGTGATTGTAGATTTTTTAACTGTATGAAACTTTTATTTTTGGTTTTGTATTCTTTAAAACATCATTTTTTTAATGATTTTTAGTGGTTTGTTTGATTCAGATTGCAGAAGCATATTGGAATCGTGACCTGCTTTCTTGGTTTTTGAACCATAAACGTGAGTCTTTACTTGGTTTGGCATTTATACACCTTAGAGTATCATTTTTTCTTATTAGTTTTCTTTTTTTGATGAATTACTCACGTTTAATTTCTCAGGAGCATTGGCTTGAGAAGGTTGATGCTGTCAATGGCTTCAATTTAGATATTTTTTGCTCATAGAATGTATTTATGTTAATTATATAACCATTTTAAATTAGTTTATATGTTTCGATTGAACTTTTCCAAACTTTGAGCGTTACATACATAGATATTAGAAATATATATTAGTTATCTTATACATGTATTACTACTATAGTTTATGGATTTGCTGTCATAATAATACTTTAGTATAGAAAGAATTAGCCCACATGACGTTAGTTATTTTGGACAGGCAAAAATAATCTAACAAAATTGTCATGTAGAAGACATGGCATATAATGGAGCATGAAATCCCAAGGGAACATATTTTGAGAGTAATATATGCATGGCTTCAACTTTTCAATAATAATAGGGCTTTGTTTCTATCTCTTGTTTCATTTTAGGGTTAAAAGCAAAAATGCCCCCATGAACTTTTATCATAGTTGCAAAATGCCCCTTAACAAATTTTATAGGCATATAACCCCCATGTCAATATTCAACAAACGGAAAACGTAACTCCGTTTATTTAAATCATTAAATGACTATTATAGCCTCACCTCTTTAATGAACAGACGAAATTGTCTTTTCTAGACAGAAATAATATTGTGTTCTCCCAGTTATGCCTTGGATCTAGAGGGAAGCAAAACACATGCTAGTGTGTGGGTGTGCGAAAAGCCTTACAATAAAAGGGAAACAACTTTGAGAAAATAAAAATCTCCCCCTCTGGCAACCGAAAAACCCTAACATATTCCTGCTTCATCCTCAAATAATTGTGCCAACGGACTTGAAATTGCTGCAAAAGAACAGAAGATTGATAACTTGACTGAAGGAATTCCATGCGATTATTCAATATCAAGTGAAAAGGAAAAAGACAAACTAGTGTGGGAAAGGTATGACTTTTTTAATGGTTGTGTATATTAGAGGATGGGGGACCGCTTGTTTGAAGTAGTTTGAAATTGTGTATTTTACTACTTCTTTATGTTTGGGGGACCGCATCTTTGATGTGGTTTATGCCTCTTTTTTTTTGGGTAAAAGTGGTTTATGCGTTTATTGACCATTTATGGTTTTGGGTCCCTTGTCTTGAACTTTCTGTAGTACATGTGATATTTTTGATTTATCTTTAAATCTTTTGTGTTGCATGTGAGTTGTTGACCTTTTTTTTTTTTCTTGGAAGGAGAGGGAGCATGTGTGTAGTGACTGAAAATTATGCCCTAATTATATGAAGTTATGTTTATGTTTCAGTGATTTTTGGGTGAGCAAAAATGTTTACTTTGGAAGTACATCATGGTGGTCAGTTTTTGCAAAATCCAGATTTAACTTATGTGGGTGGAAGTGTGAAGATATTTGATAATATTGATCCCGATAATATGACTAGATTCGAATTGTTCGCCATCCTGAACGATCTTACTGCCATAAATATGCAAGTCCATAGTTATAGAATGGCAGATGGTGAATTTACTTTATTAAATAGTGATCTTGCAGTAATGGAGATGTTTGGAATGTTAAGACCTGAACCCTTTATACACATCTAGATTGTCTAAGTAGACAGGAATATGATCATTCTCTAGGATTGTTAGAATCAATCCTAATCCTTTATATATATGGGATGTAATATTATGGATGGACATTTTCATCATTACGGGTAATGACCAAACATGTTGGTAATGATCAGAATGAGGGTAATGATCAAAATATAGGTAATGGTGAAAATGTTGGCAACGATGAAAATGTGGTCCTAGAAGGTGACATTGTTAAAAGTGATGAATCTGATGAATCATATGTTGTGGACAGTGATGAATCCACGGAAGATGACTCAGATTTTGAATATTTCTTGGATGGTGATACACTTAATGACTCTTGTGGTATAGATGATGATGGTGTAGTAAATGATGAGGTAGCTCACAATATTAACTTAGGGGAGTATGCTGCTTATGTGATTGAGTTGATTAGAGATGATTATGCATCATTTCAAAATTCTAGAAAAGAAGGACATGTGGTTGAAAATGAAAAAATTGTTGACCATGATGTGTTAGAAATTGCTTTGAATTCTTCTGATAATGAAAATAAGGAATCTTTTCCTGAGTTTAATGAAGAAAAAGATATTGCCAATCCCCAAATTGAAGTAGGCCTTGTCTTCTCAACTGTGGAAGTTTATAGAAGAGCCCTTAGAATGTTCTCTATCAAAAAAGGTTTTGAATTGAAATTCATAAAGAATGACCCGGATAAAGTGACTGCCATATGCATTAGGAACTGTGGGTGGAGGATTCATGCTAGCTTCTATCGCGGAACTAAAGCATTCCAAGTGAAGAGTATTTAAGTCCGCACTCCACATAGGTGTCCTTGGTCTTATAATAATAGAAGTGCTAGTGCTAAATGGTTGTGCAACAATTTCCATAAAGAATTGGCTGATGATCCTGAATGAAGGTTGAAAGGATTTAGGAAGTGAACAATTAGAAGAAGGTTCAAATTGCATGTGTCTAAGTGGAAAATATATAGGGCCAAGAACCAGTCAATTCAATCAATCCAAGGAGAGCATAGACAGCAATATTGTAGATTAAGGGATTATTGTGGAACCATAATGGACAAGAATCCAGGTTCAGTTGCATATGTTGTGTCTGAATAAAATCAAACATTTTCAGCAAATCCATACAAATCTACCTGTTCGTGATGTACGGTGCACAGAAATATGGATTTGTTCAAGGTTGTAGGCCAGTGATAGGTTTAGATGCTTGTCACCTAAAAGGAAAGTTTGGAGGGCATTTAATGCATGCTGTTGGAAGAGATGGTAATAACCAAATGTATCCATTGGCTATGGCTTGGGTTGAGTCAGAGTGCAAGGATAGTTCGGCATGGTTTTTGACTTCCTTAACTGACCAATTTGGTGCTCCAGCAGACCACAATTGGGTGTTCATTTCTGACAGACAGAAGATAAATATTATTTTTGCTTTTCAGTACTTGTTCTTTCTTTTAAGTTTTTTGCTATAGGTTATTGATTTTATATCATTATTTTGTAGGGCTTAGTTGAAACTTTTGATGAGTTGTTTCCTGGAGTGGAGCACAGGTTTTGTGTTAGGCACATGTATGCCAACTTCAAACTGAGGTTTAAAGATAAAGCTCTTAGAGACATTATGTGGGCTGCTGCAAGGGCATATGAACCAGAGATTTGGAGAAGAAAGATGAGAGACCTTGAGATGACTGATAAGGATGCTTATAAATGGTTGAGTGCAATTCCACCTTACTTGTGGGCTAGCTGCATGTTTAGTCCAAAATCAAAATGTGATCTTTTATGCAATAACATCAGTGAATCATTCAACCAGTCAGCACAGCAAGGGATGAGCCAATATATACTATGTTTGAGACCATAAGAAGGCTTATCATGTGTAGGTATCAAGAGAAAAGAGAGCTCATTTCAAAGATTAAAGGACATATTTGTCCTAGAATACATGACAGGTTGGAGGCAGATAAAACAGAGGTCATTTGACTATGAAGCCATACTTTCTGGTAATGGCATCTGGGAGGTCACTTACTACAACAAACATTTTGTTGTCAATTTATATGGAAGATCATGTACCTGTAAGGAATGGGACTTGACTGGTATCCCTTGTGAACATGCTTGTGCTGCTATAATGCATAATGGAAAAGAAGTAGCAGATTATGTACATCCATTCTACACTATTGAGTTCTACAAAAGGACATACAAGTATGTAATAATACCTATTCCAGAAAAACATCTGTGGCTTGAAACTGGTGAACAACCAATTGAGCCACCGGAATTGAGGAGAAGACCTGGCAGACCTAGAAAATTAAGAAGAAAAGGTCCTGATGAGAGAGTTGATAGTAGTGTGGTCACCAGGAGAGGTACTGTTCTCCATTGTAGCAACTATAAGCAAGCTGGACATAACAGAAAAACCTGCAAGCAACCAGTTAACTCTTATACACATCTAGATGTGTATAAGAACAGAATAACCCCTGATTGTCAAATAGTAATGTTCATCTAGATCTTTACATGTTATATTAGCTTTGTTACCATTCTAACTTGTATTTGTTGTAGGATGGAGGTTCCAATCAGTCCACTGTTCAGAGTGACATAACTGCTGGAAGAGGTGTTAAAACAAATATCGAAAGAGGGACTGGAAGAGGTGCAAGTGGAAGATGAGCTAGAAAAGTTGCACGTGGAAAAGGGGCTGGAAGAGGTGTTTCTAACAATCCAAGTGGATGGGGCAGGGGTAATTCTAGTAGTTTAAATGGAAGGGACAAGAGTGATTCTAGCAGTGTAAATGGAAGGGGCAAAAGTGCTTCAACAAGTGCAACTGCAAGGGTAATTATTATACCACATTCTAGGAGCACCTATGTGGAGGTCGATTATAGGTCTAGTGGTCCAAATCCAGGACCATATTCTGGAATTGGCAACTGGAATGGCATTGGAATGTCAAGCATGAATCATTTCATGCCAGCTGATCAGGTAATTACTTTTTACTTAATATCGACATGTTCACACTATTACCTCTAGAATGATAGTATTGTCATTATTCTTTGTTTCAGCTTGTTAGGATGATCATGCAGCAAGAAAGTAGTGGCAGAACTATTCAAATGGTAATTGATTTAGTTTAACATCTAACTAAGGAACTTCTTGCTTTCATTGGACTAAGTATTTATCAATTTTTGATAGTGGGGAAATAACTCTCAATCCCAAAGTCAGTTAACTTCCAATGTTCAGGAATCTGGTACCTCTACTCAGGTAATTTTATGACAAAGTTGTCTTTATTTATGTCATAAATTCACCAAAACATAATGAAAAATTTTAAAGTAATTTATTTTTACTTTTTGTTTACTAGATACAAAGGCACACAACTAGGTTAGGTGATGTAATGTACTCTAGCCAAACCTCAAGCATTGGAATCCATATTCACAAAGACACAAGCTCCACTCCTAATGAAGGCTCCTTCAACTTTTGAAGTACACAACAGTGCAAGAAGAATGTGGTACTGGCTTTAGTAGTAATTTGTAGTTTGCTTTTAACCTTGTTGGTTGGTCTTGTTATTAGAAATTGAGATACTTTATTTTGGATTGTGCACTACATATTTAAATTTCTTTTGACAAGTCTAGTCATGGCATGCACTCAGATTGTGACCAACTTTTTGGTATGTGACTTATTTCTTTAGCATCTTTAAGTTTTTGTAAGAATTTATGTCCAATCTCGAGCCATTTTTTGCATATTTCAGGTTCTACGCATTAGAAGAACCATTTTCATAAATTTGGTTAGTTACTTAAATGAGGAGCTATATGTTTGTATTTTATATTCAAAATCCCATATATACTAGGATTTTACCTTCTTATTGGAGCAACATAGAAATTTCCTTCCCGGGTTATAAAAGAACCATGAAGTGCACAATGGTGCTGTTATACGACACATGCAATTTGTTGAGTTTTTATGGCTTGATGGTGAAGAGTTTGATTTTCAATTATCTGGAGTGTGCTGGATTTTGTCCATAATTCAGCAGTGTGAGAAAATAACCGAGGAGAAGAGAAATGTGTGCATTTTAATGGCTTTTGCTGGCTTAAATATATATCTGCCTAGGAATCTATACACATCTAGGAGCAAATAAGATTTTTGTCTAAAAATTCAAATGATAAAAGTGAGAGTTTTCATACCCTCACACTCGCGCGTGTCACTCAATGGCCAATCAAGCCGTTAACTTTTACCATTCAGTTTGTCAGATGGGGCTATACGCCTATAAAATTTGTTGAGGGGGCAATTTGCAACTGTGATAAAAGTTCATGGGGGCATTTTTCTTTTATCCCTTCATTTTATGACTGTTCAAAAAAGGAATTGATTCTATTACTATCATTTTCATTTTCAGTATATGACTTTCTCATTTTTTGTGCTTGTACTTCAAAATGTTGTTTATATGTCTTATACTCGGTGTCTCTTATAGTTCTCATGTAAATAGAAGTAATTTTTCTCAAGATTTCTCTCACTATTTTCCTTTGTTCAAATTCTTAAATTCTTAAATGTGATAAGATGACGATCCCAAATATTTCATGACTTTTATCCTTATCGAAACAAATAAACTTTATCATATATATACACACATATATATATAGATATAGACAAATTTTACCTTTTTCTCCTCTCATATTTTTTTTTTCGATGAATTTTTTATGCGGCTTTGTTACCCTCTTCTTGGAATTTAGTGATAGTAGCTGCTGGCAATATGATTCGATAAAGTTTACTAGGTGTTCCTAAAAATATTTTATCATTCGAGTTGACCTTTTTCTTTTTTTTCTTTTTTGCCTTTTTGGATTTTAATTTTGATTTTAATATTGGGGTTTGGGTATTTTTGTTGATTGTTTATGGATTTATGTGATTGAGAATTGTCCTTGTTCTTTTGGATTCTTTTAATCAAGGCTAAATTTTATTTTATTTATTTTAGCATAAAATGCTTTGATAACACAAATTGTTATTTATTAATTTGTCTTATCAACAACTAATGATGGCTGTTTTTTTTTTTTTTTGGTTTAACATTTATTCTTCGTTGGTGTAATTGAAATTTTATGTTTCAGATAATGGGAAGTAAGGCAAAGAAGATTTGAGTATTCCATTTCACGTTTTGGGTTCATAATCAAAAATTACAATGGACTTTAAAGATAAGAGTAATTAAAGGATATATTGAAAATTTTTTTATTGATTATTGAAATCTTTCCTGATAAGTGAGACACCAAATATGATATGTGGTGATAATCAACTTGCTCATGTACTATACTCACGAAAACCACGTGGACACAAAAGAAAATATAATCCAACTATAATAGATGTCTTACGGGCTGTACTATGTTGGTTTTATCGTTACTCTTTTAATTTTTTGTTCTATGAAAAAATGATGTTTATATTTAATTTGATACTTGATATTCTACCTCTGAAATATGTACCACTTATTGTATCATTTAGTAGAGATTGGTGAACTTCGATTCTTTTTGTAATATTAAATAAAATAGCAATAAATTGTGAATAATGTTTTTATGTCCAAATTCAGGAATTTGAACATTTTTCAAAAGAATAAAAAAATTCTTATCCTCAATATTACTTAAATGTGTAAATTATACTGTCTTTTGTCATATGTAAGAAGTTTTTTTTTTCTTTATTTTATATAAAATTAAAACATAAAAGCTTTCCAATATTAAAGTTATTACATATTATAACCGTTAATGTTATTACATATTTGTGTAGTAATCCATATTACATGGGTATTTCTTTAAATAAAAAAGAAACTTGATACTTCTTTTGTTTTGTAATCAATATTTGGTACTCATACAATGTATTATATCACTAAAATAATGGAAGGAAAACAAAAGTAGCATACCACTTTTGGAATTTTGGATCGACAAATTTGATGCATTAAATCTCTTATATATCACTTTTTCGTCCCGTGTATATCACGAGATATTAAACTATTATAAACAATAAATATAAATGTGTACATTTAAAAGGTAAATTATGTGTACTAAATAACAAATAGTGTCCCTTGGATATAATCTGTGGAAATATGATTAAAAATTCTCCTATCAATTATTACCTCATTACTAATCGATCAACTCTTAGATAGGTCTTAAACCTAGCCATTTTGGTTGCTGCAAAGAGAGGCGGAGCGCATAATACAGATTCTCCAAAAGGGAAGATATAGGTAAACACGATCTAGATCGGGTAAAACAAAAAAATTGTTCATCCCTTTTTTTTTTTTTTTTTCACTTGATGTATTAGTTCGGATCAAATTTTTGCTTTCTCAAAAAAATTATCAAATCAAAAAATATAACTTTCTTGAATAGATAGTTTTGAATTCTTATATACTCTACAGAATATTTAAAAATTTTACAGTGTACCTGTATTAATTTTATTGTGTACTTTGTGATTTATATTTAACTACATCTTCTAATTTTTTTTTTTAAAAAATAAAAATTATAATATTTTATTTATAAATTAAAAGATATAAATAAATATAAATAACAAAAGTACAAAAATTTTCCGATGGAATCATATAGGAGTCATTTAATTAGCTAGCTAGCAGCTTATAGGTCCTCGGCTGGCCTCGACGTTACACACGTAGTAACATCATATTCTCATTATGTCACATTCCGATAATTATCATGATTTAAATTGACTTAGTCGCCTCAAAACAGATCACCAAGAAAAAATGGTCCCTTAATTTTAATTCTCACATGCAACTAATATTAATTTGATCCTGATAGTCTTATTAAGACCTCTACATCCCAATTATTCTACATTTTTCTAATTTTTTAATGATAAAGAGATCAACCCCAAAACTCTTTTGGTTGGGGACCCTACCCATTTTAGTGTTTGTCTGGACTTGACTGACTGATTAATTATACAAGTCAAATTTCTCTTATTGTTAAGTGGTACTCTTTTTATCTTATTAGAAGTGTTATATTTTACAATATATATATATATATATATATATAATTATTAATAAAATCAAAGGAATTTTGTATATCTTTTTCTAATATTGTCGTCTCTTTACTTTTTAATAATATTATATTTAACTCTTTACAATTTAAAATTTGAATTTTGGAAGATAAAATTAGAAAAGAAATCACTAACATCACAATTAAATTATTTTTCTTAATAAGCTAGATTCTCAAAATGTGATAAAAGAAGATGAGACAGGGAGAGTTATTCTTTTGATCTGAGGTCATTGCGTATAGCAATCCTATGTAGTGTAATGCTAATGGAGTTAGGCTGTTAACTTAGATGGCAAAGTTAAATACGTTTTGAAGAGGAAGTTAGCATTCGAATCATATTGTCAACAGTGTGTCATGGACGGACGATTTGTAAAAACAACTATAACCATCCAATACAACCATGTATTAGCTAGACACGAAATTTTTCATTCACGGACTAATATTTCATAAGATAAGGATATAATACAGAAGCAGAAGAAATTCGTGATCACATCTTTTTACTACTTCTAAAGACTTAAAAAGTTAGTTTAAAAAAAAAAAAACTTGCACTTCATATAGCTATATATTTTATCCACTTGGTGATGATTTGGTGGGTGATTGCCAACAGCTTAATCACTTTCCAACAACATAGACTTACAAAGACACATCTAATTTGCTTAAACTTCATAGTAGTAATTAATTATGAGAGCCCAGAAACAAAAGCAACACCAGTAGAAGGCAGCCAAGAAGTTCCAGCAATAAAATTAGCCACAGTATATTTTGTAGCCTCTTCTCTTGCAATAACATGGTATCCAGGCCATTTAACTCTCCCAGAAGTTACACCTCCTGGCCCCATATTGTCAAACTCAGCAAAATAAAGCGTTTCCAAATACGAACTCGGAGCCCCGGGCCACTCAATCCAACCCCTTGATGAAATTGCACCATCTATTGTAGATTGCATCACAATCGCCCTGGAATACACTTTCCAGGGTCGTCCCAGATACGACTCGAAACTATTTTTAATGGGCGAAAAATCCGAATCGACAGTTATTCTACAATTTTGTAGGGAGAATCCTGTATTCTGTCCTGGATCAGTTCGTCCATTTGCTAGGATTTGACGTTGTAGGCCTTTCTACTCCCCGGCCGACGGAATACTAAATAGCAGTTTTGAAATACAGCCGCTGCATTTCCAAAGACGAAATCCACGGTACCGTATATGTCGCATTCCCTGTAGAATTGACGGAGGGATAGTGCGTATAAGGTGTCCTGGTAGCCTGCAAGACTGCATCTGTATAGTACTGCGTGGTCTGATGCAATTAGTAGTGCCACTGCTTGTTCTCCGTTTGGACCTGCCGTGTTCTGGAACCCAATATCCTTTGCAATGAAGCCATCGCCAGTAATTGCTGCACAAAAGAAAATTTAGAAAGATGTATGATATACAGCATCCATATGTGAATAATTTTAGGGTTAATCTTTCATGTACCGGTGTAAATAATTTTGAACACTATCCGTTTGTAGACATCTTAGATGTGCAACAAAGACAGATGTGGAAGCAAATGGCACATACTGGCACGCATCCACATCTGATAGTGTGCAAGAAAAATTTATTCATAATTTTATTGCACACTTCTTTTCTCCATATTCAGTAAATTTGTATTATCATCCTAATTGAAGAGTAGACTAGGTGAAAAGTGATTATTTATCTTTTATTTTCTATTGTTTTTATGTTATTCATTGAATATTATCAAACAATGTATTATTATCATTGCTTTAAACACGTTTTTCAGACGTTTTATATAACATATGTCACATATTAAAAAGTATTGCCATAATTATTTTAAATATTAATATTTTAAATAATATTTTAAATAATGACTTCACACGCAATAAATCTCATCCTGGATGAGATACCTACAGTTCTTATCAAGCGTTTGGTAAAGTTAAAAGTGAAATCTCAATTTTTTTCATTAAATGTTTGATGAAAAAGTGACACAAGAAAAGGTGGATGGTGTAAACTTTTTAAAATAAAAATTTTAATCATTTTGACTTGACTTTGCCTTCGAATTTGTTGTTGGCAAAAGTACATATACAACGTACAAATGGGAAAAGTATTGATGAGTACTGATTTGATAATTATTGGCCTTAGTCCAATTGCATCATATGCTAGCTAAAAAAATTTTGTACACGCATCGGTCTATGACATAGTGTCATAAATTTTTTAATTTATATTTTTTCACATCACTTACTTGAGCGATAAAGTGATGTGAAAGAATATAGACAAAAAAATTTATGAAATTATGCTATGAACCCGATTTATGTAAGAATTTTTTGCTAAAAATAGTACTAATTAAGTACTTCCTAGCAAAAAATAGAACTAATTAAGCACTAATTAATTACTAATTAAGCTGGAAAAAAAGTACTAATTAAGCTGGAGAACGAAACCAATAATTAAAGTCTCATAGATTTTCTATTACACACTTTATACCAATCTGGTGTCTCACTCTTTACATCTTTGTCACGTGTATTTTGACATATTAAATAATATTAAGACATAGTATATGTGGCAATCTAAAGAGTATGACAAAAAATGAGAGACAGTGAATGAAAAAAAAAATCCGAAGCGCAATTAAAGATATGCAGAAATTAACTTACTAACTGTGGCTGAGTCATGAAGGGATGATCCTCCACCTACACTGCTTGATCCACTAATGATAGAGGAATATTTACCATCTCCTATCAGGGTGATACCATCTTTGTTACAATGGACTTTCTCATTATAAACTCCTGATTTTACATATATCACAAATCGTCCGCCCCCGGCAGCCTGGATGGCTTCCGCGATCGTTTTGTAGTCTCCCGAGCCATCTTTTGCCACCACAGCGTTTGCTTCTATTGTGTTACTCTGTAGCAATTTCCTGTCGTGTCCCGAAATCCATCGGGGAAAATCTTGTTCCTCGATAAGGCCACGCCCAGGTCCCTTGATGGCACCCGTAATTCGGTTGACAAGGGCCAGTGGATTACTTCCCAATTGAGATAAATAGTCCATTTTCTTGGAAATTTCGTGCATGAATGAATTGGAAATGGCATAAGCATCAGCTATGTCTTTGCAGGTTTGTTGATAGGTCAATGCAGCACTTATATGCCATGTTTGGATGTCATGTTTGTTCTTTCTTGGAGATTCTTTAAGTGCTATCAAGGCCTGATTGAGCCTTTTGACCGACATACTCAACAGCTCGCGACAATCACCTGCATATATAACAAAACAATAATTATATAAGTTTATGATATCAGAAAATACTCCAAATTGATAACCTCAAGAAAGAAAAGCTTAATTTTTATGCCATTTATTTATTACTACTATACCTAAAATTATGCAGTTTCCTTAGAAAATTGTTCCATTATACTTTAAACATTTACATAATATAATACTATGTGTCATGAAAATTTGTACGGTAGAAACTTCCAAAACTAACAAAATAGTTTCCTAACGAAATTTTAGAACTTCTCGTATTATACCTATGGCATTTCGGGTCGTCTGAGCCTCCTTGGAAATGAAATGATAGCTGAGGGATTCAAAATTAGAGACAGGCAAGTAGCTTGCAGATATAGTCTTGTTGATAAGAGCAGATATAATGGCAACATCATTGATTTTTTGATGGAAACCCTAATAAGCTCTCAGCACATAATCCGGGAAATCTAGTATACCCACACTGTGACCTAGCTTGCAACTCATAAGAGACCGTGCTAGCACCTGAAATTGCAAGAAATAATAGACAAGAAAACATAATGATCAACTTTGGAATTGCCATTCTAAACAATATTGTATAAAACTTTGGAGGAAAAATTAGATTTATATAATACTAATCTAGAAACTCGACTGATTAATTTGTTGTTGAAAGATTGAAGAAGTTTGATCAATATTTATAGTGAAAAAAAAGAGGGTTTTTTGGGCCATGCATGTTACAGATTTACAGGCTATTGTCTAATAAGAACTGTTTATGTGTTAGCTTGGATGTCAATTTCGAAGGATCCACCACAATTGTGTGGCACTCAGATGAATATGCCATTTATGCCTTGGCTATGTGTAAAAACCTTTTTTGCACACGTCATATCATAAGCTACAACTTGAGGGCCTGTTGACTATATACATATATTATGGTCTTGCTAATTGTATTTTTTATTTTGGGATAATTTCATAAACTTCCCTTAAATTTTATACTAATATCATTTAGTATTTTTGAACTTTCAAAAATATCACTTACTTCCCCTCCTTTGTCAATGGTCTCATGCATCTTTAGAACCAAATAGAATGAAAAGTCATTTATATACTTACTTTAGCCATATAATGAAAAGAATAATTTCAAAAATCTCCCTAAGATTATTTAACAATTTCAGTTAGCACTTTTTAGGCTCCTACAAAATTTTTTTGGGTCAACTTATTGTATTACAAAAATATGTGAAAGCAATGAGTTTATGATTTATTGAACAAAAATCTAAACACATAGAAACACAACATAAATTATAATTGGATAAATAGAATTAATAGTTGTTTGGGACTCACAAACTCAAGAATAAAAAAATTTGGAATGTATTTTTTGGTAAAATTTTTTGTCAACTAATTGAAGAAAATATGTACAAACATTAATGTGCTTGTTTATATCGATTTAAACAAATATTTGGAGTATGTAAAAAAACACTATGTAGTATAATAAATAAATGTTCTTTGTCACAAAATTGAAATGAAAAAAAAATAGATATTTTTTGATGATATATATACATCACACATTAGTATATTAAAATGCTTATCTATGTCACTTTGAAAAAAATTTAGAATACGTAGAAGTACACTATATATTACAATGAAAATGTTATTAGTATTTTGTTTAATAAACCACAAACTCATAAATTGGAAAAAAAATTAAAATGTCTTTTTTCGATATTAATTGGTGAACAAATGAAAAGTTACAACATACCATTGTTATTTGTTAATAATTATAGTAAATCTTTTCAATTTTCTTTTCTTTTTTTCTCCTACCATTTGAATAAATTAAAATTTTGTTACTAGGGATAAAACTGGAATAAAAATACTTTCTCTCTCCTTCAATTAATTTTTTAAGCATTTGGGCTGACATTGTTACACCAAAAAAGGAATTAGGAGAGATAAGTAATATTCAAAATTTGAAAGTTCAAGAGTGTTAATAATATTAGTCTAAATCTCAGGAGAGGTTTATGAAATTATTCTTTTTATTTTTAGCATAAGAAAATATTTTTGAGGATATTGTTTATTGTTTTAGGGATGAAGAAGTAATTAAGTTACATTTTTTTTATTATTCTAAATTGTACTATTGTAAGATTTCCAATGTTTTAATTAGAAAGATGTTAATTCCTTAACCAGAAAGTTATAGCCGAAATTTAGGATTTTATGCACGTCTTTATTGACATGAAATTATTGTGTGGTGACGATATACAAAGAAAACATAAAATAATACCAGGGATGATGATAGAAATTGTGATGGGAGATGGAATTCTCCAGTCTTTGGATAGTTGGATTATATTATTCTATTTGATTGACTTCTTTGATTATGAGCCAAAAGCTTAAAATTGTCCAAACAAGAGCAACAGATCAACTTTCATCCGGTGCAAGCATTAACAGCGAACTGAATTTTCTAATGAAATAGTATGGCAAAGTTTGCTAACTTATTAGATATACTATTACAACTTTTTAATACATAAGAACAAGAACACCCAAACACATCTCACTCAACCTTTTGCTTTGGCTTGATTTGGTTTTCTGATTTATCACCCTGTTCTTAATTAACCTGTTTTAATCGAATTAAAAAAAGTGTTGGTGGTTAATCAACTTAAATGGGCAAAATGCCTTGCTAATTAAAGCTAGTTAATAAGTTGTGATTTTATTAATTTGAGTGACATGTTGCATAGGGACTAAACTGGATCAATATAAAAAAAATAAAAATAAAAGTAAGGATCGCATTGTTGCAAATTAAAATTAGGACTCCAATATTATATTATTAGAAATGTTTTGAAGGATCATTTGAGTAACTTGTTTATGTACTAATTGCAAATTTTTGGGGTGCACCATTTAAAAGAAAAGTAAGTTTTGATTTTTATTCCTCACTCTTTGGTTCGTTCAATTCTTAGGGATAAGAAGGACCCACTGGAAAGACCTTCTCTTATACACATCTAGATTTCATTAGTCGGAAGGAATTAGTCATACTACCTATTCATTTCTACAATACAAAGTGAGTATGACAACAGTTAAAATGACTAAAAAATAGAAAGTCATATTATTTTTCAATCATCAAACGATTTAAAATATTTACTCCGCAATACGAAATGAGTAGTAAAAATATTTTTCCTAAAAAAAGGCATATTCAAATAATAAAAAAAAAACAGTAGCACTAAAGAAACAATGATGTAGTATATAATTCACGAATAAAACATAAACTTGTACACAAGCCAATCAACGATTGTGCCAAAATAGAATAACATATATAGTGGCGGACAATTGTGTGCTTGATTACATCAAAAGCGACTGTTAAAGTGACGATTGACTGATGGGCTTCCGTGAACGTCAAAAATCGCATGATACCCTGACCTAAATTTCGCAGTCAGCCAGAACGTTAAGGCAATTAAAGTCACTTTGTTTCTGTTTGTGGATTTTTGGGGGAGCAAAGGAATCAAATTAAGGTTATTAATTACTTTGAAATTCAATAAGTATCCATTTATAATTTTGATGTTTGAGAGTTGTAAAATGGCCGGATTTTACATGATTCTCCAATCACTTGGTTTCAAGATTCTCCTTCAATAACTAGTGCAAATTAACTCTCAGTATTCTAATAATTATTTATAATTGTTGAATTTGATAATCTTACATGTGTACAAAATCACAAATTTAATATTATCGATGTGTTATTAGATTTATAAAAAAAAAAAAGAAAAATCTGACTAAATATTTAAAATCAATGATTAATGATTTAATTTAATGTGTTTTAAAAACTGTCAAAAATACAAATAGATTAGTATAAAACAGTCAACAGGAAGTAAATAGAATTACAAAGTTGTCATAAAATACAGATGTCGAAGACCATAATATGATTTGACTATGGATGAAACATAATTTGATGCTAATCATGGGAACAGTAATATTAATTAGAGAACTCAATTTGGGACCAGCTGCAGTGGTTAGTGAAAATATTAAAGTACTTCTTCATTAAAAAAAAAAAAAAAAGAAAGAAAATATTAAAGTACGTATTAATAATTAACTATTTTCATTAATATTATGATTTTATTTGAGTACTGAAAACATTAATGCTTTCCTTTTCATGAGTCCAATCTTTCACTATTATTTTATTTGATAATAATTTTACAGAATGTAAAAATTGAATAAAATTTGCAAGCGGGTTTAAGATACTAATTTGTACACCTAATCAAAGCATATGTAGATAATTTGTGCCACATGCATAAAAGGTGTTTATAAGTTGAGCACGGTTTGTTTTGTTGTTAAGAAAAAATAAAAAATCTTTTAACACGTCTTCTATACACCTTTTTATTTAATGTACATTTTTTTAATAGGACTAATTCTATTTTGCAAATCTCAACTTATAATCAATTCTTACTTTGTATTTTGAATTTTAGTCTTGAACACTTTGCACCCCCAACTCTCAAATTTATCTCACTTTAGCCTCTTTTTTTTAACACCAATTAAAAAATTAATGGAATTTTTGTTTTTATTCCAAAAAACGTTGTTGTACATCTTGCTGAATTTGTCGTACACACAGAAAAACTTTCGTTATTTTTGAGACGGCTTTAAAAAAGGATGAATTTGAGAGTTCGGGGTGCAAAGCTTCCAAAATTAAAGTTTGAAGTGTAAAGTGAGAATCGAGTATAAATTGAGGGTGCAAAATGAAATTAGGTCTTTTTAATAAAGTGCTGTAATAATTTTTTTTCAAAAATTTATCAAACAACATAATCCAGATAGAGCCCAGGTCAGCAAAGAGCCATCCATATAATATGGCAAGTATCTTCAATATAATTATAAGTAAGATAGTAATTTCATGATTGTAATTGTATTTAATTAGCAATTATGAGTAATACTTCCGTACGGAAAAGAATCTATGTAACTTTCATAATTCCTTTCGCTCGCTCTTATATGTGAATCAGATAATTGTCTCAATTATAAATCAATAAGGTCCACAAGAAATGTCTCTAAAAACATTGTTATGGTTTTATGTCATCCATCTTCATTAGAATTTAAATTAATGCTTTCGCAATTTCGAAACAATTGCATAATTGTGATGGATTTCAACGTTAATTAAATATCACATGAAATAATGGTTTGTTGTAGTAATTGTGATGGATTTCAATCTAATGTAAATAACAATTGTGATACTTCTCTCTGATTGAGAGTTTGTGTAAGAGCAATTTTTCTGATCATTTTTCTAATCAGAAAGAAGTATCACAATAATAAATCCTCTGAATTCTCCATGACAGTAAAAAGCTTCAAGTCTTAAACTTTATTGCTTTAGTATTTAAAAACGTGAAGAAATTCTTTTCCTCGAATTTTTTTTCTGTGTTTCTGCCGAACAATCTCAAATCCAAGTGTATATAAATCATTTGGTGTTGTATTAATCAAAGAAAAAATATAGTAAGCATTTGAGTGAAAATATTTAGATTATTTTATTAACTAAGGTAAGAACATAACCACTTTATTTTGTGTTTGGATTTTTCTAACGGGTTTCCCCTTTGCCACGGGTTAAATACACATACAATTTACCATATGAATGCACAAATTAACTCATATTTATTTAATTCCCCTCCACTTTTAAACACTTTTTAGGTTTAGTTTCACTTTTTTTTTTTTTTTTAAAATTTAAACAAACTAAATATTTATTTGGTTTGCATGTGAGAATAAGAATCGAATTGAGAATCATAATTCTCATTATCAGTATGTGTTTGTGTTATTTTCACTTATTTCTTTGGTTTGAACTTGAATGGGTTTCATTGGGTGAAATAAGTTAGGAGAGTTTGGTTTATGAATTTGAGGAGAAAAAATGAGAATCAAGGTTAGTGATACTTATAAATGTTATTTGGTTAATCACTATGGGAATCATTCTATGAGAATAAAAGTATTAAAAAATACCTATTTTTATTCCCCACTAATGACTTGGGTTTCAAATTTATTAATTTATCAATATAATAAAACACATTCTTTATTCGAATAGTGAAAAACAAGTAAGAGAAATGACATACAACTATACCGATAATGGGATTTATGATTCACATTCCGATTCTAATTCTCGAATGTAAATCAAACATTTTTTTAATTAATTTGAAATTCTGGTTGTAAGTGAGAAATGCAACTACACATATTTTTTACACTTTCATTTCAATATGATAATTCTTGTAGTGTTTACTAACCAAATAATATATACAAATATTTTTAACTTTTTATTCTCGTTGTTGTCTTTCGTATTCATAAACTAGGGAAATTCTACAGTTCTGTTAAGAGAACCATTCCCTTGGCTTTAAGGACTTGTACAGCACAAGTTTTTAAAACACATAGTATTGTGATGTACAAACCCTTAAAGCACAAGGGAATGATTCCCTAAAAGAGACTGTAGAATTTCCCCATAAACCAAATACTTTCTAATATTTTGGGCTTTCTCAATCCGTACCTATTGTTGGTACTTTAATTTGGCACTCCTAGTTTCCCCAAAAAAATAAAGGAATTTTTTTTTAAAAAAAATGCATGGTGTAAACTAGTCGACACTTATAAAAAGAACTCACGGAACAGTTCCTACAGGCAATATGATGGGGAACGGAATTGAAGAACCTAATGCGTTTTAGGTGTCTGATGTCTCCTCGTCAACTAGAGATGTTATGTCCATGGCCTCATGGGGACCAATCTGTAACATTTTGCAAAGTCACAACCAATAAGAACATAAAGATTTTGCTCTTTTAGTCTTAGCCACAAATGTAAGTAGATGTTCTAATAAATCTAACATTTTTTTTAATACAATAAAATATAATTTAAATAATAAAATATTTTTTTATGATATATTAGTAATATGTTCGAGTCAAAAGAGTGTTTGATGCATCATGATTGGAAGTTGCACTAAATTAATTTTGGCCCTTTCAATTATTATCCTCCTTTTCACATCAGTGTTTTGGACACTACTTTTTAAAGTGTATACTTAAAAATATTGGATAAGTAGAACTAATCAAGAAAGTTTTAAATTGATTATTGCTTTTAGCCATTCGTGGACCTTATTCAATCAACCATGCAGGATTAATGTTCAATGACAGATTGACCTAATATAATTATTTCTGTGATCTAAATTTGAAAGTCATGGTCCTCGTGGATAATCCTCCCTAACCACCTACTAACATAGGAAAATCTTACAGTTTCTTTTAAGAAATAATTTTTTTATACTTTAAAGGTTTATACAATATAACATTATATATTTTAAAAATTTATATTATACAAATTTTTAAAATCAAAAAAATAATTCTCTTAATGAAACTGTAGAATTTCTCACTAACATATACGCATATGCATCTATTTTAGTGGATAATGCTAGCATTATGGCTGCAATTTCATATGAGGTGCAGGATTATATGAACGGATTTGGGACCTCAGCGATTAATAGAAGTTTCAGCATAAAAAAAAAAACAGCTGCACATGTATTCAAATATACTTTAGTGAGCACAGTTTTCTAGGATGAGGCTAGTTACATAGGCAATTAGGAATTCGGTGTATTACAAATTTAAATGTGCCCTAAATTATAGAAGATCTAAATTTACCATAAGAGACACGTCATAACATTTTGGTTTAAATCTAAAAATCAATCTATGCAATTATCTAAAATTATTAATTTAAATTCTAATGAAGATGGATTTTGTTACAAACCCTTTTTGAATTGTGATTTTACAAATGTTTTAAAAAAAAAAAAATCATTGTAGGCGAATGAATAAATTTAAATCGTTTAAAAATTTTGTGGAGATGTGACAACAATTATCTTTGAATGCTTTCATCCTTTCCGTAAGAGTAAGAGTTGGCTCAAACAAAATTGAAAGTAAGATTTTCTTTCCCAAAATAATGTACGTTCTAGGGTACATTTCGTACATAACTTTTGCAGTTCCCCCATTATCCTTGCCATTTAGAATCATGATATGATGTGCTGTATTAAACAAGCCATTGGAAGCTACATTCTAACGAATAAGTGAAATAAGAGTAAAAGAGGATAGTAATTTCAAGGGCAGAAAACTATTGGGCGTCACCAAACTATTTTTATACCCTATTTATGGTCCAACTAATTATTATTTTAAATTAGCCACTGCACTATTTTGTTGACTTATTTATATATGATGACCTAACTATTTTTAGTTTCAGATCGGCAACTAAATTTTAAAAGAAGTACGACCATTAGAATAGCTTATCGTGGCATGTATAAAATATGATGTCCCTTTACACATTAAAAGTGTCATAATATATTATATTATTTATAATACTTTAAATTGTAAATTACTAACAATTTAGTTTAAATATTTTGACTCCGTTATTTCTGTTCAAAAGTTGTTGGGTTAACTCAGGGCTTGAGGTATTACAGTTAGTATCGAAATAACCTTTTGTGGCCCTGCACGGTGAGATTGGGCCAGTGATAATGAGTCATACTATGCAGTGTATGTGATGTGTTATTGGGGCCTAACTTGGGTTTTGCGAGGACGCAAAGTTTAAAGGATAGGTGAATATGATGTCCGTCCTACGTTAAAAGTGGGTAATTTAGGGGATATTATATTATTTACTAACAACTTGGTTTAAATATTTTGAACCCGTTGTTTCGCTCAAAATTGTTGGTCACCTGGATCCGGGTGTTACATATAATGGCTATTAGTATACTCTTATAAATATTTAGCAGGTAATTAAAAAAAAAAAAAAAAACTAGATGACCTTAAGTGGACCGTGAAAATAATTTAGTAGTCAACTTCAAACAAAAAAATATTCTATTGGGGATAAATGATGGATTATGGAAGTATGGTTTTGCAGCCATATAAAATTTTGCCCTAATATCAAATTACCTTTTGATACACAAAAGCTATTTGACGAAAAGGCGTAATTTTGTTCTTAAGCTACAAAGAAATATTTTATGAGCACTAACAAATAATTTGATTCTTGACTTAACTACTTATAATGGAAGTTATATAGGTATTAGATGCCCTTTGACAGCCGTGTTAATATGGATAGCTTACATTTCCACCAATTAGACAGCGACGACGACCCTTTTTCCATTATGTGCATAGCATTATATTGGTTGAAAATTCATGAACATCATTTCAGGTGATGATCATTTGCATCAAATAGCCGACACAGAAATTAAGTGTCTTGCTAAAGATCTGTTGTTCGGTCTATTCTTGACATAAATTTTGTGGGTCAGATATGGATATCTTGATGTCTGAGCAATTACCCCAAAAAAAAAAATGCCTAAGGGGTTTGCCTGTGGGGTTATAAAAGTGCCATTCATTATATATATATGGATGGTTGAAAGATTAAATTAACCAACTCTAGAAGTTTCTTATTAATTTTTAGTAGTTGTATTATAGTCAAGTTTTTAGTAGTTTAATTATTTTAAGAGTCAACAGTTATTTGATAATTTGTTTCTTAACCAACTTGTGCATGTTAGAATATTTTTTTGAGAGAGTATGATGAAATTAAATTATTTTTTCAATTCTATAATTATATAACTAATATCACAAGAACTCTAAAAATTTATAGTTCTACATAGATTTATATACATATTTCCTCTCGAAAATTCACGGTTTTCGGCTAAATTGTTCGAACTTGGAAGAAAAATTATTAAGCATATATATGTGTTTTGTGTTTACATTTTACTATAACCTTTTGGTAGCATGTCATATTAATGCATTGCGTCTCTATGATTGAAATTTAGGAAATAATTTTGGCACTCACTTATTCTTTTTAAACATTATGGAGGGTTTAAACTTATTTTATACACATTAGAAGATCGTTAGCATTTTCTTTGTTTTCTTTTAAGAAGATATGTTTAAACCTCGCTTATTGCTCAATAATTTTAGAAATCTAATTGAACACCCAAATAATGAATTGCTTTTTCTAGATATACTCAGAAAACTTTTTCTATATATACTTGAAATAAGAGATTTTAGGCTTAACTCCACTTTGTACCCCTCAATTTATACCGGATTCTCACTTCACACTCCAAACTTTTTTTAAGATACTTTGCATCCTGAACTGTCTAAATCTTCGCACTTAAATCCAAAAGATGTGATTCCGTTAAATTTTTTTACTGTTATAGGGTGTGTGTGCAACACTTTTCATTAAGTGCAAGTGATAATAAAAAGGTCTAACACCACTTTGCACCTCAACTCATACCAGATTCTCACTTTCTGCCCTAAACTTTTTTTAGGACACTTTGCACCCTGAATTGTCTAAATCTTCCCACTTAAGTCCAAAATGTGATTATGTCAAAAAAAATATTATGGCTGTAGATATAATTTGCAACACTCTCCGTTAAGTACAAGTGATCATAAAAGCTCGAAAAAGGAACAAAATAAAAAATTAAGAAAAAATTCATAAAATGAAAAATTGTGAATAGAAAAGGGGGAAAAAAAAAAAACCTGAACAAAATATTCAAACTAAACTTAAAAAAACAAAAATAAAAAAAATCAGAAAAAATGCAGGGGGATGGTGGAGGTAATAGGGGTGGAAGGGTCTTGGGGTAAAAGGGATTCGGGGATGGAGAGACGTAGATCAGTGGAGGTTTGGGGGGCTTAGGAGGGTAAAGTCGGGGTTAGGAATGGTGGGATACACATCAGATGTGTAGAATAGAGGTGTCAAATACACAGTATAAAAGGGTTGGTGGGAGATGGTGCTTTTTTGGGGTGAGGTTACAAGGATAAAGATAGAGAGTTAGGGATAGTGGCCTATGGCTATCCCCAAACCTATACACATGAGATGACTATAAGATTCCCTGGTTTTTTTTGATTTTTAATTTCGACCCAAATTTTAGTTTAATTTCATTTATTTCCAAAATAATTCAATATAACTCAATTAGAATTTATAATGGGTAGTCTAGGAAGAAGGAATGGTGTTGAGAAGGAAATGAGTGAATAAGAGAAAATGAGACTACCTTTAATCCAAAATTTTGGTCAAAGGAGGGAAAATTTTTCACTACTAAAATTTTAATACATTTTTAGTGATTTTTTGGTCACTTGCACTTAACGGAGAGTGTTGTACACACACCCTACAACTGTTATATTTTTTGACGGACACATTTTAGATTTAAGTGGCATGATTTAGATAATAGTTACGGGTGCAAAGTATCCCCAAAAAAGTTTAGGGTGCAATGCGATAATCTGGTACAAGTTGGGATACAAAGTCGAGTTAGGTCTTTTTATTGTCACTTACACTTAACGGAGAGTATTCCACACGCACCCTACAATCGTTAAATTTTTTGACGGAATCACATTTTTGACTTAAATGGAAAGATTTAAACAATCTAGATGTGTATAAGAGACAGGAACTGGAAGCTTCATAATATTGTCAAGGTATGTAGTAGTAAAATCGAGAAATATAATGATTAGACAAGGCATAATACGTGAAGTACCACATCAAATCTATTTTTTCTTTGTTTTGCCAACAAAAGCACATGAAATTGTTGCAAATGAAAACTATGCATGAACAAAGTAGAGTAGTGTGCTACTCCAGAAGCTACCTGCAGTGTACAACCATTTGCCCAGAAATAAAAAGAAGCTGGAAGAAGAATTACAGGTGTACTAAGACTGACAAAATGTTTCAAGAATTTCCTATTTTTTGCATGCCCCATGAATCTTTGAGGTCATTAATGGTGGGTTCTTATGTTGTTATTAGCAGCTCACGTTTTCATTCCATATTTTTAGCTGTTTATGATGAAAAGAAGCTTCAATAATATTCGGGAAAAGTTGATCTTAATATAATTTGCTATATTTGGAAAGCTAATATTGGCTTGGAAGTAACCCGAAGAAGTGGGGAAGAACTAAGAAGTGAGGACCAAATTATTGGAGGTAAAGGTCCAAGTTTTAATCTTGCTGTTCTCACTGCCCGGTTGGTTGGCCATGGGCAATAGTCTCATAGATATGCGTCCGTGATCTGTCCGTAACGATAGGTGTAGAATCTTAAACGATTAGAACATTTTATGGCGGTGATATAATATTTTGATCAAAGAAAAGGTTCAAAAATTAAATGAAAATGAAAAGTAATTTAGGTAATAAAATATATTTTTTTAATTTATTGATCATGAGTTCGAATTCATAGAGGTTAAGAAGGAAACGTTATTTTTTATTTTTTTCAAAGGTTCAATCTCAATGGTATCAGAATGTGTTTTATGTGATATCAACTGTAGGATTAAATATCAAGACCAGCTTAAAGATAGCAAATAAACACTTCCTTCGCTAGAGATGACCCCGCTCTACAAAAGATTTTCTACTACATTGTTGCCATAGAAATTTTGTTCTAAATTAATTAATTCAAAATATATAAGATCAAAATAACTCTGACAGAAAATTTTCCTTCATTAATTAGTTAGATCTATTTTTCAAATAAAATGGCGGCGGGATTGTAGGTGTGTTATCAAAATTTGGTTGTATTCTGATCTCCATAATGCTTCTAATGACGAAAAGAGAAAAATTCTAAAATTTACCTGATTTACGGTATTATATACGATAATCTCTTAATATAGAATTTGTCATGAATTATTCACGTGATATTTGGTTAATTTTAAACCGACAAGTCCACCAAATAATATCATATATATATAATCTAAGAGAATGATACGGAAAGAGAACCTAATTGTACAATTATTTTTTTGCTAATAATTGTGCGATGTACTATCATTTAAAGCAAGGTTCAGTAAACTGTTTGGTTAGAGAGCTGAAATGCAATCCGTTGAAAAAAAATTTGATTTCTTGTGGCCATTGCAATTCACAATTTCATTTTGCCTATAATTTTCTACATTTTTAAAGTTGAAAGAAAAGTCCATTGGATTTGGGCTCAAGTACTCGGCTCTCCATTGAATGGATTGGTAAATCTGGAGCTGCCCAATTTCCATTTGGAACACAACCCAATTTCCAATGATCAGAGATTGAAAGTCAAAGGACTAATTAATAAAAAGGATTATGAGAGGCTCGAAAACAACATAATGAACCAATTCTTTATTTTTTCTCTCGGCTGATCACCTAATAAAATCTAGTATAAATTTCTTCTTGACCTAATGTTTGGTGAATATATAGAACAAAATTGTGTAACATATACTTAATTAGTGCGATTCTTTTCCCTCTTTCTATATACATGTACTTTCTTTTTTAAAAAAATATTTGCAATTTTTAACCATTCTTGCACAGAAAAAAAGCATCATTCCACCAAGGGAAGTGTTATAATCTATATTATAATCTATACAGAATCGATCAATGAGGCAATTCCCCTGCAGCCCTCTTCGAAGAATCTTCAAACTTCCAGCCGCATTTTACAATATACTGAAGAATCAAGAATTCCATGTTATCTTGATCTTAGGTAGACAGGCCAAAACGAACAGGAACATTTTCAACATTCAACCAACTTTCCCCTTGTATAAAGGGACCTACAGTGTATTTCAAGGCCTCATCTTTCTTGATTAGCCCTTTATAGCCAGGCCATTTCACTCTTGCAGAAGTCTGAGATCCAGGGCCTTTGTTGTTATACTCTGCATAATACAGGGTACTTAGCGCGAAATCTCCCTTCCAGGGCATGTATCCCTCAGGATGAATGAAGTCACCGATTTCAGTCTCCATTATGATAGTCCTGGAATATTCTTTCCATGGCCTGCCAAGATAACTTTTGATTTGCCCTTTAACAGGCTCAAGTGTATCGTCTGCCAAAATACGACAGCTTTGTAAAACTATCCCTGTAGTTTCGCGCTTGTCTACTCTTCCTTGAGCTGTTACAATGTTTTGTTGATTGTCCATAGGCTTTCTGACATAGATCATGCAGTTCTGGAAGACTGCAGCCGCATCACCAAATATGAAATCAGACAGTACCTGTAATGTAGCAGCTACGATAGTATTGTCTGTGGGTTTGAGCATAAAGTGTGTCTTGGTATCCCTCCATACGACAATTCACGAAAATTGCACAATCAGATTGAACTCTAAGCGCCACTGCTTGATGTTTCTCTGGACCTGCAGTGTTTCTGAATCCTATTGATTGTGCAATAAATCCATCTCCTTCAGCCGCTGTGATAACAAACCATATAGCAATTAGAGGTCAGTGATGCCTAAGAAAACGCGAAATAGTGTTGATAGCTATAGTGCTGTCTTACAATAATCTGACTATATTTTTCTAGCCACTGCATCTACTAAAACACGCTGATGGCAGACTGGATGAGGATAGATCTCAAGAGTCTCAGCATAAGATATAATTAAACTCGTGGGAGGATTTTAATAAAGGACATTGTAAATTGACACATGTAATACAAAAATTGCTTTTGGATTTATAGGTTAAAATATGAATTTTCTTATCTATCCATGTGAAATATGGGAAGGTAGGCAGATATTATCCCAATTCTCAACTCTGTTAAAAACATCATAATCTGGACAGAATTAGTAGTAGTATATAAATTCCTACATCAAATTTTCTCTTCCTTTCGTTATTGATAGAAAGCTTGATTCAATTCCTTGAGGGACGTACCAAAAGTTGCAGTTAGGAAGGTTGGTACTCCATCAACAAAGTTTTTGCTCCCGGTTACTATACTCTTTTGGGATCCATCGCCGTAGATTGTAATATTGACCATCTTTTTAGTTACGACAACTGTTTCATCATAAACTCCTTCCTTAACATATATCACGTACCTGCATTGTCACGAATTCAAAGAATGGAAAAAAAAAAAAAAACCTAAGAAAATGAGTTTTATCCTCGGAAAAAACCTGATAATTCAGTGATTGTTATAGTAGCCATACCTTCCATCATATACAGGTGGTAATGCTGCTAATGCTGCATTAATGGTAGTAAAATTTCCACTTCCATCTTTAGCCACACCGTGACATTTGGATTCTGTAATGTCGTATTCGCCTTCAAAATTCTACGATTCTCTTGATTGATCCATGTAGGAATCCCTTCTTCATCCAGGGAATTTAAGCCTGATTCTTTTGTTAAAAGACGTCGTTTGATATTAGTTCCAAGAAATGAAGCAACTTGAGAAAGCGAGACCATGGCAAGAGAATTGCTTGTAAGTTCCTTGGAAGTATTCAAAGTTTTCTGCAACATACTCCTTATTTCTCCATCAGGGAATGCATCGATACACGATTGTTGATAAGACATAACAGCGCTCAACCAATTGTTCAAGTCCGGGGCATTTCCTGTCTTCACATCAATACTAGAAATGGAACTATTTAATTCCTCCTTAGCATCACCAAGAAGTGTCATGCAGACATCAAATGCAACCTTATTATTTGGATCATCGAAATGGATAGAACTGCCTGCCTGAATAGCCAAATCAATCCCACCAAGAATTTCACTATTGAAGCCTTTAAAATCCATTTAAATTGGCTGCAAGGCTGATGCATTGGCACACACCGCCTTACATAGGGTATCCTCACATGTTTGCTTGTAATCCGTGGAGGCACAAATCGTCTTCACAGCTTTCTCCGTTGGAGAAACTGTCGGCTTCGCTGGATGAGGCGCAGCTGGATCATTGTTATGCTGACTAGAATTCGGATAAAAACGATCTTTATAAACAACCGCACAAGCTGCAGCAGCCACCAAAAGAACCAAGGTAATTGTAGAAGCAACTGCAATTGTGATCCTTCTTTTCAGTTTTTGTTGTCTTTCAGTTTTTCGACGTTCTGAAATGAGGTCAAAATCCTGGAACGCCATTTTTTTTTTTGGTTTTCTTGTTTTTTGCTTAGGCAGAGATCTCTCTCTGCCTTGCAATTTAATCCAGGGCAGAGGGTGTAACAAAAAATTTTTTTTTTTAACTTAATTTTTCTGTTGCTATTCTTGTATCCAGAATTATTCTTTCAATATTTTCCATTTATATTTCCTCTGTCCGCTTTATGGGTTGTGCAATTTTGAGTCTCAGAATTTCCCAAAGTGGCCGAAGAAAGTCTGGAATAGAGAAATTTTAGGACTTGTTAATGTATGATAAAGCCCTTCAGTTGAGGCCCTTTGAGGACTATACAAAACCGCATTTCCTGCAAATTTTCCCTCTTCCATCTCCTCGTTCGTTTGAAGCTGAGAAATTACATTATTGTACATTTAGGAGGTCACAGACCTCAACGTGTCTGAAACACTACTTTTGTGGGACCATTTTTCTATTTTTGAGGTGAACCATGTAGTTAATTTCTTACTAGCTTCTTTTTACTAGTGTTTCTATTTAATTATCTTTTGATTTTGGTTGATGTAAAATCAGTTAGTTAATCCTAATTCTTTATTGATAGTCATTTTTACCACACATATCAAGCAGGGTTTCATTAAGTTATTAGGTGATAGGGAAACACTAAAAATCGAAGTTCACCATTGAACAGGAACAATATTATTCATTATTTATTGGCTTAATTATAATATTTTGGGATCAATTTCTAACATGTTTATTGTAGGAGCCAAAAATAACCTTTTAATTATCACAGCCAAGAAAAATAATTAAAGCCGTAAGCTTTTGTTACCCAAACAATATTGATATTCAACTTGATTCAAAGTGCCACAATTGACAAAGAAAAAGACACAGAAACATAAAACTTTATAATAACCAGAAACAACTCAGAGTAAGTGCCCGATCCAATTTTGAGAGGATGTTGGAAGACTAAACCAAACTTATAAATTTTTTACTTAATTTAGTATTTTTGTTGGAATCAGATTTTAATAGTTTAATTATTTTAGGAATAAGTAGTTTATTTGATAATTATTGTCCGATTATTTCTTACAAGCCGATGTTGGAGTATTTTTTATGGAGGGTTTGAAGAATTGATTAAGAGTTTTGTTATATTTCTGTGTGTCATTATTTTATTCTTTCAATTTTTTAATTTTGTGGTTGGTATCGAATAACTGTAAAATTTTGGGTTTTAAAAGTCCGCATTTATTAACTACCTTTTTACCTTACATACATTATATCTTAAAAATATTCTTGTAACATTTCAAATAATATTTTCCTGAATAATAGTTGTTCAAACAAATTTCTTATCAATTTGAGATGAACATTTACCACTTTCCGAGTTGTGTACAAATTTTGCCAAGCATCATCAAGAATTAGTACAACTTTGTCTGCCCATAATAATAAACTAGTAAAAAAAAACCCTTTTAATTTAATTCCATCCCAGAATCAAATGCCACTATCATAAGGAAAATTAGTGGAATCCAGCCATTCAGCTCCATCAATAAACTCTGAAACTGAAAACTCAGATGCAACATCATAATCCATAATATGAAAACCTGGCCAGTCAACTCGATTATCCGTTCCTGCACCTGGACCATCATTGGCATACTCTCCATAGTATAAAGTGCTCAGGCCTCGATCACCTGACCATTCAGTCCACCCTTCAGCTGCAATGTGTTCACCAATGTAAGATTCAATAACAACTGTTGTCGAATAATTTTGCCACGGCCTTCCTAGATAACTCTTGACAGTAGCCAAATTAGAGTACAACTCAAACGTAGGCAGAATCGCGCAGTTTTGTAGGGAAATTCCGGTGAACTCATCTTCAGTGGATCGCGATTGGGCCGTGATTACGGTTGATTGTCCATGAATTGGCAATCGGGAGGCGATGTTACATTTTTGGACAACAACAGCTGCGTTTCCAAATATGTAGTCTATCGTGCCGTAGATGTCACATTCTCTGTAAAATTGACGAAATGAGTGAACATATAATGTGTCCTGGAATCCTTTTATGCTGCACTTGTAGACTGCGGCCAAATCAGCATTAACCCGAAGGGCAACTGCCTGTCCCTTCTTCGGTCCGGCTGTATTTTCAATAGTTATGTCTTGTGCCAAAAATCCCTCGCCCGATACGGCTGAAATTAATGGATCACAAAAAACCCGTGTGACAAAAAGTCGTTAGTGACTAAAAGATGTTTCAACTAAGAGTATTGCTATAAGGCAAACTATTAACTTGACATCTAATATTGTCTTTGGTCAAAGCAAATCTTGCTGTGGTTTTGTCACAATGTAATCAATTTTCTTAGATAAATACCTAGGAAAATTTTATAATCTTATTATAGTTGTATTTTGAGTACTTGTATAATATAATATTATTTGCTTTAAATGTTTTTATAATATAATTTTAAATCACAATGGTATGATGCACTAACGGGACTATAGAATTTGCCGATATCTTGTATTGTCATACGATACTCTCTTCACTTTTTGTACCAAACACTGTATTTTGGTGGCGAATATTCAAAGAGTATGACAGAAATTAGAGTAGCGAGTGGGATAGAATATCTGAATCGACTCATATTCAATGATTGAAATTGTAGATTTTAACATTCAAATGCATGCAAATAATTTGAAAATTTTGAAAAAAAAATTACTATAAAATATATATTTACCAATAGTGGCAGATCTGAATGTAGTCCAACCATCACCTACACTCGTCTGTTACCAATAATTATAGTAACGTCACTTCCATCACCAAGAAGAACAATGTTGGTCTTCCATCTTGGAATCTCCACATTTTCTTGATACACTCCTTGCCTAACAAAGATGAATATTCTATCAGCACTATTATTAGGAGCAAAGTTTATTGCATCAGTAAGGGAAGTAAAATTTCCATTTCCATCAGCAGCCACAGTCAACGCATCACTCGGATCATAATAATCATCATTATCATCAGAACTCTGCAAAATCTGTCTATCTTTTCTCAACAGCCAACTTGGATATCCCATCAAACGCCTATGTATTAGGCCATTTGGTCCACCTTTTTTGGACAGAATTGATAGAGCATTGCTCACATACTTGTATGCATCAGAAATGGAATTCATCAGGGCTGGTTTAGAAGGGCCAGATGCCGAATCTAGCCCTTCTAAACAAGTGTTTTTGTTCGTCAGGGCTGCACTAAGAAACACCGTCGCATCAGCTAATTTTCTTGAATTAGTACCTAGCAGAGCTAATTTGCGAAACGGATTTCTCTAATGAAGAAACTGTAATTTGCTGCAATTCTTGGCAATCTTGGATTGTACCCTTTTTTTTTTCGACAATGTTTGAGTTTCCAGCAACATTATGGAAAATGTTTGAGAGCTTTTCGGCTTCAGATAATGCAGTTTGAAGTGAATTGAGGACATAAGTTAAAATGTTTGGGCTGATGTCGATGGAGACAGAGATATTTAGTGAATCAAAACAGACATCAGGGTATGGAGTGGACTTGCAAAGATCTTTTTTGAAAGATAAATGGGAATTTGATAAAGTTGAAGGAGATGATGATGGTGAAGTACAAAAGGTTCTGATAAAACATGTTGAGAAGAAAATTGAAATAGTACAGGAATGGCTTCAAGTTGTGGGCAGACATATATATTAGTTGCTGTAAAATACAGCAGATAACTTCAAATCAAGTTCTCTCTATCACAAAACAACTTGAATATATATAGTTGAAAACATCTGTAAACTGGAGAATTTCATATTGTCATGGCTTATGTGATACTGATCCACAAGACAACTTTGTTTAGTCTGTTTATGGGCACGTATAATTTAGCGAGATCTCCGCCTTATTGAAAAATTTATATTTCAATAAAGAAAAATAATACCACAATAATAATTCACCAAAAATTAAAAAATTAATAATTTAATTCAAGGATTATAATTGTCTGATTATAGTCGAAATATGCTAATTAGAGCTCTGATCCACTGGACTGATACGCCCTTCTGCTACACTGGGTTGATATGATGTTTTTTCTCCAAAATACAACAACCTCTGGAAGAGTTTTGATGCAGGTGCATAGCACAACTCACGAACTAAACATACCCTTGTACTCATTTATTTGGAGATATAATTTGTTTATATAATTGTTAGAATATTATAAGAATATGGATATAAATAGGGAGAGAAGTAACCTAATTTAATTTATAGTAGTGTGCGTTTTATACAGATGTTTCGTTACTTTTCTCCCATTACGACTTTCTTGATACTGTTACATTGAATTAGTTAGTTTTCTGATTTTGTGGGTAGTTAAAATTAAGAAAGTAGGGGTTGGAAGGTATCTTTCAACTTATACAAGTGGGTGAGCTCTACAAGAGACTTTTTAAATTAAATTGTTTAATTATAATTGATACACTTATAAATTTCAAGATTTGAATTCATAACCTAAATCACATAATTTTATCAGTTAAATTAGCTCATTCGCTGTCAACTGAGATGAGTATCATAGTAATTTGTAACAACAAGACTAGCAATTAACTCCAATACTATGTCTCTTGGATTATCATTCACGGGAGAGAGTCATTTTTGCCTTCATGTGCCCTCTCGTGATATAGATGAGATTTTCAGCGCGAAGTATTCTGTGCTAATTTTGAGCTATAAATATTTTTTATATTAAAGTGTTGGTTAATGCAGCATTCAAAAGATGGGAAGTGATTATAATTTTTAAATCCACATAACAAATCTGTATTGATTTCAGACAGTTTGGTCACAAAAAAAAAGAAAAAAAAAAAGCACAAAGATCTAATTTACGTCTGACATGTAATGATGGTAGAGAATAGGATCCATTATTGTATAAGATAATCCGTAACCTCAACCCCTTGACACATTCGATCCAATCAAGAGACATCGATTACTCATGCGTAATGCAAAATTATATTATATATACAGAATTTTGCATTACGCATGAGTAATACATTGATTGATATAACTGTCGAAGTATCAAGGGGTTGATTGTGTGAGATTAGCCCAAGACTAAGGTTGAGCAACTAGCTGCTGCAGGAACCTGGGTATACATTGAAAGCTTCTATAGTAGAACTCATTCGAGAGGGTTTGATGGTCTTAAGAATGATTCGAGTAGGGCCCGATGATCAAATGTTATCCATTTCTACTCCTGCTGCATTCCTTCTTGCTTCCCTGTTGTGGCTACATGTGCTAATCAATTGAACTACCTTCAGAGTCGAGCTAATTGCAATAATGAGAACTTGTAGCGGAGCAATCTCTTATAAACATCTAGATACCTCTTATAAAGGCAGTTCTATAAGATCTGACCGGTAAAAAGAGGGAGAACCATTGGCGGTCCAAGCTATGAAATATATAGATACATAGATATCTTTTTTTTTTTGCATCTTCTTACAAATTTATATTTATTGGTAATTAACTATTACATGTCAACAAATATTATTTTTAAGTAATTATGTAATCGTAATACTTCTAAAAATAATTTTAATATTATGAATTATTGACTTTTTGGCATAATATATGTTTTATATGGTGAGATCTAAAATCAGTTGTAATGTACAAAATAGCTATTGTTTTTTATTTTATTCCATATAACTATGACATTTTATTTATATAACTTTAATAAAATCAAATACTTATTCACATTTCAAATTTTGTTTTTAGAGTTTATTGGTAGTTTTAAAAAAAATAAATTTATATCAAGAACACAATTTTTTTAAAAATTGATAATATAAATGGACTAATGGAATTTGTGATTATCTTGTGCATATCATGGGTTCCAAATGCTTGGAAAGGACAATGTACATAATTATATTACATTTAAAATTAACTTTAATAATGTATATTCTCTATTTCAGTTATGCTTTTTATTACTAGAAGTGTTCCTTTATCCTTTTTCTAATGTAAGAAAAAAGAAAATTCAACCTTCTTTTAACGACATAATCTTCATAAATTATTTCAGAAACTGAATAATTTTGAAAGGAGTATACAAATAATATAATTCCAGCATATGTTGAATACTGGTTATAGTAGATAAATTGATTTTGTGCCATATGTTAAAGCTAGCAAAATGCTATTTTTTTTTTTTTTTGAGAAATAGAAGAAAAAAATATTGCAGGAAACAATAGTTTTAGATTTTTTTTTAACTAACAAACTATACAATCTGATATCGTAATCTTTTTACCATTTATATACACACACACAAACACACACATACACACTATCAAGTTCATTTATTTCCAAGTATGTAATAGTATCCACAACTAGAAACATGCTAGAATAAAACTTTGAAAAATAATAAGTCATAGTATATCATTATTATCGTACGCATGTCTAATACAATTTTGAAAATATAATTAATTTTAACATAAATTTTCAATAATTATTTGTAGCTAAGAAAGAAGCATAAAGATTTAAGTGCAAATTTAATATCATATCATGTTCTTACTTTTAGTTTTTGGTATTGTAAATTTAACTTTTTGATATAATTGCTAAAATTTTTATGCCAACATTATTAATTTACTAAAATCATTTATTATAAAAATTACACACACACATATATATGTATATATATGTGTGTGTAATCTTAATAAGAATAACATATATGAATATAAATATTTTTATGTTCCCGTGCATACCACAATTTTTCAAACTAAAAATTAATCATTAAAAAACTAAAATATAATATTCGTCCTCCTTTACATTCTAAAAAAATTACTATAATAAAGGGCATAACTGACTCGATACTATAAAGATTCAAAAGTTTAATATTTTATCTTTATGTTGTCAAGTAATACTTAAATACAAAAAATTGATTGATACACATTAATTAATAATTCTATCATTATAACTATCAAATAATTATTGATTAGGAAAAATAAATATGTATCAAGTATTTTGATTATGACAAAAATACCATTAATTAAAAATTGTGACAAATACATCTAAAATGTTATTTTTATTGATGATATATAATGATAAAATCAAGCTAATTCATACTAAACAAATAATACTTCTAAACATTGAGTTTGATTTTGACCATTTACAACTTAAAAAAAAAAATGTCCAGCCACATTCCATAAAATGGGTTTTATCTTCTATTTTTTTATGGAACACAATATAGCTGTAGGTTTTTAAAACAATCATATATCTAAGTTATAATAATATCATTATATATCAAAAAGAAAGCCATACTAATTTCATAACTATAGTATACATATCTAATTTGTTTTTTCAAACAATAATTAAGTTATGTAGCTACTTTTCAATCACTTTTATTATGACAGAAATATAAAATTTTCAATTGCATACTTATTAATTATATTTATAATTGTTTTTCTCTCATTTTTATCTTATAATTAGTAAAATTTAAAGATGTTATTACTTACTTTGTTTGTATTTATATTGTTTAATTATTAAAAGTTTTATACAATCATCATTAATTTAATATTATTGTAAAAATTAAATATAAGTATTCGTACTCTCGTACATAGCATGAGATATTTAACTAGTATATATATAGGGTTTAGGGTTTAAGCTAATTGAACAAATGTTTTACGTTTCAATGCACATGCTTAACAAGTTGTACATAAACAAAGTATATCCTGGATCGAATCATAACATTTATGTCAATGTTTAAATAGTTTTGAAGGTAATATAATGCTGAACACATAGAGTGGCACAAGTATTTTAATGGTTTAATTGGATTTCCTATCAAATTTATGATTTTTACGCTGAGGTAGAGTATTAGGATGTTAGAGTCACCCGCCTCCTCTACCAGTCGTGACACCGGTGAGATACAAGGTCATTCGAGACAGGAAATCATGTTTGGCACGTGATTATAGCATGAATGTGTTTAGAATAACATATAGAAAATGCTAGTTCAACTCATCTATATTTATATTATACTAACAGAATCGATATGATTTAATAATTTAAATTTTCTTTTAGAAATACAAGATTATTTGAGACAGGGAATCATGTTTGGTGCACGATTATAGCATGAATGTGTTTAGAATAATATATAGAAAATGCTAGTTCAACTCATCAATATTTGTCTATACTACATTAAAAGAGCCATTATGATTTAGTGATTTGGATTTTTTTTCCAAAATTACCCTACTATAAAATTTAATTAATTTGTTATATACCCTAACTTGAATGTCTTTTCTGTAATTATTTATGCTATTTATGTAAATACTTTTAAAAGAGTAAAAGAAGATATAAAACCTATTTTTAAGGCTTCATTTAAGAAATAAATTTAATTGAAACAATTTTTCTTATGCCTAATAAAATATTAGGAATGAGTTTAGAAATTAAGGAGGAGTAGGAAATAATTTTATTGGGATGGATTTAGAAATCAAGTAATAATAAATAAAATAAAATTTACTTGAAAATTAAATTTACGTATTTCATTTATATTTTTGGACCTTATAACAGGAGATGTGTATAAGAGACAGATTCTAAAACTAAATTCTTTAGACTTATGTGTAGAATTAAGTTTAGTTGAAGCAAATTTTCTCATAGAGTAGAATTTTGGGATAGGTTTAGAAATAAAAGATGGATATAATAAAGTTATAAAAAAACTAATTGAATATGTACTGTAATAAATGAAGAAGTTTGATTTAGTTTTTTATTTTATTTCCCAAGTTACCTTCACCATAAAATTTAATAACTTTGTTATGCTCCTAACTTAAATGCTTTTTTTATATGGTTTGGGCAAATATGGAAATAATATTCTGCTCTAAAATACAAAAATAAATTTATATTAGATGTGTCATAAGAGAAAAATAAATTTGATTTATATAAATTATAATTGTAAATAAAATTTTAAACTAAATCAAAAATTTATTTATTAAATACCAAAAACTAAATAAACTTCTAGATGTGTATAAGAGACAGCCCTTTATCTCTATAAAATTTAATTGAAAAATAAATTTACATGTTTTACCTATACTTTTTGGATTGTTAAAGAGAAAAAAAAAAAATCCTACAAATGTACACTTGATATAAAACTAACTTTTGAGAGTTTATTTAGAATTATATTTGATTGAAATAAATTTTTACCATAGAGTAGAATTTTGGGATAGATTTAGAAATTGAAGATGAATATTAAATAAAGTTATAAAAATAATTTAATGAAATAAATTTTATCATTAAATATAGTTATGCATATATTATCAACATATACAGGATGTGGATAATAAATAGACTAGAAAACATTTATTAACAACTATTATAAGGCAAAAATAATTTTTGATAGACAGAAGTGCAATTTAGGTAGTAAGACATTTTTCCTTTCTATGACCTTAAACAAGGTTATTTTAATTTTATAAGAGTTAAATAGCATTTTGACCATTCAAACTAAGCAAAAATTTCAATATGACTTCTAAATTGGAAAAGGTCTCGATTTAACCTCCAAATTGAAAAATATTTCAATATAGTTCTCCAAATTCAAAGAATCTCAATTTGGTTCTCAAAAATAAAACAAATGTTCTAATGCAGCCTCCAAAACTGAATGATTATGAATTCGATCCTCCAAATTAAAAATCTGTTCTAATTTGTCCTCCAAACTATATTCCGTTACAAAAAAATACCATTAACTTTCAAAAGTACACAATTTTAAAATACAATTTCAATCTTATTGATACTTTACTTTTAGAATAAGATTTTTGTACAGAATAGAGAGTTCCATTTGGTGTCTATTATTTCAAGGATAAATTTTTCAAATTATAAAGTATGCAAATAATTATTTTTTTGCAATTAAGAATTAAGTTAAATAATAGTAGGAATTATCTTCAAATAAAAAAAAGATAGGATTTATCACATATAAAACTTTTGGACTCTTTTGAGAGAATAATTTTGAAATCTTTTTTATTTTTGATACAAAATAGGGGGAAAAAAAACAAAGGAGACGTAAAATTGGTTAAAGTCTCAAGGTCATCTAAACTTGAATTAACAAAGACATTATCCTTTAGAAATATTGTCAATATCTTCACCTTCTTTCTACCAATGCTATTTATTTTGTTTATAATATTATTGTCTAGATTTCGTAATGATAAAGAGATTCGTTGTCCAAAAATATGAAAAGAATTTGGCTTCTATGTGGCGTACTAAAAACAAATATAATGTAAAAACCTATCTTTTTTATTATTGTTAAACTGATTAGATAAGTAAGGAAGGGAGTGAACAGTGTGATCCGCACCTATTTTATTTTTTTTAAAAGAACATAATCTTTATCTTACAATATTACTTTCCTTTTAGAAACATTTACTAATTAACACCTATTTAATCTAAATTACGTTTTTCCTATAATTAAAAATTCATTAGTTCCTAAACTATTCTCATTCCGTCCCAATATAATTGTCATATTAACATTTGCACAAAATTTTAGGTAACTATAGATTTCTATCAAATGTCCACAATGTCCTAATTAATTTTATTTGACTTTATGTCACTAAAGGATAAATATTTGAAATGGATGAACTTTTATTGGGAGGAGAGAGGAGAAAGAACATTGGATAGTGAGACGATGAATTGATTATTGGACTCATTAGTTATCGGAGTATATATTATTTGAATGTTGGGAAGGATAAAATTGAAATTTAAGCAATACAAATAATCATTTTAATTAATGTGGCATTTTATTAGACATACTAATATATGAAGTGTGGCAATATAAATGAGACGGAGGGAGTATTAACTAAAATTCTTAATAGATAATTATTATCCTCCTACAAAAAATTATCGTTATTGTCTTTGGACCTATAAATAGCTAATACTGAATATTAATAACCATATAAATTACATATTAAAAAATAGGGATGTCATCAAATCAGTTACTAATTAAATTTTAATTAAAGTGTACTTTGTCTAAAACCTAAATATTAAATGTTTATTGTTATTTTTGAATTATTATTATACAAGTTGATAGCCACTGCAGCTAGCTATATGTTTTTGAATATATTCTATCAAATAAAATTTATAATATTGAATATCTACATTTAAATTTACTAGTATACATATTCATAGTTTTGACATAATAAATTAATTATTAAATTTCATGCCGTAAATTGCTAAATAGTGTTAGACTATTTTTCACTTTTTTCTTATTTTCATAATGTAATTCCTATAGTTGTGGAAACTATATATTTAAGAAAGATTTTATTTCCTAAACTAGAAATTACTATTTAGTGTTTGTATACATGAATGGTTCCTTAAGTTGGTTCCAATAGAGGTATGAAAATCAAGAATAATCAAATATTTTAATGCACTTGATAAATCTAATGTTATTAGGATAAAATTTGAATAATTAAAGAGATAAAGGGTTTCAATAAATATTATAAATTATCAATATTTTTCAAGACTACACTACCTTCTTTGATTACTAAACTTACATAATGAATATAAGAATAAACTTTAATATATTTCATGTCACACATTGTGCTTCAATTTGATGATATTTTTAACTTTCCTATTTTTGAAGTTAAATAAGGTACCAATGAGCTCATTGTAGAATTTTTCGATAATTCTTATTTGAGTAAATAGACTTCTATTTTAAAAATTGCAAGGTAGATGTTTTATTCACAAGATACATTTATTTAGATTTCAATTAAATTACTTGAACTATTAAAATAAAAAATCTTTTTTAAGAGACAGGCTAACAAAATATTCTAAAAAAATGTATAAAAATCACATGTGAGTAAATATTTCTCTAAACTCATGAATTACAAACCATTCTTTGTTTGCATAAACATTGGAATAGAAATTACATTAAGTTATTGGTTGAGTTAAAAAAAATCTAAATTCTCCTTAATTATATTTACCTAATTGAAAATTGACTATTGCCTATTACAAATACTTGATAGATTCTAAAACACATATGTAAAGAATTTTTTCCTCTAAAAGTACCATCTAAAATTCATTCCTAATAATGTCTCTGATACACATTTAGATTTGATAAGAGACAGTTACTATCTGTTAATATTAAGATTTATCATGTCAGTTAACTTGAATGCCTTTTCATAATTATTTAGGTTATTTATATTTTACTCTTGAAAGAGTAAAAGGGAAAATAAAACCTACTTTTAATGCTTTATATTAGCAAATATATTTTCAATATATTGAAATAAATTACTTTATGTAATAGAACATTAGGAAAAGGTTAAAGAAATTGCTGTCTCTTATACAATAAAGATTTTTATAAGATGGATTAGAAATTTGTTTGATTTTAAAAAATGAAATTTAAATTCAAAAATGGAAATTTGGATACTATATTTAAACTCTCTATTCAGATCTCTTCCTCATAATTCTAAATATATTAAGAAAATAATTTTAAATTTTTAGATTTATATTTAGAATTTATGAATTTTCAATTTAACTTATTTCTGCATACAAGTCTAAAGAATTTAGTTTTATTTCCTATGTACCTTTAGGAATTTTTTTCTGGTTAAGGGTTCAAAAATATAAATGAAATATGTAAATTTATTTTTCAAGCAAATTTTATTTTTTTATTATTACTTGATTTGTAAAATCTATCCCAATAAAATTATTTTCCACTCTTTTTTAATTTCTAAAACTCATTCTTAATATTATGTTACATATAGAAATTTGCTTCAAGTAAATTTATTGATTAATATGGAGCCTTAAAAGTGGGTTTTTTTTAATATGAAGCCACCATGGCTGCCAACAACTTCAGCCACCTCCTGGAGCTTTGAATTTTTTTTTTTTTTTTAACTGATCAAACTAATTCCCAGATCCATTTAGGTAAACAAACTCCTACACTTGTATAGATCTGATCTCCTCCTCTTCGTCAATTTTGTTGTTTACCCATAAAATTATTTGTCGCAAAGTTTAGATTTTGCCAATATAAAGAGGTCAACCACCGTGTTCTTTGATTATCAGGTTTTGTATGGTTGATTATTGGTTGTGGTCAATATTGATTATAGGAGAGGTGGTGGTGGGGAAGAAAAGAGATAAAGAAGGATTTTATTTATTTATTTTTATTTTTAAAAAGAGAAAATTATTTTTTTTCCAATCTAAAATTTGTATACCAAGCACCCCTCATTGTTATAATTTCAAATGCCCATATTAATTTTTTATATATGATTTTTATTCCAATTTCATGCCCATATTAATTTTTTATATATGATTTTTATTCCAATTTCAATTCCCGACTTCTAACCAAGCACTCCTTTAATTTCTGCCGTATATTCAATATCTTCTGAGTCGTTGATGCAATATGGTTGAACTATTTATATTATTAGGCTGGCAAGCATCCATTGTAATAAGGGTTAATTATATTTATTTGCCTTTAGGTTTGATCAAATTACTACAATATCCTGTAGTTTAGTAATATTACAGTTAACCCCCTTAAATATTTCGAAATATTTAACCATTACCTCTCTGCTGTTTAATTTCTATCAAAAAATTCACGACTTCAATAGTAAATAATTTTTAAATTCTTAAAATACCTTCCTATCAATATTGATTAAAATTAAATTCCCCAAATAATAATCCCCTTAACACTTCCTTCCCTTTTCTCTAATTCTTCCCTTGCTACCTCCTTTCCTCCCTCTTCCCCCAGCTCACTCCCTCTTCCCCTTTACTCTTCCATCTCCTTCTCTTCCTCTTCCCTTCTCCCATTACATTATTCTCCCTTTCTCCCTACTACCTTCCTTCCCATGCCACTGTCTTTTCCCCTTCTCCCCTCCTCCTGCCTGCCTATCCTTCCTTCACTGTATAAAGACGATTTTGCAAAGGAGGAGAGAGGTGGATGGATTTTCTTATGGTGGTTATTTGGATGAGAATGGTTGTTGATGGGAGTAGAAATGGTTAAGGAGAATTTTTTTTTTTTTTTTACCAAAAAGGTTAAGAGGATTTAATTTGGATTTTTTGTCGAGGAAAATGAGTGATGAGGGAAAGGAGGAGGAAGGAAGGATAGGGTGACAGACGCAAAGATGGCCAGCACTGGCAGTGGCAATAGTGGGGATGGGGTGGCAGCCGATGGTTCATGGTGGAGGAGGTAGTGGTTCTTGGAGAACGTTTGAGCACCTATTTGCTACAAAACTTTTGTTTGAGCAGTAAATTGACAAAAAATAAAAGCTTTGGGACTTTTTTTTTCTGGAATATGAAAAAGTTGAGGGACTAATTAAGCTATATGCATTAAGGGTTATTTAGTCTTTTCATTAGTTCTGTCAAGGGAAGTTAGTGATAAGGGGGATATTTGTAATTTTGTCAAATTTCAAGGGAGAACGGTAAATGTAATTAACCCTTGTAATAATTTCTAAGTACAATTCGCAAAACAATGTATAATAATTAGTTTTCTTTATTGTTATGCAAATAGGAAAATTTTTATTTTGGGTTGGAGCAATTATTTGACATGTTTAGTAGTTGTTCTTAGACCAATAATAAGTCCATATGAAGTAAATTATCTAGTCATCAAAAAATAATGGTCTCTTATTTTCAAAAAGTGGACCTAAGACACTCAATGTGCAAGGTTTTTATTAATTCTGAAATAGCTACTAAGCATACCAAATAATTATTCAGACCTAAGATAATATTTCTCATGCAAATAGAGTGCCAAATTAAATTAAGACAAGGGCATTCTCTCTCTTGTTTCTTTTCTTAAAAGAGAATTTACTATAGATCAAGAAGGTTGGAGAAAATAATAGGAAGCAACTAAAATCAAAAAGCAATTATACTATCGATATAGAATACCTTGCTTACAAGTTAGTTTACTTTTTTTTTTTTAAGGATGACAGGTCAAATAAATGATTATATTCTTTATTTTTTTTTAAGGTAACGAGCCAAATAAATGATTAATTTTATTTTGCACTCTCTTAATTTATATTTAATTCTTATTTTATACATTCTAATTTTAATTTTAAATATTTTACACTATTTAACTGTCAAGTCCATCTCATTTGGATCCTATAAAGTTTTTGCTTTGTATAAGAGACAAATGAAACAAGTACTCTGAATGTTCGACTTAATTAATTAACTACAAATCATCCACAAAATTTAATTTTAATTCAGAAACTTTTACATATATTCCTTCTTAAGATTTTCTACCTATTCATGCAACCCATCAATGTACTTTATCCCAGTCGTGGGCAGCCACGAGTTTCCCAAAATTAATTGAGCCACAGTAAAATTGTTAGCCACAGCAGAATCTTTAATCTCATGAAAACCCGGCCAATTTACTCGGTTATCCAAACAAGCCCCTGGTCCAAAATTCATATACTCCCCATAATACTTAAAGTATCAAGTGCATAATTCCCCTTCCACTCTAGCCATCCTTTAGGGTGTATAGCACTGCTAATATACGACTGCATAATAACAGTCGTCGAATACAATTTCCACGGTCTTCCAAGATATGTTTGTATATTTTCTCGTGAAGCTAAAAGCTCGGCTTCGACAGATATATTTGAAAATTGGATAGAGAAGCCTGTTTTATCATAAGAGTTCCTCCGGCCATTGGCCGTGATGGTGTTCTTTTGTTTTGGTAGGCCTTGTCGGGCTAGAATCTGGCAGTTTTGGAAGACGGCTGAGCTACGGCCGAAGATGAAATCGACCGTGCCTGTGATTGTGCAGTCTTTGTAGAATTGGCGCATTGTGTGGGCGTAGAGTGTGTCTTGGTAACCCCTAAATGCGCATCTATATAAGGCTGATAAGTCGGAATTTGATAGAAATGCCACTGCTTGGTACTTGTGAGGTCCTGCTGTGTTCTCGAATGTAATATCTCGTGCTATGAATCTATAAATACTGATGGACCCTTTACACCTACACATGTCATCAACAGGCAAGTATATACCAAGAAAATCAGCAAACCATAAAGTCAGTAAATATTTTGATTCTTAATGAAAATAAATTAATGTCAATCAAGTGAATTCAAATAATTAAGGGTGTTAATAAATCATGTACCTAATTCAGTTCATATGACCAGTTAGCAATGGCTACTCGAATCAAAAAATTGACCAAGATCCAGTCTACATACGTAAGAGATGCGGCCATTCCATTACTATACAAAAAAATGGATCGGATGTCCAGGTAATCCGACCAAGCTCATTTGACAGGTAATTTCATAAGTTCAAAACTTCAAAAAAATCAAAAATATAATAATTACACAAATATCCTTTAAATGGAAAGGAGGAGAAAAGTTCCTTATTAATATTAGACTCTAACATATAAAATTCTCGATTATTTTTGTATATGAACCGGTTTGTGTACCAATCGGGTCACAGATTCTCAATCCGCTAGCATTAATAGATGTTTTGATACCCTAATTTTACTAATCAAGTCTAATTTATCAAATTGAACACCTTACCCACAACCACCACGTTGTAAACTTAAGTGGAGCAATACTTTTTTTCCCCTTTTTCTATGAGATTTGCTCATTGGTAATTTGGTCTTTCCTAAATAAGTGAGAGTTTCAGTCTCCTCTGAAATAAGTGAGAGTTTTTTCTTTTCATGTTTTGTGATTGATGCAGATAGAATATTCAATTAGGACAGATCTGGCTGACTAGATACGTTTTTGTACTTTACATCATAAATTTAGTGGCATATTCGAGACTTGTCAGATCTAGTACAAAACTTGTCCAACCCTTTGAAAATGATCTAGATTTTTTAGATCTGTATAAATTTAGATTTCTAGATTTGTTGGGGTATCTTTTTATATTTGTTTATAATACATAGATCAAGTAGATTGATTTATTAGATTATATTTTAATCAATTATAATGACTGTTTCTTCAACTAATGAAATTTGATTATATATAATATATATATATATAAAATAAAAAAAAAGGAGCAAGTTTTTGGAGTGAAAGGATTCTTACGGAAGGTGGCACACATAAACGTTCTCCAGCCATCAAAATAATTTCGATTGCCAGTTACTACCGTAGCATCCATGCCATCTCCCATCAACACTATATTCCATTTATACACTGCCGATTTCCACGTACTCTTTATACACACCTCGTTTTATGTAAACAACAAACCACTCGGAACTACGTTTAGGGGCGAAGTCAATTGCTTCATTTATGCTAGTGAAATTCCCTGTGCCGTCAACTGCCACAACCACATCAGCTGAATCCCTTTTCATGGCTTGGATGAGTTTCCTCTTATCTTTATGTTTAATCCAAGAGGGAAATTCTTCACGAATGATGCGCCTTGCGCGGCCACCTTTGGGGTTGGAATATGGAGTTTGATGTCGTACCATGCTAAGAATGTTATTGACTGATGAAGTTATTTCGTTAAGTGTTGGTTCCACAAGGCTTTTGACGCTCCATCTTTGGTGCCATCAAAACCGTCTAAGCATGTGTCTTGATAATCTAGCACAGCACTTAACCATGTCCTAGAATCAGAACCCAATTTTCCTGTACCAGGTCCATAACGAGTACCTGCCCCAATTTTAGACATTTAGAATTTGTAGAACGAAAAAGTTTAGGTATATCCAGTGTTGAGCCCATCGATATAATTGTGATCAGAATTTAATTTTATATATAATTTTGTTTACATCCATCGATGTCACTTATCTAATAAGATTTATCATATTGCGTAGTGTTGTTCTCAACTGTTATAAATTTTTTGAAATTGAAAAATAAAAATTTTGAAAGAATTTGTTGAAAAACACTAAAAAAAAATGTCTTAAATTATTTTGTAAAGCAACCTGCACCTACATTTGCGGAAGTATTTTTTTTTTTTTTTTTTTTTCATTTTAAATAGAAAAACAACTTGTTCCTTTTTATGTGCAATTAAAAACAAGGCCGTGTGCGATGAAACGGGAAAAAAGACGAGTTTGGAACCTTTTACTTGAGCAAAATGGGCCTGTCATGCGGATTGTAAATGGGTAAATCCATTTAAATTGAAGGTATTAATGGATATCGGTTCTCTAATTACCTTCTATGATCCAAATCATTTCTTAGTATCACGGGATCTTTAGTGTTAATACTATCTTTTTTGACTTGATTTTATGTCATCACATATGATACCGATATCCATTAATACCTTCAATTTAAAAAATAACGACCATACACAATCCTGTCTCAATAAATTCACTAGCAACATAAGAGACATAATTGATAGCATTTTGTAGGAGCAAAAAATAAACTTTTAATAAACTAAGCCAGGAACTAATTAAAAAACAACCGCACACACTATTAATTTTATGAATGGGCAATCAAAATATTATCAAACAAAATAAAGTCGGGCAAGACGAACCGAATCAAATCAAAATTGCCAAATATGAAAACCAATGAAAAGCAAGCCACAATTAATTGATTTGGAAATAAAGGAACAAAGACAGTAACAAGCAAATCCAAATTGTTAAATTGTGTAAAGCCGCAAGAAAGAAAAGTTTAAACAATGATGGCCTTAAAACTTTGATCAATTGAATTCGATAGTAACGAAATTAAGCGATCCGAATTTTGGGAGGATTTTATTAATCAACTTTTCAATGCAATTTTTCTCAACTCAAATAATTAGGCACAAACCTTTAAATACATATCAATCTAATTTACTATTTCCTAATACTAAATAAACTAGCGAATAAATCACTTACAAACTCAACTACTAATTTCCTAAACCAATTACATTAAAATTTCTAAATTCTATTTGGGTTTGGTTTACATGCCGACAATATCACTAAGGTACTTTTGTCCTATATCTTAATCTCCTGTCACACTACTAAATGAGTCGTCAAGATTATTTCACTAAAATTATTCTATAAAATCTTGATAGTTTATTAAATGACGCAACATGGACAAACATAAGGTGTAAGATAAAAAGTCCTGTATCAACAAATATTTAAAATATGAGACAGATGTAGATGCAAATAACAAGACAAAAGATTTGAAATGTTTCTTAACTCTTATATTTTTAGTTTTCTTTCTCACACTGTGTCTTACACACAGCACAGTCATGAATATTTAATGGTTAAAAATGTTTATTTACCCAAAAAAAAAAAAAAATGTAATATGTCACATACAATACACGTTCACGTTTGATCGAAACTGTTCGGCACATATAATCCACTTTGTTAGATTTCACGTTCTTAGTTTGAAAATGTACATACCACGTGATTTTTTTTTTTTGTAGCAACAATGGTTTGTTTGTGACAGATATTATGAAAGCTAAAACTTGGTAATCAAGAGATAGTACCGTCGGGTTTCTGAGAAGCTGAAAGCGTCCAATCTAACACTTCGGCCGAAAGATCAAGCAAATCAAGGCAATCCGAAATGGCATTAGACAACCGCAAATCGTTAGACACGTTACTAAACTGGGAGGTTACATTCTGGATTTTGTTGATTGTAAACTTCAATGAGTTTTTTATAAACTCCGAAACTGGTACCATCAAGTGTTTCGGCTGAAACAAATCCGAGCTGCCCAATAAGGGAGACCATGAACAAAAAATGAGTATAAAAATTGAGAAGATAAATTTAAAATATGAAGCCATTTTCATTTCAAGGTCTGGCCCATAAAGGAAAATAAAAAATAGTAATTAAGAAAGAGTTCGTCATGGCTTTGTTTATAATGCAAAGAAAACTTAATTTTAGGTGTCATTACGATTTATGATACTAACGGAAAATGTAATTTGGAGTTATGAGTAAAGTTTTTAAATAAGAAATGGTCTACGTAGATCATAAGTACTTGTGTTATGAACATTAAATGCTTTAAATACTTCATATTCTATACACCGACTTTATACAAAGTGATAAAATTATTGATATGTCATTAAATTTATCAAAAAATAACTGAAATCCTATCTATTGATACGGAAACTTGAACTAGGGTTAACCCATCTGCAGTGTTGTCCAAAGCAAAAGTTGAGTTTAGTCTGCGGGTAGTATCCCACATCTAGATCACTTGAAAATAAAAAAGGCGAGGCTTTGTCTCCCGAAGTAGGTTTTGATAATTAAGTTAGTATTTTGAGAAGAATGTAAATCTTAGAGAGAAAATTCGATATTGAATAATTAAGAAAGTAATTCCTTGAATATGACATGCCACTTTGATATTTATACTTGAAACAGATGGGTCGGATTGATCCGTGAGTAGAACATATAATATTTGACCCATTTGGGTCTATTTGAACCACAAGGGTAAAATTACTAAAATATCTCTAATGGGTCTGGGCCCAGAGTTACGTGTAATATTGTCATTAAATATATTATTTTAGCATCATCATTTGCCCCCGATCTCAAGTCAAAATTTTTCAGGTTGCAAGAGATGAGTACTTGATGCTGTATTCGCACTCCGGCCGAAGTTGTAGTATTGACTGCAGCCAATTACATGACTTAGAAAGTTATTTTCCTAGGGAAAATAAATTTTTTTTTGAAATTCACCGCAAGCCTTGTACAGAAATTTTATCCATGAAGCATATAAATATAAAAATAAAATAATGATACTTGGGTGTACTTGTGCCAAGGTTTGAATTGTTATTTAGAATTTTCCTTGGAGTAAAATATCTTTGAAATTTCTATGGTATAGTACTGCTGTGAAATTCCCTACCTCTGTGGAGTAATACTGTGAAGCTGTATAAGAGTCTTGTTATACACATCCCAGAGTCTTTGAATTGGCATGAACCTTGCAACTAGGACTTTGGACTGTTGTACTACAAATAGAGCTTTCTCCACTTTGTCTTTACTACTACTATTTCAAGGTACTCAAGCTTTGTCTACATAACTATCCACTTTCTGCATTGAGTACTTGGAGATATTTGAGTTCAAAGTCAACATCATTATCCAAGTAATTAGGCAATTTTATCTCAATTGAGCTAAAAGAGACAGGAGTTTTTAAAACATGGCTTGCATGATTGCTACCAAGTGAAATTGACATGCAACATTCTTGTACTCCACTGAATATTCGCTCACGTAAGACTGATTTGCACCAATTTCTTGCCCTTTTGAAGACCCCATGGTACGCATGATACTCAATTATAGATTGAGTTCGTGATTTTTTTTTTCTAAACATATCAGGTTTGCGCCACACCTGCAGCGCTATTCCAACCATAGATTTAAATAACTTGTCCATGACTAAATAAAATTTCACTCCAAAGATTTAATCCTTAAGCTTAAAAACTACCACAGAGAAAAAAGACATCATGAAAAATTTCACAATAACAACCATACCACAAATTTCCTTGTAATAATGCTATGCCCTCCTCTGCGGCTGACTATGGTTCTTCATCAGACATGGATACTTCAGGGTTCACAGTTATGATTGCTTTGATAAAGACACCAAGGATGACCATGCAGGAATTGATGACGATCAAGACTTTGATGATAACCGGAATGTTAACAATAGTCTTGCTCCTAAAACCATTGATGGCTTAAATTTTTTTAATTGCAACAATGGAACCAGTTGGGATGGTGAGAAAAACATAGTTAATGCAAGCGGTGTCCGCTACCCTAGAACTCAACAATCCATGCTCAGGAGTGTTTGAGGTCTTCTACCATATACACACATGAGGCATGATTTTCCACCGTATATACTCAAGGGGTGTGGTTTTCTACTGCTACTTCATGTGCAGGCATGCCACATTTGTCCCCATACCTTGGCTGAGGTAGGAAATAGCCACACCGTAATTCTAACGTAGTAGTTGACATCAAAGTAGAGCATGATAAATCAAGTAGGGCTGATGCCTCTCCTATTCCCTAAAGAAAAATTAAAGAAGTTTCCAGTGAAGAAAAGAACATTTACTTCCAGCTCCCATAGGCAAACGTCGATCTAGACTCGATTGTGAAATGGCTTGAACAATATCACATTCCTAAAAACATGAAGGTCAAGGCACTGAGACCAAAGTATAGACCTTGCTTGAAGAACAAGGATTCCAAGCTATTTATTTGCGTTCAATTAATCTTTATTACAGATTTCTGCTACACCCTTCCTTTTGGAAGTCTTGAATCGCTATCAAGTCAGGTTTGAACAAATTTTTGCCAAGTCTTTTGGATAGATCAACGCATTCAGCATCACCTACTAGACTAGGAGAGTGATCCCTTCCTTTAGCATTAGTTAACCACTACTTTCAAATTTTATCTACTAGACTTGGTATTACTTTCAGCTTCAGATCCAAAAATGGGCTTACTTGAGAGTTCACAACCCTAAAAGAAGATATGGAGGAAAAACTATTTTTTATTAGAGAAGAGTCTAGATTGAAAATTTCCAAAGTAGAATTTTGAAATAAATGTCTCAAGATTAAACAAATTAGTCATATTAAGTGACCATTATCAAGAAGCCATTGAGAGCTTTCGGGATGTAAAAAAAGCCCCTTGGAAAGTAGCGAGTGATGATCAAGTGTTGGCTTCTGGAGGGTTAATCCTTGCCCCTTTTGACCATCTTAATCCCCTGGATTATCTTTGGATGAAAAAAAAATTTCATCACATTGTATTCTTTCTTTATTTGTCCAACATGTGTTTATTGACTATTCTGGAGAATAATTTAATTTTTATATCTTATGTGCAGTGGCTACCATATCTGATACTATCCGGGAACAAGCATTGAGCTGAAGAAAGGGCATGAATCTCAACATCCTTGATCTCGTGGATGAATCTCACGACACAGGGAAGGAAAGAAGAGATATTCCCTTCCACTTCTACTAGTACCTGCTGGAGGAAAGAAAATTAGGTTGCATCCCACTCTCATTCTACTTCCTAGGTCTCCTGCTAGTGAACTTACTAGAACGACCCCGTGCTATGGAACCATCTGTTCAAGTGTCTAAGACTTTGGCACTAGTCGTCCAGGAAGTAGTTCAGAACTGTCTTCCTCCTTAGATCAGTTCTTTCAGCTACCACCTACAGCAATCTAAGGCCTCACACCAAGCCCGTATTTCTGAACTTGAGAATAAGCTCAACTAGACAACCAAATTGTCTGAGAGAAGAGACTAAGATGAATAACGAGGTGATCAGGAAATGTAATGAAGTGACTAAAAAGATTGATGAAACAAAGAAGATTGGAGATCAAACAATCGAGTCCTTAAAAAAGCCAACTATTTGTATTAATTCTCTTACTGCGGAATTAGCCTACATGAGAGCTAAGAAAAATATGATAGACGTTTATAAGGAGGAGTGAACAATCATGGAGAAGAAGAGTAGACAACAATCAGTACTTAAATTTCTTAGTTTCGAAGACTAGCAAGATCGCCTGTAGAAATACTTGAAAGACTATTGTGCTAGTAAGGAGTTCAAAGATCTAGTGGTTGATCAAAACTCTGATTACTACAATGAGGGTTACATTGATGCATTGTGGGTTGTGAAGAATACTCATTCCACACTTGTCTCTCGATACACATCTGACCGGGTAACTCTATTTGTACTACAACAGCTGTCTCAGTAGATCACATACTCTTACTGATGAAGCTGCACCAGGTGATGGTGCCAAAGATAGATGTCAAGAACTACCAAGCAATAAGAGTAGATTTGGTATTTACTTCGGTTGCTTTATTAGTTTAGACTAGCACATAGTTTCTTAGTTGTTTCTTTTCATGACCTTAGAGCTCAATGTCTTCCTTTTGTGTGAACTCCCAAACATTGTTATACATTATTATTATTATTTTTATATATGTTACATTTTTCCAATAATTGCCATTACTATGGTTGGTTGGCTTTAAGTTGGGGTCTCTCCATGTACCAACTTCTCAACTATCATATTTTTCATTTTTCTATAGTAGTGTGTATTTTTTTTACCACTTGTTCGCAATATATTGAGTTTAGAACTGTATAGTCTTCCTGGTCCCTTTAATTATTTAGGTTCAATTGACGTGAATAAATGCTATCATTATCCTTAATAGATTTGGATTTTTTCTTAGCTAGATGTGTATAAGAGACAGCACCTAGTCTAGGTGTGTCATAAAGAAGTCCTTGGCATTGCTTCCTAAGGGGTAATTCCTACTCTAGAGAATAGGTATAGTAAAGGTACTTTACTTTAGGAAGACCTTAGCATTACCTCAGAAGGGTAAGTCCTACTCGAGGGAGTAGGTATAGCATAGGTATTCTAGTTTGGGAAGACTTGAATAATGCCCCCAGAAGGGTAAGTCATGGTGTTAGAAGACTAGTTTTATTTTTTCTACCCTCGGAAGAGTAATCTCTACTCTGAAGGGTAGGCATTAGTATTTTTCCTCAGAGGGTCTAGTTGACCCCGGAGGGTAGCGGAATCCCTAAGATTATGTGGACGCCCAAATTTAGCTTGACAGTATTGTTCTTACAAAATATTAACTACTCAACTGCATGATCCCAATATTTAGGAAATTTTATTTAACAAAATTGAAAATTAACAAATTACAGAAGTTTTACTCAATCTTGAAATATGATACTTGGCTTCAGGAATTACAATTGAAGAAATTCAAACAAAGTACATTAAAATTAAAAATAAAATTTTCTAAGTTTCTAAGCATTCCAAGTTATGTGAGGTAGGATCTTCCCGTTTACAACTTCGATATTGTAAGCCCTATAAGTAGATGATTTAATGATTTCATAAGATTCTTCTCAATTTGGTGAAAGCGTTCCTCAGGATTGAGGCTAACTTATCTCTTCTTTCCTAGTAACTCAATCATCTACTTTGAACCTTCTGCTCTGGACTTGTTGGTTGTAGTACTGAGCTACCCGCTGCTTGTGTATCTACATTTTGAAGAATACTTTATCCCTTTCCTCTTTAAGTAGATCAAGGATATATCTCAAGCTCTTGTCATTGTTTTCTGAGTTGAAGTTGTAGACTTGAAACCTTGGCATTCCAACTTCTACTAGAATTAGCGCCTCAGTACCATAGGTAAGGTTGAAAAGGGTCTTTCTAATTGCATTTTTGTTAGTGGTGCGGTATGACCAAAATACATTGGAGAGTTTCTCTACTCAATTCCTTTACGACCGTCTAATCTTTTCTTGATCCCTTCTAAGATAAAGCGATTGGTGAGATTTTTGCCAAACTATTACTTTGGGGATGACTTATTGAGGTGAAGCACTACTCTATTCCCAAACCTCTACAGAATTTCTTGAAAGTTTCTATTTAGAATTGTAGTCCATTGGCTGAGGTAAGTGCCTTGGATATGCCAAAGTGACATATCACATTTTTCCAAAAGAAATTGATGATTTGCTGAGATGTGATTGTTGCTAAAGCTTCCGCTTTAACCCACTTGGTGAAATAATGAATTATGACTGCCGCAAATGTCTTCTTGACCAAAGCCAGTGGAAAGATCCCAGGATGTCTATACCTCATTGGGCAAAAGGCCAAGGAGTAAGGATAGAAGTAAGCTGCGCAACTTGGACTCGGGGTTGGTTGGAATAGAGTTGATATTTTTTATACTTTTGCACAAAGTCCATGGTATTCTTCAACATCCTTGGCCAATAATAGCCCTTGCATGTGAAAGTGCAAAGTCCATATGCAACATACAACCAAGACATACTTGGCATTAATTGGACTTAGGTATCGAAGATAAGGCATTGACTAAAATTTTCGGTATAGAGTCTTTCTAACGATCAAGTATTTTGCTAATTTTCTCTCAACCCTTTAGATTTCTACCTTGTCTTCTTACAATTTGCCTTCTTTAAGATACTAAATGACTGGGGTTATCTAATTCGGAGTTTTGTTAATGTCCATGACTTCCGCCTATTCAATACTTCAAGAAAAAATTCCTTTAAGATATATGAGACACAGAGCTAGCTATTTTGGACAGGGCATCTGCCTCCCTATTTTCTTTCCTAGTTACGTGAGTTATCTTAAATTTATCAAAGTATGAGATCAAACTCTTCATTTTAGTCATGTAGAACTACAGTGATGATTATCTTACCTCGAACTTCCCTTTAACTTGCTGCACTACTAGGTTAGAGTTCATGTTTACCACCAAGTTCCTCACATCTAACTCTTTGAGCTAGCCTAAATCCAGAACCAATAAGTGGCCTCATACTCTATTTCATTATTACTTCCATGAAACTTAAACTTTAATGCATAGTTAGTCTTGAGTCCCTCTGGAGAGGTAAATTCGGATTCAAGCACAACCAATGCTAGTAATGGATTTGTTGCCCCGTCTACATGCATAATCCACTGAAGTAATTCCTTGACTTGTCATTAGGGGAGGTAGTCTTTCCTTGTCGTTGTTCTTCTTCTACTCATTCAATGACGAAATCTACTAAAACCTGAACCTTGATTCCTATTCTCGGTAGAAAATAGATTTCATACTCACTTAGTTCAATTGAGCACTTATCCAACCTCATTGAAAATTTTGACTTCATGAAAATAGTCTTAAGTTGATGGTTAATCAACACCACTATAGGATGATTTAGGAAATACGGACAGAGTTTTCTTTCTGCTATCACCAGGGCCAAAACCAACATTTTAATAGTGCGATACATGATCTCAGGATCATTCAGTACCTTACTAATATAACATACCGGCTTTTGAACTTTGTGTGATAAGTTCTTCTTGATAAGAATTGCACTTACTGCCGTAGCTGAGCAGGCGAAGTACAAGTACAAAGTTTTTCCCGGCTTAGGCTTAGTAAGGAGTGGAAGTGAGGCTAAGTAAACCTTCAATTCCTCAAATGTTCTTTGGTGTTCTTTAGTTCACTGAAACTTCTTAGCACTCCTCAAAACCTTGAAAAATAGTAAATTCTTGTCTCCAAATTTGGACAAGAATCGGCCTAAGGCTTCAAGGCGGCCAGTCAATCTTTGCATGTCTTTTACTCCTTTATGAGATTTCATGTCTTGAATTGCTTTTATTTTAGCTAGATTTGCCTTAATTCCCTGTTGAGTAACCATGAATCCTAAGAACTTGCCCCCTGCCACTTCAAAGGCACACTTTTTTTGGGTCAAGTCTCATCTTGTCTCATGGTATCTAAAGGTTTTCTGAAGGTTTTCCACATGATCAACTTTCTTTTTGTTCTTGACAAGCATGTCATCAATGTAAGCTTTAATGTTGCATCCCAAAAACCTTGATTGGCAAATATTTGATCTACTATCCGCTGATAAGTCGTCCCAACATTCTTAAGTCCAAAGGGTATCACCTTGAAACAGTAAGTGCCAGAGTCAGTGACAAAGGCTGTCTTGGCTCAATTCTCAAGATTTAGCCAAATTTGATAATATCCCTTATAGTTATACAATCTAGACAAGATATCAAACCCAAAGGTTAAACCTACTATTTGGTTGGAATCCAAGAGAATTTCTTAAAAAATCTTGGCCAAGTGGAGAATGTGTCAATGAAATCAATACACATTCTCCACTTGGCCTCAGACTTGGGCATATTACTAAATTGTTGAGCCACTCCAACTGTATTTTTTCTATGACCTCGGCATCCTGCAATTTCTTTACTTCTACATTTACTGCTTGGCCCTTTTCCTTGCCAAAGTTCATTTTCTTCTGAATTATTGGCTTGTACCTTGGATCCATATTTAAGGAGTGCATTGACACTTTGGGGTCAATTTTTGGCATGTCTGGTGGATTCATTATCTCAAACAAAAAGATTTTTAAATTCCTAAGTAGGGAGATGATTTTTTTCCTTCATTTCCCTAAGAAGGACTTTTCAATTTTCACCACTTTATTGGGTTCATGTTCATCTAAGATGACATCTTCTAACTCTTCAACCAATTCTCCTTTATGCAGGTACTCCTCCATGGCATTGAAGTTATAAGTAGGGGCAATTTCCTTCATCTTTAATTTCAATGAGGCAATGTAGCATTGCCTGACTACTGTTTAATCTCCAATACTCTATTCCCTGTAGGGAATTTCATCTTCATATGATGGAAAAATGAGACTACATTAAGTGCTCCTATGGTTGGCCAGCCAATTATGGCATTGTAAGGAGATGATGCTTTGGTCACTACAAATCCACCATCACTTGGGCGTTTCCTAGAGTTGTACCAAACATCATAGGAAAGGTGATGTACCCAAGCAAAATGATTGTTTCTCCAGCGAAGCCTACCAAGGGATTGCTCATAGGTTTGAGATCTTTTTTCTCCAGTCTTTATCTCATTGAATGGCAAACCAAGAGCTGTCATTATTAATACACATGTCCTCCTCACATCATAATTTGGGACCAATGAAATTACCACTAACGAATCAATGTGAGGATGAAATACTTGTTGAGTCTCCTCTACTGTAAAGATAATGTCTGAACATAATTTAAGTTGCTTCAAGTCTGACTGAATAAGTTTACTTGGCAAGCACAAGCCTTGCGAGAAGACATGGAGTCATCACTTGTTGCTTCACCAGAGATGGTATTTATAACTATTCTTCTTTGATTCTCTACCTCACTTTTTCGTTTTCTCGAAGCAAACCTTGATCTCTCCTGTCCTGGCTCTTGGCTTGCCACAGGGGTGACCTCATATAACCATTCCTCGGATGAACTATCTTAAATATCCTCTTTGGATCAAGTTCTTAATTACATTTTTTAATGAAATGCAATCATTAGTATCGTGGCTGTAGTCTTTGTGAAAGTAGCACCATTTGTTTTTGTTGCGACGCTCCGAGTTAAGCTACTCATTGCTCCTAGCCACTTCACATAGGGCTCATTGTCAATTATTGCTGGAATTCATGAAGGCGTGATATTAAGTGGGATGTAGGCCTTAGGAGGTTCGAGACTCCTCCTATGGGGCACCACTATGGATAGCCGGTCCTCACGTTACTCTTTTTTGAAGGCCTTGCTGCATTGCTCACACCATTAGCCTTCATTTTCTTGCCATAAGCACTACCTGCTCCAGTCTCTCTATTTTTCTTCTCACCTTCATCTGTTTGGTCAAACTTCTCAACCCTACGAAAAAAATCACTGAAAGTAGTGAGAGGCTTGAAGTTGAGGTCAAAGGAGAATTTTTCTTTGCCTTACCCCAACTTGGAAGGCCATGATTTGCGTATCTTTTGTGGCTCCTTAGATTTCAATAGTCTCTTTTTTGAAACTATACACATAATCTATGAGTAATTCATCGGGTTTTTGCTCAAGTGTAAGCATGTGTGCTCTCATCTTTGAGATCCTCTTTTGATCCCAAACTTATTCATAAAACAAGGCTACTCATTCATTAAAATGTTGATTTCACCCTTCTTATACTCTCTAAACAGAATCTAGAGTTATAGAAGAATTGTTGAAATCATTATAGGATAACAGCAGTAGAGGATAGCATCAAACACTTCTTGGAGGCACACTTTGGAGCAGTAGGCATCTAGATGCTCCAATGGATTAGGACTCCCATCATAAGAGTCAAAGTGGGGAGTCTGCCACCTTTTAGGAAGAAGTTCTTGTATGACATCGTCAGTAAAAGGAAGGGAATACTTATATCTGGTACTCTTTCCTTCCCTATTATCTTTCTGGGACTACCAACACGGTACAGTTTCTTTCTTGGTGTCTTTTTCTCTTATGAGCTACAAATGCTGTTTCACCTGGACTCCTTTCCGTAGTACCACTTGGCCTTGATGAGGTTGCTCCTTTGGAGTCTGGCCAAGCAAGTCAACAAGTTTGATCTTGCTTGATAGATTGATGAGGGTGCTTCTTCTAGGCAAACCCAACAAGAGTTAGTTCCCTAGTCCTCTATTCCTATCTCCTTGAATTCTCCTTTCTCCCTCACCACCATTAAGTTGGGGGTGGGCAATCTTGGGATTGCCACCCGAATGGCGAGGGTGTTGTTCGCCTTAAGAGAGATGTTGTTCCAATTGCTGCATAATGAGCATTTCCTTTAACTAAGCAATTTACTGCCTCAACTTGAGAATTTTTTCATCCTTGTCCATAACCCAGGCAGGACTCAAATCACTTTTGCCAATCCATCCTCTTGCGGGATCGGTCAGAGTAATGTTGAGTTGATATTTCTTTTCCCTTGCCAGCGTTACTCCTATGAGTGTTACGGTATTATATGCCATGTCTCATTAATGACATTTAGTTCAAGGTTCTCACAGACGGTACTAAATGTTGATACGAAAACTTGAACTAGGGTTAGTTCGTATGCAATATTGTCCAAAGTGAAATTTTGCACCGCGTGTAGTACCCATATTTGAATCACCTGAAAAATAAAAAGGGCGGGGTTGTATTTCCTAGGATAGGTTCTGACGTTCAAATCAGTATTTTGACAAGAAAGTAAATCTCAGAGAAAATTCGATATTGAATAATTGGGAAAGTAATTCCTTGAATCTAACCTACCACTTCGATATTTATACCTGAAACCGATGGGTCGGCTCGATTCATAAATCAAATATATAACCATTTGGGTCTATTTGAACTACAAGGGTAAAATTACTAAAATATCCCTAATAGACCTAGACGAAGTCACGTATAATATTATCATTGGATGTATTATTTTGGTATCATTACTATCAAATATCTAAATTTCAAGATTGATGATTGAATATAATTTTATCTCGCATATTGACTTTGATACGTTATCATAAATTTATGATTTTATAAATCATTTTCCTATGTATGTGGATAAAGAGTCAACGACTGTGTTAATGGGTGTGTTTGTTCTCCCAAACTAGTCTTGTATATTTGTTTTTCTTATCACTAAATGCATCACTAAAAACTTGTGATACGAGCACAATCTCATTCTCTGATATGGTTAGACTTTTAATGCTTTAAGAACATTACTAACAGGAGTTTCCTAGCTATTTGAAGCGTGTATGGGACATATTATCAAACATTCCATGTTTCTAGGAAATAAATTCATGCAAACCTCGTGGCGAACATGAGAAAATCTTGCATCACCAGCTCATATCTAACACACAAACCGAGTACCAACGCATCAGCCAAGTAAGTCATTCATATTTCGTGGGATTAATTGTGTTACTGCGTTTATACAAACTGAAAAATGCAAGCCTGATAAATAAAATTTATTAATGTGTCACTAGATTTGAAAAAAAAGAAAGAAATTTGCCCGAAAATCTAAAATTAAGGGATTTGTGATTTAATAAGAATCTTGTCACGTGGATTGATTTTGAAAAATGATTTTGAAACGTGACCTTATAAGATATTTTCTTAATAGATTTTGTATAAGAGACAGACTTATAGCCTGTCTTATATTCCTCTTTTATAATTTTATTGAATATCAGAGAATGAGAAGCTGTCTCTTATACACATCTAGATGTGTATAAGAGACAGATACTCCCATCATCCCATTGAAAATTAAAAGAATCTCTTTGTGTGTACCTTTAATATTGTGGCATGTTGTTGTATATTCTACTAAATCTATTGTACAGGCATAAAAATATCATTAATATTGGTGATCGTGTTAAATTTTGGATTAAAATGAGATAAATTTGAGAGTTAAAGATACAAAAATATCTAAAATTACATTGAATGATATAAAAAAAAATTAGATTTAATTTTAGTGCTACAAAATAAAATTTGTTCTATTTTGTGACTCTTGCTTTTGGGTATCAAGAGTCTCCAAATACACATCGATGAATTGGCACTGAAATGCTTTGTACCGACACATTTGGTTAAAATAAATACCTGTTGTTAGAAAAGTATTTAACAATTAAATCATTAAAACCAGCTTGACTTTATGTTGCTCCATCGGTCAATAAATTAACACATCATCGGAGACCGCTGTTATGGAAAATTCCATATTTGTTAATGTTTCTTGATACTGATTACTTCACCTTGTCAGCAAGACCATGAACCTAGAATTCCGAAATTTACTTATATCCTAAAATTTTTTGTACAATTCTATTTGCACTTAATAGATCCGTCAAATAATATTCTTCCAACAAGCAATTTGGCATGGATCAACTAGTTTAAGAAAAAGAAGTAAACTATAGACCGCAAGGGAACAAAACTATAGGGATTCTACGGTCATTTTTAGGGAATTATTCTTTTGGTTTTAAAATCTTATATAATACAAGTTTTTAAAGTACAATGTATTGTATTGTACAAATATTTAAAGTACAAGGGAATGGTTCCCTAAAAGGGATTGTAGAATTTTTTTCAAAACTATATATAATCTCTTGGTAGTACGTTGCTACAAAATTGGAGTATCTGCCCTAAGGATGTTCTATTCCACATTCTATTTCACTTCTTATGACACTACTAAATGAAATGTCAAGGGATTACTTTACAAAATTTTGACAATTTATTAGATAATGGGACAGGGAGTGAGACAAGATATAAGACAAAAAATTCTGTAGCGAATATTTGGTAAAAACTAACCTTCGCAGAATTGAATTTGTCAACTTGGCCCTCCAAATTAGTATATTGCGCTGGTTGAACCATTCAAATGTTCGATTTTGAAACGCACCTCAAGTTAAGGGCAAAATGGATAATTTACACCACTTTGATTTTTTTTTTTAGGAACATCCCTTTGAAATTTAAATTTGCAAACTACCTCCTATTAAAAATAAACCAGCACGTTGCAACTATGAATTTTCAAATCCAGCAAAATAGCTGCTAAAACCAGAAATTTGCAACACGGGTAAAATATTCTTTATATTATCAAATTAACATGTACTTTATACACAAATTTATACTCTGGAGGACCCAACTAAAATTTATTTTTTGATATCCTTAAGTGACGAATTCGCAGCGATTTTAAATATGGATTTGAATATTGGAGAATTAAACTGAGACAGCCTAAGTATGCATTAGGAATAATGATTTGAAAAAATTCCTCTATAAGTTAAGAATTGACAAATCTGATTAACAATAAACAAATTAATAAAATATTAAAGAGAAATGGAAAGGAAAAAGGATTTGGTTCTTGGTTTCTTTCTATGAGACATTCCTATTTATTCAGTTGAGTCTGTTGAATGTTGACCGATTGGCGTTGGACCATTTATGGACGTACGACATTGTTGCAACAAACCAACAGCCGAACTTTGTGCTATATTTCTGAATTCAATGCAATAAGTTGACCGCTAACGGGGTTGACCGCTAACTTTGTGCAAGATTTCGGGTTCAACTCTCATTATTTTTAATTTTCTGTTTGATTCATATATAAATTTATTTTTCTCTTAAACTTTTTCTTATAAAAAAAAAAAAAAGCAATAAGTTGTATCCGGGAGGTTGTATTCAAGGAATATAATTTAGGTTAATTGATGGTTATCTACACTTATAAGTATTTCAAGTAATATAGATTAAATTTTATAAAATTTTACTTATACCAACTAATGTCATCTATTCCGATAAATTTATAATCCATATTACAACATTTATAAGTGTATAAATGATCAATTTTAGGTAAGTATTCAAAATTTCCATCTTTAGCTGTAAGTGTTAGTTCTTATGTAAGTTAAAAACCGATTTTATATAAGTGTTAGTTCTATATTTCATGATAAAATAAACCAAGATACTACACACTGGAAAAGAAAGAAAGTATCCTACCCAATATTTTTTTTTTATCACATTTTGAAAATTTAACTTTTTAAAAATAGTACATTGATTGTGTGTCAGCGACGTTCTTTCCAATTTTTCCTTTTAAAATTTAAATTTATAATTTGAATTAGTGTCACACTTGAATGAAGGAGGGATAATATTGGAAAATAGATCAAAGGTACTTCTAATTTCGGTGACAAAAATTATGTGATATTTTAAAATCGAAAGTATGACATTTTCAATGGGATGATGGGAAGTATGAAGCAAAGAAAAGGAGTTTAAGTATAACATTTCAGTGTCTTCTAGCCAAAAAAAAAAAAGGAAGAAAAAAAGGTTCATGCCAAAAGAAAATTAAACTCAACCTCAAAAACAAGAAACAGAAAATAAAAGAGGCAAAAAAGTGCGTTAAGTAGGCAATTTTCTTGTCTTGCTTAATCAATTTAATGCTACAGAGGATCCTTCAAACATGTTGACTTATTCAGGCTTGGTACCTCTCCTCAAAATGAATGAGCAAATGTTGAATATTTTGGCATTAATTCCAAGATTTAAAAATGAATATTTCAATTAATTCCGGAGCCAAAAACCATTTTATATATACGTGCGTGCAAATATTTCAACTTATACTGCCAATCCAGCAGTGTACTTCACCCCAGTCAAGGGCAACCATGAGTTTCCCACAATGAATTGAGCCACAGTGAAGTTGTTAGCCACAGCTGAGTTATTAATTGCATGAAAACCAGTCCAATTGACTTAATGGCACCCAAGCCAGCCCCCGGTCCATAATTCATATACTCCCCATAAAACAAAGTATCAAGTGCAAAACCCCCATTCCACTCGAGCCACCCTTGAGGCTTAATTGCATTGCTAATGTACGATTGCATGATCACTGTTCTTGAATATAATTTCCACGGTCGTCCCAGATACGTCTCGGTCGAGTTCAATAAAGTCAGAACATTAGGTTCTACAGATATGTTCGAATATTGTATAGAAAAGCCTGTTGGCTCGTCAATCTGCTTCCGGCCTTGAGCTGTTATGGTGTTCTTTTGATTGGGTAGGCCTTTTCGGGCGAAGATTTGGCAACTTTGGAAGACCACGGTGCCATCACCAAACAAGAAATCAACCGTGCCTGTGATCACACATTCGCGGTAGAATTGGCGCATTGAGTGGGCGTAAAGGGTGTCTTGGTAACCCCTTATAGCACATCTATACAAAACCGACAAATCAGAATCTGATCGAAATGCAACTGCTTGGTGCTTTTCGGGTCCTGCTGTGTTTTCAAATGTCATGTCTCGTGCTATAAATCCTTGTCCCTTAACAGCTGCACATGCCAATTGGTGTAAACAAACAAAAAAAAGAAAAAAAAGTTATTAATTGATTTAATAAATTGTTGATGCTCGTGGAATTTAAGATAGTATGGTATGATTCTTTGGTGCCCTTGAGTCCCCACCATTGTTTGGATAATTTAGTATTGTATGGTATGATTATTCAGAAGCAGGCAAGAGGGTTATGGGGTCAGGTGGGATGTTTTTTGCACTGCGTACAAAATATGAATTATGAATCCATGAAGATCGATAAAGTATGGCCGATCGAGTGCTGTATATATGATCTATGGACCGCGATTTATGGTGCATTTGCACATTGATATAGTTAATGTTGTGCACATTTATATATCTCATTATCTCACATGTGAACTTACTATTACAACGTAGGAAGCAATCAAGTAGTCATTATAGTTTACTACATTCTCCTCCCCCTCCCCCCGCCCCTCCCACTCCCAAAAAAAAAAAAAAAAAACAATGGTAGAAATCAGGAATTAACAATTTAACACGTATATAACTTTTGATTCGAGGTCAGTCTGAGAGCCTGATCTTACTTGATGAAATCTCAACTACTAGAAATCAAGAACTAACACGTATGACTTCTGTAGTAGAAAAAGAAAACATAAGCAATTAATGTCTCACATCTATTAAGGCATTCACATGTCAACCCACATTCATAAAAATGGTGGGTCCTCCCAAATACTTCGGCAACAAAATTTTTTTTTTTTTTAAAATCCAAGTATCATGTGCAAAGGAAAATGCGACAATTAGTTGCACAACATGTTCAGATGGTCACTAATTAATGATAACTAAAGTATAGATAGATAGAGGGAGAGAGATACATTGAATTTGTATTATTGAATATTGAATAAGTATAATTGAGAAAGAGATATCTTATTTATATTATATCGATCAAGATAAGAGATTCAATTGATTTGTCGAAATTTAAATTAGTCTTTATTATATTCAAGTCGATCTAAATATGTTTAGATATTTATTTTTAATAAGTCACATGTTAAGTATCACCCATACAAATATCATTAATGGACTATTTTATGTATCATTGAAATAATTGGGTTTAGTAGTAAGCCTGTTTTTATAATAACGTAAAGTTAATTAAGCCATTCCAATTTCCAAATACATAACCAAAAAAAAATAGAAAAATAGAGTATTCTTACCGAAGGTGGCAGAACTATACGTTGTCCATCCATCAATAAAGCTTCGATTTCCAGATATAATTGTAGCATCCATACCATCTCCAATCAGCATTATATTCGATTTCTTCTTGCTAATATCTACATACTCTCTATAAACACCCTTTTTCACGTATATCACAAATTTTTTTGTACTTCTCTCTGGGGCAGCTGCAATCGCATTACTAATGCTAGTGAAGTTCCCCGTGCCATCTTGAGCCACCACAACATCAACAGCAACACCATTTGATTGAAGGAGTTTCTCTGTCCTTAGATTTTAGCCAAGAGGGAAATTCTTGCCGACCGACTAGCTTTCGGCCGCCGGTACGTCCACCGCCATTGGATTTGGAGTCGGGAATTGGATGTACCGTGCGAAGAATGTCGGTGACTAATGAGGTTATTTGATTGAGGTTCCCGGATACTAAGGTTTTGACAATGACGTTGTTGGTGCCTTTCAAAACCTTCCATGCACGTGTCTTGGTTCACTAGCGCACCACTTAACCATGTTCTTAAATCAGAACTCAACTTACCAGCTGCATTAGAATTATTCTTACCTGTAATAGGAGTTGTAAATTAATAACCCTTTTAGGTGTTGTAGTATAGGGAGGGCTGATATGTATAGATTTTGATTAACATTTCCTACAAAAAAAGCTTTTTACACCAAGAGGCAATAACAAGTATAAATACGTGACCCGTAATCATTATTTAAATTTTAAATGTTATTTTTATATACGTGTTGTGAGTGTAGGAAAAATTAATCCACATCACATTAATAGAGATCAGATTAACTAAATATAGGAACAAGATTTAAACAGGACAAAAGTTTGACAAGTAATTTTCCCTTGCCATGAATTACACCTATCTTACTATGGAGATTAATCTTAATTCTGGTTTGCATGCGTAGATTGGCCTTGCCATTTTGTAAACTAAAACTTAGATAAAGGTAATTTAGACAATTTCTTCGGAGGAAAAAGGTTATGCTGACTAACAGTACACAGTCCTATATATAAGAAGAAGCTTAATTATTTTAGAGCATTACAGAATAATATGTTAGGGAAAGGTACAGACCAAAAGAATGGTTGGCCTAATTAATGACCCTATGACTGCAAAAAAGGCCTGTACTAGTATTCATTATTTATCTATGGCTAGGGACTACTTCTTGGTAAATTATTTAACTATGACTAGCCAAGCCAAAGTAAATTATTTCTGGTAATTTCCTGGTTGGCCAAAGCCAAAAGCAAATTTTGGCACTGTTAGGCCGTGTCAAACATACCAGTAATACGTAAAAAAATATAGTCATTTAGGTGAATTTAATTTTTACATTCCATGTCAATTTTGTTAAAGAAGTTATATGAGTAATAATGGCAAATGACATTAATAAATTCTATGTATGTGATATTATATATCTGATATTATTTTATTCACGTGATTTTTTTAATAAATACAAAACTTACAAGTAGTACTGTAAATCAAGTTTAAGTATTTAACCTAATATGTGACTACATTTCTCATGTGTAGTAGTACCAGATAAACGAGAGAATGAAGAGAAAATCAAGAAAACGTACCTAAAGGTGTGCTGAGAAGCTACATAGAGTAAATTAGTCTAACTCATCAGCGGAAAGATCAAGTAGATCAAGGCAGTCGGAAATGGCATTAGACAATTGTGAAATCTCCCAGGAAACTGGTGAACTGAGACACAATGGAGGTCACCTGCCGGACTATATCTATGGTAGACTTCACCGTGCCCACAAACTCCGAAGTTGGTACCATCAAACACTCCGACTGAATCGATGGGTAGTCCCCACCAATCCCACACCTTACTGAAGGAGACCACAATATTCCCAAAATCACAACAAAAGTGAACATGAACTTCAAAGCCATTTTGTTACTATAATGCAAAGAAAATGAAGTAGGAAAGAGAGTCAAAATAGGGATAAATAATGCATGGGTTTTTTGAGAGAATATTGAATGAGCTAGGCAGAATTAAATAGGAGGGATTGAGGACGAAGTGTGGATTATGCAAAGGGTTGTTAGTTATATAGGGTTTTAGGGAGAAGTTAGGAGGTAGGTGAGAGAGCATTTAAGGAGTAACACTGCCTAAAAATGTAATGGTGACTTGGTCATCAAAATGGTTTAACTGTGAAATGTGATTACTACCGACGGTGGGGTATGTGTGCAGTGGGGGGTCTCTTTGTCAGCGGTCATGAGAGGTGGATTCTTGTTTGAACCAGATTTTTAACTTGTGTCTTGAGTAATGTAATTTTTTCAAAATCAAGAAATTTATACATCGAATCTAAAAAGATATTTCTATTTCCGTAAGAATTATGGTTTGGGAGGGATTCTTGTAATGATCTTCTATTTGTAGTAAGGGGGGAACGCGGTGAAGGTATCTTTGTAATGCGTGCCAGGCTAGGTATTGAATTCTTCCCCCTTTCATTCACTACTATTAATTCCTTGTTTGAGAGAGAGAGAGTGAGAGAAGGGATCTCTTTCTTTCTTTTCTTTCTGCTTGTCTAAGGACTCTCAAAGTTTTTTTTTTTTTTTTTTGGGTAAAAAACTGTCAAAAGTTTTGAACAATCATTTCTATGTCACTATACTTTTCTAGAAAAGTATAAAAGACAGCAACTGAAGTGTAATTGTTAAAAGATGCAGAATTAAATCTTGTAAGCATGTTCTGTTCATTTTTTTGTGTTAGCCTGCCAACCTGAAAGATGAAGTAATTAATGACTCCTCTGCCAATCATGGATTTCGGATTTGCTTAATTGCTAAGAAACTCGTAAGAGCTCTTGCATAGATAGAGTTTGTCTTCACAATTTATATGTTTGCTACATTTTTAAATTCTTATGAACAATGACAAATATTTGTTTCATGCATCATATCGATATCCTGAGGATACATGGTGAACGTATATAACCTACTTGTTTAATTATTATTATTATTTTTAAAAAAAAAAAAGAAGAAGAAGAAAAGCCTCTCGGTCATGCATCTAAAGTTACTGCAGTAGTGCAGTTTCATATATATATCTAGCATAATACATCCACATGGTTATCACCCAACCTGACTCAGTTATATTGATAACCGAGCAAAATCGACCTGCTGTTTATAGAAATATTTATGCATATTATGAGATTTTTCTTATAAGTTTTACAAAATTTAAAAATAAAAAACTAATCATAATTACACAAATATCCCTATAAATAGAAAACGGATTCTGGAAATCATTAATATGATACCATAATATATAAAATTACATAATTCATCTGGCATATTAATCGATCTACCCAGGCATCCTTTATACCGCTTTACCTAGAAAAGAATTGTCAAGTTGACAAATTTTAGATTCAAATCTAGATCAAAATGTACACCCTATTAATAATATAATACAACTTCCTAATTGCTAAGGAGATTTTATTTGAATCTAATTTGTGCATGGGAAAAAAAATCTCTATTCAACTATAGTAAAGGTCCACATGGGCCGGAGATTATTCTTTGTCCCTTCTCTTTCTTTCATTTATTGTAATCATGTTCGATGGAAAGTTTTCAATTCCCATGAAGTGACAAAGAAGACATATAAATGATACTATCTCCTTACTAAAAAAAAAATTTGTTTCGTTTTAAATGTCATTCTATAAGTTAATAAATTATTAATTATTTTTTACTAATTATTTTATTTCAACTCCATTAATTACTCAACTTATAATTAATATTAATTTTTTTTTAATTTATTATTAGTTAAGAGGGTAATTTAGTCATATAAAATTAATATTATCTAAATTTAAATTATTTAATAATAATTTTAATTTTTATATTACAAGTTAAAGTGACATTTAAAAGAATTGGAAGGTAATACTAATTCATTTTGTAGTACTTTGTAACCACTACTTTATCATCGCCCAATATATTGGTTTCCGGAAGGCCGGCCGTCACACAGCTCTCCGAACAGTTGAGAAACTAAATTTGGGTTTTAGCCACTGATATCACAATTTTCTTTTTCCAAATTTTTCTCTTTTGAAAGCGGTATAACAGCGGACATGCCTGGGTATGTATTTATGGCTGCATGTGGTATTATTAGATTTTTTTTCATCGTAGGCCATATTTTACGTATTCATACATTCATTCTAACGCGCAAAAGAAATTATTATTAGTATTTAATATCAGAAAAAAAAGACACGATCTATGTTCATGTAGACAACATCATAAACCAAGATCCCAACCATCTATGACTGAGAAATTTGACTTTTGCACCTTTTTTTTTTTCTTTTTTCTTTTCAAAAAAAAAAAAAAAAAGTCTATAATGAATCTCTATTATGCACCTTTTACATTTTGAAAAAATTAGGAATACCATATAGTAATGCGAGAATTTTTTCAATCTTGATAGGGGGACTAAAATTGTATGAAAAATTGCACTACAACTTCGGAGTTTGTGGGCACGGTGAAGTCTACCATAGATCTACACTTATCTTTTGGTTTTAGGGTCATGATCTAGATTATAGAAAAAGCTAATTAAAATTTGAGTTAACTTCATTGTCAACTTCTTACACCTTCGATACACATTTCATTTCATAATACACAAGGAAAAAAACTTATTTAGAAAGATTAACTTATGACATGAAATTGTAAATCTTGTAATCTTATACACATCTAGATGTGTATAAGAGACAGGTCTTGTTGACTACCATAGGATGCGAGTTCCATTCTCCATTAATTTTAATGGAATCATTCTCATACATTATCTACTAGATAAATATTTTCATAGTGAAGTGCGATGGAATATAATGAAAGAGGGAGGGTGAGAGAGAGGGTGAGATTAAATTCGATTTGAGATCGAGTTGAGACGGAGAATTTTGTGAAAAAGGAGTTTTCTTTTTTTAAGCGATGAAATTAAGACTGAATTTTGTGGCATAAACGAAATACAGTTTAAATAATAAGATGTTGGAGAATTTTTAAGATACGAAATGATACAATTTTACATGAAAGGTTTTGAGTAGTATTTATTCAATTTAATAGACATGTCTATTCACAAAAGTCATGAATTAGTGAATAGGTATGTCTCTTCTTGAAAAAATATAAATATTTTTTCAGCAATCATGTAGACAAGAAAAAAAAAAAAAGATGAAGATAGTAGTAATAGAGAGACATGATTATTCTCTTATTCTTCTAGTATATCTTACATACATAAGACCAAGTTTGTTTAATATTTGAGTGCTTAGTGGATTGATTTCGTTAGTGTAAAATGCAATCAATCACTAGATTTCATTGTTTTTTAAAAGCTATTTGAAAGATTTTTTTTGCACACCAATTATGGTAGAGTCAAATTAAACCTTAAGAAAATTGACAATGTAATGTACATTGAAACCATATCTTGTTCCAACTATGTGGTATTAGTTGTACACTTATATGTTTTTGTTAATTTTTATTCTAACATAAAATACTTCTCCTATGATTTATTAATCATGAATTTGAGTCATTAAAGAGTAAGGGAGAGGTGAATTTAAAAAAAAAAAAGTTTTGCCATTGCTAAAAATTCTAATTAACTAATATTGTGTTTGGATGGGTAGATTTGAATTGAAGGAAGGATTTGAAATGCATGAATTTAAATTGGATGAATTTAAAATGACATGAAATTTGGGTGAATTACAAATTTACTCATTTAACCATTAAAATCACACTCCCACTTCTTGGTAAATTTCAAATCCATAACTAAATCAATTAATTTGTTTAGATAACTTATTATAGATTTATATTTCAAATTAAATTTATCCAAATCTATCTATCCAAACACAATATAATGTTATTCTAGTCAAGGATTTCACGGAATAGCTAGATCAATAGATTCACCGAACCCTCGAGTGAATTCTACCGGACTCTACAATCAGAGTCTGTTAGCCACACAAACACCTGGTTTATGGGATGAAGAAAAGAAATGAGAATCAAAATTAATAATTATTATGATATTTATATATATTATTTTATGAGAATGGAAGTGTTAAAAAATATTTACTTTCATTTCTCACTTGTAACTTGGATTTCAAATTAATAAACTTATTAACATGATGAAACTCATTTCTTGTTCAAATCAAACAAGTAAGAAGTCATGATAAGAGACATCCCATAATCGGAATAAAGTATTATTATCTGATTACTATCAGCTGTCTACGAACCAAACATTCCTTAATTTCCATCAGAGTAATTTTACCGTGAATTTGATTTTCCTAGAAAAATCAAATTTTGTTCAGATCACCATTTTCTATTAGGCATTTAGATGTGTATAACTAATGTTTTACTAGTTTGGATGCACATGTTTTATACGCTGTACAGAATCAAAGTATATCCTGAACAAAATCATAATATTTGGGTCAATGTTTTTGGAGTTTTGATAGTAATTTAATTATAGCTAACACATCAACAGAAAACAAGTATATTGATGGTTTATTTGTTTTGCACTCAAATTTATTTATACTGATGTACAATATAATTAGAGTCTTTTTTTTTTTTTTTTCTTGCTACAAGGTTGTCCGTGTCTAAGAGACTCATGTTTGGCACACAATTATAGCATGCATGTGTTTGGAATAAAAGAAAATGAAAGTGGCGGTGGTTGTGTTGGTTGTAGTGGTGGCGGTGGTTGTGTTGGTAATACTGGTGGTGGTGGTGGTGGTGGAATGGAGGTGGTGATTGTTGTAGAATTAAAGAAGATCCAAAAGGGAAAATTAGACAATTGAACCTGGTTGGAGCTCTGATCATCTTTCTTTTCATTCTTGGAGATAAATTCTAAGTTTTCTGTTTTCTTTCTGCTAGATATTTGATCAATTTGTCTCCTGAGTCGTTGACCCTTCGGAGTAGAACCATTTTTGGCGACTAGGCTAGCAAGCATCGCATGTACTATTTTTCTCAATGCAATTCTACAACTTGACTATGGAATACACTTTACAATATTTCTTTTTTCTTTGTAATTACATGAATAAATTGATAGATAAATTAAGACAAAGGACTTCAAAACCAGAAAGATGATCAAGAAAGTTAAAACTAAGAAGCTAGAAAGTAAAAGTAGTAGAATGCAAGGAAAATTTCTAAGTATATGCCACTTCTCAAATTTATTCCATTTGTGTGCCTATTGCAATGTGGAATTCCGAACCGGTGGAACTCGCATTCGGAGAATGCGAGTTCCAGAAATTTTTTTTTTTAAAAAAAAAAAAAAAAAAAATTGGTCTTGACTGACCTCGCATTCCTCGAATGCGAGGTCAACAAGACCTTTATCTTCTGTGAGGCCTTCTGGCCTCGCAGAAGATAAAGCCCCAAATACCAAACAAAAAAATTTTGCCTCCTTCTCCTCCTCCTCCTCCTCGCCCTCCTCCTTCCTCCTCCTCCTCCTCGTGGTCCTCCTCCTCCTCCTTCGTCGTCCTCTTCCTCCTTCTCCTCCTCCTCCTCCTCCCCACCACCATCTATTTTTCCTTCCCTCTACAACAATCACCACCTCCATTCCACCACCACCACCACCACCACTACAACCAACACAACCACCGCCACCACTACAACCAACACAACCACCGCCACCGCAACCCACCACCAAAATATTTCAGGTAAATTTAATTTTTTTATGGAGTCCAATGGTTGTAATTAATATATTTTTTGGCGGTTTAAATAATTAATTTTGTTAATGTAAATGTGTTATAAGATGGAGGTTGTGTAGGTAGTTTATAATTTTTACTAGATGTGTATGTTTTTGTATTTTAGTTTACATAATATGCTGCTTTGATTATATCCCATATTTTTTTTAATACTTAGATATGCTGGTCTTTGTCACGGGTTGGTTGTAGGTTTGACAGTGTTGATTGCGGTGAAATTTGTGGTTATGTTGTTTGTTATACTGAAATTGTGGGATGTTATTGCATTTTTTGTAGTACTTGTCGGGCATATATTACTTGTAACCCTTACGGGTTATTGCATTGGTCGTAGCCCTTGTCGGGCATGTTTTAGTTATAAGTGTTGCCGATTTGTTGTGTTGTTTGTAACCCTTAATTGGTATGACCGGCGTTAGAGGGAATCTTAAAGATATAGAGAAACTCTGTCAAATTTTTAAAAAAACATATTCCGTATCAAAAAATGGGTTCTAAACATATTCTATCCTTACAGGAAAATGGCATTTGATAGACCCCGTCACATTCTCCTTTATTAGGGAGGAGAAATAACCTATGAAGGCGGTACTATGTCCTACCGGCCAATGATGAGCAAGAAACTATAAGAATAAATCAACGGATTAGTCCATCTCGTTTCGTATGCGCCTGTAATACGGAATCATGGAGGTTGATAGGAGCAGATGAAATTGAATATTGTGTACAGGCACATAGTTAGTCGTGGTGTTTACTCTGGCATTACATTGACAGATGATGATGGTATGGAAGGTATTTTTGATTTGTTTGATGCCGATCTAAATTTTTGTGTTGAATTATTTATCGAGACAGAGAAAATTCCGCACGTACATGTAAGCAACAATGTAGGGGTGTATGGTATGGGGCCAATGATGTCTCTCATGCATTCGACCATGGACGACCAGCCGTTGCAGTCTGATGGTCAGAACATTTTCTGTCATCCGTGGTCGTTTGAGTTTTACAACCCAACTTGTTCGTTTTCAATGTCAAACTCAATGCAATCTGATCAAGCTATTGGCGCACAGTATAATAGAGACACTAGAGCAGGTGAAGGCCCAAGTACCATGCAATATCAATATAGATGGAGAAAGGCCTCGTAGATGAGGGTTTGTCAGCGGATAGTGGTAATAGTTACTCATCGTGGCATGCATTAGACGAGGATTACGAGTCTGGTTCAGACTCAGAAGACATATCGGATGATGATTCTGACGAGAATTTGGGGACAAATAACGATGAATGTCATACACAAGAGGATGTTCCTGCTTATCAACCTAGGGGGATGGCTTTTTTCAATGATCTTGGTAACTACGGTGAGTACGATCCCATGGACCGCAGTGATAAAGATGGGCTGATTTATTGGAATGAAGAAAAAAATAATATTCAGTTGCACATGTACTTTGAAAGCAAGAAGCAAGTTACTAAGGCAGTTACAATGTGGTCTATAGCTCAACAACGAGAATTCAAAGTCATAGAGTGCCAAGACAACATGGGTGCTAAATGCAAGATGCGTCCTCCGGCAGATTAGCGGCTGGAGATTGTGATTGGAGTATTCGGGTACGTGGAAATGAATCTCTTACTGTGTGGAAGGATCACAAAATGGGTAAAAGATCACGTATGTCTCGGTGAAATATCCGGTAACAACAACAGAAATCTTACATCCACAGTCATTGCTAACCAAATTATGCACATAATTGGGCTGATCCGGGCACAAGGTCAAACAAATTCAGGCATATGTGAAGAACAGTTTGAAGGTTGACATCACTTACAAGAAAGCTAAAGTATGGTCGCAGGAAAGCGATTGTGCTTGCATATGGAAGTTGGGCATCTAATTTTCAACAATTACCCCAATACGTTGCACAAGTACTACGCTCCAATCCCCAAACTGTGGTGCAATGGCTACATCATCCCAACAGTAGCGAGGATGTGAAAATTTTCAAATACATATTTTGGGCATTTCGGCCATCGATTGATGCATTCCATATGTGTAGACCTATCCTATGTGTTGATGGCACGCATCTACGAGGGGAGTATCGGGGTAAATTACTTATTGCCGTCACTTTCGATGCTAACAATAAAATTTTACCTGTTGCTTATGGCAACCAATTGTTGATGAGGAAACAATACAAAGTTGGGGTTGGTTCATGGAGCAGTTGAGACACCATGTTGTACGTGACTTGGAGACTGTTTGCATAATATCTGATTACATCGTGGCATTGTGCATGCTACGATGTGTCCCCTTTACAGTTCCACGATCTCCCAACATATCAAATCTGCGTCACGTTCGGAGTAATTTGATGACCTCATACAAGAATGTAGAAGTGATTTTGTGTAGAGTCTCTTGGTGTCAAGTTAAATTCGGAAATAAAATTTGCACCAATTAACGACTACAGCTGCAACATGCAGAGGCATGGAGATATCTTACATATTGGGCTTGACCGGTGGTGCTTTGCTCACGATGGAAATCGAAGGTGGGGAATACATGATATAAATTCTGTCTAAGAGACACAATAATGTGTATAAGAGAGTAGTAGACTACTTCCGATAAAGGCTATAATTGATAGCCTGCAAACATCGGTGCGTAAAAGTATTTGTTGATAATAGTGCAAGACGGGTGCACACTGTCGCACGTCAATTACACCAAAGAATTGGAAAAGGTTGTTGTTAGCAGACAAAAAAGGTGCAGGACACACAGTCATGATTTTTGATCAGTCTACTGGTGTGTACCGAATTAAAACATCTCGTCGTGTCACTGGTCGTGGTGGGAATGTACAAACTGTCAATTATGTACAGCAGACATGTACCTGTGGTAAATGGCAAATGTATAGGTTTCCATGTTCGCATGCTTTGACAGTTTGCAGGCATAAGGGTGATGAACCAACCCGCCTGATTGCGGACCATTACACTACTCGTACATATCGAGCGCAGTACAGCGTTAGTAGGTTTGTTTCACAATCTAATCCAGATGAGTTGCCTCCTATTCATTGGTAGTTACGTGGTGATGATAATATGTCTGTTGAACGTCGGGCAGGTCGGGTACGTGCGAGGCGCATACGAAACGAGATGGATATTAGGGATCCCCGAGAACCTAAGAGATGTACGAATTATCATGATTACGGGGACATAATCGCAGGAGTTGCCCTTCACGACAATAATGATTTGTCTTTGTATTGTGTTGTCTACATACTCATTGTATTATATGAATGTAGTTTGTTTTTAATGTATTCGTTCATAAAAAAATATTGTATTATCAAAAAATGTTTGTCTGATCATTGATTACTATCAAAACATATCGTACAATCATTCATTCTTTTCATGATTATTTGTTTAGGTATGGATGATCAGACAGCAGAGCTTGTTCATCCTGGACCATATGTACAAGATATTATATCACCTATGACGCCGCATAGGGCTAGATCTATTTTTGACGCGTATTACTCGGTATAGGCACATGTACAGGTGCGAGGTCCTATTTTTTTTTTAACCTCGGATCTAAAAAATCTCTTTATCCCTGTCTCTTATACACATCTAGATGGGCCTTCAGACAGTAGTATTGGACCGCAAATAGTTTTAGCTGTCTCTTATACACATATTACACAAACTGCGAGTTATTGGGTTTCATGCCTGCCAGATCAGACATTCACTGTGGTCGTTTGAAAGTTGGATCTTTGTCCTGCCGCATTAGATCGTCTGCTTCCCGATGATGCGACTGATGACATGTGTCGGCAGATGGCACGTACATACTTACTTGTACTTATTAGAGGCATTTTATTTCCGGATAATTCAGGCAATAAAGTGCCACTACTGTATCTTCATTGTGTATAAGACTGTCAGACTGTGGGCCGTTATAGTTGGGGATCAGCTGTTTTAGGCACACTATATCGCAAGTGTGTAATGCCACTGCACCCATAGTAGAACTATTTGCGGTCCAATCTATTAGTGTATAAAATGCCTCTAATACTGTCTCTTATACACATCTAGAGTACTTAAGAGACATTTTTGTATACAGTTATGGGCTTGGGAGCGCATGCCGACACTGCGTCCTATCCGGTTAGAGCCCGCACAGGAGCATCACGGAGCATATGGATCTCGGTACACATCTAACATAAACTCTAAAATTAAAGATGTTAATAAGAATTTCGATATAATTAATTTTAAATTGCATTGTAATATTATTAGTCTGTCTCAATACACATCTAGATGTGTATAAGAGACATGTGTCGAGATCGACAATATGTATAAACAATGGGACCCAATGCGGTAATCGACTGATACATTTCTTGTGCTGTCTCTTATACACATCTAGATGTGTATAAGAGACAGTATATACTCATAGTCAAATTTGCTAAATCCAATATATATATATCAGTTCGATTTGCACCAACCCATACCAGATCAGAGATTAATTGATAATCAAGCGGCATTGCATTTGACAGATCGCCGTGGTCGGGCGAACACTGATTGGGAGTTGACACACCGACAATATATAGATATTTGGGGCACAAGAATGGATACAGTTGAGGACGCACATATGCCATTACACACTGTCTCATACACATCTAGATTGTATGCGTAGTACTTGTGCAATGAGCGCACACGTGATGTACATATCCAATCCTAGTCAATGCCCTACTTCTGCAGAAGGCTACCTCGGCGATGGTGCACGTGCAGATTATCTTGTAAGTAATTATTCTTTTTTTCTTACTATTTTTCTTTTTCAAATTACTTCAGTAAAACTAATTTGAACTTTCACGGTAGATGGATTCCATGGCTAGATTGTACTACATGTCGTTAGACAACATGACTGAGGACGATACTCCGGATAGTAGTACATGGGCACAGATCAGCCATTTCGCTTCTCAATCACTACATGCAGTAGGCATCTTGAATCTACTCGTCTTGATCTTCGGCCTCCGCCAGTTCCTGTTTACGTTAGACATCCACACCAGGCACATGATCCACATAGAGTAGAGCGGGCTCCGCGGCGAGGCGGGCAACAAGGCGGTGGTCGTCGACGTTGTCGAGTTCCATCCCCGCGACCCCATGTAGATGCTGGATCCCCTCATGTTAACATACCATTTGAGGGTGATACTTCACACGTACTTTCTCCAATGCGCACTTTGGTGGGACCATCATCTTTCGGACAGTCGTCCACTGCGCCTGATCCAGAGTTTACTGGTTTAACCGTTTCAGATGAAGAACATGAACTTACGTTATTTGTATATCATTGTTCACCCTAGTCGGGTGGTTTTTTATTGTTATTAGGTTTGTATTTATGTTTTTTAGCCCTTGTCGGGCTTTTATGGATGTTTGTTGCCCTTGTTGGGTTTGGTTGTTGGCAGGGAGAATGTTCGTAAAATAGGGGAGGTTCTGTCAAAATTTTATCAAAAATACGATAAATTAATAAATTAACGAGTTTACACATTTCATTCGCGTACTATTTCGTTAATGTTATAGTTTATGATTTAAAGATAATGGTTTACTATTCCCAAATATCGTACAACTTCGTTAATGTTATAGTTTATAATTTACGATTTACTATTTAAATGATTTTATCTTACAGTCAAATCCTTCATTTTTCTATTTTTGTAATAGTGCACAATTTCCATTCGCAATATACATAGTCAAAATTGCTAAATCATTCATTTTTTCTATTTTTGTAATAGTGCATGATTTCCATTCGCAATATACATAGTCAAATTTGCTAAATCCTAAAATATATATATATATATATATATATATATATATATACATAGTCAAATTTGCTATATCAAAAAAAAAAAAAATTCATGTACAACGCATTTTTTAAATGCGTGGTTAAAAAAAAAAAAAAAAAAAGGTCCTCGCATTCCCCGACCTCGCATTCGATCAGAACAGACAACACAATACAAAGACAAATCATTATTGTCGTGAAGGGCAACTCCTGCGATTATGTCCCCGTTCATGATAATTCGTACATCTCTTAGGCTGTCTCTTATACACATCTAGATGTGTATAAGAGACAGGTCAAGAATCGTGTCAAAAACAATTTTACTACTACAAATTAATGAATTTAATCCCGAGTCAAATGAGGAAAAATTATCAATTTAGTTCATTATCTTTAAAGTATTAATTAATTTGATTCCTTATTTATCACAATATCTAATTTGGTCCCAAGTTTATCATTAAAAAAATTGACAAATCTAAAAATTATGACGACAATCATGAATAAAATAACGAAACAATTAGACTGAATATAATAACATGTATTAACTAAAGCAATCAGGTCAAAAACCAATTTTACTACTACAAATGAATTAAATCCCGAGTCAAATAATAAGTACAAATGTACATATAGTGTTAACGGTAAGTACCAAAGTGAAATAGTTAGTTATTTAATAGTTCTTTTGGATTTGTTATCTAGTGTAATTTTAGAATTGGTGTGCACAGTCGTTAGTGGACTCCTATTTGCCACGCATTATGGCCATGCAGAAAAATTTCTAAAAATATGCCACTTTTCAAATTTCTTTTATTTTTATGCCTATTGCAATGTGCATTACAACGCATTTTTTAAATGCGAGGTTAAAAAATAAAAATTAAAAAAAAATCATTGTTCTTGACCTCGCATTTGTGGAATGCGATGTCCTTTTTTTTATTTATTTATTTTTTAACCTCGCATTTAAAAAATGCGTTGTAATGAATTTTTTGTTTTTTGTTTTTTTGATTTAGCAAATTTGACTATGTATATATATATATATCGATATATATATATATATATATTAGGATTTAGCAAATTTGACTATGTATATATATATATATATATATATATATATATATATTAGGATTTATACAAATTTGACATGTATATATATATATATATATATATATATATATATATTAGGATTTAGCAAATTTGACTATGTATATTGCGAATGGAAATCATGCACTATTACAAAAATAGAAAAAATGAATGATTTAGCAAATTTGACTATGTATATTGCGAATGGAAATTGTGCACTATTACAAAAATAGAAAAATGAAGGATTTGACTGTAAGATAAAATTATTTAAATACTAAATCGTAAATTATAAACTATAACATTAACGAAGTAGTACGATATTTGGGAATAGTAAACCATTATCTTTAAATCATAAACTATAACATTAACGAAATAGTACGCGAATGAAATGTGTAAACCCGTTAATTTATTAATTTATCGTATTTTTTATAAGAATGTAGACACAACCTCTCCTATTTTACGAACATTGTCCCTGCCAACAGGAGTAGGAGGAGTAGGAGGAATTTTTTTTTTTGGTACTTGGGGCATTATCTTCTGCGAGGCCAGAAGGCCTCGCAGAAGATAATGGCCTTCTTGACCTCGCATTCGAGGAATGCGAGGTCGGTCAATTTTGACTGACCTTGCATTCCTCGAATGCGAGGTCAGTCAAGAACTATTTTTTTTTTTATTATTATTTTTTTTTTAAATTTTTCTGGAACTCGCATTCTCCGAATGCGAGTTCCACTGGTCCGGAATTACACATTGAAATAGGCACAAAAATAGAAGAAATTTGAAAAGTGGCATATTTTTAGAAATTTTCCTGGCCATGCATGTGTTTGGAGCAATAGGATAACAAAGTTCAGTTTAGATGGTAAGACATTTTTTTTATAATTTATTAATTATAGATTTAAATCATTTGAGGATAGAGAGAGTGGTAGATTTTAGGAGGAAAAAAAAAGGTGTTTGGAGCAGTAAAAAACATAAAAGTTTAATACTAAAGTACAATCCTTCACTTTCATATTAATTGTTGCTCAAAGATAATTTTAAATGATTAAATTATCTTTTTATATTAATATTTCTCAATTGTATAATTCTCTTTACATTATTATTGCTCTAGCAGTAAAGTTAAGAAAATTCATTTGATATTTTATTGAATTCCTAAAATGACAGATGAATTTTTTTTTAATGCAACAGATAAGGGTTTTTTTCTTTTTCTTTTTTTTTTAACGCGACAAATAAGTTTACACAAAGTAGATTGCTAGAAACTGATAAAATTCTATCCTTAGGACGAATTTTAATCTTAATCCACCTAGTTTCTTATCCATTTTGAATCACAAAGCACTAGGTAGTTGGTATTAGGAGGTAAGAGCCCACAGCTAGCTAGGTAATCAGCAGGTAAATTAAATCACAGTGAGATTGCAACATTTATGTTACAAATCAAATACTCATCCCATTAAAAACAATCACATGAAATCATATATTTCAAAAAAAAAAAAAATCACATGCAATCTATAGCACACTTTAAGTACCAATTGAATGCAGAAAGCCAGCTAGGATTGGATTCTTGTAATTAAAAAGTGATACAATTGTAAAGTGATGATGGATTTCCTGAAGTGTTTCTTAGACCAAGTTGGATTCCTGATGTGTTGTAATGGACAAAATTCTGTTTTTCCTGTTAGAACCTTGTACAAAAGCTGAAATTGCTCTCCAAAAATTTTGACTTGTTCTTATACACTACCTTATAAGAGACTTAATGTATATTTCTATATGGTTTCTAAAACAATAAATATAGAACATGTAAATTGTCAAAGAGATCCCAGAATATGTACTTGTCACGGTGATTTTGCTCCCTAAAACTCATCTCTTGGCTACACACCACTGACAAATGCCAATTTCTATTCCATCAAACAGAAAATCGGCTCGGAATGAATATTTAAAGATAATAATATAGAATAATGGAAAACAATTCCTCGCTCAATTTTTGAGCTAAAAACAAAAAAAACAAAAAAAACAAAAAGTGTGAAAACAAAAGAAATGACTATTTGATGTTTTTTTGCCTCAATAAACTCTGTACTAGAGCTTACCTACCTAATTGCTGCTTTTCATTTAAAACGTAATTTGATATCGTATTGCAACAAGATTCAGCTTGTTTGCTGTTATCCCATAATTATGAAAGGAAAATAATGCAACAACCTAGCTGTAGATTAGATTAGATCAAGAGCCCTTTTCCATTTCCCAATTAAAGTTGTAATCATTATTAAGAGACTAATAGAAATAGCTTTATAGAAAAAGACCCCTCCAAAGACGCGTTTATCAGCTTTAATTGCTTCTAATGCCTTATTAATTGTTTGGAAAGTTGATCTACGCGTTAATTTCAGAAAATTCTTGCATAGACTGGATCTATGACATAGTACATGGACCCTTGGTCATGCTGCTCCACATCGTCTATTTAAGTGATGTGGGGTGATATGGAGCAACATGGACTAAGGGGTTCATGACACTATACCATATATCCGGTTTATGTAAGAATCTCCCATTAATTTCTAGTCCTAATTTGGTCATCCTCCTTTTCTTTTCTTGTAGTATTAAGATCAATTCTTTTGCTAGCATGCATGTAATTATAATCAATTATGTAAAGCTATAAGAATCATACTAACATATATATATATATATATATATATATATATATATATATATATAAAATTCTACAGTCCTTTTAGGGAATCATTTCCTTGGACTTTAAATGCTTGTATAGCACAACACCATGTGGTTTAAAACCTTGTACTGTACAAACTTTTAAAAACTAGAGAATAGGTTTTAAAAAAAATAGTAGAATATATATATATATATATATATATATATATTCACATGTACGGTCCCCCACCAAAGCCTCCAAGTTTAGCATAGAAAAATATTCAAGTTTGTGAAAAACGCTTAATTAATTGATGGGAAAATCGCTGAAATAGTCCTTAAACTTTTTTACTTTAGTCAAAATAGTCTCTCAACTTTTTTTGTAGCCAGAATGGTCCATAATATCCAACTTTTATTTTTTAGCCAAGATAGTCCTTTCATGTGAAATTTATAAAAATAAAAAAAAAAAAAATTATGGTGACTACACCATAAAAGGACTTTTTTGGCTAAAAAATAAAAGTTAAAGGACTATTCTGGCTAAAAAAAAAGTTGAAGGACTATTCTGGCTAAAAAGAAAGTTGAGGGACTATTCTGGCTAAAGTGCAAAAGTTGAGGGACTATTTTGGCAATTTTTCCTTAATTGATTAAGAATTTGTACAAACAGAGGTTCACAAATGGAAAATATTTAGGTAGACCCCATCGTTGACTCTACCTATAGATCCTGTGGTTAAGATTAAACCTTAAAATTTTTTACTTATATCAGCTGATGTCATAGATTCTCTAAAGTTTAATCCACACTACAAGGTTTACAAGTGGGGTCAAAGATCGAATTTACCTAAATATTTGCCTTCACAAATTGGTGTAAGAATGGATTCTTTTCGATAAATATAAAAAACTCTGGATACTGTAACTATTCTGTGTTTAAGTAGATCTAGGTATGGCTGTTAATCAGATTATATGAGTTAAGTTTTTTGGTGTATGATATCAGTGCATTTCAAAAATGTAAACTCAATCTAAATTCAATTGATGAAGGTTCACACCCATAGGACTTACATTCAATTCACAAGATTAAGCGAATTTATGTTGAAATCAAATTTATATTCTAGATGTGTATCTGAGAAAAAGTTAGGAAATCTAGATGTGTATCTTTTAAATATATATATATACATATATATATATATATATATTTATTTATTTAAAAAAAAAAACATAACTCTATTTGAGCAATATCACCTAATTTACACAAAAATTATATAACAAAATCATAATATGATAAATATTCAATACACAATATGTATTATATATATATGTTACATATTTTGTTATAATTTTTGTGTAGTAATTTATACACATATATATATATATATATATATATATATATATATATATATATATATATAAACATAACTCTATTTGAGCAATATCACCTAACAATACACAAAAATTATATAACAAAAAAATAATATGGTAAATATTCAATACACAATATATATTACATATTGCATGTTACATATTTTTACCAAAAAGTAATATACATACGCATAGTATTTAGGTTGAGTTTTAAATGAGACGTCAAGTTTAATTTAGTCCAAACTTATCTCACAATAAAATCAAACTTATTTTGCCGTATAAATTTAACTCAAATCACTTTAATTGAGACTCAACCCACTATTATTAATGTCGAGCAGTATGAACTTGTGCCAGTCAAACCTAATCGATAGTCCTAGAGGTTGCTGGTATGGTTTCTTTTGATTGCACGAAATTGTTTTGACATGTTTATTGATTATTTTCTGGAGTAATACGGTAATCATAAAGAAATTAAAGGTATTTTTGACAAAAATGTTGTCACGTCTCACCCTGAATTTTACACGAATTTCTATTTTTTTTTTATTGGAAAAGCTCAATTCTAGAAATTAAAAAATTCAAGTAGACTTTGTTTCAAAAGTAAACAAAGTTTGTAGACTATGAGACAAAAAAAGTGAGCTCACACGTAAGACTCACAGTTTTGTTTTACTGGATTTTCAAAGTTCCTGTCCAATTAAGTCTCACCGAATACTACTATTACTATACATAATTATTAAAGTCGGTCCAGCGAGAAATTTGATGAATTGAAGTAAATTAATGATTTATTGGTTCAATCAGTGGATCACTAAAAATATATTTTTTATTAGTATATAATAACTTCAAAGTAGAAAATAAAAGATATATAGTAAAAATATTGATAAAAATACTATATCAAACTTTTAATTGTAGTAAACTAATTCTAAAATATTTAATTTATTAAAAACTATGACAAAAAGATTGCAATAGTTAATTTTAAATTCTTATGCATATGTAGTTATAAAACTAATTACAATAAAATACATAAATGTATATCTAACACATAAGAAATTATTTTTTCACTACTTCTTACAACAGTTATTTTGTAATGATTGTATATTTAATAATAATAATTGTTTAGGAAAAAAAATTTCTAATGTTAATGATTACACTTTGTGTTAAAAAAATATAATAATAATAAATGCTTTTATATATATTATATATATATATATCTAGATTTTGAAAAATGAAATGATTTAAAATTTATTTTTACAAAAGAAAAGGAAAAATGAAAGAATTTATAGGATGGATAAAAGGATAAAATATTAAAAATACTTAATTTTGTTGAAATCATTCATTTTACACTTTTTAATTTGGTTAAATTTGAAATTAATGAATATTTTTCTTAGAAATCATTCTAATGGTAAATAAGTGGATATATAACATATAGTGTCATGAACCCCTTAGTCCATGTTGCTTAGTGTAACCCCAAAACTTAATATAGATGTCTATTGATAACATCTAGATGTCCTATATGGGCACAATTTTAACCTTCACAATATATTTTAACGATAGTGATAGATAGCTATCTAATATTACCATTAATTTCTCATACCTTCTTATCTCACATTTATTTTAATATTGTGCACGGATACAATGTGACAAAATGATAAAATCATTAGTGTGTCACTATTTATATTATATTAAAAGAGTCAATGCAATTTGAAGTTACCCTTATTATAAAATATAATTACCTTGTTATGTTCTCAAATTTGATTTTTTTTTTATAGTTATTTAGGTTATTTATATAAATACTCCTCAAAGAGTAAAAGAGGAAATAGAACCTACTTTTAAGCATTCATATTAGAAAATAAATTTAATTGATGTAAATTTCCTTATCTAATAGTAGAATATTAGGAATGACTACACTAGAAATTAAAGACAAGTTCTAATAATTTTATTGGGATGGATTTTAATTATTTCTCTTATGAAAAAATAAAGATTTGTTTGAAAAATAAATTTATATATATTATCATCAAATTAGAGCACATATATGATAAGAAATATATTAGAGTTTATTGTTTAATCTTAACCACAGGATCTATAGGTCTGTCTCTTATACACATTATTAATATCTATGTTAAAATCTATTAATGTAAGAATATACAATCCAGATGTGTATAAGAGACAGGTGTACAAGAGGGATGATTTGTGAAGAAGTTGAAATTGAGGGATGATTTTAACTGCTACGAATAATCTGTGTTTGATGTTTACCCAACCCTGTGTTTTATTTATGTCAATATTCATCGAGAGTATAAGAAAAATAAAACCCACTTTTAAAACTTCATAGTAGGAAATAAATTTCGTTATGTAATAGAATATGAGGAATGAATTTTAGAATTTAAATAAGAGTAGGAAATTTTTTTTTTTTGGATGGGTTTTAGAAATCAAGCAATAATAAAAATATAAAATTTACTTGAAAAATAAATTTACATGTTTCACCTATACTTTTGGATCCTTAAAAAAAAATTTAAAAGATACACATAAAATAAAAACTAACTTTTTAAGATTTCATTTAGAATTAAATTTGATTGAATATTTCAATAAATTTTCTCATGGTGTAGAATTCTAGGGTAGATTTACAAATTGAAGATGAATATGTGTGTGTACACACACACACACACATATATATATATATATACACACTGTGTGTTAGATATCTACCTGTCTCTTATAAATTATACTAATTAATTAAGAGACTGTAAAATATTAACAAAGATTAAAATAAATAAAGTGCTCGTATAATAATAAAGGAAAAGAAAGAAAATAACGTTATTTTAATTTCAAAGAGTTAAATAATATTTTGACCATTCAAATTAAGCAAAAATTTCAAATCACCTTTTAAATTGAACAGGTCTTGATTTGACCCTCCAAATTGAAAAAAAATGTTCCAATGTAGTCATCCAAATTTAAAGAGTCTCAATTTGTTCCTCAAAATAAAAACAAAACTGTGAGTCTTACGTGCTGTCTCTAATTACACATCTATTATGAATTATAACCTTCTAAATTGAAAATTCTATTATAATTTACCCTCCAAACTATATTTCGATACAATCTAGGAAAAATTCTATTAACCTTTTAAAATCACATAATTTTAAAATATACTTTTAATGTTAATGATTACTTTATAGAAAGTTCCATCTGGTATCCATTTCTTAATGATGAATTTTAAAAATTATAAGTATGCAAATAAATTTTTTTTAGGATTAGGAATTAAGTTAGATAATAGTAGGAATTATCTTTAAACAATATTTTTGTTAATTCAATTTTAGATGACCTTTGAACTCTTTTGAGAGAATAATTGAAGTCTTTTTCTCTTATGTGTTACATAAAAGGAAAAAAGTCTATATTATACAATTTAATAAAGAAGATATAAATTAGACATAAAAGTCTCAAAGGTCATCTAAAATTGAATTAACAAAAATATTATTTCCACCAATGCCATTTATTTTGTCTCTAATGGTATTATCTAAACTTTGTAACGATGAAAGAGATACGTTGTCTAAAATATGAAAATAATTTGACTTTTGTGGCATACTAAAAAACAAATATAATGCAGAACTATCTTTTCGATTATTGCAAAATTTATTAGATTAGTAAATACTAAGTATTTATTGTTACGTTTGAATTGTTACTATACAAGTTAATTGCCACAACAACTATATGTTGTTAATCTTATTCTATCAAATAAAATTTATAAATTGAATATCCAGTTTTAATTTACTACTATGCAGATTGATAATTTTAACATAATGAATATAACACTAAATTTCACGCCATAAATTACTAAATGGTAAAAAAGACTATTTTTCACTTTTTTTTTTCTATTAGATGTGATAAGATTTTTATAGTTATGCAATCTATACATATAAGAGAAATTTTGTTTCCTAAATTGGAAATTGCTATTTAATATTGGTTTCTTTATCAAGTTAGTTCCAAGAGAGGTATAGGGATTCAAAAATAATCAAATAGCTTAATGCACTTGATAAATACAAAATTGTTAGGATAGAATTTGGATAATTAAAGAGAATAAAGGGTTCAATAAACTATGTAATTGTCAATATTTTTTCAACACTACCCTATATTCTATTGATTACTAAACTTACAAAATGAATATAATAATAAACTCTAATATATTTCTTATCATATATGTGCTCTAATTTGATGATAACTTAAATTTTCCTATTTTTTAAGTTAAATAGATTACGATGAGCTCATTGTGTAGGATGCTTCAATAATTCTCGGTAGGAAATGGATTTTTATTTTAAAAATTGCAAGGTAGATGTGTTATTTACTAGAAACAACTACTTAACTTTTATGAAATTACTTGAACTATTAAACTAAACAAATTTCTTATATTTCCATCAAAGTATGTCTAAAAGAAAATGCATAAAAATCACCTATGAACAAATATTTTTCTAAACTCATGCGAACTACAAAGAATTCTTTAGTTTAGTTAAACGTTGAAACAGAAATTATATAAGTGAAAAACTAAGTGAACAAAAAAAAATCAAACATACTTTACTTTTTAATTCATAACAATAAAAATAAAACAATTAGTGTCTCCAAACTTCCATTTACCGGTTCTGAAACTTAAAAGTAGGTTCTATTTCCTCTTTTACTATAGTGGTGATTTAATAAATTGTAGAATGGCGATGTCAAAAAATATTTCAAAATCGTAACTTTGTAAATGATTTTTCTTATTTTCATTTCTAATTTTTATTCTTTTAACATTTTTTTTCTATATTTGCATGATCATTCTTAAACACGATTTCATTTTGAAAGTAACAGAGTTTTAGTAAAATACTAAATATAATTCAATTCAAAAAGTTTATAATTTATAATATGAATATCTAAAACACAGGGTTGGGTAAACATCAAACACAGATTATTCGTAGCAGTTAAAATCATCCCTGATTTCAACTTCTTCACAAATGTCTCTTATACACATTTAGGGATGTCTAAGAGACAGCAATCAATTTAATTGTTAATAAGTCGCGGTACAATATCGCTTCAATGCATATAAATATTCCTTTTAATTTCTGTTGATTTTTATTGAGGGATGTTGAATTCGGTCTATATGTTTATTATATTAAAAAATTGATGTGTAATTTAGGGAATTCTGTTTTCTCTATTTGGTTCTTTAATTTTTTTTTTCTTGACAATCGTTTTTTGTTCTTTTCTACTGTATATTTTAGAGTACTTTCTTGTTACTTTCTTACCGAAGGCTAACCGAAAAACGGCATATAGTTTTTTTTTTTTTTTCTTCTTTTCTCTTCGAATTTGTATTTTTTTTTCCGACCTTGTTGACTAAGGCCCCGTTTGGGGTTGCGGTAACTTATTATAAAGCACTTTATTATCTAATAGAGCTTTTAAAAAAAGTGCTTACTAAGTACTTTAATTTATTGTTTAAGAATAAGTGCTTTTTTATATTTGATAATGTTTGATTTGAATATTTAATATGTATTTATATTTTATATAGTCTTAAATTTATGATAAAATGGTTAAATTTTATCTTTAATTGTTTAAAAAATAAAATATATTCCAAAAGCACCAATTTTGAACCCACATTAATAGCTGGCCCTAATTCCAGCATTGAATAGATCGGCGGATAGGATAGGAAAATTTGACCATTAGTAATGGAAATTACATTAGTAGGAATATAAGCCGAAACATCTCTCGATTGAGTTTCAACTATTGGTAAGGCAGTCATACTTCCTTCACCTAAACTGTGATAAAATTACTTTTCAAACTAAAAGCTCAAAATTACTTTTCAAACTAAAAGCTCAAAATTACTTTTCAAACTAAAAGCTCTACCCTTAACGTTAGGGAAGTACATTTACCAAATACTCTAAAAGTACTTAAATTACCCATAAGTACTTTTTTTACAAAAGCACTACAGTCCCAAACGAGGCCTAGTGAAAAAGAATTTGTTTCTTATACTTTCTTAATGCTTGTTCCCGAAGGCTTACCTAAAAAAGGCATATAGGTTTTTTTTTTTTTTTTTTTTTTATCGAATTTGTATTTTTTGGTTGAAAGAATTTTTTGACTAAAACTGAAAAAGAATTTGTTTCTTGTTACTTTCTTAATCCTTGTTTCCGAAGGCTTACCAAAAAACGGCATATAGTTTTTTTTTTCTTTTTTTTCAAATTTGTATTTTTTTTTTTTTTGAAAGAATTTGTTGACTAAAACTGAAAAAAAATTTGTTGCATGACTATTGAAATTGGATGGTGAGAACTTTTCATCCGTATCACTCTGTGAGTTTAAGTTAGAATTATACGAGTATGTGTTATCTTTTTTTGTAAATCATATTATTTGTTAGAGCAAAATTCATCAATGGTCACCAAAATATTAGATGGTTGCATATAAGGTTACTAAACTATTTTTTTTATAAATTTAGTCATTGAACTAACTTTTAAGTGTATCTGAAGTCACTATTTCTATTTTTCCATGGTGTTTTTCCATGGTGACAGTATAACTACAAATACATGGTATTTTTCTATGGTGACTGTGTGACTACAAACACGCAACGTAATGTAGTCCATTAGTAGGAATGACTCAAAGACACATGTTTAAGGAAGTTTCATTACCAAATTTGTAAAAAAGACCGTTCAATGACCTTATATGTAACAATCTATTAGTTTAGTGACAAGTTGTTTGCTCTATTTGTTTTCTTTGTCTAGTTTGAATATCATTCTTCTATTGCTTTTTTATGGTTGTTTAACATCTAGTGTATATGCATTTTTTTCTCTGTTCACAACATGGCTCGAAGACTCGGCCGAGTCTGAGTTGACTCGGCCGAGTCGGAACCGGAACAGAGCCCACCGGTACGAGTCGGAACCGGGACATGTCGGAGACGCCGGAATCGGCATCGGAACGGGAAGACTCGACCGATTCTTCACGCTTCTGTTGGGTAGGACGCTGACTCGGCCGAGTCGACTCACCGCGACTCGGCCGAGCCTCCGTGGCGTGCTCTGTCTTTTAACTTAGCCGCACGGTGGAGGCCTTGTTGGTGTGCGATTTTGCAGTGGTGGGAGTCATCTCAGACATCAAGCCATGGAAGCACCACCATTCGAGCGATGCACATCTTCAAGTCATCAAATAGCACGGCCGTATCATTTAGCAACACGGCTGGAGAGAAGCGGTAGTGCCTCCCTGGTTTGCGCCAATGAAGGAGACGCCGGCTGGCGGGTAGAGCCTTGGATTTTTTATCGCGGTTGAAGCCAGCAGTGGGTTATTGAATGAAGCTATGGCAGCTGATATTGTAAAATCCTTGATACTATTTTAACGGCAGCAGTGGTTTAATTGGATGAAGTTATGGCAATTGATATTACTTACCTAAGCCATGCAACTACCAAATCCCAAGTCCATAGGACTTATTCTACTGTCAGAGAAGTCAACCCCTAAATGCATAGAGAGATCAAGTCGAGGATTAAAAGATTGGTCTTAATCCATCATGGTATTGATAGATATGACAAAAATTCTAATGACCTTAGTTTTTTTTAAGTATTTGTTTTTTTTTTAATATAATGAGATATCTTTTTTTCCTTTCAGGAAATTGATCGTGAAAGAAGAGAAACTTTTCTTAATACATTGGAGATAATTTGTTGCTTCGTAGCCTTAGGAATCTTATTGAGTCTCTATTTTTATATGAAATGTGTATCTGACATTCTTATAATATATTTGTAGTATTTTGTGGTTCTACGATTTATCATTCTCTATGTATAATAAACAACTACAACTAATATGTAGTTGTGATTGTATTTTGCTAATTTAATTTGACAACTTAATTTGTTGTAGTGTTGTATATTTTTTAATTTTCTTTTTAGAATTTTTTAGATTTTGTATATAACAAAATATGCATGGCGCCCGATACGTGACCGATACACCGAGACCGATGTGGAACGATACGTTCCGCGACCGTTACCGCGACCGCGACTTTGAACCATGGTTCACAATGTAGTTGTTCTTGCAGTTTGTGACTTGATTTTGCTATTAATTACTGGGTTGTGCTAGTTGATTGTGATTAGCGTATACGCTAGTTTCTTTCAACATACTTTGTTTTGCTTCTTTTTCTTCAATAACTCTGTCTTTCTATTGATTGATGTTTCAAGAATTAATGTAGGATAGACTTGATAAGATTAGTTTGGGAGTTCATGGAAGCTATGTTGAAATGCCTGAAACTTGGGCAGCCTGATTCAAATGAAATCGTTGCCGGGTTATCAAATACAGAGTTCTCATCTTCCACTTCGGGACAGTCAGGGATATCATTGGAATCCGCAGAGTTAAGTTTGTTAGAGCAACAAGTGATGGAGGGAAATGGAACGATAGTTTGAAGACTCTACGTAAAGTTCGCTTAGTAGATGAGACCATGGTGGAGTCGGCATCTTTGTTGATATTGGAACATCAGTTTTTGGAGCTCCTGATAGAAAATGCTACTGAGGATGCTGTACGACTTCTGAAAGATGGTATTGAGCACCTCTCCAATCCTAACAGAGTTGGTGCGCTTAGTGTAACTCCTCCTGGAAATTGCAATCAGGATGATGATTTATCCATTTTAGCATGGGGAAAACTTTTCTTCATACTGAAATTTAATAGGAGTCTCTCACCGGTAACAGTGGCAGTATCTGAAAGAAGGTTAGAGAGATCCAGTGGAAATGGATCTTAAGTGTGAAAGTGACCGGATTCCTTGCACAACAAAGCAGGTGAGAAATCTCTTCTCATTGTCACCTTCTTTATATATGAAATTGAGCTTTTGCAGATCCAAAATAAGTGCATCTTGACTTATAGTTGTTGTGTCTTATAAACTTTCTTAAACACGCCTTTATTTGTTCAGGCTTCCTATAGGATCTCCTAGAGCATTTGACCTTAGTTTTTTTATGTCCCAAAATGAGAAATGTTTTGGCGCCCAAGTAAGAGTCTGGTAGAATTTGATAGATGTAGTTAATGTTGATACTTTATGCTTCAAGTCCGAGGGGTTGATTGGTGAATCCATGTATCCTTAGTATCAGTTTCTAACTTCATCCAACTGATAAATGTTATTGGGTATAATATCTTTTGTCGTTGTTATAGCTCTACCTTTGCAAGATGAGCAATAAGGTTGCAAAATGTAAGATATCTCTGATGGTTATATATGCTGTAACTTCACAAACATTTAAATGGGATGCTTGTTCATTATTCATTTAAATGATGCAGGTACTCCATGAACATACGAATGAAGTCTGGTTTTGAAGTTTCTCTCATAATGGGAAATATTTAGCATCATCGTAAGAAGATCAGTCAGCAATTATATGGGAAGTAAATTCTGCTTCCTAAATTACCACCTTTCCCACCCTCCTACAGCCTTAGAAATGAAAAGGAATACATAGGATGCTGGTTGTGCATGTGAGTCTTCACTCTCATTTATCATGTTTACGTTTGTGTATGCAGTTATATTTTAACTATCATGATACAATACCATATGCGCATGTATTTCATTCTGATACATACATTTAAGAATTTAGTACAAGGTTTCTCGATTTCCATTAAGACTGATTTATTCACCCCACCTATGTTTCTGTGTTTGAAGTTTTTGTTGCATTTCATCATGTTAAATCAAATAAAGTTGAAGATCTGGCCTCACCTCAGTTCTCTGGGCACATCAAGGTATCTGCATCTTTAATTTTCCTCATTATTTCAAGTAAATTGACTGTTGTGTTTCTTTAAGCAATATTCTAGTCCAGGTTGTTTTCTCCAGCTCCTCAACTTTAATGCATGTTGACATGCAATATGCAAATATTGGAAAGAACATTTAATGATTGCCGTCAGTGTTCTTTTTTTTTTTTTGGGTGTTTATATGATGGATTAGAAGCTGCATTTTCAAGATTTATTAATGAACCACGCTGCCACTCAATTGACTCCTAATACCATCAATCTTTCTTCTGTCACTTATTTTCTATTCAGTATTTATCATTTTTTGGTTCTGTTGTTTAATAAGTTTTGTCAGTCTGCATAAAGAGTGGTAATCAGCTAGAGATGATATACAATACTTTCTGTCGATTGCATTTTTTGTGTGCCTAAAAGACGAGTAAAACTGTTTTTATTGACAGGTAAATGGGCTTTCACATTCTTTAACCGAAGATCGTTAAATTTTCCTCAAAAACTGTAAAGAGAAAACAAAAACTTTTGTGTTGCTGAACTACTTAATCTCTAGGCAAAGAAGTTCGCAGGTGTGGATTTATTGTCTTTTCACTCATTGAAATAAGTTGTTATAGATTGTTAGAATAGACCTGTTACTGTTACCCTTCCTGTTCTTTTGTTTGACAATTGTGGCTTAAAATGATTATATTATATGATTTTCTTATTATGTTTTGGTCCTCCGAATTCTTAAGGACGCACAATGACATCTTCTTTCTGTAAGCGCTTTGAGAAATGGATTCATATATCACCTTTAAAAGTCACTGCAGAAAAATCAAATCAAGCTCTTTACGGTTAACTATGTCAATTTGCCTATATTATAATACCATTAAATGATGAGAAGTTCCTAAATTTACAGGTGAAAGGTGATCAATATCATTGAAACATATATTAAATCAGCACCAAACTCCGGCAGTAAGAACCTCATGGAGCCCTGATGATAATATTTGAGCTCCTCACATGTGGAATGGACGCAGTCAGACGTTGGGAGGTTAAGTCTGGTCAATGTCTTCATGTTTATCAAAAAGCTGGGATCACCATGACATCATGTGCATGGTTACCTGATGGTAAGTATATAGTTTGTGGCATGGTGAACTGGAGCGTCTGCTTGTGGGAGGTGGAAGTGGATGGAGCAGAGAGTCAATCTTGGACATGTAAACAAATGACTGCCAATGTACTTGAAATGGCCACAATTGGTGATCAATTCATAATCATTTGTACAGAGCACAACATTCTACTGCTTAATAGGCACACAAATGTTTGGAGTACAGCGAGCTATACACGAGGTTCAACCAATAACTTCATTCTGGCTTTCTGAAGACAATAAATTCTTGTTAGTTGATCTCTTGAAGGAGGAGATCCATCTCTGGAATGTAGAGAAAGAACCACATCTGGTTTCCACTTTTAGAGGTCATAACGTCGCCGGTTTATCATCAGATCTTGTTTGGGAATTTGTGGATTTCAGCAGGCATTTGTTGCAAGTGGAAGTGAGGATTCGCAGGTAATATCTTGTATACACAATAGTAATATGAATGTGATTTACCGATTTTTGCTTGAAACATTTCTCTATACAAGATAGTTTCTGTATTAGGGTACCTTTAAGATGTTAAAGGAGAAAAATTCTTTCCTACACACTCTTCAAATGTGGAGTGAATATTACAAACCATTAAATGATTAAAGTTGTAAGACCGTTATCACAACGGCTGTCATACTCACTCCGTATCGCTGAGTCAATAGCCAAAACTTACTCGTTAAAATATCCCTGGTTATCGAAGTTTCTTGTATCAGCATGCTTAATCGTTTTCCCGCTTGCAGGTATATGTATGGAATAGAGCTACTGGCACACTACTTGGTACTCTTTCCGGGCATACTGGAATTGTCAACTGTGTCAGTTGGAATCCTAAGAATCCTCACATGTTGGCTTCTGCGAGTGATGATCGCACCATTCGCATATGGGGATCTAGAATAGATGGGCCAAAGTGCACAAATGGCAGTCGGTGGGAGTGACAGGCAAAGACAGAAGCATCCCAGCCAAATTTAATAAGTTTGAAATTGTCATTAGATAAGTATGATATATTCATCTTATAAAAATCTAGATTTGCTCCAAATGATCATGCAAAATTTAAGTCAATTATTACACATCTAGATGTGTATAAGAGACAGTCTACATTTGACATCCAATGTATGAGAGTATGAAACATTTTGCTAGATTATTAGACTTAAATGGTAAAGATTGACTTGAATCAACATTAATTCTGTGGCAAGATAAAATTTCAATACATATATTTAATATTAAAAAATTTTTTTGTTTAATTTCACCAAGTTAAAGTCCAGGTCCTAACTAAATGACATTTTTACAAGTCAAATGCCAAAATTTGAGATACATGCTCTACAAATAAAATGACGTAATATGAGATCTATGAATAAGGCAGTATCTTTTATATATTTATTTTGTGATTTCATAATATAGTTATAAATGTATTGTATAAAAATATATAATTTTGAATCTAGTTAAATATTACTATTGTAATACAGATCTTGTGGATTTATTTAACCAGTGCTACAGTCAAGGAGGTTTTCGTTGTGATACATTTACGGTGGTTTTAGTTTATGAATATGAGAGAAGGAATGTTTGTGCTTGATTAATTATATTCATAGATTTTGTATGACGGAGTATCATGGGAATGAAAGTATTATTAGTATAAAATATTCATTTTCATACCATATTTGTGACTTGCTTCCATTTTGGTTCAAACTAAACAAGAAAGGAATTGACACAACTTCATAGTAATGGTAGGATTTAATGGGATGACTCAATATATTTAGTAAAGCTTAGTTTTGGAGTTTAGGAAAGAAGAGGAGAAAAGAAGAGAAAATTTAAGTTATGAGAGAAAGGAAAAAAAAAAAAAAAACTAAACAAGAAAGGAAGAATGACACAACTTCATAGTAATGGTAGAATTTAATGGGATGACTCAATATATTTACTAAAGCTTAGTTTGGGAGTTTAGGAGAGAAGAGAAAAGAAGATAAAATTTAAGTTATGAGAGAAAGGAAAATAAATAAAATAAATAAAAGGAATAGATGTGTATAAGAGACAGTCACTGAAGATGGGTATAAGAGATTATGTAGAATATTTGTTAATCAACTTATCAGTTTTAAAAATTATTGAAAGTTTGGTGTTCAAAATGAGGTTAGTTTAGTTTTATTTTTTTATTTTTAAATGTAAATGCTGATTGGATAGAAGTACCCAACCCTCTTTACCGAATACCCACCCTCTAGATACCTGTGATATAAGGGTCGGATTAGGATTAAAAATGGCTGACCCGACCTTGAGGGGCATGTACCTGTCCCATGCCTACCCATAATTCTCATCTTGTTTGGGGTTCACGGGAAAGATGGAATGATTTTGGATACATTAGATAGTAGGTATTTTGTTCAGAATATTTTATGGACTTTTTTTGGTAGTTTAAAAAAGTTTGTAATCTGTTTTAGTTTTATCTAGATTCCATTTCCTCCATATTTAGAGGGAAAATTTTTTACTATTCAGATCAATTTCTCTCCTTTACTTCCATTTAAAACTCCTAAATAAAAGAAAAATTAGTCATTTCCTTCTTCTCTTTTTCTCTCTAAATCCCTCCAAAACTAAATGTAAAAAGCCTGTCTCTTATGACATCTTAAAGATTTTGACACTCCACTTAAAATTTTGGGCACTCCACATTTATTATGTTTTAGCTTACTTGATAAAACTACCCATAGATTAAATTCTTGAAATGATAATGCCCTTTAACCTTGAACTAATACGTTTAACATTTTTAAATTTTCTTTTTAATTTCTTGTTTGATTAGTCCTACAATTTCTTATCTGTTTTCTAATTCTTGTTACTAATGTTCTTCTGCTATATATTTTGTAAATCAAATCTCATCAAGATTTGAGTATTTTTTCGTGTCTTTACAAGGCACTTTTCTTTGCCAAATTATTCTTAAATCATCTAACTTTTTTTACTTAAATTCTATGCCAATAATGAACAATATTTTTTATATCAAATATCTCATAGATGTCATGGAAACAGAAAAAATTAAACTTTACTATAAACTCCAGTTATTTGGAACAAAATTTAAAAAGAGAAAAATTGTGCTTTCTCCACGCATTGCATTGCTTTATTAAGTAATTTGTTTGCTTTAAACTTTTAACAGATTTAAATTCAAATAGCATAATCCAATTGTGTCTTGTACTTTATTGCTAATTTTTTAATATTCAATTATATGTCATTGAGCTTGTATCTTGCCAGAGATTAATATTGATATGAGTATCTAAGTTATCGCATAATCTAGAAAAATATTATAGCATAATCTAATTAGAGTTTTCATTAAAGCAAATCTTTGCTTTATTTAATATATACTTGGAACAAAAATGATATACAAACTGTTACCCTGTTCTATCTTGAGGGTATTGTTGTCAAGTTTATTAAGAAAGAATAATGTGGAGTGCCTAAAGTTTTAGAGTTAATATTATATACACCGTCTGTGAAAAAATTTTCTACACCATTGGATATGGATGCATGCCACATGTGCAATTTTTAAATTTCGAATGTCATTTTTGCACATGTGGCATGCATCTACACCCGATAGTGCAGAAAAATTTTTTACACCGACAGTATATATAAGATTAACTCAAATTTTTAAGAGGAGTACCAAATTCCTTGGCCATACACACACACTAGCGGAATAACCCGTGCTATCCAGGAGAGGAGACATAAAATCTTATAATGATAAAGACCTTAATCAATGTCTATCTATTTTTCTAATTTAAAGAATATTGATGATATGAAACTTACTTTCTTTTTTCTTATCCTCTCTGTCTTCTTTTAACCAAAAGAAACAAATATCAACTGATGAGAAATTGAAAATTGGCAATCTACTTTTTATATCTTCACATAGAGAGGTAAAACATTTTATAAAAAGAAAAGGAAATAATACATATAAGAACAAAAATAAGAAAAACTTAAAAGAAAGAATCTAAATAAATGAGAAAAAGAAAATAATTCTTCTTGTACAATATTTGAATGTTAAAATCAAATGATGAATTCCAATAAACTCTGAAAAAGTTGCAAGTCTCAAGTGCAAGTCTTATACACATCTAAATGTGTAGATAGAGACAGCTTATAGAGTAAATTCTTTGACGTTGTGCAAGTAGATGAATATGTCTCTTATGGCATTCATCAAGATTAGAGTATAAGAGACAGCTTCAAAATACATGATAGCTTCCAGACTACTTCCAAGATCATTAGCGTTATGACTAACTTGATTTTCAAAGGCTAGTAATTAATACATGGTGTAAAGAGACAGGTTGTTAAAAAAAAAATATCTTTGTTCGCTCCATCTCATGTAGTTGATCAACACCTTTCCCCAGCATCCATTTGTAAAGGGCACAAATATCATGTAGAAATATTTAGTTAAGATTCTAACCCCAAAGGAATTTGAATAGTTAACATCAAAGTAAGTGCTAATTTATCTTCAAGTATTCTGGAAGCTATCATGTATTTTGAAGTAATGATTCTAAATATATAATCTAAGGAAAAACTTGGCGTTGTGCATTAAGGAATTTAAAATAATATAATAAAATGGTAGAAAAAGGGGAGAGAAAAATGCCAAAGAGGAAACTAATGAGATTCAAGACACAAATGAATAATATAAACAACATAAAATCAGACAATTATTTTTGATTAAATAGACAGGAGAAAGTTAGAAACCAAAGAAAAACATTTGCATTAATTCCAAGATTTTAGGATCTAGTTTAGGTCTTTATACAAATCTTTATAGATTCAAAAGACATTGAAATATAACACCAGTGGTATTGATAGGATGCTTTATAATAATACTTACAAATATTAAATTGGCTTTTTCTTATGAAAAGCAAAATCTATAGAAAACAATCTAGCACCCAACATAATTCTTAAACACATTAGATGTGTATAAGTAGACAGATATACCTCTAATTTTATAGCTTACTATTCACTTATCACAACCATACTTTCCAATCAACATTCAGAAGTATAGAATAAATTTCCATTTGGATATAAATTACAAAGACAATTGTACAAAATCCATTTGCAAAAGCATATGGAATTAGAAAAGTGTGAGCAATAAAAAGAAGACATAAAATAAAATAAAAGAGTAACAAAAAAGTTAAACTTTCAATAACCCTTTCCTCACTGATTTCTAGATGTGTATAAGAGACAGACTCATAGCTTTGAATAGTGTTAAAGACTATTTCTTGTCTAAAAAACTGATTTGAACGTCGGAACCTATTCTAAAGGAAAAATCTCATTTTTTATGCCGAAAAGATTTCCATTGCTCTCTTGTCTCTCTTTTGGCATGGATAAAAATAAAAGGAATAAATTATGATCCTAATCCACAAGCAATCTAAAAAAAACCATAAGAAACAGATTTGTTGATGTATAAAAATTATTAATCTTAGGGTAGAGTCCTAAGAAGTCCAAACAACATGATTCATCCAATGCAAAAGTAATAGTAGGTGCACATACTCACGAACTATAGAATCGTGACAAAAACAAGAGCGACGGGTTTTGTCCTTTAGAATAGGTTCCGACGTTCAAATCAGTTATTTAGACAAGAGAAAAATCTTTAAAGCAATTGAAAGCTATGAGTAGTCAATGAAGTTGTGATGAGAGTTGTACTTCAGTTATGTGTGAAAGTGAGAATGGATGATTTATGTGTTTAGAAATAATTATTCGACCCATGAGATTCTTATTTATCTTGGCTTGAATTCATGACAAAAATGGCAAAATTGCCCTTGATATTTGTTGACTATTTTGTCCTTCTTGCCACAAGTCAGTGGGCTATTGGGTGATAGGCTTGATTTAAATCATTTAAAGTTCTGTCTCAGGTCGAGTTTATCGAATTCCTGTCTCTTATACACATCTGGAGGGGTGTTTTGGCGGAGTCGATAATATTTTGGCCAAAGCAAAATTTTGAACCTTAGGTTTGACCTTGAGGTTGAACTTTAAGTTGAGTTTGAGGTGTAAGCCGTAGTGTTGAGATTGAGGTTCAACCTTGGGTTGAGCTTGAGGTTATCCCTTAGACTTGAACTTGAGGTTGAATCTTAGGCTTGTGCTTGAGATTGAGGTTGAGGTTGAAGGTTGAAGTTGAGGTTGACATTAAAGTTGAAGGTTGAAGGTTGAATGAACCTAGATTAAGGTTGAAGGTTGACGGTTGAGGTTAAGGTTGAGGTTGAGGTTGAAGGTTGAGATTGCGGTTAAGGTTAAAGGTTGAGGTTGACTTTGAGGTTGAGGTTGATATTGAGAGCGACTTTAGGCGATTAAGGTTGAGATTAAGGTTGAAAGTTGATGATGAGGTTAGCACCCAACTCTACCATTGTACCTAATTCAATCATTGCACCCAATTCTATTATAGCACCAACTCAACCATAGCACCCGATATGAATTTGGCTCCAGCCATGAACTTAACATGAATTTAGAACAATCATTTAATCGACTTGAGTATAACTCAACTGATGTTCGTAATAGAGCTAGTTGTGCTACGAAGCATGGCTTTGATAACTCAGTTGATGGTTTGGACTTTGTGATTAATTCTTTGAGAAAGGAAAATATATACGAGTGCCTTAGCCCAAGGATATAAACCAAGTAGATTTTGGTGAACTTTGTTTATGGGTAGGCCTTTACTTAGGGGTTCTTTATCTTCCAAAGGGTGAATTTGCTTAGAACCAATACTCTAATCATGGGAATGCCACTCGAATATTCATACTTGCACAACGTCAAAGAACATCACTCTATAAGAGTACCTGAGGGTAGTTGTTTTGTCCAGGTTGATTATAAGAGTGATGAGATTGAATCAGAATAAGAGACAGTTCTAGTGAAGAAGCCTCTAATGAAACAAAGCTTACTTGCTCTTGAGGACTCCAAGATGAGTATAGGCAAGAAGGATTAATGAACTTGAGCAAGTTTTAGTGTCGGTGATATTTAGACTTGCACAAACATTTTGGCATTTCTTTGCATGTCTTCTTTTCTTTTAGTTATAACTTTGATTCTACAATAATGATTTGGAGGTAGTTTAGAAAATAACAGTACAACAATTGTGTCTATTTAGATGTCTGTCTCTTATACACATCTAGATGTGTTTCAATCTCATCACTCTTATAATCAACCTGGACAAAACAAGAAAGCCAAGGTCCCCTATGAGCTTACTTTGCTATCTTTGCCTCTAGTTGAGGCTTCTACTTCGACGGTACTTACTCCTTGTCCACCTCGAGTTTCCCACTTTGACTCGATCTGAGAGATTTTCATCCACTTGCAAGGTATATGTTTCTTATTGGAAAGTATACCATGACTCTATTTTGGAAGAAGTGAGTTGGCCTTTGATAGAAGCCTTAGGTGTTGCCAAAAGAGACAAGAGAGTTGGAAATCTTTTCGGCTCAAATAAGTTGATCTTTGATTCTTTAAAAAATTTTCCAAATCTTTTTGCTCATGTTTAGAACTAACACTATTCTGCTTCACTTTGGCATTAGATTAAAAATCTCCACCATCACTTGCGTCACGCTCAAGAGCAACATTTATTCAAAATTTCAAAGATCAAGCTCAAAGAGGCAGTGACGGCGAAGGATAAATATTTCAAGGCTTGGCATGCATATTCTGAGCAATACAAAAAGAAACTTGAAGAGATCACCAAGTTGAAGGATGAGATCGAGAAAATTCAAGAAACTCATAAGGTAGAGTCGAGATGAAGATCTTCGAAATGCTCAAAATTCAATATCACTAGTTGTGGGAAAGCTTGAACAAACAAGTGTATAAGAGACAGGATTGACTCCCAAAATGTACAGTATCACTTGGAGAGGCACTTGGTAGACTATTATGCCAGCACTAAGTTTGAGAGATTTGGCAAAGAATAGTAGTATTAGATTTTCAACAAAGGATATGATTAGGCCTTGTTTTATGTGAAGAAGAAGTATCCAGACATGGATATTAATGACTTGATTCAAGGCATAGTTCTTCCTACCCCCTTCACTCTAGAACATCAGAGACTCTAACTGAAGATGGAATAGTGCTGTTAGATTGAATACGAGGATGCTACTTTAGAGGTTGTTGAGAAGAATGGAGAGTTTAGGTGAGCACATTCTCCGCACCATTAGATTAACTTAGTACTTAGTTTTACTATTCTTCCTTTTTTGAGACTTTAGAGCTCGGTCCCTTATATGTACAAGATTCTACTTTAGAATAGTATTATGTTATTTACTTTCCTTTGTTGCACCTATTGTTTAGTTTTGAATTGGGGCCTTGTTTTGTACCAACTCTATCTATGTTATGCTTTCTATTATATATAATATCATGTTTTTCCTTTGCTACTGTGTAAGAAGATTTTTTGACGAAATTCAAGTGCTCTTCCATGCGCTTTCCCCTCCCTTGGATGCTTGAACCTTTACAAGTGACCAAATTGTTTCGTCAAGCTATCTTCTTCATGATCAAGTAAAATTTTCTCGCCTCAGAGGGTAAGCCTTGGTCTTAATACCAAGCCTAAACTAAGTATAAATTTTTCCCCTCAGAAGGGTATGCCTTGGTCTTGGAACCAAACTTTGCCTAAGTATAAATTTTTCATCCTTGGAAGGGTTTAGCCTAGGTATAAATTTTTTGCCCTCGAGAGGGTTTAACATAGGTATAAATTTTTCGCCCTCGAGAGAGTAAGCCTAGATGACAATCTCCTAGGTGAATTCAAAGACACCTCAACAACGTTAACCAGGAAAGCTTAGCTAGGATTAAGATGTGTACTTAGTGGTTATGGTTTCTCTTCTGAGCATACTTAACCAAGGAACTTCTTCTATAAGGAAAAGCTTATTTTTGCCCTCGAAGGGGTAATTCTAAGCACAAGTCTCCTAGGTAAAGCTTTAGTTTTGAGACCAAGTTTACCTTAGACACAAATCTCCTAGGTGAATGATGTAAGCCTTGCTCATAGAAAGGCTTTGTTGTTTGTCCTCAGAGGATTATGGGTTATATGCCGACTCAGGAGAATGGCATTTGATTTTGTTCTCCAAAGGTAGTAGATGATCCCGAAAAGTGATATTTTTTAGCATCGAAAAGGTGATTCTCACTCCTAAGAGTCCTAAGATTTAACTTGTAGAAACCTTCAATTGAGAAGACTTAGACTTGCCCTCAAAGGGGTGTGGTGATCTCGAAGGATAAGATTTTTAGACTCTTGGTAAGCCTGAGCCTCACTCTTCAGGGAAGACTTAGTTTGTAGAATCCTTTATTTGGAAAGTTTTAGGCTTTCCCTTGGAAGGGTGAAGTGATCCCGGAGGTTGAAATTTTTGACTCTCAAAAGTGTGATCCTCACTTTTAGGAGTAAGACTGAGATTTTAGAAATCTTCATTTGACAAGACTTAGGCTTGCGCTCGAAGAATGAGATTTTTTACCCTCGAAAAGATAAGCCTCACTCTTGAGGAGAGACTTAGCTTGTGGAGGCCTTCACTTGAGAAGTCTTAGATTTGCCCCTTGAGGAGCATAGTGATCTTGGAGGATAAATTTTTTGACTTTTGGAAAGGTGAGCCTCACTCTAAAGTGAGACTTAGCTTGTAGAAAGCCTTCAATTAGGAAGACTTAGCCTTGCTCCTTGGAGGGGTAAGGTGATCCTGGAGAAAGATGCTAGTTGAGTCAACCCTCGACGTTGTGAATATTTAAGTACTCTGTCTTGGAAGGTAAGAGCAAGTAAGAATTCTATCCTAAAAAAATACAAGAAGTAACTACTCAACCCCGAAGGGTAAGAGTAAAATAGACTTGGAGTGCTCCCTTTAGAAGTTCCTTGGTGTCCCAGAGGATAGAAGTACAGAGCTCTATCCCAAAGAGCATGATTTTTTTCTTTGAATAGGTGGATACTCTCTAGTTGTTGTCTGGTGAGCATGAAAACTGTTTTTAAGACTAATATTTTTATTTTGTTATAAAACCGTTTTTAGGAATAGATTATAAAAGGTAGTAGAAAAAGAAGATCATGAAAAATGCCACAACAAAATGTAGAATTTTTTTTTTTTTTTGGAAAATGGGATTTTTTTTTGGCAGATATAAATGGTCTAACAATATAAAATTACGAATTATTTTTTAGAATGGCTAATTAGTTTGTATTTTTCGATAATAAAGCTACTTGATAGGTATTAAATATGCACTTAAAATATTTATTTTATGATCATAATCTAATTTTGTTTTTTTTCTTGAAAATAGACTAAACTTTTTTACATATATAAATGGTTGAACAATATAGAAATTAGAATTATTTGTTAGAGTCTATAATTAATTTGTATTCATTTGTTATAATAAAAAACTATTTAATACGTGTGAAGATAAAGTTAAGATTTTGAATACTTAAACTTATATTCATTTTTTTATGTAATTAGTAATAGTTAGAAAATAAGTAATATATAGTCTAATACTTATACTAAACACTCTTTTTCCTTATATATATATATATATAGGGGACTTCTACAGTCCCTTTTGGGGAACCATCCCGTTGGTTTTAAAGGCTTGTGCATTACAAGCTTTTAAAGCACGTGATATTGTACTGTACAAACCTTTAAAGTACAAGGGAATGGTTCCCTCAAGAGGATTATAGAATTTTCTATATATATATATATATATATATATGAGTTATATATATACACACACACACACACACTCACACACACATATGTATGTATGCTGGATAATTTTGCTTTGGACCAGATTAATAGAAAGGAATTAGAAAAATATTGATTGCTTATTTATCTTTTTGGCTACTTTTTTTAATTTCATGTGCTCATTTATTTAATTAAATGACTAAAATACTCGTATGACTATTTTTAATTTTTCATACATTTTTATTTTTTATATTAGTTTGATAATTATCGAAAATTAGGAAAAATAAATTATAAACAAATGGATATCTTTGTTTTCAAAAGTAAAAATGGAGAGAAACTTGACTCAAATTATATCTGATATTGCAATTCATACATGTTTAGCCCTATATATATATACATACATAACCAAGGCACAACGACAAATTATAGACTTTTACAAAAATTCTACTGCCACACAAACCCTTGAAAAAAAAACTTCCGATAGAAAATTTCACCAAAAAGCCTACTCTAAAAAGCTTGCTATCACTATGAAAAACACTACTGGAATTCAATATAATGGATCACTAAACTGTAAAAATTGGTTTATAACATCTGTTTCAACTCGATAATTTAACAATATATATATATATATATATATATATATTGATATGGATTATATTGAGATATTTTTATACTCAATTTTACTTATATTTTTTCATAATTATCACACTATTGTCAGGAGTTGAAACATGGAAACCAAAAAATAGTAATAAGGGTATTTCAGTCATTTAATGAACTTTTCTTGACAAGGTTAGAAATTCAAATAGATAAATAGTGTAAATCAAGACAAAATATAATTTTTTCAGTTTAAAATGTAAAGTATAGAAAGACAAGAGAGGGTGAGAACCATCAAGGGATATGCTGGCAGCTGTCATTGCTCGTGTGGAGAAACTCGAGTTGGCCATGGCAAAAATCCGCGACGTTGTTGAAGATGTGGTCATATGCATTGATGGGTCGAGTCCAGGGAGGATACCTTTGTTAAACCCTGTCTCTTATACACATCTAGATGTGTATAAGAGACATACAGACTGAAAGTTTGGAGGCAGAGTTGGTGTCCATCAAAGAAGAGATTGCTTATCTATGCTTGCGGAGCTAGTACCAAGTCGCTACCATGCGAGAGGAGCCGAGGCACTCAAGGCAGAATTGATTGCCATGAGAGGAGCTGTTGTTGGTGGGACATCTAGATGTTGCAGCCCACACCTCAATTAGATGCTCTTAAGCCCAAGGAGTTCAACGGACTTAGGGAGACCAAGGTAGTGGACAACTTTCTTTGATCCATGGAAGTTCCATGCTTCCAGAATGATGGAATTCTGATAGACGAGCACCTGTCTCTAAGCCTTATCTTGTCATACTTAGACACATCTTGCTGTGTATAAGCCACCACGGCGTAAGTGATAATCTGAATGGCACTTGCCATCACTATTTAAGACCAATTTGTTAATGAATTATGAAGCTATTTCTACCCTCAATATGCGAAAAGGGATGCTTGTGCTAAATTTTGCCAACTCGAGATGAAGGGTGAAGGGAGACAGTATGTGAAGGAATTCTCCCAATTGATGCTGCAAATTCCAAGCATGAGCGAGGAGGATACCTTTTTCCAGTTCATAGATGGTCTAAAGTCGTGGGCACAGTTGGAACTGGAAAGAATAAATGTTGACGATCTTTCCAGAGCAATGTCGATGGCTGAGTCCCTCCTGGAATTCTAGCCACGAGAAAAGCTTAGTTCTTCCAAACCAAAGGGCAAGGAGATTGCTAAGAAGAACGGCAAAGAATTTGGTGAGGGAGCAAGGGAAAAGTTCCCTTCCAAGAACGATGGGAAGTTTTTCACAACAAAGGATAAAGGGAAATGACCATTGAAATACTTTTTTTACGATGGTTCACACATGGTTCGAGAATGTCCTATGAAAGTTCAGTTAGTATCCAAGTCAATAAAGGAAGAGAAAGCAGAAGAAAAGCAATTGGGCTCGTTCCAGGATCTTAAATACTAGCAAAGTGAAGAAGTCAAGGAAGACAGCTTAATGTTCGCCCGTGCGGAGGTAGCGGGACACAAGCTAAGTGCTCTAGTTGACACTAGAGCTACTGACTTCTTTATCTCTATTAAGGTAGCCAAGGGATTCCATTTTCAAGTGAAAAAAGGCATTGGCACCTTGAAGATAGTCAACACTAAAGAGGTCGTGATCCATAGAGTGGCAAGCGATGTGGACATAGCCCTTGGACAGTGGAAGGCAAGACTCCACTTGAGGTAATTACTCTTGACGATTATGATGTTGTAATAGTTCAAGTTCCTTGAGTACCATGCTTCTTCCTTTTGCCGACTACATCTGTATTTTGGATCCTCACATGTCAATGTGTGGTACCTTTGAAAAAGGAGTTCGGAAAGGATCACAAGCACCCTATCTGCCATACAACTATACAAGGGGTTGAAACGAAGAGGGTTAACCTTCCTTGCGGGATGATGGGGACACCCAATGGGAGATGCCTGAGATGGATGCTGTGGTACTGGAGGAATTCAAGAGTGTGACGCATAACATTGTTGAGCTGCCGAAGGAACTGCCTCCTAAGAGAGAAGTGGACCATGAGATTAAGTTGGTCCCAAACGCCAATCCACCTGCTATGGTCCTCTACCGCATGTCCCCTCTTAAGCTAGCAGAGTTAAGGAAACAGTTGAAGGATTTGCTTAATACTGGTTACATCAGACCCTCTAACTCTCTGTTTGGTGCACCGGTACTGGTCCAGAAGAAACATGACAAGTTCCTAAGGACGTGCGTGGACTATCGGACCTTGAATAAACTAACGGTGAAGAACAAGTACCCCATACCACTGATTATTAACTTGTTCAATCAGTTTCGAGGTGCGCGATGGTTTTCCAAGTTGGACCTCAGGTCGGGGTACTGACAAGTACGTATTACGGAAGGTGACGAATACAAGATGGCGTGCATGACTCGATACGACACATATGAGTTCCTCGTTATGCCTTTTGGGTTGACTAATGTTCCAACAACTTTCTACAGGTTGATGAACAAGGTACTCCGAGAGTTCCTAATCCATATCAATGTGTCGTTGGCTTGTGGGGATATCAGATTATATCACATCTAGATGAGTCAAAGATCCAAGCCATTGTAGAGTAGGAACCCCCTACCAAGGTGATAGAACTACGGTCGTTCTTTGGGTTGACAAACTATTACCGAAAATTCGTGCGAGACTACTCCAATATTACAACGCCTCTCACGAAGCCGCTAAAGAAAGAGAAGGCATGGGAATGGGACAAGGAGTGCCAACAAGATTTTGAAAAACTGAAAGAAGCCATGACCCAAGAGCCGGTACTCGCCTTACCAGACTACTCAAAGGCTTTCAAAGAGGAGATAGACACATCTGACTTTGTTATTGGTTGGGTATTGATGCAAAAAGATTGACATCTAGTGGCTACGAGTCGAGGAAGCTTAACGAGACGGAGAGGCGATATACGGTGCAGGAAAAGGAGATGACGGCAGTGGTCCATTGCCTAAGGACATGGAGGCACTTCTTATTGGGGTCTCGTTTCACGGTACGAACGGATAATATTACCACAAGTTACTTCCAATTCCAAAATAAGCTCTCTCCCAAGCAGGCTAGGTGGCAAGATTTTTTGGCAGAGTTTGACTATATACTGGAGTACAAGCTTAGATAAGTCAACTCAGCTGCTGATGCCCAGAGTAGGAAGGTGATACTTGCTGCCATTAGCCAACTTAAGAATTCATTGCTCGATAGGATCAATGAGGGATTGAAGCACGATGTAGCTGCTAAGAGCCTCCTTGAGTATGCCAAAGAGGGAAAGACTCGAAGGTTTTGGACTGAACAAGAGTCACTTTGCACAAAAGGGCGACGTATCTATGTACTACATCATGGAAACTTGAGGCGAAAATTAATGGAGTGCCATGATTTGTATATCGAAGTGGGCTGGGCACCTAGGGATACACTGTACCTTGGCACTGATGCAGGAAAGATACTATTGGCCTCGGATGAGAGATGACGTGGAACTTATGTTTGAGCCTAATTGGTGTGTCAACAAGACAATGTCGAGCAGTCAAAAGCGGTGGATTTATTAGAGCCTTTGCCCATTCCCTAGAGACCATGGAAAAGCGTCTCAATGGACCTTATAGTTGGCCTGCCAAAATTCAAGGGATGCCAAACCATCATGGTATGGTAGACAAGTTCTCGAAATATGGAACCTTCATAGCCGTTTCTAAGGATTGTCCAGCTAAAAAAATTTCTCGGTTATTCATGAAGCATATTGTGAAATATTGGGGAGTGCCACAAACAATTGTAAGCGATTGAGATCCTCGATTCACTGAGAAGTTCTGGATAAAGTTGTTTGAATTGTTGGGTTTGAAACTTAACAATGTTGACAAGTTCACATCCTCAATCCAATGGGCAGACGGAGCAAGTGAATGCGCGTACTAGAGTTATACTTGAAGCACTATGTGAGCTCAACCTAACGAAATTGGGTAAGGTTGCTTGATGTTGCCCAATTCTCTTTTAACTTACAGGTAAACGAGTCAACCTGTGAAGAGTTCCCTTTGAGATAGTAATGGAACAACAACCACTCACTTCTAACCTTTGTGGCGAGACATAGAGGCAGTAACCTGCAGCATATGAACTTGTTAAGACATGGCAAGAGGAGACAAATTTGGCAAGGGCATCCGTACACAAGGCTGCTAAGAAGATGAAGAAGTGGGCCGATGAGAAAAGACGATTCCTTGAGTTTGAGGAAGGCTAACTTGTGTTAGTCAAGATGCACTATATACTTAGATACCGGAAGGTGCACAAGGGACTATTTAAAAGGTACGAGGGATCCTTCAAGGTACTGAGATAGGTAGGAAAAGTGGCATACAAGATGGAATTCCCTCCAAAATTAAAACTCCATCTGGTGTTACATGTGAGCTTGCTGAAACCTTACCATGAGGACGAGCAAAGATCTTAGTCGCGGACTGTCATAGAGAGCATCTATGGGAGCAAAGACCTCTTACGATTGCGAGGTGGACTGCATTCCAAAGGTACGAGAGGTACGGAAAAGGTATTGCAAGCTCAGGATTGAGTACAAAGTATGATGGAAAGGTTTGTTAAAGAGCAAAGGTAGTTGGGAATCGGCCGAGACACTTTGGTAGTTCAAAAAATAGATTGATGCATTCTATATCGCCAAAAGCCAACGAGGACTTTGCCAGAATAGGTGGGGGAAAATGCACGGTCCGCTCGTCCAGACGAAGAGGTTCACCTAAAGGATTGTCCAGACTCTCCTTCAGAAGATTATGTAACATTCTAGAGTCCTATAGAATTTCCTAGAATGGTCTTGGATTCCCTAGAATATTCTAGGTGGCTTAAAATGTTCTCTAGAAGGTTGTAGAATTGTAATTAATGTAGTAGGTTCTAGAATACACTCTTGTAACTATATAAAGGGGCTAACTAATCATTTGTAATATACCTCACTGTTTGATAAATCAGATGTGTATAGAGTTCTTATTCTCTCTTCTTTTGTAGTCAGTGTGAGGAAAGGATGACTTAGGGTGCAAACCTAAGTGCCGCACAGGTTGGAAACACTAGAAAGAGTAAGCCTGTGACACATGGCTTTAGCAAGCCAGTGATGCCCAAACATGATTTTGAGCATTTTTAGTGTTTCGGGTGTTCATTTTGGCCCCGTAAGAATGAGTTTTGAAACTTATTCATATCCTTACACTTTGTAATATTTAGAAACTATAAATAAGGGTCTTTATGAATTCAAAATCACATTCCCTTTCGGGTTCCCTTTAGGGGTTACACAATTAGATGTGGTTAAGAGACTTTTTCTTCAGATGAATTTAGAGAAGTTCAAAATAAACAATCTTGGATCTATAACTTGTGATTCTTCATTTAAAAAGCATTTTAAAACCTTTTTAAAGCATTCATATGTTATTTAATTCTTGTTTTATCGGTATTTTTATCGTTTAATGCTGTCTAGGATTTACATAATTTTTCTTACTTTCAAATCTAATGCTTTCTTTAATTGCTTGTGTAGATTAATGTGTAGAGTAGTTTAATTATTTTACATATTAATTCTAGTTTTATCTCTTAGATTAATTTTAATTAAATTTCTTTCATAATAATTTCTTTTAATAGGGTTTGAGTCAAATAACTGATACTTGTTAAATCAATCCTTGTGAATTCAACCCTTACTTCCACTATATACTATTGATTTCATATCAATCCTTGTGAATTCAACCCTTACTTCCACTATATACTATTGATTTCATATATTTACGATACGTTATCTAGCTAATAGTTGGATTAAGAAATTATAAATTTATAACTAGATATCTTACATATTAATGGTGTACTAAAATATAAACTATGTAAGCCCTATTGTAGAACTTACGGGGCTCATATATGGACCCATATTTTTTGTGTCTTAATTCACTATATATGGACCCAATTCACCCGAGTCTCATCCGTAGTTATTACACCCAGAGCAGTTAATGCATCACTTAGTAAGCAGTTAATGCATCACTTAGTTAAACCTACGAGATCCATATTACAATAAAATATTGTAACTAAATTCAACATTTTATTATTATTATTTTTTGATATAAAATACAAATATACTAGTATTAGGAAATCACAAAATATAACATGTTAAAAATAAGATATTCGATATGTCTCATGTTATGTCATTTTATTTGCAGAGCTTATATCTCACTTTTTGACATTTGAGTTGTAAAAATGTCATGAATTCCTATAAATATTTAATTAGGACCTGGACTTAACCTTGGTGAAATTAAATAAAAATGCTTGAAATATAAGAAATTTTATCACGTTGCAGAATTGATGTTGATCTTAAGCATAGCTTTACATTTTAAGTCTAATTTGCTGCTAAATTGTTTCTACTCTCATCATATGGATGCCAGATGTAGAAAAGATGTAGAGTAGCAGTGAAATAGCAATAGAACCTTAAAAAGTTGGAATTTTGCATAGTCATTGAAAGCAAATCTAGTGAAGCTTGCTCCCAACTTCTCTAAGGACACCTTCAGGAATTTCCATTTGGCTGGGATGCTTCTTGCTTTGCTCGTCATTCCCAACTGCTATTTCCGCACTTCGGCCCATCTATTCTAGACCCCATATGCGAATGGTGCGATCATCACTCCCAGAAGCCAACATGTGAGGATTCTTAGGATTCCAACTGACACAGTTAACAGTTCTAGTGTGCCCGGGAAGAGTACCAAGAAGTGTGCCAGTAGTTCTATGCCATATATAGACCTGCAAGCAGGAAAACAATTAGCATGCTGATACAAGAAACTTCAGTAACCAGGGATGCTTTTCATTTTACACATTAAATGTGCAAAGCAGCAATTTCAATCACAGAATAAACACTTCTTTTAGGAAAAATGTGTGTAACTATGCACATAATCCAGCAGGATTTATATCCTATTCTGGCACAAAAATCTTTTTAACATCTCAAAGTTACCATAAAATACAGAAACCATCTTGTATAGAGAAATGTTTCAAGCAAGAATCAGAAAAAAGGGTGTGATGAATCATAACCTTTTAGTGTCTCAATTGTTTAAATGTGTTAAGCGAAACAAGGAAGAAACAAAAAAAGTTGGCAGTAAAATGACAGCTCATAGACACACAATTACAAGCATCCACAGGGAAATATCTATGTTAATTTTGGGCTATCCATACAAAAAGGGGTGGGTCAAAATGTCCTTGTATGCCTAGGAAAACCAAATAGGGATTAACAAACAAAGATGAACACCTACAGGACTCAGCCTTGCACGATGGGCAATGATATTGCCACATCTCAATTTGAGTAAACGGCAAAATTACCCTTTCCTTAGACTTAACCCAAATTTTGTCTGCAAAATCAGTTCTAGTTCTTTCACTTCATAGTTAAACCAAAATTTCGGCAAGAGTGTTCATTCGAACAGTGTTCGATTTTTATACTTGTTCAACTTAACTTGTATAGTTATTTGATTTAAAAATATCTAGATGTGTATAAGAGACAGGACTTACCGGTCGAATAAGTCGAATTTAAACGATTCAACTTTAATTGATTTTGGGTTTGAATTTGTGGAATGACTGAAATCTTCTTCCATTCCATATTCTAACATTAAAATTTAGTACATTATCCCACAAATTTCATATCATTCCACAAATTCAAAATATCACATAAAAGAATACAAGATAATACAAGTTCCACAAATTTAAAATATAAGTTCGTAGATAATAAAAAAATACATAACAAAATTATAATAACATCATTCAACAAAGCAAGCTTCATGTGACGATTAGTCCATTCTTCACAAATCTTAATATATGAATGTGTATTAGTGTGTATATTATATATACATATTAAAATTGATTTACAAAGTTAGAAATTCAAAACACTTACCAAAATCAATTCTTATAGAAAAATCTTATTAAATCACCAACCCTTATTAAGTTATATCCTATAATATCTATATAGGAATATATATATATATATATATATATATATGATTACCTAATTTTATCTATACTAATAGTAAGTTAGTAATGCATTTAATACTTGTTAATAGTAAAAATATTATACTAATAAGTTATGTAATATAACTATAAGTGTATAAACTATAACGTTATGTAAAACATATTTTTATTACAATTATAAGTTACAAATCTTAGTATGAATATAAGAACATGTATATATAGATATATTATACAAAGATATTTTAATAAATATTTAAATATATCTAATTACTTAACTCTAGCATCTATATGTATTAAAAGGAAATTAGTAGTTATTCATTTAATAGTTATTGAAACAAAAGTGTTATATTAATAAGTTGTACACTTATATTAATGTATAAATACATAAATTGTACATAACTCCAATTCAATTATACAAATCTATTTCATTTATAAGAAATTTAAGATTAAAATTCCAGCACAGGTTAATAACATATTCAATTATTAAGAATTAAGAATATTATTGACTAAAATATTATGTACATAATACATTAATATATTATCTATATGTGTAGATCAGACAATTATATATAATATATTAATGTACTTATTCTACATAAATATTTTAGTCAAAATACAAGGAAAATTATACAGGATCTAAATTTAGGGGATAAGAGACAGTTCGGTATAGTCTGTCTCTTATACACATCTAGATGTGTATAAGAGACAGGTTTCCCACCTTTTTTATTAATGTTCCCATCCGAAAATGCATTTCTTGTAATAATGTAAATATTAGATTTATTTTAGAACAATTTGACTGACTTTTGAAGTCCCCTAAATTTGGGTCCTCCTCAATTTTCCTTGCTTTTTCACAAATTATTTATTTTCCCACTGGGAAGGGAAAAGAAGGGGTGGGAGATTAAAGTTTGAAGAAATGGGCTCAATTTGGGGGGAAATTCTTACCATGTTGTCTACTGAAAAGAGAGAGGGAGAGCAAATGTGTCTAATGGTGGCTATTATTCAAAAACTAGAAGGGGAATCTAACAAACAAAAAATAATGTTGTCATCATCAACAATATCATCTCAAAGTAGTATAACAAGAGATTACCTGTGAATCCTCACTTCCGCTTGCAACAAATGCCTGTTGAACTCCACCCAAACAAGATCTGATGATAAACCTGCAACGTTTATAACCTTTGAAGGTGGCAACCATGCGTGGGTCTTTCTCTATATCCCAGAGATGGATTTCCTCGTTCATGAGATTAACTAACAAGAATTTATTGTCTTCAGAAACCGAGAATGAAGTTATTACTGGAACCTCATCAATAGCAGTACTCCAAACATTTGTGTGCCTATTAAGCAGAAGAATGTTACTATCTGTACAAATGCATATGAATTGATCACCAATTGTCACCATTTCAGATACATTGGCAGTCAATTCTTTACATGCCCAAGATTGACACTCTGCCCCATCCACCTCCCACAAGCATATGCTCCCGTTCATCATGCCACAAACTATATACTTCCCATCAGGTAACCATCCACATGATATCATGCCAATCCCAGGTTTTTGATAAACATGAAGACATTGACCAGATTCAACATCCCATCGTCTCACAGTTTCGTTCATTCCACATGTGAGGAGTTGATTATCATCAGGGCTCCAAGAGGTTCTTAATACTGGACTATCGTGCTGATTTAATCTATGTTTTGATGATATTTGACCGCCTTTCACCTGTAAATTTAGGAATTTCTCATCATTTATGGTATGATAGATCTAGTTAACAATACATAGCTTGATATATGTGTCCTTAAGAATTCTTACAATAAAGAAGACCAGAACATAATAAGAAAATCATAAAAAATAGTCACTTTAACCCACAATTGTTAACCAAAAGAACAGAAAGGGAAACAGTAACAAGTCTGTTCTAATAATCTAGAACAACTTATTTCAATAAGTGAAAACGACAATAAATCCACACTTGTGAACTTCTTTGCCCAAAGAGTAAGTAGTTCACTGCAACAAAGGTTTGTTTTCTCTTATACATTCCATTTGAGTGAATTTTATGGATCTTTGGTGAAAGAATGCTAGAACCCACCTGTCAATAAAGTAATCTTATTAGTTGTAATACCCACTATTTTTATTTTATTTATTTAAAAAAAAATACTTAAATCTACTATAAGATAAAATCGTGTAAGGATCCTCAGGAATGAAATAACTAGAACAATACTATCTTACCTTTAGTATAATTATTTTGGTAGTACATATATGCAAATAACTATACACATAACGATTAGCCTATATATATACACTATAGAGTAGAGTATCTGATTCTTTTTTACGTAACACAAACGTTGAAGAGAATTTCAGCCATATTAGATATTAGTCTTCTTATTTAGTCTTAATTAATTATTTTCGTTTTTAATTTTAGGAAAATTAAATGTTTAATTATTTTGAATATTAGTTATTCACTTTATTAGATTATTTGTTTAGGAAGTTAGTTCAATTAATGTAAAAGTTACTATTACCAGTTAATTTATAAAATTATTTCTTGAGTCTGTTCATTAAAATCAAATTTGTGTATCTGGAAATTATATTTTTTTCTGAAATTATAATAGTATTTTATTATTGCTGGAATTTTATTTTTATTTTTTAAAAAAAAGAAAGAATTATCTGATCGGAGAGATAGAAAGTTTCTCTAGGCCAGATGAATTTGAGTAAAAAACTTGATTTAAATTTATTTTTATTTTTTATTTTTTATTCTAATCTAAATCAAATCCCTGTCTCTTATACACATCATAACGTTATAGTTTATATAAAATAGTTATATAACATAACCATTACCTAAAAAAGTTTTGTAAAAATTTTACAAAGGCCTAGAGAAACTTTTATAGCGATAGATTAAGTCCTTTTGAGGTTCTGAAATTATAGATAAGCCCAAATTATTTTTCAAAGTACTTCATCAGTCCATGAAATTACCAAAAGGCCCTTAAAGTTTGTTAATATTTCACATAGGCCATGAAATTTCTATAAATGACAAATTGACCATTAAAAGTTTAAATAAAGTTCATAATATTTAACCCCAAAATGTTTTATAGAATATATAGAGACCCCTAATGACTATGTGAAATGACCAAAATATCCTCGAGTGTTTTAAAAGTTACATAAAAACCCAAATTAGTTTTCTAAAGTTACGAAAAGACCCCGAATAGATTTCTAAGTCTGTATATATGATGTGTATAATGACAGAAGGTAGCTACAAATGGAGTCCAAAAAGTTTTTCAAATATTATAGATGAGTTTTCTTACTCATGGTAAGTCTTATAAGGTTATAAAAATGACCTCAAAGTACCTTTTTACTACAAGAGAACTATATGATATTATAGTAAATATTATTTGTGAATATTAGGACAATTATAGATGTATGGAAAGATTGAGTATTTAGGGAATTGTTATAGGATATTTAAGTAAATGCCAAGTATGTACTAAGTGATAGAAACGTGAAATTTGATAGGAAATACTGAAAATGAGCAAGTACAAGCTGTAACGTGATTCTTTGGCATATCGAGGTAGGTGGTGGCTTTACCCTCTGATTTATAAATTGTTTTACGAACCTATATGTTTTCTTAAATGGTTTTATGAACTTGCATGTTTTTCTAATTTGTTTTATGAAATGTGTTTTACAAAATGATTATTTGATTATGAAAATCTGGATCATGTATGGCTATTGACTTGTTTGATTTTCAAATTATAAAAAAAGTGATATATGGATGATTTTTGATATGTATGAAATGCATGTGACGGATGGGTAAACATTAATAAACAAAGGCTCTAAACAGAAATGAAATAGTCGGTAGGGATTATAGTCCTGATTTATACTAATATACTGGTATCCTGATAAACGATAAACGATATACAATAGGTCAAGTGATTCCATGAAAACTTCTTAACAACATTTTCTAGTGAGATTCATAACTAAGATGAGTACTTAGAGCCGATGAAGACATATGTTGTTTTGAGCCTCTAGGAAAATGTACATGATTTGGAAATGAATTTGTGATATGTCATAAATTATTTGAAAAGCTATATAATTGATACAGATAAATAATACATGAATTTTGAAATGCAAGTTAAATTACGTGACTATATGTAATGAATATGACATATGATTTAAAAAAGTGATTTTGATAAAAGCATATGCCTGTGATAGTATGACTTGTCTTTGCGAAATGTATATGTATGTAACTGCATGATCCAGCAGGGTGTAAGTGCTATTTACCAGACGGCTTGTCGCACACCCCATTCCTTATATTTTTGTACAAACAACAAATACGAGTAGTCATTACAAAAGATGAAGAATAGATGCACTTGGACAAAGAAGATTGTTATTTAGTAACAAGATTTTACTATAGTTATCTGACTTTGCATAGTCCATCCACTAGAATAAATAGACCATGTGTGCTCGTGACACTATATTTTTATTTATTTTAGGATTTATTATTTGAATAAGTACTACATTAAATTAGATATCATTTGTGAGCAGATATTTTCGTTGCATAATTTATATTTGAAGTTATTATATATGAATTGATGATGTCCTGTATTCGTGGGAGTACGGTCTCATAGATACGGCGAATGACACGTGCCTGATAAGTGCGGGTCAAGACGTGACACTAGTGGTTTAGGCACACATAAAAAATGCTATCAACAGAAACTATTGTACCTATATCTAGCTAATTACTACTCATTGTGCAGACTGAAAAGACGTTAAATTATAGTAAGAAAAATGATAAATACTTGAATAGATTAGCGACAAAAACAGAGTGACAGTATTAGGAGTCAATTGAAACAAAGCCTTGTTCATTAATAACTGTTGAAAATGTAGCTCCTGATCCATCATATAAGCACTAAAAAATCTTTGATAGGAATCATTGAGTATTCTTTAAATATTGGCACGATATTGCATGTCAACATGCAGTAATCTCAAGTTTATGAGCTGGACAAAACAACCTGGACTAGAATATTGCTCAAAGAAACACGACAGTTAATTGACTTGAAATGATGGGGGAAATTTTGGACGTAGATGCCCTGATCCGTGCCGAGAAAACTGAGGAGATCAAACATTTGAGGGGAATAAAAGCTCTTAAGTATGTCATATCTTCATGGAAATGATTCAATAGTTGAAAAATGCAATAAAAACTTCAAACACAGAAAGATATGCGGGGTGAAAAAATTAATCTTGCTGGAAATCGAGAAACCTTGTACTAAATTCTGTAATGTACGTAAGAGAATGAAATACATGTGAAAACTCACATGCACAAAGAGAATCTAGATGAAACACTCCCACAAACCAGCATGCTATGTAATCCTTTTCATTTCTAAGGTGTAGGAGGGTGGGATTATGGTAATTTAGAAGCAGAAGTTACTTCCCATAATTTTTGCAGACTTATCATAGGACGATGAATTTCAAATATTTCCCATTATGTTAGAATTGCAAAAACTTTTTCCTCCCCTTTATGTTATAAATTACCTACATTATTTAAGTGAATAATGAAGCACCCCATTTAAATATTTCTAAAATTACAGGGTAAACATCATTGCATCAGATAGATCTTTTACATATTAGACATGGGAACGGATATTACAAAATGCTGCAAAACTGAGAACCTGCAAAAACTGTTCTGTCCAGAGTTAATAACAATGTTATACAGTTAGAATAAGAACAAAAAGAACATCATATCAGATTTGGAACCAAAACAAGAAGTATTCCTGCCAAAGTTGCTCCATCAAATAATGTCATCTACCAAATGATCCACACTGGTAAAAGAAGATAAATCTCCAAATCTTCTTCCATAAACAGGAAATAATATATTGTGCCAACCCCCTTTTCTTAAGTTTATCTTTCTATTCTCATTAAAAGTCCTCCTACAACTAATATTTAGGTACTTTTAGCTACTAACAATTTACTGACACAGTCACCAAGGGTAACATTCTGAAAGAACCCTACTGCTTAAATCATAAACTTCTAGGTTAACCAGATCATCTGAACATTTCCCTTGTTTTTGACTTTTGACTTGTATAATTTGATCCTTGATAGAACGCCTTCACTAGCTCCTTACCAGTATGTTCCCTCATCTATATGTTATCAAATGGAAGTATTTACTTGGACCCATAGCCAATTAAGTGTCAGGTCTTTCAAGTTCTATGCTTCTTAGAATATGGTGTTACTCTTTCATTCACACAGAGCAGCACAGAAGTATAAGACAACACCCCGGAGAGAGAGATAACATAGGGGCTGGTGTTAGTCTCATTCCCCATCTTGCAAAGGTAGAGAGATAACAAAGATTAAAGGATTTTATACCAATAAAATTTATCAGTTGTATGGAGTCAGAAACTGATACTAATACTACATGGATTCACCAATAAAATTGAGTAAGAAACTGATACTAATACTACATGGATTCACCAATCAACCCTCGGAGAAGTATATAAAGTATCAACATTAACTACATATCAAATTGTACCAGAATCTTACTAGGCCGCTAAAGATTTCACATTTTGGACTTGAAAAATTAAGATCTAGTGCCCTCTAATATCCAATTCAGGAAGCATGAGCCAATAAAGACATGTTTAACAAATTACAAGGAAAGGTTATAACACTAGTTTTGGATCTGCAAAAGGTCAATTCATGGATAGAGAGGGTAACAAAAGCATGCGTCAACTTACAAGAAAGACTTTAAATTAGAAAGAAGAAAAATCAAGGTTTCAAGCAAAAGGAAAGAGGTGTCCAGAAAAGTATCCTATCAACACAATATCATATGAAAGTGATAGAGATAAAAACATAATAAGCTTTATCTCTGTTATTGGAGAAAAGCAAAATAAAACATCAACAAGATGAGAAGGGATCCCAAAAGCATTTCTAACCTGCTTCGTTGTGTAAGGAATCTGGTCTCTTTCACACTTGTGATCCAAATACAACGACATATCGTCAGTGTCCAACATCATGTTGTGATAAAGACAAGCATCTCGTTGCACATCAAGAGCCATATCACATCTAGATGTGTATAAGAGACAGCTGAACAGCAGTTGTTACTGGAAGAGACTACGAGCAATTTCTCAACAAAACGTCTCCTCATCTTCAAAATGGATATATCATCCTCATTGCAATTTCCAGGAGGAGTTACTCTAAGCGCATCAATTCTGTCAGGATCAGAGAGGGGCTCGATATCATCTTTGAGAAGTCGCACAGCATCCTCAGTTTTATTTTCTTTCAGGAGCTCCAAAAACTGCTGTTCCAATATCAACAAAGATGCCGACTTCACCATGTTCTCATCTACTAAACCAACCGTATGTAGGGTACACATTAGGTTATGTTTATCTTATACACATCTAGATGTGTATAAGAACTCTGCAGATTCCAATGATATCCCTGAGGCATTCTCTAGACTGGCCCCAATCCTACCATAACCAAGGGTGTACAGAGCCCCTGTAATGATCTTGACAAATTCGTGCTTCTTGATAAGTCCTTTAGTACCCACAGTTTCTCCATCTCCTTGGAAGGATTCTGGCCTATCAATTGAGTGTGCCAAAGAGGCAGATGAGCTGGCTCTGTATTTGATGACACGTCAGTGAGTTCATTTGGACCAGGCTCCATAATATTTGGAAGTTTGGGGGGCGGCCCACTTTCGTACATAGCATCCATAAACTTCCAAATTAATCTCAAGGGTATACTACATTCTTAGACAAGTCAATAGAAAGATAAAGAATGAAGAAAAACGAAGTATGAGTAAAGAAGCCAGCATGTAAATGCAAATCAATCAAGTATCATAGCATGCAAAATCAAGTCGCGAACTGCAAGAGCAACTACATTATGAACTGAACGAAGAATGCATATACACTAAGTGTAAGGTATTTTTCGAATAGTTCAAGAGTGACATTAAATTTCAAATACCTTCTTTTATAATTTTAATTACTAAACTTATTTTTATTTTTAATTTTTGTCCATTCCATTTTCTCTTCATTGTGGGTCTCACAATACTAAAACTTCATTAGGCATATTTTAAAGTACATTACATTATAATTCAATTTTAAACAAAATCAATATTTTGCTTGACCACAAATACTTGTTACGTACACAATTGTTGCAATATTGATAAACTCAAAGATGAAAAACGTTAAAAAAAGTTATATTTCAAAATATTTTTATTTTGTTAATCAAGTACCAAAAAATTGTATTCTAAATCAATAAGGCATGTAAAATGCCTGTGTCCTAGGAAAATATTTTCCTTCTATAAACATTTAAGATCCAACCAAATGGACCAGAATTATCTTTTTTTTACTAATTAAAAAAAAAAAAAAAATTCACTGATAGGAATACACGAGTAAAAAGCGAAGTTAACTAATCCAATTTCGGTAGTCATGGAACAAATTAGTAATATAAAAACAAGTATGATTAGAAAATTACCTAATACTTAATAAATGGGGAATTCTACCGTTCCTGTTACGGAACTATTCTTTGGTTATAAAAATTTGTACAGTACAAACTTTTTAAACACATGGTATTTACTGTACAAATACTTAAAACACAAGGGAACGGATCCCTAAAATATATCTTAAAATTTTTCTTAAAATAAATGACTAGAATAAAAAAAATATCAAGAAAGTATTACTGTGTAATAAAAGGATTTTAACAACAATATCTAAATCATTTATTCAGAGATATATTCTGAACCAACAATCAATTTCATTAGTCATGCAGCAAAAGGCAAATTACAAAGCATAACAAAAACAATTATCAAGAACCTATATATATAATTCCCTAAATTACACATGAAATTTTCAATATCTGAAATCAATTTCCCTCAAACATAAATCAACAGAGAATAAAGGATAAAAGATAGAAATCAACATCCTTACGACAAAAATAGTAGTACTTACAAAGAAATCCCAAAACACGGTGAAAAGTAGGAATAAATTTGCTGTGCGGAGTAGGCAAGAATTGAAATGCCTTTCCACAAGAAGTACTGCATTATCGTAAGCGTCGAGGTTGAGGAGGCGGGGAGGGAGAAAGTGACTCACTGACTCTTTACAAATCGTGTCAGTGTTCGTATCAGTGGCCACTGCTCTCTGATTTCGGAATAATTTTAAAAAAAAAAAAAAAAAAAAAGATTATAATTCTACCCTACTGTTTAACTTATAAATACTTTACTTCTCTATTATTTTTAACACGTAATTCTCTCCATCTCTCTAATCTTCTCTAATTCTCTCAAATACATATGAATTTTTCAAAATATATCTTACTTTAGTTTTTAATAATTCAATAAATAATATAACAGTATACTTTTTTTTTTTTTTTTTTTTAAAAAGAAAGTTTATAATTGAAATATGAATAAAATATAATTTTTTGTTTCACATCTTAACTCGTGTTAAATTTTTTTTAGTATTATAATTTTTAATTTTTTAAAAAAATTCAAAATCGAAACCGTGATCATAACAAATATAGGGTCAGTTTATTATCTTGTCATATTCATGTCTGACCAATTTGTGTCGGGTTACTGTTTATTATTGACAGAGAATATTAACATATTTGATAAATTAAATATCTTGTTATCATTTGAGTTAGAATCTCAAATTTAATTATTTAATAAGTTAAACAATTATTAATACTAAATTTGTTGACATAGTAATTTTAAACACATATTTAAAATAATTGAAATTTTTTGAATAATATTTAAAATGATTATTATGTTTGATTTATATATTAAATATATTATTCAGAATCTTGAAGTATACTACATTAAATTATAATAAAAAAATTTCAACAATATATGTTCATACAATAATTTAACGGGTTATCGTGTCAATCCATGGGTTGACCCAACCCAATCTATTTAATTTCGTGTCATAAATAGGTTAACCTAATAATGACCCAATAAATTTTAGATCGTGTCATAATTTATTAATATCATATGTGTGTACAGTATTATCATGTGAGAAATTGCACCCTACCAACTACCAACTACTGGAAAGGCCACGTGTGTATGCAAATTTTGGAACATTGTTAAAGAATAAAATATAAAAATTAAAATAAAGTTTATAGACACATATTATTGTTCTTTGTCCTAAAAAAAGTATTTGTAGTTATTACATGTCCCCACATTTGTTAAAATAAATTTGTGAAGGTTACAATTTTGATGGTAGATATTAGGGGTATTAAGAAAAGAGAATAACTAATTTAGTAGATATTCACTAATTTGGTTTCATATCTATCACAATAGATAAATTTGGTCTCTTAACACAATAGATCCAAGGTCTATGACCGAAATCTTGGATAAATTAATAGATCAAATCACGTGATAATCATGTATCCTTAATCAGCAGTAAATAGATAGCGACTCTATTTGTTTATTCATAATTTTCGTCACAAGTATTAAATTGGTTAATTTTTTAAGGATAACAGACCAAATTAGTCTTTTTGATAGATGAAGGACTAAATCAGTCGATACCTTAAAGAGAAATACAACTCAATACACATTTTGATGTAATACTGAATGTTGAGTAATTAATTAAAATCAATAAGAAAACTAAGAAAATCTATTCATTTTACATTTGTGTGTGTTGTATGTGTATACTCACAAAAATAGATCTAATAATACTTTAACGATAAGGAGTACTCCTTCAAGTATGGGATTTTTTTTCTTTCTTTTTTTTTTTTGTAAAATTGTTAAATTATTTATAAACCCTTAACATTAAATCATTGTTGTGGAAGACCTACTAAATATAGTGGGAGGTTTGTGTAATTAAACCTTTCATCTTTACAATTTGTAATTTCTTTTAACACCAAAAACAACTTAATGACAGTTTTACCTTCAACCCTCAAATAGTAGCAAACTGTTTATAGGCAATAAAAAAACATAAATAAATAAATAAAACTAGTTTTTGGGGCCTTACCGCTAATGTTATAAATTCGGATTTAAAGAGATTTCTATTATACACATCTAGATGTGTATAAGAGACAGGTCCTTCCACAACTAGTCTATCCCAGTTGATATGATAAACATAATTTGACCAATTTTTAGTTTCTCCTTCCTTCCCTAGTAGTAGCCTCCCTCCCTCCTCTTATCTATATTTTGTGTTGGTACTTTTCGTTCCCTTTCTTCCTCCAGCAGAGCATTTCTCCAAAGGGGAAAAAATCATGAGTATGGATTCTCCAAAAAGAAGAGAATGGAGAAAAAATAATGCATAAAAATGGAAGGCATGATAAAAAATGTCTTATTTTCACATCCATTGTGTTTTAGAGTATTTTGCATGTTTATTTTCTTTTAAATTCTCTTACTTTGTTTTTTTTCATTCATTCAAGTTTTTTTTTTTATAGGTTAAAAGATGAGGTTATTCTCATACTATTTATTTCATTTTTGTACTTTTCAAATATTCACATTCAAAATGACGTGTTTTCGTACCTTACAAATTCAAAACGTATCATTTTGAACTCTCAACACAATTATAATAATATTTTAACTTGAAATATTCACATGCATATCATATGTTACATTTTTGTAAGAACAAAATTGATAACACAAACCCTAAACACTAGATTTGAAGGTGAAAAAAAAAACATATACACACACACAAACAATCATCCACCACCCAACCAGTCCAAAACCATCCCTCCACCCCTTACCCCTAGAAGGACAAGAGGACAAGTGCATCGGCCACCATTACTAACCTCCAACGATCCCTTTCTTCCTTGTCTTGTGTCTAATTTTATCCCACAGAAATATTATGTCAAATAAAAAATCAAATAAAGGTGCTAGTCAGGATGAATTGTATGATCTAAGAATATGAGAGGAAGTTTTGAAGGTTGAGGAAGTCATCGAATCCAAGAACAAGAAAGTGAGGGGCGCATGAGGTTTAAGGTGTGAGGTGTGAAGGGTAAGGAGTTTAGAGTGATAGAAAGACAAAAGGGCTACAGTATCTGTTGGAAAGAGATGGAGGGTACTATGACTGCGGGAGAAGAAGGAATGAGCTAGGTATAGAGTGGGAATGAGTGAAAGAGGGACTGTGGGGAAGGGATAAGAGCTATAGAGGAGCTAAGAATGAGAGGGAAGAACTATGAGAGGGATGGGGAATGAGATGGGTTGCATGAAGGGGGAAAAGTGGGAGGAAAAATGATACAAGAGGGATATCGGGAGGGATCGAAGGAGCTACGACAGAAAAGAAGGTTGGGACTAAAAGGAGGAAGAGAAAGAGGTTGGAACTGCTAGAGTATGAGTTGCAGAAGGATCTTGTAACGAAGAAGGGAAAATTGGGTGGTGATAATTTGTGGGAATTTTGGATGGTAGGTGAAGGATGTTTTAGGTAGGTATTGATTGTTAAATATTTAAAATTTGTGTCTTGCAAATTTAGTTATTGAACAATGTAACATGTGATGTGCATGGAACTATTTCACGTCAAATTATGACTGTAATTATGTAATTAGGACAAAATCAAAAATTCAAGACCACTTATTAAAATAACGCAATAAAATTATAGTAACTTGCCAACATATTTGATCTTAGATTGACGAATTTTGTCCTTCTTTTATGAATCTAATAATACATATGTGATTTTGTAAATTTGTATGAATGTTTGATTAGAAGTAATAGGAACTAATGTGCATGGTTGATTTTTTTTTTTTTCAATTTTAATATGATTACATCAAAAGCATAAATATTACACCAAAATAAGTTTTCCAATATTAAAAAAAGCATTAATATTTACCAAAAAATAAAGGTGTAGAAGTTGCAATTCTCGATAAATTCTAGAGTAGAAGTGGAACATTTCCTTGCAAATAGTCAGATGCAAATGAAACAATTACAACACGAAATTAAATCTGTCTCTTATACACATCTAGATGTGTATAAGAGACAGAAGTTATACTTCTTCGTCACTTAGATGTGTATAAGCTTTCCCTATAATCTATTGGTCATGGGTTTGAGTCATTAGTGGGTAAATTAGAGGGATGGGATTTTTTAAGATTTTTTTTTTCTTATACACATCTAGATGTGTTAAAGACAATCTAAATGAAAAATTCAAAAAGTTAAAAACATATCTTTTCTTTTCTTTTTTTTTAATGGAAGTTATAGAAAGTTGATGGTTGGTTAAACTATTTTGTAGAAAATTACATAATTACACCAAAATTAATTACTATTATTACTTTATATAATGCATTAGGCTTTTTGGCATATTTCTTGATTTTTGGTATAATTTATCCTTTTTACTCATATTTTCAGATTTGTAACTTCCCACTTCTCATTTCTGACTCCCAATATATCAAGTAACTTCCCAGCAAACCATAAAATTGCACACACAAACCCATAATTTAAATTGTATTTCAGTCATACTTGAAGGCTGTCTCTTATACACATTTGGTATAATTATGCACACACATGAGTGTGCCAATATTGGTTGGGTAATTATATTATATCATGAACATAAATTCCTATGACCCTAATTTAATTTGTATTTTTTATATTTTTGTTCTTTTCAAAAATTTGAAAAATACAAATTAAATTAGGGTCATAGGAATTTATGTTCATGATATAATATAATTAGAGTGTCTGTCTCTTATACACATATATATATATATATATATATATATATATATATATATTAGTATAATTTTCTTTATAACAAACTAAATCATGCCCATAATTTAGTTTGTATTTTAGTTTTAGTCTATTTTTAAAAAAATTTGGTATAAGTATGCACACAAATGAGTGTGCCAATAGGACTAATTGGATAATTATATTATATCATGAACATAAATTCCTATGACCCTAATTTAATTTGTATTTTTTATATTTTTGTTCTTTTTAGGGTCAATTTAAAAAACAATATTGCACACACATAAAGTGTGCCAAGAGGACTAGTTTTTATAACGGAAGAGACTTTTTTTTGAATATATATTTTAGTATAATTTTCTTTAAAAAAAAAAATAATAAATCATGCCCATAATTTTCATAACTTCTCTTCAATTCAATAACTTTTCATAACCCTTTATTTAATAGGGATTATTTTTTTTATTCTTTTTCCATAATTGTGCACACACATAAAGTTTGCTAATAGACTAATTTATTATTATTATTATTATTATTATTATTATTACTACTACTACTACTACTTTTATTGTTATTATTATATTAGTATTTTATATAATAGAAGAGTAATTTTGGTGTAATTATATTTTTAGTGTAAATTCCTACAAAATGGTTTAACTAACTCCTAACTTTCCATAACTTTCCATAATCCCTATTTTAATTTGTATTTTTCAATCAATTTTAAATACAAAAATTGCACGCACATAGAATGTATCAATAGGACTAGTTGCTATCTTATCTTACTATATATAAAGGGAGAGCCCACAATTGGTATGGTGGTCTCTCCTTTTGGTGTCCAATTTAATATTAAATAAGTTAATATTTTAATTTTAATTTTAATTTTTTTTTAAAAAAAATACCAACAAATGACTCATTGAGAAATAGCACACACATAGAGTGTGCAAGAATCACTAATTTTAATAATACATGAGCAATTTGGTGTAATTATCATAATTCTCTTAAGTAACTACCAAATAACTTTCCTTCAACTACCACCAAATAACCTACTAACAAATAATTTTCGTTTACTCACTACCAAAACTTCCATTAACCATCACAAAATTGCACACATGTGGATGTACTTTAGTAATTTTTGGGGTAATCTTCTTTTGAAAAACCACCATGTTGATACAAATTTCCAGAAAGTGTAAGTACCCAGTACAAGATAGCCCAAAATTAGGGTTTAGCACCGCGTGTAGTACTCACACTTGAGATAGACAGAATGGTTGTTTGCAGAACTTTCAAAGCTAAGTTACAATACTAAAGTCAATACCTCTACTAGAGAGAATAATTCAATGATAATTCAAAGTTAAAATAATTAGGAAAGAAATTGATTAATTTGACCTGCTATTTTCATATTATACTTTAGGTCAATAGGTCGGATTGATCTGCGAGTAAAATATTTATTATTTGACCTATTTAGGCATATTTGGACTGCGATGATAAAATTACTAAAATATCCCTAATAATCCCAAACCGAGTAGCCATGCGTAATATTGTCAATGAGTGTACTATTTTTAGCATCATCACACCTTATAATCCTTTAGATCACTTGTATAATCACCCACTAACTACTTATCTCTTCTATTTCCACCACCTATATTTTCTTTTTTATATAGAATTTTACAAAATCGCATTAATTCATAGGGTTTGCCTTTCTCACTAGTGCTAATAAAATAGCATATTGGGAGCTCATATGGGATTTGTTGATTTGAATTTAACAAGTTATGGAATTGCATGTACGGTAACAATCAATGATCAAGTGATAAAAATTATTGATGTATCACTTGATTCGAGAAAAATAGGACGAGATTCGACTAATAGTTTAAAACCAAAATTTGTAATTTAATTTAATTTTGTCACCTAAAATGAATTTCACAAATGGTTCTGATTGTGAAATTTTGTAAATCATTTCCCCAAAAGTTTAACCACCTGACATGATCAAGAGAATTTAGAGACCGATGCATTATACAAAGTAATGACATACCCATTCGAAATTCGAATCCAGAATCGAACTTAATTTTAAGTCCGACACAGAGAGCCTCAACAAAGATTTACTCCAGAATCTCTATATATAATATCCCTGGCCTGTCTTAAATTAATCCACACGTCTCTCATTCTTTACGGCTGAAGAACTCGATCATCAACTCAATTGATCATCTGCTGCATTAACACACAAATGGGGAAGCTGTTTACTGTTACATTAAGTTCTATTGAGGTTGGTGACATGTACTACGCTTGCAGAATCTGCAAAACCCAGATTGCACCATCACACGGACTCTTACCTTCGGTAAGTTATTCAATCGAATTCTTGTTTCTCTTTGCTGTCAATATTTTTCTTTTCCTTTTGTTTTGATCATTATTAACTGCCCCTCTGATCTAGTTAGTTAGTTTCTTGTTTTTAACTTGTATGAATTTCTTTGTTTAGCACTTTCAGATTAATTTCTTGGCCGTTTGCATGCAAGCATCCCAAGATTTAATTGGTCGTTTAAAGAAGTGATTAATTTGTACGTGCTCTGCTTTGCATATATAGCCAGAGATGAATGATTATGGATGACAATCTGGCTTGCGCAGATTCTGTATTTTAGTAGTACATGTCACCAACCCTGTCTCTATGGCTCTATAGTTCATAGTTGGATGTATGAAGTATGAATCTTTAATTACCTGGCAAGATTGATTAACGTATTTTGTCCTAATTAAAACAAATGTAGATTTTAACCATGACCCTTGATTCTCCAAAGATTCTTGTGTTGTTTATAGTCTTCTCGACTGATCACCTCTTCTTGATTTCTTGTTGCAGTACTAATTTTAAGCTAATTTAGATTAGATTGTGTTAATAAATCAAACAACAAAATCAACAAGTACAAAACACATAGTATTTTTACGTCAAAATTTGTTTGATGTGAAAAATAAAAATTATCTAATTCATAAATATTCTATTATCAACGGATTAATGAGTACTGCAAAACGACTCTCCAGTCCTAGAACTCAAACATGTTCTTATTCACTATCAAAATTGAAATAAATAATTTGACAATACACAATAATTCAAATCACAGATATAAAAATTCAATTAATAGACCAAAAAAAAATAGATCTAATTGTATAAAATATAACTCACACTACCAAAAAAATTATATTAAAATTTTATTACAAACGAATTAAAATTTAGAGTCGAATCAAAATATACACCTGCTAATTCGCTTGCTCCCAACGTTTGAGCCGCTACTCTCAAATGAGAAAAAAGTATTCTGATCATCTCAAAACTTACGCTACTGACAATATGTATCCTCTAGTCCTTTTATTCGTTGTGGGCCACGTGCCTTTTTATAATTTCCAAACCCAACTTCACAACTCACACGTTTTTTAACTTTTTATTTTTGGAATTTTTTTTTGTTTGTGGACCCCTCAATTAAGGAGGATCGCACAACATTCCCTTTCTTAGTTTCAAGATTAATAGGGATGATTCATGAGAAATTTTATATTTAAAATATTATAATTTCATTAATTTGAAAATATCACTGATATGATATTTCTCTATGTTTTTCTATAATAAAATTTTTCCATAACTCCTCCATACTGCGATTTCAGTTGGATGAAAATGGCCGCTTGTTGGATGAAAATGGCCTCTTGATAAGAGCAGTGTTCCCCAATCCGTAAGATTATAGGGCTTTAATTCAAAGTTTCAACTCATTAATTATTTGCAAATTATTTAATTTTGTATAATCAGATCCTGGTATATTAATTCTCTTTAACAATTTGATTGCATGCAGTGCAAATGTGTCTCATTCGAATCAGACTGTGAATTTGGACGGTGGTCACAACATCCAAGAATTGTACTGCATTTCTTGTGGCCAGTTCTTGGGCCAGAAATTTGTAAGTTGCTTTACAAGAGTTTATTAATCTTTAATTAAGTTGGGATTTTCCTAATTTTACTTAGCTAATTCTATTTTGGATGGCTGATTCTTGTCATGTACTTAATTAAGCTACAAGTTGGAGCACACAGTTGTACCTGCAGTTGATGTTCATATGGGACATTATCTTCCTCTTCAAGATGGAGCAATGCAATTTCAATTGTAAGTAGTCCTATTATTTATTTGTAATCTTTCTAAGGCTATTGCTAAATCAATGGATTTTATTTGTAATCAAACAACCATTAATTTAATCATCAACAGGAGCAAGCTGCAGCAGTATCGAATGGAACTTCTTGATGGAAATAGCATCTAGATGTGTTATCTTTGTTCCAAACCAGAATCCAAATCTACCGGATATAGTGGAAGTTGGAGCAGAAGAGGACTTTCCTGGCCTACCGATGAATATTGTTGACTACCAAGTCCAGGAGGCAGATGAGCAAGCGGCTGCTGCGGACCAGCTGGAGGGACTTCTCGATGATGATCATCATCATCATCAGCAAGAACAGCAAGAAGCTCATCACCAACAACATGTGGAAGGAGCTCATGAAGTTGAGCATATGCAAGAAGATAACCAAGCTGAAGATGTTCTTGCTGAGGACAAGTTGAGGCTGCTGTTTGGTTCCACTTGGAGTTACTTTTTGGTGATGTATAACGAGCAAGAGGAAGGTGAACAAGCTTATGATCTGCAATATGTGGAAGAGCAACTGCAAGAAGATACCCAAGCTGTAGATGTTGTGGCTGTGAACATTGATGTTCAGCCACAAGATGAAGAAGCCCACCATGAAGAAGCTCATCAAGCTGAGCATCTGCAGCTGGAGGAAGAAGGGTACGAAGCTGAAAATGTTGCTGCTGCAACCATTGGGGAAGTTCGCGATGGTGATACGCCACAAGATGAAGAGAATGATTTTTATGCCCCAAATTGCTGCTGCTGCTGTTGCTAGACTGAATACTATACGTAATTTATATTAACAGATCGATGTTCACTGAAATAGTATACATAATTCATATTAACAGATGTTTTTGGTAGCAGTAGTGCAGTACTAAAACACATTTGCAGAAGCCATCTTTTGTTTTGTCCTGTTATCCCCCTTTGGTATCTCATTATAAAAGAAACAACGTCTTTTGTGATTTTACATGTCATTATACAGTATATTAGTATCTTTTAAGATGTAGAATAATGATCTATAATTTGGTGAAAGCACAAAGAGTACAAATTATACATCTGTTCAAAGTCTGCAATCTGTATTGAATACCATTTATCCAGTTTACACTTTCAATTTTCCAAGTTTTAGTTAGTTCTTTTCCAGGACGCAGGTGCAATCTGTATTGAATAACATTTATTGGGAGTTTGGACAAGATTTCTCTGCCTTGATGAGTTGATTCTTTATTAATTTAATTACTTTACTCATTGATTTATGTAAATGTTTCAGTATCTGTGAATCAAATAAGCAGATTGGATATCCCATGACCAGCTTTTGATTAGCATCACTATTCTAAGAATCATCTTCCACAACACAGTTGTTTGATAATTACTACTTTTTATCAGAATGGCAGTTCCTGTGACCAAACAAGGCTTTCCAAGATGAAAAACTTTACTACCACATTTCTTGGAACCACCTAGCTATCAAGTGAAGTATTTTCACTTGAATTTGCAAATTTTACTAAGAGTTTTCTTACTATTCTCCCTTCAGTCCCTTGAAGCCTATAACCAAGGTGGAAGCTATTTTTCTTGATAGCCTTCCATTTCTAAGTTGGTCCAATTGGTATATTGATCATATGAGACCTCATATCCGTTGGTATATAGTGAGTATTTCAAAAGATTTTCTATCCCACATTAGAAAATTATTGAGTCTTACTTCATCTTATATTAATTGATACCTTAGTGGGTTTGTGATGATAAGATAACTAGTGGTGGGGTCGCGTGCATGTGAGGACGGACGAGTTGGGCCAATCCAAGTTCAAACTGACCGATTCAAGTATTCTATTACCGTCATAATTAATCCAACAATCTAAAGAAAGTATGGCCTCCACCGTCATAATTTATCCAACAATCTAAAGAAAGTATGGCCTCCAACTCGTTCCTCCAAATAATGTTCAATTTTCGCAATCTGCTACTGTACCTGCATCATCAACAGCTGCTCCTATCACCCTTCCAGTTGCCAATACACATCTTGATATGTATCCAAAATTGAAACCTTCCCAAACAAAAATTTTAAATGGTGACAAGAATGTGTGTTTTCATTGCTTGATGTCCATGGAGCTGCACATGCAATACTCCATCCACAGCCTAGTCCAGATCATGATGTCAAGACACAAGAAGCATGGCAACATTTCTAATGAATTGTTCGATGTGTACTGTAGTTATAAGGAAGCAAAACCTATTTGAGAAGCATTAATTAAAAAACTTACTGCTAAAGATGCTACCAAGCAAAATTTTGTGGTAGGAAAATGTTATCAATAGCAAATGATTGACGAGAAGGAAATAAAGGTCCAGACCAACAAATACCAAAATCTACTCAAAGATTTAGAAAACTAAAGAGATTTTGCTACCAGAGAAGTTTGTTGTTGGAGTGCTTTTATTGACAAACTTCCAGACTCGTGGAATGACTATAAAAACAGCTTGAAGTACAACTGCAGAAAGCCTTTACTGTTAAAGAGCTAATGACATACATCCTGATTGAAAACACCAACAGAAAGGAGTCTACTAAGGAGATAGCCCTCAAAGCAAACCTGATACAAAGCAATAATAAGAGATACGAAAATATACCCAAAAACTACAAGCCCAATAATCCGAACTTTAAGAAAAAAAAAGGCAATTGTTTTGTTTATGGGAGACCAAGTCATCATGCGGCTCAGTACAGGTATAGAAAGAAAAATGACAAAGCAAAGGTTAATCCTCCTAAGACTAACCTAGCCGAGGGGATGAAATTATTGCTGCAATCATTTCTCAAGTGAACATTACAGCAAATGTGAAAGAATGGGTGGTAGATTCTGGAGTTACTTGGCACATTTTAGCAAATCAAGAAGCATTTACCTCTTATACTCCAATAGGGGATGACGAGGAAGTGTATACCTTATAGACTTAAGATCTGCCAAGGGTCTTGGATAAGGGCAAAGTGCTCTTGAAACTTATTTCAAGAGATAAAAACTTTAGCCCTCAAGAATGTGTTGCATGTTCCAACTATTAGGACAAATCTGATTTCTTATAGCACATTTAGGAACATTTGTCTTGAAATGTAGATTTGTATCCGAAGATAGTCAAGTTGTACTGCATTTATACATCTAGACTATTGTATTGGGACTCTTTGTACTAAACATTTCCAATGTCACTAATGAAAATGCATCTTCTTCTACTTATAATATTCATTTATTTTCTTTATAGCATGCTAGACAAGGACATGTTAATGTTACATATATAAAGAAAATGCAATCTCTAAACTTAATATCTGGATTAGATTCAACTAGTATTGATAAATGTGAAATATGTGCCGAAGCTAAAATTACTACAAAATTTATTTTTCTGTAAATAGAGAAACTAAATTATTGTCTTTAATTCACATTGATTTAGGTGATTTAAAACAAATTATGTCTAGAGGTGGTAAAAAATATTATGTGACTTAATTGATGATTTTTCTAAATTGTAATAAGTTCTACATACTTAGAAATAAAGATGATACTGTATTTATGCCTATTTTCCTATATCAAAGAGGTTGTAAATACCTTACTAAAAAATAAATATTCTTACATTAGATAGAGTAGGAATGTATTTATCTTTGAACTGATTTTTGTGAAAAAGATGACATAATTCATGACATAACACCTTATGCGCTGAAAGGAAAAATAGAATACTAAAAGAAATGATAAACTCTATGTTAGTTAGTTCTCAAGCACCTCCTACTAGAAAACATATTTTAACATTTTTGCCAAAAATCTTCGCTAATCGATTTAGCGACAGATTTTCCAACAAAAAAAATTCGTGGGAATATTACTTGTTGGCAAAATTTAGGAACCAATTTACTAATGGAAATTTACCAACAAATATTTCCATTGGAAAATCTATTGCTAAATTTGGTACATTATAATATTTTAAAGCAGTTCAGCGACAGATTTTTCAATTACTATTTAGTGCAACTGAAAAATCCGTCACTAAGTGCCAAATTAACAAGGGATATATTCTTTGAAAAAATATATTTTAAAAATAAAAAAACGTAGCTACAAATATTTCATCACCATTTTTAGTAACCGAAAAATCTGTCACTAAGTGCCAAACGGAAACATCTGTCGCTAATTTTAAAATATTATAAAATAAAAATATTGATACCATTAAATTCTAAACTTGCCAACAACAACCAAACATAAACCAAATACTATCCAGACATTATGCATTCAAATATATCTACAATCACTATAAAGTAACGACATTAATAAGAAATGTACCATAAAACGAAATCTCTACAACCAAAATAAATGTACCAAAATACAAGTCAATAAGTACAAAGTTTATGAACTAGTATTCAATAATAATGTGTAGATATTACTCATCCTCACTCTCTGATACCTAAAAGATTATTATTACATTCTTCCCCTTTTCAACATATACATACACGTAGAATGGAGCTTGGGAGTAGTATAAGGGAACCCAACGGGCTTAAGGTTACCAAGGGGAGGAGAAGGCTTGGGGATATAAAGCATGAGAAGAGTACCATCTTGGATTGGTCCAGGTCTGATGGAAGCCTTTGAACCAGGAACTGGATCGATTGGCCGATAATCTTCAAGTTTTGCATGACCTGATTCATCCTTATCAGTAATTGCAATGTACTCCTGCATTTTGGAAAATGACAGCAAGCTTGAATTCATACTAGTTACAAATCAATTATCTCCCTAGCTAGGACATATCTGATACAAAGAGGGAACAAAATTTTGGAGCTGCAATGACCTCTCAGATATCTTATCAAGTATGTGCATTATAGGCTTCATGCAGAACAAAAAGTACTTCTAAGCCTGAAAGTCTGTAATTGCTAAAAGTACCTTTAACTTCCTATTCTTGAGAGTCACTGTTATATCACTCCCATGTTGGTCGAGAACCAAACCTGAGATTCATTTCCAAATAGACACACATCAGCACCCGATCGAAATGAACTAGAAAATTATTCATAGATGGACTTTTTTGCAATTCCTTATAGCATTCTAATGGTATAGTAATGATATACATGTTCTCTCCTATACTATTACTACTTATTCAACAAATGGTCATTATTTAATAAACACTAAACAGAGAGCTAGTTAAGTTTCCATTTTTCGGTCAGTTCAAGCAGCATTCATCTAATTGACAACAAAAAGGCTAATCAGGGGCATATGACAAACGAATATTGGAATCAACAGAAAGCAGTAGCAATTAAAGAGTAGTCAATTACCAAGCAAATCCATTAGCCAAAAGTCTAAATTCATTGGAAAGTTAAAAACAAGTAAATTTTATACTACGCAATGTTTTAAAGACCACCCTTTAATTACCATAGGGGCACATGGTTGTTCATAACCCTCGTAAGAACTTGATCTAAGCAATTCCATTAAGAGACAAGTATGTAGTTCGATTTGGAATCAAACTGGTGGTGGTGTGACTTTTTGTTTGGCCTTTATACCAATAGATTTCTAATAGTGGTTATGGAGAAGCATGAAGCAAAATCTTTTAAGCCCTTTAGACAAACTTGACTAATTCGGAATGTAAAGGCATATGAAGCCAAATCTAAGTACCATGTATTTGATAGACAAAAGGCTCAAAAACAGGACTCCGAAGTTCACTAAACATGCAGCCCTGATCTTTTTATGTTTATTAGTCTCATTTTTTTCTTGATTTCCTTTTGAGGAGAAAAATTGAAGGCAAATGAGTTACATTTGGTGTTCTATAAGTAATTAGCTCCCTATGACATTTTCTTTATGCAATTCATTTACTTTTACAATACATCTTGGGATATGAAACTCAATTGAAATTCAACATATTTTTAGTTAACAATTCCTATTAGTATAACAACTAAAACTTATGATTGTTGCATCAAATGGATTTTGAAGTATAAGATAGCTAAGCCCTTTAAAGAAACTTTAATTTAAAAATGGAATAGTGCTTGTAAAAAAGGTTGAAGAATATTTATATCAAATGCCGTATAGAAGTAAAAATTCTAATGTTATCTACATCAGAAGGAAAATAGTGCAAAACTACAATGGTAAAAATTTCTTCTCTTTAAATCATTACTGGATTTATTTAGAGTCTTTATATGTTTCTGTTTTCAATTTTGTTTACAAAATCCTCATAATAAAAAAAGAAAGACATATTTGAAAATCATTTTAAAAGAAACCAAAAAAATCAGAAAGACGCTAAAATCTTAATTTTGATAAGGTCCCATTCATGTCTTTGAATTTTCCATCTATTACATTGATTAAAAATTATACATGGAGCATCTCAGTCTTAACTCTTAATAATCTGACAATGAAGTACAAGAAGTAATAAAATACCAGTTCCCATCCATGCCATGAGAAGAAAAAGAAATACGCAAGAAAAAAAAAAAAAAGGAATCATTAGGAAATGGGTTTCTAGGGATGCATCAAATTTGCAGGTCCAAGATGACACAACAATAGAAGATGAAGAAACTCAATATGAAGATATATTCAACTAAAACAGGCTCACTGTATGACTTTGATAAATCAGGCACTAATAGATATGCCTTTTAATACATACCCAATGATCTTTTTCCTCATTAACATTTCATGAAATATGTTTTCCAATAGGCAACCTAGCCTTCTAACTAACATTAGCTATAGGAAAGCTTAGAAGATTCGGTAGGTCTACTTCTCCTCCCATGCAGTATTTACATGCAGTTCAAGGACTGTCTCTTATACACATCTAGATGTGTATAATAGACATTCTAAAAATTAACTAAGGAGATGAAGCACAAGATCATGGAATAGTGTTCATAGGCAATTGGGTCAATACACATCTGGCTACACAAAATCAATCAGCACCAACTATGATTTACTAATTAATATACAACTTAATCACTTACATCTAATAAATATGATAAACATGGTCCTGGGAAAAAAGAACAGGAGAGGAAGATGTGCATGTCCTGATCAACTGATTGGATGCAATAGGTGTCTCAATGTACACAATATAATCCTGGATGATATATATGTAGAAACAATATGGAATTACTGTGTTCAGTCACTGGACGAAAAGGGTTCGACTTCAATCTTATGGCAGTTGCACATCTAGATGTGAAAAGGAACATAATTCAAGAATCAGTTTAGCCATCATTATCAGCAAACACAACCACCAAAATGGGCAATCATAGAGGTAACCTTAATCAATGAAACAGCGAGATCCAATACTCAGCCACTGTTGGCATCAAGAACTTCTCCAAAAATCTTCATTTTCTTGGTAGTCCCCTGATAAAGCTCTTCTAGTGTACAAGGCAAGTTTTGCTCAATGGGAGATTGTTTTCTAAGTGGTGATTGATGCATTGATCCACCAGGTCTGCTATCACCTTCACCAAACGATGCAAAGATACTGTCATCAAACATACCACCGAACCTCAAGCCCCTCATCCCACCACCAGTCTTCCTCCAAAGGGGCTCAAAAACCCAAAAAAATCTGAAAATATATCATCAGCACTCCTAGGATTGAACCTAAACAAAGTTCGCACTTAACTGTGAATTACCCTAATGCACAGAACTGAAAGGAGCAAGATAAACAATCATTTTAACACACAAAGACCAGAACTTTTTAAACTAATATTCATCTGCATGTAGAAAGACCAAAACTTTATCTACAAAGAGAAAAATCCAAAAACCTTTTATGCTTAAATTCCATAAAAAGATCAAATTTTGATACCTAAAAATAAAAAACCAGGTAATTTTATGATTAAATATAGCACAAAACAAGCAAACAAAATAAAAACACAAAACTTTCTAAATAAAAAAAAGAAGAAGATAATAATAAAAATAACAATTAAATAAAAATAAAAATAAAACATACATCATAAGCTTTAGAGATCTGCGCTTTAGCACCTTTTTTTATTATTAGGATTCTTATCAGGATGCCATTTCATAGCAAATTTTCGATAAGCTTTCTTCAAATCTTCAACAGAAGCTTTTTTATCGACTAAGAAAAATCTTATAACAATCCACCCCCATTTAGCCACCAATAAAATTAAAGAAGTAAATCATTCTAATAATTTCCTAAAAACAAAAACAAAGAAAATGATATGCAAAGAAGGAATTTGGAAGAAAGACACAATTAATGCAGAATTACCGAATCAAACCCTTTGTTTCATCATCAAAAAAATTAAAAAAAAAAAATTTCTACAAATTAATGCAATTAAATCTAATAAATAATAAAAACTACGAAAATCATAACACGTACCTTACAATAGAAACTTGTTTGTGGTGGAGGATAGTGGTGGCGGACGTTGGTAGATCAAGAATGATGGAGGCGGATTGACCAAGGAGGAATGAACTGAATTAACGGGAAAAGATAGGGGGATGAGAATGAGATAGAGGGAATTGATTTTGGATGATGGTGGATAGAGAAACGATGGTGAGATCACGAGTACGCATACTAAAAACGCCAAATGAATAAACATCAAGTAGACTGTCTCGAACATAAACTCAAGACCTCAAATATATCAATATAGGCCAATTTATAAAAGAAATCAAGATGTCCCATAACTAAGTCAAAAGTAACAAAAGACCCGATCCTCATAACCATAAAAGGTAAAAAGATCAGTGGAACCTTACCATGCACACAGATGACACACCAAAGCAAAGTATTATAAAACCATTAAAACTGTTTAACTCAAAAACAGAAATATAACTTTTAGCAGTTCCTTTATGACCATATTTTCCTTTGGCATTTTTTTTTTGTAGATTTAGTAAAACGCATTTTCATGCAAGTTGCCTTTGAATTTCGTGTTTCTTACCATGCTTACATATTTTACGTAAAGCAAGCCATTTTTTTAAACTTATTGGATCATATAGATCACGTAAAGAACTAGCCACAGAAAAAATGGTTATATCAACATAAAAAGGTCAAACAATCATAATAGAACCTAATACGCCCTGCATAAATAGACAAATGAGAATACAAATCCCACATCATATCAATTTCAACCTAATCAACAATTATAAAGAACAATTTGTGCAACTACTAAGAGGGTATGGGCAATCACAACAAATTACATGACTTGTTTCTAATATTAATGAATTCAAAAGTTTATATCCAAGAAAGCATTATTTGATATAAATTCATGCCTCCATCCGTTTAACACAAAAACGTGTACATGAATCATGAGATTCAAAATGCTACGTTATTATATCATTGCCAATTAAAGTCAATCCGACTAATAATATACCACTCCAACTAAGTTGACATGACATTTGACAAACTAATACAACCACAATAAAACACCTAAACATGAACAAACTTTACTAAACCACTACTCATCAAGATAACACAAGACTCATGGCAAGTAGTCCACAAAAATATATCAAACACAAAGTACTACTAAAACAAAAACAAAACAAAGAACACCCCTGACAAATTGTGCAGATATAAAAAAGGATCAATCGCCTGTAACTCGAGATGGACCAACTCAATCTCCTCTATCCTTTGTTCTCGGGCCCTCCATCTTAACTTCATTTGGTGGACCATAGTGCCACTTAGGTGCAGCTAGTTCTAATAAGAAAAATATGGAATCTGGATATGATTCCAACGGTGGTGCTGGAGGGGCACCGTTTGTTGGGTTCTAGGTTGTTGTGCATCCCCATCATTATTATTTGAGGAGAAGTCCTCTTCGATGTTATCACTACCCTCTAAACCTTTAGCCTCTGTGATATGTACCGCTAACTCCTTCCTAGGTACTCGTTCTTTAATTGGAAAAATTCCTTCCAACAGTTTTAAGCATGTCTTTGTCACTTCATCATGCCCCTTCATTTTTCTGGTATACATCACGACTTTGTCTAGTGGAAAATTTGGTACGTGCAAAAATTATCATTAAGTTCATCAAAAACATTTATACCCATCATTTCTATCATATATAGAAGGAAGTTTGAGAGAGTTAAAAATGAAAAGATTGACAGTTTGATCATCGATTTTTAGTTGTAAGTTCCTCTCTTGCACATCTATCAATGCTCTCCCTGTTGCCAAAAATGGTCTCCCTAGGTTCAAAGGCATATCCTTGTCCTCCTCAATATCTAGAATAATAAAATCTACCGGCAAATAGCATTTATCTACTTTGACCAAAATATCTTCTACTGTGCCTACAAGATACTTTATACTTCTATCTGCGAGTTGGAGTGAGACGTTCGTCGGTTTGAGATTCCACCATTGAGTTTCTTATAAATGTACAATGGCATCAGGTTAATGAAAGCTCCCAAATCACATAGCACTTTTTCGAACTCCTTTCCCCCAACTGTGCAACGAATAGAAAACAACCTAGGGTCTTTCATCTTTTGGGTTAACTTCTTTTCAGAATGATACCATTGCAATCCTCAGGTAAGCACAAAATCTCATCCCCCAATAGTTTCCTCTTGTTAGTCAATACCTGCTTCATAAACCTTGCATAGCTTGGCATGTTTTCAAGAGCTTCTATGAAGGGTATATTGATTTGAACTTTCTTGAAAATCTCTATGAATCTCTTGAACATGCTCTCTTGATCTTGCTCTTTCAGTCAATTCAGAAATGGAATTCTAACTGTCGACTCGCTAAGTTGACTCTCTACCTTCCTCTTAGCTGGGATTTGATACTTCTTAGGCTGTTGCACCTTCTTCTTACCCTTTTCTGAATTCTCAGTATCACCTTCATTATCAACTGCTAGTTTCTTTTCATTATTCCTTCAACTAGTACAGGCTCTAATACCTTCCTACTTCTTAATGTAATGACTTTTACATGCTCTCTTGGGTTCGGAACTGTGTCATTCGGTAAGGTTCTTGGTGGTCGTTCAGCCAAGCTTCGCACAATTTGACCCACCTGGTTCTCTAAATTTTTAACTACAATCCTGTACTCTTAATCCTTTTTCCTGGTTTTTCATCTTTTCAGTGCTAAATTGAATGAATTGAGTAAGAGGCTTCTCTAATTAACTCTCCTTCTCTGACTGGAGTAGGGGTACTTGCAACTGATGTTGTTGAGGTTGATATTGCTAGAAAGGTGGTCTATAATTTGAACCCTGTGATTGACTTTGAGCTTGACTCTACTAATTTCCCCTGGAGAAGTTTGGATGGCTTATCTAACCTAGATTATTTTGGGGTTTAAATTGGTTCTGATTTTGATTCTCCATACAATTCACCTGCTCATGATTTGAAAATGGAGAAGAAGAAGTTAGTGTACTACATTGACCATTAGCATGATTACCTGAATAGAAATTGCAAAAAGTGCTTGCGAAGTAGCCACTGCATTGACTTTCATCCTTCCATTTGTTTTGCGAGAGCTGCCATTTATCCTGCCATTGTTTTTTGCTCCACCAATACCGTATCCAAGGTATTTAGCTCCAGAAAGACTCCTCTTTGATTCCTTACTTGTGCTACTGATGATTGAAAGTAGTTATTAAACATCTTGTCCAACAAGTCTTGAGCCTCTTCTGGTGTTTTGTTCAGCGATAAAGAACCATTGGCTGAAGCATCAACAGCTTCACAAGCATCTTGAGACAATCCATTGTAAAAAAATCTAAATTTGCAACCAAAGAGGCAAACCATATAAATGCACATTTACTCAAGAGATCAATATAGTGCTCCCAAGCTTCACCAAGGTTCTCTCCATGCAACTGACTGAAAGAAGTGATGTCGTTTCTAAATTTGACGGTTTTAGAAGGTGAAAAGTACTTTGTCAAGAAGGCCTGAGCTAGTCTATCCCAAGTGATAAATGTACCCTACTTATACCCTTGTAACCACAATTTTGCTTTGTCCCGCAATGAAAAAGGGAATAACCGTAGTTTAAAAGCATCAACCAACATGCCATTTTGTTTAAAGATGTCACACACCTCTTCAAAATTCATCAAGTGGCGGGTCGACTCTCACTTGGGAGGCCAGAGAACATCGCATGCTGCTACAGCATGAATATGAGACCAAGTTTGTTCTCGAAATTATTGGCTTGAATGGGTGATGGAACAATACTAGAATTAAACCCCCCAAAAGTTGGTAAAGTATAATCTCCTAGACTTCGGTTGTTGTGAATAAGTAGATCCTGGCCATTATTGACAAATTCACCATTATTTTCATCATTTCCATTGTTTCTCATTTCCTTCCCCTTCCGGTGGTATCACTGGCTGTATCGGATTCCTTTTGTAAGCCCTACTCAATTTTGACTCCTCTTTCTACTATCGTTTCACTTTTCTCAAATTTCTCAAAGTTCTCTCGATCTCTAGATCTAAATCACTAAGAGTTCGTTCAGAACTCATAAACTGCAAAACAACACAAGAAAAATGAGATCACGCGGCACCAATATATATACCACGATAAATCAAGTAAAAAAAGAAACAACGTCACCAAGGAAAACAAATATAAAATAAAACATATTATAAAGTAAAAAGTCTAAATTAGTAATTGTCTCAATATCTCAACATGCCTATTACTACAATCCCCGACAACAGTGCCAAAACTTGATATAGGAAAAGCTAAATTAATATATTCACAACTTTTCACTTGATAATATATCAATGTAGCAGGATGAATAGGGATCGTTCCCATATTATCAACCCAACCCTAATTTCTCGCGCAACTGGTCCTATTAAATTAATTAATTTAGGGTAGATTCTTCTTTGACCTAAATCAATTAAATTGAGTTTTATCCGTATGGAATTTATAATGAATTAACCAAGTAATACTCACAGTCACGATCTCAAATTAACCTAGTCTAATAATTAACATAGGTCTATGATAGGGGATCGATTTTCGTGTCACCTCGGCCAACTTAACCAAAATAATAATTAACTACGTTCTTGAATCATCAACTTTATGTTAATTATTACCCATAAATATAATTTTTTTGATTATGATTTCTTGAGTTAATTCATGATATTGAAAAATTCCCATCACCCGTACCTAACCCTAATTAATTTAGTGCATCGTGGTTGAAATAAACATGCAAAAATTAATTCAATCACAAAAACTCATGATCAAAATAAAACTAAGGTTGTTACTAAAATTAATATTAAAAGAAAATCAAAACAAGAATATAACTTAAAAATAAAGAATAATAAAGAGGAACGAAATTACCTAAAATATTCTTGGAATAATAAAACTATAAATTGCAACGTTGAATTCTCCCCAATAAATAATTGTTCAAACTTGGTTCGATTGAAAACCAAAGACTCAATGTTTGTTGTGCGAAAAAAAATAAAAATAAAGAAAGAGTTCCTAAGCCTCAATTCATAAGCATACACGGTTGCTCTACTTGGAAATTTCATACACGTTTTCCTAATAATAAAAATTGCCTTATGTAATCAAATAAAGACACGTTTTTTTTTCCAAGTTGGAAGTAGTAATCCTAGGCTTAGAATCCTATTCAACTATGTATTTCAAGTAGACAAAGTCCAAAGTGGACTATTCTTCTACCAACTTAAGCTCGCTAGACGCGAGCTCTTTTACTTGTCTGGCTCGCCTAAAGCGAGCATTAATCTACCTAGGCTCGCATTTGGCGAGCAATTTGCTGTTACAGTGTGCCAAGAGCAAGCTATTTCTTTGTCCTTGCCCAGTCCAAATTCCATCTTTTAACGTGAAATGCCAATTGTACTATTTTATGCCCTGCACACAAAAAATTAAACCACAATAAATAGCTATCTTTTCATATTAACACGTCAAATAAATTATTAACACAACAAAATCATGCGAAACACTAATACACTAATTAGCTAATTCAAAACCACAAAAATCGGGACTAGAATCACAAAAATTAAGTACAATTAGAGTATAAAATAACTCCAATTATAGAGTTATCAGTGTCTTGTCAAAGTATTATTGCCTGAATCTAAGAAGAGAAAAATAGGTTCCAAAACCTCAAATTGTATACTTATTGGATATGTTGAATACATCTAGGGAGTGTTGCATATAAGTTTCTAGTTTTAAAAAGTGATGTGCTTAACTGCAATAGAATAATTGAGACAAAAAATGTTGAATTCTTTGAACATATTTTTCTACTATCTAATAAAATTTCTCATACACTTGTTAAAATAAATAGAGAAGTAACCTTTGATGAAAAATTGAGAATGAGCAAAAGGCCTAGAAAAGAATTTTCTTTTGGAAATGACTTTCAAACTTTTATTGTTGATAATGATCCTTTAACTTATTTTGATGCCATCTCTTCTTCTCTTAAAATTGTGGAAAGAAACAATAATGACTGAAATTGACTCTATTATGAAAAATAAAAGACTCAATTTTGGATCTTTCTCTTGCTGCACAACATCTTGGATGGAAAAGATGTTTAATAGAAAACTTAGTCAATGATGGGTCCGTAGATAAATATAAAGCTCCATTAATAGCAAAAGGATTTTCTCAAAAACAAAATATTGATTATTTTGATACATTTGTACTAGTAACACAGAATTTCTTCTATTTGGGTTTCATTTGCCTTAACTTCCATTTATAAACTTTTTGTCATCAAATGGATGTCAAAATAGCATTTTTAAATGGTGATTTAGAAGAAGAGATTTATATGGTTCAACCTGAAGGATGCGTTGTTTCTAGACAAGAAAATAAAGTTTGTAAATTAATGAAATATCTTTATGGCTTTAAACAAGCTCCTAAACAGTGGCATGAGAAATTTGATCAAATCTAAATGAGAGACAGGTTTTCTTCTGTTGAAGTGGATAAATGTGTAAATACTAAAGTTGTGAATAGTGATTATGTGATAATCTGCTTATATGTTGATGACATGTTTATGTTTGTACGAGTATAAATATTATACAAAGTACTAAATATTTTTTATTTTCTAACTTTGATTTGAAATATTTGGGTGAAACAAATATGATATTGGGTGTTAAAGTCATAAGGAGAGAAGATGATATTATGTTGTTACGGGAACATTATGTAGAGAGACTTCTTAATAAGGAAGTTTGAAAATTTTGATGTAAAACCTATGAACACTCCATATGATGCTAACACTCAATTGAAAAAGAATCGTGGTGACCCAGTTGCTCAATCTAAATATACTCAAATTATTAGGAGTCTGTTGCATTTAATGAATTTTACAATATCTGAAATAGCTTATGTTGACTAAGTAGATATACTCATCATAATCCCAATCTAGAGCATTGGTTTGCATTAGTTAGACTAATGAAATATTTGAGTGGTTGCATTAGTTAGACTAATGAAATATTTGTGAGGTACCATCAATTATGAAATCCTGTATAGTGGATTTTCATTTTAGTTAGACTAATGAAATATTTTCTTTTTTTACTTGATTTATCGTGGTATATATATTGGTGCCTGTCTATTATGGTATCTGTATAGTGGATTTTTCACTCGTTTTAGTTAGACTAATGAAATATTTGAGAGGTTGCATTAGTTAGACTAATGAAATATTTGTGAGGTACCATCAATTATGGTATCCTGTATAGTGGATTTTTCACTGTTTTAGAAGGTTGCAGTGATGCAACTGGATCACCAATTCAGATGAGACAAAATCTACTAGTAGTTATGTGTTCACTCTTGGTAGTGGTGCTGGATAGCATAGAAATCAATAAACAAACGTTTGGAGTTGGCTGGTTCTGAGGTTAATTGGTTAAGAAACTTCTTTGTTAATATTCCTTTAAATAAGGATTTATTGCCTCCTGTATCCATACACTGTGATTATCAAGTGGCAATTGCTATTGCCATGAATACAGTGTGATTATCAAGTGGCAATTGCTATTGCCATGAATAAATCTTATAATTGTAAAAGTCTCCTGTATCCATACACTGTGATTATCAAGTGGCAATTGCTATTGCCATGAATCACAGTGTGATTATCAAGTGGCAATTGCTATTGCCATGAATAAATCGTAAAAGTTGACACATGAAATTGAGACATGATATTGTAAAGCAGCTACTCAGAGAGTAACTCAACCTATGTGATTAAAAAGATCTCATGAAATAGGTTCATATGTGTAACATCTCTGGCCTTGGGTTGGCTCGACAACCTTTGAGCGGAAACAACGGGATCAAAATATTTAAGCCAAGTTGTAAGTAGCTTATAACCCAAGATATTATAAATAATACAATATCCATTTCCACTTCCGATGTGGGATGGGGCGTCACAACCACCCCTCCTTAAGACTTTGCGTCCTCGCAAAGCCCAAGTTGGGATCCAATAACACATGTCACATACACCCCTCCTTAAGGCTTTGCATCCTCGCAAAACCCAAATTGGGCCCAATAACACATGTCACATACACTAAGTAGCATAGTCCAATACCATTGGCCCATTGTTACCTCGTGCAGAGACCGCACAAGGTTCGCTATGATACCAACTGTAACAGCCCGGACCCTGGGCTGGCTCGAAAACTTTTGAGCGGAAACAACGGATTCAAAATGTTTAAGCCAAATTGTAAGTAGCCCACAAACCAAGGTGTTATAAACAATACAATATCTGAGTTCTTTTCACTTTCGATATGGGACAGGTGTCACAATATGGGTAATAACAAATTAATATTGACATTGAATCACTTGAAGTTAAATCCCTCCTAAGATAAGTGCTTTGACTGCTACAATTTGTGATAATGAGTTAAAAAATTTAATGAATTCATATCCCTTAAAGATAGTGTCTTTAAAGTAATATACACTAGATGAATTCACCTATATGAGAGTGGAGTGGGACCGCCCCTATAAGATTTTGGCCCAATTTTTAGAGCTCTCATGAACAAACAGGTTGCACAAAAATGCATGGAATAACAAAATTGTGGGTTAACAATATGATTGATAAAATCTCTAACATACAAAAAGAATTGTTAGTTCATAAAAATGTTATATTTCGCAAATAATTCTGTAAGCCAAGTTTTATCAATCTAAATTTGGTTCATAGTTCAAAAGACACCAAACTTCTTGTATTTGTACCCATACAGATCCAACAAATCTTTACTCCTTTTATTCAAAGTCTCTTATTGAAATATGTGGGAGATTGTTGATATATAGTGAATATTTCAAAAAACTTTCTATCTCACATTACAAAATCATCGAGCCTTACTTCGCCTTATATTAATTAACACCTTAGTGGGCTTGTGATGACAAAAGACCTAGTGGTGGGATCACGCGCATGTGAGGAGGGCCGAGTTTGACCAATCCAAGTTCAAACTGGCAGATTTGTCCTCCTGTGCGTGATTAGATACGGCCGAATCTAGTTTTACAATTTTTTTTTATTTGGCCTCACTAAATTGGTATTGACATTTTACTAAATTACCATACTTGTTTACCGGTATTTTACTTAGTCTACCCATATTTTGTCTGTTAATCCTTTTTCTTGGTCTTCTAGATTACTTAGTCAGTCCTGATTACTCGGTCTTCCAACTGAAAATTCTCAACATTTTCCTCAACATTTAGCAGAAAATCCTATCTCAACGTCCCACGCAATGTTCTAAAAGTTGTCTTATAAATACAGGCCTTCAGTATTATTTCTCAGTGCATATGAAAAACATAAAATTTTTCCTCCCTTTTTCTGCTAATTGTTAATTCTTTAATTCTACTATTTTTGCTCCCTTTACTTCACAAAGAAAGACTTGTTTAGATCCTGTATTCGTATCCTACATGAGACTGAAATAGAGACCCATAAATAGTAGATGTGTCTAAGAGACAGATCCAAATATTCAGTTACTTTCATAATTTATCCAACTCGTATGATCCCCTAAAGATCTACCACAAGGGAAGGAAGCTTTTGTCACAAAACTTGCACAAATGCTTCACTTCTTGTTGATCTTTTTCTTCCTTCGAATTCGATAAAAATTCAATGAAATAAAACTCGATGGAGAATCAATAAAAGCGCCGTTCCGCCCAATCAACCCTAATTTAAAAAATATATATATCTTCGAGCTCATTGTACCGAATTGATTCATAAATTCAGGTAGGAAATAGTTACTTATTAAATCCATTGGAAATCCGATTAGGATCGGAACTGAAACTGAAATTTAACAACAAGTTTACTTGTACTTTTTGACATTGCTAGAATTAAGGTTTTCCAATAAAAGAAAAAGAAATTCATGTAAAATTCAGGGTGAGATGTAACAACATTTTTACCAAAATACCTTTAATTTCTTTATGATTATTGTATTATACCAGAAAATAATTAACAAACATCTCAAAACAATTTGATGCAATGACTAAATTATATCTCCTACATCCAGGAGTGTTAATTAAGTTAATGAGCTCTTACTGCTTGGCCTTTATAATAACTATTTTTGTGAATTTTGACACCATTATATAGTATACCATCTTTTAAGATGTAGAATAATTATCCATAATCTGATGAAAGAGTACAAGGAGTACAAATTAGACAATAATCTTAGATTTTGGAAAACTATAATTTCAGAAATTCGACGTAATTATCACATTTTATCGCCCCCTTGAAGTTTGATACTTTCCCAATTTAACTTCACTTTCTAAGAAAACTAACAATTTGGAAATCTTAAATGTTGTGTTTGGATAGATGGAATTGGGGAAGGATTTGAAATCTATTCATTTTTAGAGAGATTTATAGACTAAAATTGATGAATCTGAAATTCACCCAAATTAAAAAGTATGAAATCAAAATTTTTAAATAAATTTTTAATTTGGGTAGATTTGAAATTCATCCATTTTAACCTTATAAATCCCTCCAGTAATAGGTGGATTTTAAATCTTATCCCAAATCTATCTATCCAAACACAAACAAAAATAAATACAGAAAATTAATATGTTACCGTTGTGTAATAAGTTACCCTTTGATAGTTGTTCCGGTTACTGTTCTGTTATATTGGTCATAAAGAATGTTGATAAGAATTGAAGAAGTACTGGCTAACGAAGTTTGTATTGGTGTAGTTAGCATGTTACATTGAAAAAACTTTCGATTATTTATGTATAGGTGTAATTATCACAAGCTCATTGTTGGTAATAATTTCATTTCTTATTAATAATTTTAGTTACTGTAAATCAATTTATCAAAAACAGTTGGATGAATGAATATATGCAGGTTCATGATGTAACTAATTGTACAAATTGTCTTGGTATATCTTCAGTTATTTGCTTTTATCATCCTTTGACAATTTTTAATTTTACTTTATGCCTAATAGTGGGTATTGACCGTGCCTTGTATGATCAGGTTTTTCTATTTACTCTAAGAAATAAAAGTTAGAAGTATTTTTTTTTTATTTAGGTAATAGATAATGATTTGCTAAAAAAAAATAGTTGGTATTTATTTAAAAAAAGTTACACCAAACTTTCACCAAATGCTCTTGCATTATATAAAGGGAAAACCATTTTAATAGTTACTTATATTTCTTGTTTGTATTTTTTAAGCCATTCACTTCAAAATGATGCATTTTCGTTTCTTACAAATTCAAAATGTACCATTTTAAACTCTTGACAATTACAAAAATATTTTAATTTGAAATATTCACATGCATATCATATGTTACTTTTTTTAGGAACAAAATTGGTAACACACAAACTCTAAACACTATGAAGAAAAAGGAAAAAAAAATTAAGCACAATCATCCACCATCCAAACAGTCCAAAACCATCCCTCCACTCCTACCCCTAAAAGGACAAGTGCACTGGCCACCATTACCAACTCGTAACGATCCCTCTCTACTTCCTCTTGTCCCTAATTTTATCCCATAAAAATATTATGTCAAATAAAAAATCAAATAAAGATGCTAGTTCAGATGAACCGTATAATCTAAGAATATGAGAGGAAGTTTTGAGGTTGAGGAAGTCATCGAATCTGAGAATAGGAGAGTGAGGGGTGCATGAGGTATGAAGGATAAGGAGTTTAGAGTGACAACAAGACAAACAGGCTTCAAGAAGAGTATCTACTAGAAGGAGGGGAAGAGTAGTACGACTGTAGGAGATGAAGGAATAAGTGGGAGGAAGTGAAAGGGGGGACTGTGGGGAAAGGATAAGGGCTATAGAGGGGCTAAGAAAGAAAGGAAAAGACTATGAGAGGGATGGGGAATAAGATGATGGGTTACATGAAGGAGGGGAAAATGGGAAGAAAAGGGATACAAGAGGCTCGAGAGGAATCAGAGGAGCAGCGAGAGAGAGGACAGTTGGAACTTAGCCTAAGGAACAAAGCTCTGAGGCTCTGGAGTATGGGTTGCAGAAGGGAAGCGAAGGAGGGGACATTGGGCGGTGATAATGTGTGGCAATTTTGGGTAGTGGGTCAAGAAGGTTTTAGGTAGGTGTTGATTGTTTGATATTGTGTGTTGGGAATTTAGTTCTTGAAAAATATAGCATGTAATGTGCATGTAACTATTTCAGATCAAATTATGGTTGTAATTATGTAATTATCCAATATATGTAATTCGAACAAGACCATAAATTCAAGGCCACTTATCAAATTAACCAATTCACGTGACAAAATTATAGTAAATCGCTAATATTTGATTTTAAATTGGCAGATTTTGTCCTTCTTTCATGAATCTAATAACACATAAGTAACTTTGTAAATTTGTATGCCTAATGATTGATAAGGAGTTATAGGAACTAATGTGCATGGTTGATTTTTTTATTTTTTTTGTTGTTGATAGATTACATCAAAGAATAAATATTACACCAAATAAGTTTTTCAATATTACATAAAGTAATAATAATACCAAAAAATAAATTTGTAGAAGTTAAAATTCTAGATAAATTATGGAGTAGAAGTAATATATTTCCTTTCAAGGCAAATGGTCAGATGCAAATAGGCCCAAATAGGTCAAGAAATGCAATCAATCATAATAAAATCAACAAGTAAAAGTATTACAACAAAAATAAAAGTGACGAAGAAGTGTAACTTAGGTATTAAGATATTTTCCCTATAATATATTGATCATGGATTCGAATCATTAGAGGGTAAGTGGGAGGAGTGATTCTACATCTTAAAAGATGGTGCAACATTGTATTTAAAATTGATTGAAAAAATAAAATACAAATCAAAATTAAAATAGGAGTTAAGGGATTTTTGTTTATTTTTTTTAAATAGAAGTTATGGAAAGTTGAAGGCTGGTTAAACCTTACAATTATTATTATTACTACTTCATATAATGCTACAGACTTTTTGGTGTAATTTTCTTAACCACAAAAAAAAAAAAAAAAAAAAAATCTCATAATTTCCACAAATTCTCTCCAATTCACTAACTTCTTATATCTATTTTGTTTACACTTATTTTCGATTATTTTTCTATAATTATGCACACACATAGAGTGTGGCAATAGAACGAGTATATAATAAAGAAATAAAGAATGAGAGGGGTGTGTATTACGACTTTACGACTTTAATAATGTAAGAGTATTTTTGGTGTAATTTTGAATTTTGGTGTAAATTTATAACTTCCCACCTCCTTCCAAATATCTTCCTTCAATTTACCCCAAAATTATACACACATCCCTAATTTAATTTCTTTTTATTTTAATTTTTGGTCTTTGTTAGACAAATTTGATACAATTTTTGCAGACACATTGGGTATGCCAATAGGACTAATTATTTTATATAATGCATTAGGATTTTTTGGTATATTTCTTGATTTTTAGTGTAATTTATCCTTTTTCCTCCTATTTCATATTTGTAACTTCCCACTTCTCACTTCTCACTTCCCATTTCTTACTCCCAATATATCAAGTAACTTCCTAGCACACCACAAAATTGCACACATAAACCCATAATTTAGTTTGTATTTTGGTTTTTGTCCATTTTTAGAAAATTTTAGTATAATTATGCTCACACATGAGTGTGCCAATAAGACTAGCTAGATAATAATATTATATCATGAACATAACTTCCCATGACTCTGATTTAATTGGTATTTTTTTATATTTTTGTTCTTGATCAATGAATTTCAAATACAATATTGTACACACGTAAAGTGTGCCAAGAGAACTAGTTTTTATAATGGAAAAGCCTTTTTTGGTGTAAAACTAAATCATGTCCATAATTTCCATGACTTCTCTCTAAATCAATAACTTCTAATAACTCTCTATTTAATTTAAATTAATTTTTTATTCTTTTCCTACAATTGTGCACACACATATAGTGTCTAATAAGACTAATTATTATTATATTATTACTTTATATAGTGAAAGAGCAATTTTGGTGTAATTATTTTTTTGTGTAATTTTCTACAAAATGATTTAACTGACTCCTAACTTCCAATAACTTTCCATAATCTTTATTTTAATTTGTATTTTTCAATCAATTTTAAATATAATATTGCAGGCACATAGGGTGTGTCAATAAGACTAGTTGCTACTCTAATAATGCATGAACAATTCGGTGTAATTATCATCTCTCTTAAGTAACTACCAAATAACTTCCTTCAACCACCACCAAATAACCTGCCAACAAATAATTTTCGTTTACTCACTACCAAAACTTTCATTAACCATCACAAAATTTTATACGCACACACATGGGTGTACTTTTGTAATTTTTGGGGTAATTTTGTTTTGGAAAACCACATTGTTGATACAAATTTCCAGCAAGGGTAAGTACTCAGTACAAGATAGTCCAAAACTAGGGTTTAGCACCGCGTATAGTACCTACGTCTGAATAAGTTGAAAAGAAAGGTCAGAGCTTTGTTCCTTAGGCTAAGTTCCAAAGCTAAAGTTATTACTTCGACTAGAAAGAATAATTCAATGATGATTCAGAGTTAAAATAATTAGAAAACTACTTGATTAGTTGGACTTGCTATTTTGATATTTATACTTGAGGTCGATGGGTCGGATTGATCCGCAAGTAAAACATTTATTATTTGACCTATTTGGGCCTATTTGGACCACATCATCTAAAATTACTAAGATATCTCTAGTGATCCTAGGCCGGGAGCCACATATAATATTGTTATTGAGTGTATTATTTTAGCATCATCACACTTAATTTTCTCTACCTAGAGGTTTCAATTTCGGATACAATACGAATCCGATACGAAATGGATAAAAGGTCTAAACACGACCCGAATTTAATAGTGTTGCTATCAGGTCGACCTGTTAATGATCCGAAATTAAACGAGTCATGTCGTGTCAACTCACGAATTAGTCTAATAACTCGTTAAGAGTTAAGATCGGGTAACCCAACACGACATGTTTAACCCGTTAGAATTCGGGTCACCTAACACGACCCAATAAATAACTAGGACATTTATGGAATTTAACCCAATAATTATAATAACAAATACACCCTTACCAACCCTAATAATATCGGGTTAATGGGTTATTGTGTCATTCGAGTCAAAAGATTAATGGGTTATCATGTCATTCGGATAAATTAAGTAGTTGTCGTAATAGTAAAAGAGTTTAACGGGTTATATGGGTCATATCGGGTCAATCCGTTAACAATGCGTCATGACCCAGCACGACATGAAAGCTTATTAAGTCATGTCTGGGTTCAAGATTTTTGACACAAACCCGATAAGGAACCGACATGATAAGAACGCGATACACAATCCATTGACACCCCTATATCTACCTCGTATAATCATCCACTAACTACTTATTTCCTCTTCTATTTTCACTATCTATATTTTCTTTTTTATATAGAATTTTACAAAATTGCATTAATCCATAGGATTTGTTTTTCCCACTAGTGTTAATAAAACAGCATATTGCGAGCTCGTGTGGGATTTGTTGATCTTGAAATTAACAGGTTATGGACTTCCATATACTGTAACAATCAGTGAGCAAACGACAAAAATTATTAATGTGTTATAGAATAAAAAAAATGAATACGAAATCCAAGATTAATCTAAAACTAGAATTAGTAATATAATTTAATTTTGTCAAAAATAAATTTCACAAACAGTTCCGATTTTGAAATTTTATAAATCATTTTCCTAAAAGCTTAACCGCCTGACATGATCAAGAGAATTTAGAGACCGATGAACTATTGAAATGACTTCGAAATTCGAATCCTGGATTTGAACTTAATTTTAAGCACCGACACAGAGAGCCTCAAAAAAGATTTACTCCAGAATCTCTATATATAATATCCCTGAGAGGAGGAATTAATCCAAAAATTCTCTCATTCTTTTCTTGATATCCCCACGCCACCCACTCTCATTTCATGCATGCATGCGAAAGCTAGCAATCAAGAAATAGTAAGCGCAAAACTGTTTTTTCAAGAAACCATCAACCATCATATTAAATCATTATCACGCCTGAAGAACTCGATCATCAACTCAATTGATCATCTGCTGCATTAACACACAAATGAGGAGGCTGTTTACTGTTACATTAAGTTCTCTTGAGGTTGGTGATAGGTACTACGCTTGCAGATGTGTGCAAAACCCAGATTGCACCATCAGACGAACTCATACCGTCGGTAAGTTTTCTCAATCGAATTCATGTTTCTCTCTGCTGTTATTATTTTTCTTTTCCTTTTTTGTTTTGATCATTATTAACGGCCCCTCTGATCTAGTTAGTATCTTGTTTTAACTTGGGTATGATCTATGAATTTCTTGGTTTAGTACTTTCAGATTAATTTCTTGGTCGTTTTTACATGCAAGCATTCCAAGATCTAATTGGTCGTTTAAAGAAATGATTAATTTGTATGTGCTCTGCTTTATATAAAGCCAATGATGAATGATTATGGATAATAGATCATGAGACTTCAACTGCAACAGAAAATGTAATTTGTTCAAGAATTTAATCAAAGGCCCGTTCATTTATCTGTTCGATACAATCTATCTAGATGTTTCATCTAATTAATTAATTCCTTCGTTCTGTTATATTTCCTCCTCATGCCTATTCTACTCTATAGTTTATAGTTGGATGTATCTTGTGTTGTTTATAGTCTCTGATCACCTCTTCTTGATTTGTTGTTGAAGTACTAATTAAAGCTAATTTAGATTAGATTGTATATTCTTTTTGCCCATTTTCCTTCTTGTATTCAAGATTAATGATGATTCCTTCAAACTTGATTTCAGTTGGATGCAAATTGCGTACTGTTCCCAACAATCCGTAAGAAAAAGTTTAACCCATAAATTATTATAGTTAATTTTGTATATTTCACATCATAGTATTAATTCTTTCTAACAATTTAAGTTTGCATGCAGTCGAAATGTGTCTCATTCAGACCATACACGGCCTTTGGATGGTGGCCACACCATCAAAGACTTGTATTGCGTTTCTTGTGGCCAGCTCTTGGGCCAGAAGTTTGTAAGTTGCTTTACAAGAGATTATTAATCTTTAATTAATTAAGTTGGGATTTTCCTAATTTTACTTAGCTAATTCTATTTTGGATGGCTGATTGGTCATGTCTTAATTAAGATACAAGTTGGAGCACAACCTGCAGTTGATGATCATATGGGACATGTTCTCCCTGTTGGAGCAATGCAATTTCAACTGTAAGTAATCCTATTATTTATTTGTAATCTTTCTATTGCTATTGCTAAATCTATGGATTTTATTTGTAATCAAACAACCATTAATTTAATCATCAACAGGAGCAAGCTTGATGACTGCAGCAATATCGAATGGAACTTGTTGATGGAAAACTGCAGGGGGTTATCTTTGTTCCAAACCAGAATCCAAATCCACCAATGAGTTATATATTGGATGTTGCATTTGGAGCAGAAGAGGACTTTCCTGGTGTACCGGTGGAAAATGTTGACTACATAGTGCAGTAGCCAGAGAGCAAGCAGCTGCTGCGGACCTGTTGGAACTTCTTGGTGATGATCATCATCATCAGCAAGAAGCTCATCACCAACAAGATCCAAGCAAGTTGCTGGTGCTGCTGGGTTCCACTCCCACACCTGTCTCTTATACACATGATGATGATGTATGAGAAGACAAGATGAGCAAGTTGATGATCTGCAACATGTGGAAGGAGCTCATGAAGTTGAGCATCTGCAAGAAGATAACCAGGCTGAAGATGTTCTTGCTGAGGACATTGAGGCTGCTGCTGGGTTCCACTTGGAGTTAGTTTTTGGTGATGATCATGAGCAAGAGGAAGATGAACAAGCTGGATATTTCACGATCTGCAAGAAGATAACCAAGGTAATTAGATAACCAAGGTTGTGGCTGTGAACATTGATGTTCAGCCACAAGATGAAGAAGCCCACCATGAAGAAGCTCATCAAGCTGAGAATCTGCAGCCGGAGGAAGAAGGGTACGAAGCTGAAAATGTTGCTGCTGCAACCATTGGGGAAGTTCACGATGGTGTTCCGCCACAAGATGAAGAGAATGATTGTTATGCACCAAATTGCTGCTGCTGCTGTTGCTAGACTGAATAGTATACGTAATTCATATTAACAAATGTTCACTGAAGTAGTATACATAATACATATTAGCTGATGTATTTGGTAGCAGTAGTGTTTTGTTTTGTCCTGTTATCCCCCTTTACATATCTCATTACTACCTCCTTTTGTGATTATACACACATTACAGAGCCTACTAGTATCTTTTAATAATGATCCATAATTTGGTAAAAGCACAAAGAGCACAAATTAAGCATCTGTTCAAGATAAGTCTGCAATCTGTATTGAATACCATTTATCCACTTTCCACTTCCAATTTTCCAAGTTTTAGTTAGTTCTTTTCCAGGATGCGGGTGCAATCTGTATTGAATAACATTTATTGGGAGTTTGGACAAGATTTCCCTGCTTTGATGAGTTGATTCTTGATTAATTTAATTTACTCCTCGTTGATTTATGTAAATGTTTCAGTATCTCTGATTCAAATAAGCGGATTGGATATCCCATGACCAGCTTTTGATTAGCATCAGTATTGTACTTGTGCCTATCATCTTCCAGAATACTGTAGTTTGATAATACTACTTTTTATATGAGTGGCAGCTCATGTGACCAAACAAGGCTTTCCAGGATGGAGTACCTTTAATTAACCACTTTCCTTGCAAACTTAGCTGTCCAGAACAGTAACCGAAACAACTATGCAAAGGGTAACAAATTAATTTGATCATATGAGATTGACCTCTATTGAAATATGTGAGATTTTTGTATGATCCTCAAAAGATCTACCACAGGGAAGCTTCTTTTGTCACAAATTAAACCTGCACAAATGCTTCACTTCTTATTGATCTTCTTCTTCCATTGAATTCGATAAAGATTAAATGACATAAACTCAGATCAGAGAATCAATTAAAGGGCCTTTCAGATTACTCAACCTAAATTTATATTAAAGAAAGAAAGAAAAAAAAAACCTTTGGCTTTGATCTCATTGTACTGAATTGAGTGAAATTTAGGTATTCAATAAATTAATATAAATCCATTGGAAATCCGATTACTACTTGGAACTAGAATAAGCTATTTCAGATATTGTAAAATTCATTAAATGCAACAGACTCCCTGTCTCTTATACACATCTAGATGTGTATAAGAGACAGATCTCACCCTGAATTGTAACAACATTTTTCCACTTAAATACCTTTAATTTCTTTAATGATTATTGTATTTGTCTCTTATACACATCTAGATGTGTATAAGAGACAGCTCTAGTGATTCGAACCCATAGGTTTTGGAAAACTATAATTTCAGAAATTAGACTTCATTATCACATTTTGTTGCCCCTGAAGTTTGATACTTTCCCAATTTAATTTCACTTTCCAAGAAAACTAACAATTTGGAAATCTTAAATGTTGTGTTTGGATAGATAGATTTGGGGAAGGATTTGAAATTTATCCATTTTTTAGAGAGATTTATAAAACTAAAATTGATGAATTTGAAATCCACCCAAATTAAAAAGTATGAAATAAACCTTTTAACCTTATAAATCCCTCCAGAATAGGTGAATTTTAAATCTTTCTCCAAATCTATCAATCCAAACACAAACAAAAAATAAATACAGAAAATTAATATGTTGTACAGTTACTTTAATTTGTTACCCTTTGATAGTTGTTTCGGTTACTGTTCTGGTTATATTGGTCGTAAAGAATGCTGATAAGAATTGAAGAAGTACTGGTTAATGAAGTTTGTTATTGGTGTAGTTAGCATGTTACATTGAAAAAACTTTCGATTATTTATGTATAGGTGTAATTATCACAAGCTCATTGTTGATAATAATTTCATATCTTATTAATAATTTTAGTTATTGTAAATCAAATGTTGGATGAATGAATATATGCAGGTTCATGATGTAACTAATTGTACAAATTGTCTTGGTATATCTTCAGTTATTTGCTTTTATCGTCCTTTTGACAATTTTTAATTTTACTTTATGCCTAATAGTGGGCATTGACAGTGTCTTGTACGATCAAGTTGTTTCTATTTACTTTAAGAAATAAAAGTTAGAAGTAATTTTTTTTATTTAGGTAATAGATAATGATTTGCTTAAAAAAATAGTAGGTATTTATTTAAAAAAAAAAAAATTTACACCAAACTTTCACCAATTGCTCTTGCATTAATTATATAAAGGAAAAACCATTTTAATAGTTCCTTATATTTCTTGTTTGTATTTTTTAAGCCCTTCACATTCAAAATGATGCATTTTCGTCTATTACAAATTCAAAACATACCATTTTGAACTCTAGACAATTACAAAAATATTTTAATCTAAAATATTCACATGCATATCACATGTTACTTTTTTTAGGAACAAAATTGGTAACACACAAACTCTAAACACTAAATTATAAGAAAAATGAAAAAAAAAAAAAATTAAACACAATCATCCACCATCCAAACAATCCAATCTAGATCCTGTATAAGAGACAGCATATTCTTACTGTCCTTATACATATTCATTAGATCATACCGTCCTTAATTTTATCCCATAAAAATATTATGTCAAATAAAAGATCAAATAAAGATGCTAGTCAAGATCTAAATGTGTCTAAGAATATGAGAGGAAGTTTTGAGGTTGAGGAAGTCTCGAATCCGAGAATAGAAGAGTGAGAGGTGCATGAGGTTAAGGTGTGAGGTATGAAGGATAAGGAGTTTAGAGTGATAGAAAGACAAATGAGCTACAAGAAGACTATCTACTAGAAGGAGTTTCTTATACGACTGTAGGAGAAGAATGAATGAGCTAGGTAGAGTGGGAGGAGCGAAAAAGGGACTGTGGGGAAGGGATAAGGGCTATAGATGGGCTAAGAAAGAAAGGAAAAGACTATGAGCGGGATGGGGAATGAGATGGGTTACATGAAGGAGGGGAAAATGGGAAGAAAAGGGATACAAGAGGCTTGGGGGGAATTAGAGGAGCTGCGAGAGAAAGGAAGGCTGGGACTAAAGGGAGGAGGAAAAGAGAGTTGAGATGCTGGAGTATGTTATTCAGAAGGGAAGCAGCGAAGGAGGGGACATTGGGTGGTGATAATATGTGCCAATTTTGGGTAGTGGGTGAAGAAGGTTTTAGGTATGTGTTGATTGTTTGATATTTAAAATTTGTGTGTTAAAAATTTAGTTCTTGAAAAATATAGCATGTAATGTGCATGTAACTATTTATTTAGTCTTGAAACAACAACTTGCATGTAATGTGCATATAACTATTTCAGATCAAATTATGGCTGTAATTATGTAACCAGAACAGTATATGTAATTAGAACAAGACCATAAATTCAAGGCCACTTATCAAATTAACCAATTCACGTGACAAAATTATAGTAAATTGCTAATATTTTATTTTAAATTGGCAGATTTTGTCCTTCTTTCATGAATCTAATAACATATAAGTAACTTTGTAAATTTGTATGAATGATTGATAAGGAGTTATAGGAACTAATGTGCATGGTTGATTTTTTTTTTTTTTTTTGATAGATTACATCACAAGCATAAATATTACACCAAATAAGTTTTTCAATATTACATAAAGTAATAATAATACCAAAAAATAAAGGTGTAGAAGTTGAAATTCTCGATAAGTTATGGGGTAGAAGTGGAATATTTCCTTTCAGGGCAATTGGTCAGATGCAAATGAAACAATTACAACAGAAATCCAATCAATCGTAATAAAATCAACAAGTAAAAGTAATTACAACAAAAATAAAAGTGAATTTTTGTAACTTAGGTGTTAAGACACTTCTCCTATAAGAGACAGATCGATTCATGGGATTCGAATCACTAGAGGGTAAGTGGGATGAGTGATTTTTTTATTTTAAAAATACAACAAAAATAAAAGATTGAGTAAAGAAAATTAAAAAATTGTTCTTGATATTACTATTTATTAATTACTAGTCATATTGGCATACCCTACGTGTGTGCAATATTGAGATTAAGAGAATCAGGACCAAAACACTGTCTTCTACTTAGAAGTTAATGTAATAATTGAAGGTTGGTATACCTTATAATAATTGTCTATTACTACTTCATATAATGTATACAGAGACAGCAATATTATATGTGGCTCACAAAAATAAATAAATAAAAACTAACTCATAATTTCCACAAATTCTCTACAATTTCAATAACTTCTTATAATCCTCTATTTTATTTAACACTTATTTTTGATTATTTTTCTATAATTATGTACACACATAGAGTGTGTCAATAGAACAGTATATAATAAAGAAATAAAGAATTGAGAGGGTTGTGTTGGATCATGACCCATTGTTAACGAGTTGACTAGTATTTTTGATTTATTTTTAAATTTTGGTTTAATTTTATAACTTCCCACCATCCTTCCAAATATCTTCCTTCAATTTACCCCAAAATTATGCACACATCCCTAATTTAATTTTTATTTAAATTTTTGTTTTAATTTTTGGTCTTTGTTAGAACAATTTTGGATACAAAAAAATTTTGATTTCATACTTTTTAATTTGGGTCGAATTTCAGATTTTATTTTTAGAGTAAATAAAATACTTCTATTTTTACAAGAAATGGTAAATAGATAAGTGATTATGATAAGTGGGAAGTTAAAAATCTGTCTCTTATTCACATAAAAGTAAAGCCTCGCTAGGAAATCTGTCAAAGGATACATAAAAGCAAATAACATGACTTCTCTCCTAAATCAATAACTTCTAATAACTCTCTATTTAATTTAAATTAACTTTTTATTCTTTTCCTACAATTGTGCACACACATATAGTGTGCTAATAAGACTAATTATTATTATATTATTACTTTATATAGTGAAAGAGCAATTTTGGTGTAATTATTTTTGGTGTAATTAGCAAATCATTATCTGATACTGTCTCTTATACACATCTAGATGTGTATAAGAGACAGCCCTATGTGCCTGCAATATTATATTTAAAATTGATTGAAAAATACAAATTAAAATATACACCTTAGGCTTAGTTCACATCTAGATGTTATTAGAGACAGGAAAGAATAATTCAAATAATCCTTCGCTGCTACCCTTCTGCAACCCATACTCCAGCAGTCTCAACTTGCTAGTTCCTATATTTATACTTGAGGTCGATGGGTCGGATTGATCCGCAAGTAAAACATTTATTATTTGACCTATTTGGGCCTATTTGGACCACGAGGGTAAAATTACTAAGATATCTCTAGTGATCCTAGGCCGGGAGCCACATATAATATTGTTATTGAGTGTATTATTTTAGCATCATCACACTAATTTCGGATACAAGTACGAATCCGATACGAAATTAAAAGGTCTAAACACGACCCGAATTTAATAGTGTTGCTATCAGGTCGACCTGTTAATGATCCGAAATTAAACGAGTCGTGTCGTGTCAACTCACGAATTAATCTAATAACTCGTTAAGAGTTAAGATCGGGTAACCTGACACGACATGTTTAACTCGTTAGAATTCGGGTCACCTGACACGACCCAATAAATAACTAGGACATTTATGAAATTTAACCCAATAATTATAATAACAAATACACCCTTACCAACCCTAATAATATCGGGTTAATGGGTTATTGTGTCATTCGAGACAAAAGATTAATGGGTTATCATGTCATTTGGATAAATTAAGTAGTTGTCGTAACTTAAAGACTTTAATGGGTTGCTTTGATGTAATCTACACATGATAAGGACGCTCAACTTCATGAGCTCCTTCCATATATACCTCGTATAATCATCCACTAACTACTTATTTCTTCTTCTATTTTCACTATCTATATTTTCTTTTTTATATAGAATTTTACAAAATTGCATTAATCCATAGGATTTGTTTTTCCCACTAGTGTTAATAAAACAGCATATTGCGAGCTCGTGTGGGATTTGTTGATTTGAAATTAACAAGTTATGGATCAGCTAATCGGTAACAATCGGTGATCAAACGATCATCAAAGCAGGGAAATCTTGTCCAAACTTCACAAAATGAGGTAGTACAAGATTGCACTAGGGGGAGAAGGACAAAACAAAACACTAAAATACCAAATACATCACCTAAAATGTATTTCACATACTGGTTAAGATTTTGAAATTTTATTAATCATTTTCCTAAAAGCTTAACCGCCTGACATGATCAAGAGAATTTAGAGACCGATGAACTATTGAAATGACTTCGAAATTCGAATCCTGGATTTGAGAGGAACTTAATTTTAAGCCCGACACAGAGAGCCTCAAAAAAGATTTACTCCAGAATCTCTATATATAATATCCCTGGCCTCTCTTTAATTAATCCAAACGTCTCTCATTCTTTGATTGATATCCTACGCCAACCACTCTCATTTGATGCATGCATGCGAAAGCTAGCAATCAAGAAATAGTAAGCGCAGAACTGTTGTTTCAAGAAACCATCAGCCATCATATTGAATCTTTATCACGCCTGAAGAACTCGATCATCAACTCAATTGATCATCTGCTGTCTTAACACACAAATAGGAGGCTGTTTACTGTTAGATTAAGTTCTCTTGAGGTTGGTGTCTCTTACTACACTTCTAGAATGTGCAAAGAGACAGATTGCACCATCAGACGAACTCATACCTTTGGTAAGTTTTCTCAATCGAATTCATGTTTCTCTCTGCTGTTATTAATTTTCTTTTCCTTTTTTGTTTTGATCATTGTTAACGGCCCCTCTGATCTAGTTAGTTTCTTGTTTTTAACTTGTATGAATTTCTTGGTTTAGTACTTTCAGATTAATTTCTTGGTCGTTTTACATGTAAGCATTCCAAGATCTAATTGGTCGTTTAAAGAAATGATTAATTTGTATGTGCTCTGCTTGCATATAAAGCCAAAGATGAATGATTATGAATGATAGATCATGAGACTTCAACTGCAACAGAAAATGTAATTTGTTCAAGAATTTAGATGTGTATAAGAGCCAGTTCATTTATCTCTTCGATCATCTCTATTGAAGTCTAATTATTTAATTTCTTCGTTCTGTTATATTTCCTCCTCATGCCTATTCTACTCTGTAGTTTATAGTTGGATGTATCTTGTGTTGTTTATAGTCTCTGATCACCTCTTCTTGATTTCTTGTTGAAATACTAATTAAAGCTAATTTATATTAGATTGTATATTCTTTTTGCCCATTTTCCTTCTTGAGTTCAAGATTAATGATGATTCCTCCAAACCTGATTTCAGTTGGATGCAAATTGCGTACTGTTCCCCAATCCGTAAGAAAAAGTTTAACCCAAAAATTATTATAGTTAATTTTGTATATTTCACATCATAGTATTAATTCTTTCTAACAATTTAAGTTTGCATGCAGTCGAAATGTGTCTCATTCAGACCATACACGGCCTTTGGATGGTGGCCACACCATCAAAGACTTGTATTGCGTTTCTTGTGGCCAGCTCTTGGGCCAGAAGTTTGTAAGTTGCTTTACAAGAGATTATTAATCTTTAATTAATTAAGTTGGGATTTTCCTAATTTTACTTAGCTAATTCTATTTTGGATGGCTGATTGGTCATGTACTTAATTAAGATACAAGTTGGAGCACAACCTGCAGTTGATGATCATATGGGACATGTTCTCCATGTTGGAGCAATGCAATTTCAACTGTAAGTAATCCTGTTATTTATTTGTAATCTTTCTACTGCTATTGCTAAATCTATGGATTTTATTTGTAATCAAACAACCATTAATTTAATCATCAACATAACAGGAGCAAGCTGCAGCAATATCGAATGGAACTTGTTGATGGAAAACTGCAGGGGGTTATCTTTGTTCCAAACCAGAATCCAAATCCACCATTGAGTTATATATTGGATGTTGCACTTGGAGCAGAAGAGGACTTTCCTGGTGTACCGGTGGAAAATGTTGACTACATAGTGCAGGAGCCAGATGAGCAAGCAGCTGCTGTGGACCTGTTGGAACTTCTTGATGATGATGATCATCATCAGCAAGAAGCTCATCACCAACAAGATGATGAGCAAGTTGCTCAAACTGCTGGGTTCCATCTGGGTGTGTATAAGAGATGATGATGATCATGAGCGAGAGGAAGATGAGCAAGCTGATGACCTGCAACATGTGGAAGGAGCTCATGAAGTTGAGCATCTGCAAGAAGATAACCAAGCTGAAGATGTTCTTGCTGAGGACATTGAGGCTGCTGCTGGGTTCCACTTGGAGTTAGTTTTTGGTGATGATCATGAGCAAGAGGACCAGATGAACAAGCTAACGATCTGCAACATGTAGAAGAGCGTCTGCATGAAGATAACCAAGGTGAAGATGTTGTGGCTGTGAACATTGATGTTCAGCCACAAGATGAAGAAGCCCACCATGAAGAAGCTCATCAAGCTGAGAATCTGCAGCCGGAGGAAGAAGGGTACGAAGCTAGATGTGTTGCTGCTGCAACCATTACGGATGTTCACGATGGTGTATCCGCCACAAGATCAAGAGAATGATTGTTATGCACCAAATTGCTGCTGCTGCTGTTGCTAGACTGAATAGTATACGTAATTCATATTAACAAATATTCACTGAAGTAGTATACATAATACATATTAGCTGATGTATTTGGTAGCAGTAGTGTTTTGTTTTGTCCTGTTATCCCCCTTTGGTATCTCATTACTACCTCCTTTTGTGATTATACACGTCATTACAGAGCCTACTAGTATCTTTTAATAATGATCCATAATTTGGTGAAAGCACAAAGAGCACAAATTGTAAGCATCTGTTCAAAGTCTGCAATCTGTATTGAATACCATTTATCCAGTTTCCACTTTTTAGTTAGTTCTTTTCCAGGATGTGGATGCAATGAGTATTGAATAACAGATTGGAAGTTTGGACAAGATTTCCCTGCTTTGATGAGTTGATTCTTGATTAATTTAATTTACTCCTCGTTGATTTATGTAAATGTTTCAGTATCTCTGATTCAAATAAGCAGATTGGATATCCCATGACCAGCTTTTGATTAGCATCAGTATTCCAAGAATCATCTTCCAGAATACTGTAGTTTGATAATACTACTTTTTATGAGAGTGGCAGCTCATGTGACCAAACAAGGCTTTCCAGGATGGAAAACCTTTACTACCACTTTCCTTGCAAACTTAGCTGTCAAGTGAAGTATCTTCACTTGAATTTGCAAATTTTACTTTGTTTTCTTACTATTCTCCCTTGATGTTTTTCTTGATAGCCTTCAATTTCTAAGTTGGTTCATTTGGTATATATTTTGATCATATGAGATTGACCTCGTATGATCCTCAAAAGATCTACCACAGGGGAAGCTTCTTTTGTCACAAATTAAGATGCACAAATGCTTCACTTCTTATTGATTTTCATCTTTCATTGAATTCGATAAAGATTAAATACTGAGGTAAACATGAGATCATTGAGAATTAATTAAAGGGCCTTCTCAGATTACTCAACCTAAATTTATATTAAAAGAAAGAAAGAAAGAAAAAAAAAAACCTTTGGCTTTGATCTCATTGTACTGAATTAAGTAAAATTTAGGTATTCAATGAATTATATAAATCCATTGGTAATCCGATTACTACTTGGAACTAGAAACTGAAATTTAAACCAAGTCTACTTGTATTTTTTTAATTGCTAGAATTAAGGTTTTCCAATAAAAGAAAAAGAAATTCATGTAAAATTCAGGGTGAGATGTAACAACATTTTTACTTAAATACCTTTAATTTCTTAATGATTATTGTATTAGCCAGAAAATAATTAAATTACAAACATCTCAAAACAATTTCTTGCAATGAATAAATTATATCACCTACAGGACTGTCAATTAAGTTAAGTTGGCTCGTCTGAACTCTTATTGCTTGGCCTTAATAATAACTCGGTAGAATAATCCGTAATCTGATGAAAGAGTACAAATTAGACAATAATCTTTGGTTTTGGAAAACTATAATTTCAGAAATTAGACTTCATTATTACATTTTGTTGCCCCCTCAGTAAATAGACATGTCCATTAAATTGAATAGACACAACAACTCCTAATTATGCAAAATTGCAACGCTTCTTATTCTGAAAATTCTCCAACATTAATGTCTATATTAATATACCGTTATTACTTAAATTAGATTTATATGGCGACAACCTCGTAAATTGGATTATCAAGTGTATTACATAGTAATGTGAATATATTGCCTCCTAGAAGGAAAAAAAAAAAAAAAAAAAGTGAATATATTACCTTGTTCTTAGCATTTTAACAGGAGTTTCTAATTTACTACAAGCTCAACGTATGCACTAACACATGTATGTCTTGATCTTAGCATTTTCATACGAGTATTATTCTCATTGCTTTTAATCCTTTACCTATTTAATTTTACTTTTGTGTTAAAATTCTTCATTAAATGTGAAATGTGTATCAAGAATTATTACATAAAAAATTAAAATTTCAAAAAGATTACAAAATCTAAATAATTAGTATTGAACTTGAAAACTTTCACACATTAAAAAAAAAAGGGAAAAAAAAGAAGTAAAATGTTTTTTTGGAGAGACTGCCAAATTTGATGATGTGATATGACTCAAGTATCACTAAAAATTTGACAATAAACTCACTTGATCACCAAATTTTGTTTGGACACAAGATCGAAAGTTTAAATTCTCAAGACATCTTATACAAAGATAGATGTGTATAAGAGACAGCTGTCTTGTATTATTGGGCCTTCTCTTTCCCCTATATAGGGTGCATTTGATAAACTGAATTTCAGACACTGAAAATTAAGTATTAAAATCTTAATGTACAATTACTGAATTTATTAAGTTGTATCTGTTTGATAATCAGCTAAATTTGAGTACTGAATTGAAATATTTTATCCGTATATATTATATAGTTTGATGATAATATTATATTTTATTTTTTAGTAGGATTTTTTAAATATTATATTTTTAATATAAATAAATAGTTAATTAATATAGAGTATGTGTGAGAGAGATACTATGTGCAAGTGTGAGGAGAAAGAATATAATATGTTCAAGTGTGTATTGATGTGTTAGAGAAAATTACTATAATGTGTACAAGTATGCGTTTATATGTGAAATAGAAGGAATATAGTGTGTGAAAACGTATGTTTATGTTTGAGAAATAATGAATAGCATCAATGCACACTTGTGTCACATGGGTATATTCTTTCCACTATAGTGGATGCTTGTTATATTCATGTCTCTTCAGAATAAATATACTGTGTGCAAGTGTGTGTTTATGTTATGAGAGAAGGAATATAGTTCGTTCAAGTATAAAAAATTAAATATGTAAAACTTATTTAATATAAAAATCTATAGTTAATGAATTAAATTTAACATTGAATGGTCTAAATTGTTGGCGTTTAAAAAAAAAATCAATAAAATCTTGATGTGGGCCCAAAAGGGTGGCCGAAAAGGCCAACTACTTTTCATGTGAAAATCCACGTGGGCCTGTCGACTTCCATTAGTTCGACGCAATCGAAATCCGGAATCGATGCCCAAACAACAAAAGATCAAAAAGTTGACAGGCCCCCTCTCTTATACACAACCCACGTCATATCATATCATATCATATCATAATCTGATGATGATTCTTTGAACTTGCGAAAAAAGAGTGGTTAGATTTTATCATTAGTTAGTAAATCCCGTCTCAAAAAATCAATTAACCTAATAAAATTATATTTAATTATTAATTTTTTATTTTGAATAATTAATTAAATTTAATTTATTTATTTTTTGATAAATTTAGTGATAAGTTTGTCACTTTTGTCCTTCATTGCTTCGTGAGTCTAAAATGTGATATAAACATACAAGTAGATCTTGGAAAGCTATTATACACATCTAGTTCCAAGTAGTAAGAAGACAAACCAATGGATTTATATAATTCAACTTGAATATTGAAATTGGTCTACATCCAATTCAGTACAATGAGATCTATGAAAGGTTTTTGTGGCAAAAAGTAATATATTACGAGATAAATGTTTATGTATTCGCCGGGGGACTAAAACAACAATTTTAGCCACAACATAAGCAAAAACACATAAATTTTTCATTTCTCATAGAAGATGCATGTAGATAAATATATACAAAGACTTGACATTGACATTGACATTGACATTTTTTATAATAGTTAATCATACTTTCTTTTAAAGAGGGGGAAAAAATTAGTGCATGTATAAAGATTTGTAGTCTATACTTTCTTCTTATAATGTAAGTTAGAATGTCTCTTATAAGAGCAAGATTATATATTGTAAAATTAACTATCCTATATTTTTATTAATTTTTTAAACAAATTTCACACTCATAAACTCTCTCTTTTTCGCTAATATAATATAATACTCGATGAGACCAAATGTTTGTACAATATCTAATATGATATTTGACGAGATCATAAACTTTAAGAAAAATTTTGCAATTTTTTTTACGGAACTATCTTCTTATACTTTAAATTTTTGTACGGTATAATATCATTTGTTTTAAATACTTGTATTGTACAAATTTTTAAAATTAAAAAAAAAAATTCTCTAAAAAGACTAGTAAAATTTCTAAAAAATTTAGTATTTATTTATATCCCAATCTAAGTGAATTTGTGTCATGTTATATTTATACATTAAAGCATTATCCAACTACTATGATTACGTTTACAATTATATATGCATATATATATATATATATATAGATATTTAACACAAATACAAACACACACACAAATAATTTGGCTAAGATGGAGTTGCTCATGGCCAATTGGATAGGATGAACAATAATGTGTGATGTAATACTTCCCGAAAAGGACGTATCTGGGAAAAAAAAAAAAATAAAATAAAAAGCACACAAATTTATTAACTTATCATTAGTAATTGAATTCACATACAAGTACAACACACGTATCATATCGATCACGTTTATCTTTTCTGTGAACAGCCAAAAAGCAGAGGAATCCAAAGATCCTTGGAAAAAATCCTTATCAGAATCAGACTGACAACTACAGGATTCTGCAAAAAGCTGTCACTTTCCGACAACTTACAAAAGTTCCTAGTACAATTTAACAGACGTGTGTTTGATTTTATACCCAAGCAGGCAACTTTGATTGAACTCGCAAGTTCCTTTTTTTTCAATGAAAGTTGGTTTTTTATGAGTTTTTATCTGATGTTTTAATAAGAGACAGCTTAATCATTCAAGATTCTGTTGTGATTTTGGATGATTTGTAAATTATATGGAGAAGTGGGATCTGGGAGTCTTGGATATTCTGATTTAAGGTTGTACAGTTTGTTTATTGGTGCAGGAGAATAAAAGGGGTGTGGTGTGGGGGGCCATTATGTTGGGGAATGGTGTTCTGGGGATTTTATCAGAATCAACGAACAAGTGGGAAAGAAGGGTGCCTTTGACACCATCCCACTGTGCAAAATTGTTGCAAGGAGGAACAGGCAAAACTAGGGTGGCCAGGATAGTTCAGCCTTCCACCAAGCGCATTCATCATGATGCCCTTTATGAGGATGTGGGTTGTGAGATTTCCGAAGATTTATCCGAATGTGGGCTTATTTTAGGAATTAAACAACCCAAGGTGCCAACTTTTCGTCTAAGATTGGATTCTTGATTAACACTAGTATTCATATGCTTATGTTTATGTGGATCACACGATTAATTGAGTTTTCTGTATCATATTTTGTATACAGTTGGATATGATTCTTCCTGACAGGGCGTATGCATTTTTTTCGCATACTCATAAGGCACAAAGGGAAAATATGCCCTTGCTTGATAAGGTAGTATGAACTTGATGATTTATGTGGCAAAATTTCTAGACTTGGACAATATTCGTGTTGTCTAACATGATTTGTAACACACACTTAAATTCTAGCTGAGAAGGCTTCTTTGTTTGATTATGAGCTTATTGTTGGAGATCATGGGAAGAGATTACTAGCATTTGGGAAGTTTGCTGGTAGAGCTGGAATGGTCGACTTTTTACATGGATTAGGACAGAGTATGCATCTGATTGTTGAATACCTGCCTCGATTTAGAGTTTTTTTTTTTTTTCTCCAGTTTTTTAATTCTTCTGTTGAAGATGTTCATATGACAAGCAAGGAACTGCATCGCGCAGAGTTGATTGTGAAGATTTATGATAATAATATTTATTAGCATTCTCTCAATATTATATTCTTACTTCCTTGCAATGTAGTTTGACATAGCCAGATTAAAGTATTTGATCCAGTTCGTTCAGAAATTCCATGGTACACGAATTGCCATGTGTTGATATTCTCTTTGATTTTGTTCTTACTGCAGGGTATCTTAGTCTTGGGTATTCAACTCCTTTCCTCTCTCTGGGAGCATCTTACATGTATTCTTCATTAGCTGCAGCCAAGGCTGCAGTAATTTCAGTTGGTGAAGAGATTGCCACCATGGGACTTCCATCTGGAATCTGTCCTTTAGTTTTTGTTTTTACTGGTTCAGGAAATGGTACTACACTCAGATAATTATCAAATACAATTTTGCTCAATTTTGGGATATGCCATACTTCGTTTGCCCTTCTTCATTATTTCTGTAATACATTCTTGTAATTTCTTGCTTTTCTCTGTTGTTTATCTTCTATTGTTATAAGGATGGTTACCATATTGATTTCCCTATTGATCTTCCTTGTAACCTTTTGCTATTTTATGTAGTTTCACATGGAGCACAAAAGATATTTAAACTCCTCCCTCACACTTGCGCGGATCCTTCAAGAGCAGACCTGAAATATTTGGGAAGGTAATCAGCCTGTTCTTCTAGACATCACAATCTGATTATACGGAGACATTTGAAGATTGTGTCGTTAGTCATAAATGAGTTCTTTGCTTTTTCTGACTTTTGTATAATTAACTTTTAATAATGAATTGCATGCTTTTATGTTGAAGCAGAGGATAGATGTGTATAACATCCAACCCAAAACTTGCTTGAATGAGATGGCTGGCCACTTCAATGGATTTTTAAATTTAAAAACAATATAATCATACCTGAAACAGTTTTAACTAACATTTAATAAGTGGCTTTCTGAAATTGTTCTACTCTGTGCATTGTAGATACTTTTCCACCATTATACTGTTAGTTTAAGAAACAAATTCTATATTTAATACAACTCACAGTTTAGCCATTTCATGAACGTGACATAAACTCGAATTGTTTTTTATGGCATTTCCTTCACAGTTGTGAGGCTCTCTGCCTTAATCTGTGTGAAATTTCTGTGGTCCAAAGAAAGCTGTAATAACATGTATTACTGGCATTTTCCAGAATTATTAGAGGACGTCTTAGGAACTTCCACCACGGTTAAGTTGAATTTTGGAATTCTTATATTTAGAAGTTGACAGGTTTGGTAACTGTTCTAGCTGATACATAACATCAAACTTGTTAACTGTGATTTATTTGCTAGTTGTTTAAACTATGGAATTGGTCAAGTTTATGGCCAATGATAAAATTATTTTTTTCATGAAGAATAAACAATCGAGAGATTTTGAGATTTTCCGTCGAATTCTATGCTTGGTTTATCGAAATGTAGACCGTATCTGCTCATTTGTGCCCATTTAATTATCAATTTGTTACTTCAACAGATATCTGATATCTTGAATTCTATTCATCCCTATTTCATATTTCAGCCTATTCTTACTTGTGTTCTATGAATTATTATGTTTGCTCTTAATGTGACACCGCACACAGGCCAAAGATGGTAAACTGGCTAAAGATCCTGGACGTCCATGCAAGGAGAGTCTTTCAAGTGTATGGTTGTGTTGTGACCTGTAAAGACATGGTGGAACCCAAGGAATCTTTGAAAGTTTTTGATAAGGTGCATTACAATACATGTTATATTTAAGTTGTGACTGCATGATTGAATTTTTTGGCGACATGAGAACATGATTTTCTTAGTTACCCTTTTTAGATCTTAAGAGAGCAACTTGTATCTGGTGAATTATTAATTTAACACAACTTGATGTGTTTAAGAGACATGGTACTATCCTGGAAATCTACAAGATGTTGTACATGTATTTTAAATGGAAAAGTGCTATCATGGGTTTTTGAAACATGAGAACTGATGTTAGAGCTTTTATTGGGATCCTACCAGTATGGGGAGGTGTCTTACAAGGCAGTCTGAGATGCCCTTGCCTAATTAGTGCAAGGGCTTTTTTTTAGTATAGTTTGTGATAAAGCTCACATCTTTTAGGAGATGAAAGTTTGACTTAACTGTAAGTTTAAGGACATCCTCCCCATTCACATCGCAATGGTTATTCATGGTCACCAAAGGGCTCTTAGTCCAACTGTTCATTATGTTCACAGACTTGAAATTTGAGGAAATTCCGATAGCAGAGTCTTTTGCTAAGTTCTTGAGAACTAGAGATGCCTCTTTATATACTGCAGATAATGAGAGAGAGCTAGTAGATTCATTGTTACCCTTTCTCTTTGGCATTGGATGACATACTTGATGCTCACATTTATAAACCAAATCTACCAATACGTGATTTTACCTGCTTGATTACTACCTTCTTAAATGAGGATCTCAGACGAAGATTTTCTTTTCATGTAAATATCTATGAAATAAATAAAGTAAAAGATGATAGAGTTTGTTGATATCTGAATTAGATTAAAGGTTTGCTATCTTGTTTTGCCACCCGAGCAAAACTCTTTGTCTTGCAGAATTCAATATATTTCCAGATCTATACTAATATAATAGAAATTGGAAACAATTTTACCAACCTTAGATCTTCTCCTCTTGTGGGGAACTTTTGTTTCTTATCTTCTCTATAGTAGTTCATCTGCAGGTTTAGTAGTCCATGTCTATACCTATTTTAAGATTTTTTTTTTTGGGCAAAAAATGTTATGAGAAATTATAGATGGTAATCTGTAAATTTACTCTTATACACATTTACATGACCACTGCCGTATTCATACTTTTGGACTAATCAGCTTAGCCACTGGCTCCACATCATAAACAAGTTTTGCCAATTTTCCACAAACTACACAACTATTCCTGTCAGTAGGAAAAAAAACAAAAAAAGGACACAAAATCTTCTCAGTCTGTCTATGTCTCCCAAAAGAATGGATTGGTTACCATGTTCTACAGTCTGTCTATACCTGTTTTTAGATAGCTCATGCAATTTCTGCTAACGATGAAGTTCTGATTCTTTCAGGCTGACTACTATGCACATCCAGAGCACTACAGTCCTATTTTCCATGAAAAGATTGCAACTTATGCGTCTGTGATAGGTTTGTTTTCATCATCATCAGTTGCAAAACTGAATTATAGTATCATCAGATTTTTAATTACAAGCACATCTAGATTATCCTATTAAGTCCAACTGATTCCAAATCAATGCTTATCAATTCAATCATACAAGAGCATTTCTTCTGTTGTAAAGAAACCACACTGATGGAAGAATTATAGGAAATTGGCAAATCACAGTGTATCTTGTAATAGACAACTTGAAGTGACTGTTGAAATAAATAATTAGCAGTTAACTGTATGTATTGGGAGAAAAGATTTCCTCAATTATTGACAACCAAGCAACTAATTTTAACTCACGAGGAAAGGGTGTCCTCTTGTTGGAATTTGTGACATAACATGTGAATAGGTGGCTCAGTGGCGATGGTTAACCACAGCACATCAATTGATTCTCAGATCTTTAGGTAACAGATTTAATCAAGTCAGTGACATTCACAATGATGTTACCTGAGTCTTTTGTGTAACTGAATTTGATTAGACATCGTCAGATTTTCCGCACCAAATTACATGGTTATGATTGTAATGCTCTACAAGAAATGACTGTTAAAAATACTTAAAATTAATCATATCATCATTCAACCATACTACTTTAGCCTAATAGGATAGTCTAATATTCAGCCTAATGTTAAATGAAGATTAAATGAAATGGCTGGTCACTAAAGTTGTATATCGGCAAAGAAATACAAAGGATAGAAAGGTAGCCTTTAGATATAATAAGTATACTATGTTTTCCTATCTAACAATGTTTTAACTTATGGTAGACGCTTTCCCATTACATATTCAAGGTGTAGGCATCCAGTTGTTACTTCAAATCCTGATAATGTCTTCAGATGCACTTTACCATCTCTGAAGTTTTTCTTTCCTCTTTCTGCAATATTACTTCGGCAATGGTGGCTTCTAGGTATGATCCTTTCAAAGATTCATACCATTCTGACCTGGAGGGTGATGGAGTGATATGCTCCGCAGTTGACATTATACACAACTGAGTTTGTAAAAGAGGTAGATTATACTTTATTGTTTTACTTTATCTAAAATCATCTTAAACTCATTGTTCTGTTTCACAAATATGCTACAATTATTTCTTATTAACTGTAATCTCCTTTTTCATCTTTTACATGCAACTTTCATCTCCTAAAAGATTCCCAGCTTTTTGGAACTATACTATCACAGTTTATTGGAAGCTCAATTTCTATAACGAACATCTTTGAGTTAAACTAAACTATTAAAGAGAGCTTGCATAGCCCATCAGTGGAGCACTAACCCCACTTTGTATAAGAATATGTATTCCGGATGTACAAGTCTGATGTTAGAACGTAACTTACCTCATTTTGCAGTTCTTTACGTCTGTTTGCTTTACCTACTTACATATAAGATGTATAAAAACTTTCAATCACACTATCTTGCTCAGGTTGTGACAATTTAAAGGCTCTCAGTTAATGGTTAACTTCTATGATTGCTTCCTTTAAATCTTTAATCCTGGAACTTCTTAACAATTAAACAATCTAACATTTCTTTCTTAATTAATATCAATTTCTGAGTGTAAATGCATATTCACTTTTGTGATTTGATCTTGGAATCAAAACATCATACATGTATAATGTGCACACACACGCACAGATATATGTGTGTGTGTGTGTGTGTGTGTTACCCTAATATATGAAGTCCTTAAAATGAAAATCATGTTCATGCTTAGTTTTGAACCTGCAGAAGTTGTGTCAGCAAGGCTTGAAAATTCATGCTCTTATGGAACCTACCTTAGATTAATTTCTCTCCTTTAAAAGTATTTTGATAATTTCACCTGATAGTTGCTTAATAGATATTATATCCACCTCTATTTACTGATTTAGCAATTATTGATCGTGAACTCATTGTAGGCTAGTTCTTCTGTGGAATTCTTACTCTCAATATGCCAAACAGTTTACATTTTATGTTTTTATGCAGAGATCCTTCAAGAAATCTTGAAAAAGTCTACCCTGATAAGAAGAAGTACACTATATTGGTATGTTTCTCCATTAGACCGCCTTTGCAATTCTGTTGTAGTACACTAAATTGGTGTTCTCAACCAAAGGAAGTGTATGCCCAGAACCAGTAGATTACTGATAATCAGTATTAGCTTTCTTCCTCTTTCAGTTGTTTTTATCTTGGTTCTTTTGTATGGATGTAATTGGATGTAGTGTTATGTTATTTTGTACCTTTTTGCACAAGATAATAAAAAGAAAAATATTCACCATAGTATTTCAAATACTATTGGTTATACAAAAAAATAAATGAAACCAAGTTCCAAAATTTAGATGTTCTATGCATATGCACTGCTCTTTTTTCCTCCCTGCGCGATTATTGTTCCCGTTTTCAGATAAGCTAAGCAAAGCTGCTCTTTCTTCACTACTTTATCTTTCGCCTCTTTTCCTTATTGCTCCAAATTATGCAAAGAATTTAGTTGCTGCAATTGTGTAATAGCTAACCCTTACAAGAGGCAACTCTTCAAAAAAAGTTTTATGCATTATACTTGCCTAGCTGCTCTTTAGTGAAGCATGTGCTTGGCTTAATCTGTCGGAAACTTTGAGCCATTGACAGAAAGTGAGTGTGCATAAAGGCCATACAATACTTTTCTGTGTGTAAACTACAAGTCATCATCGTTCTTAAATTATATGTATGGCATTATACTACTAATTGACTCTAAAACATCAGTTTCTACTGTGTAAATGACAGGTATCTTTGAGTGGTCACTTGTTTGATCAATTCCTTATTAATGAGGCTCTAATGGATATTATTGAAGCGGCAGGTGGCTCCTTTCACTTGGTAAAATGTCAAGTGGGCCAAAGCACAGATGCCATGTCTTATTCAGAACTTGAGGTGAGTAAACCTGTAACATCTTCACCCCTTTTTTAGTGGTTTACTCACCTCAAGTTCTGATACACATAGATAAGCACAATTCTTACACGTAATAACTACAAATCTAGAGCTGATACCCCCACATGCATTTTGATCTTTTATAGTTTCTTCATTTTGTTGTGATGCCAGATGACCAAAATATGAAAATTCCACTGAATATTAAATATAAGTAGTTCTTAACAAACATGTGAAACAGTCAACACTAAAAATTGGATGTAAATACATCAAGTCTAGATCCTGTCTCTTATACACATCTAGATTGTATAAGAACAGGTTTCTCTTATGTATAAGAGACATCTTGCACCCATACAGGTGCCCAATCACTCCTGAATCTAAAATCTCACTCCTCCGACCGTCCACTTATATTAATAATCCTGTTGCTGAAGTTCTTTTAGGCTATTCATACATAGATACTTATATTGTTGGCCTTGGGCTACCTTTCTCCAACCCACTTTGCCTTGATTGGTTTTTTCATGTTTTGGACAGGTTGGAGCAGATGATAAAGAAGTTTTAGATAAAATAATAGACTCTTTAACGTCAATTGCTAAGCCAAGTGGAGAAGATGGATATGTTGATACGGAAAAAAATAAGATCTCTCTGAAAGTTGGTAAATTCCATGAGACTGATATGGATAAGGGATATGATATGAAGAAGAAAAATGTAGTACTCGTCTTAGGTGCTGGACGGGTTTGTCGACCAGCTGCTGCATTCTTGACATCAATAGAGAGTGTCAATCTATATTTGTAATTATTTTAAAGTATTTAATAGTATGACTATATTTAAAATAATATATGTTGTCTTTTAGAGTACTTATTTGCTTATTTTTTCTATATTGTCATTCGTACAATTTATATATAGTATTCTTATAGGTTTAGCTTGTAATAATTATTCTAGACTATTTTGAACATGAATCATACAATTGGTTTAACATTTTTATCAATAGTTAGTCCAAACCAATATTTCTTTGTTGTTGTAGCATATACTATAACAACCGGTATTGTAATTTCTAAATTTGACATTTAAATTCATTGTATACCTGTAACTATTTAGAGTATTGTTACAATCATTATTCTAAATATTTTGGGTATATGCATTGTATAATTGATTGAACTTATTTTCTACATCATCAATAGTTCATGTAAACTAATATTTTATAAAATGATGTTATCAAAAATAAAGAGTTAGGAGTAGAAATACTAATAGAAATACTTTTAAAGATATATAAAATTAACAATATTTTTATATCAATTAAAGATTATAAGTTTTTTTATTTTGTTCTAACTTTACTTTCATTGCTTGGTTCATTTTAAATTCTTCATGTAGGATAGAAAAATCAAATCTAAATTAATCTATAATATAGATTTAAATATATATATATATAATATATATATATATATAAGGAAAAAATGTTATATATATTTTATAATTTTTCACTTTATATAAATTTTAATTATTTATTTGTATGATTATTAATTTTGTGATTTTAAGTTAGAACATATATTTAAAATTCTGTCTCTTATACATATCTAGATGTGTATAAGAATTTTGATTATAGATGACATCTATAATTTAAAATTTTGGTTAACATAATAATTGACCGTCAGTTAAGGATAGTTGTGCTTAAAAATTATAATCGGTTAGATCTTGTCATCTTCTTCAATTAATCCCTGCCAAAAAGAATTACAAAAATGCCAAACTCAACTTCAATGTATCTTTTCATCAAATTCTACATGAATTAAATATTCTTTTTATGAAAAGTTTATTTATCAGACACATAAAACAAAAAAATATTAGAATATAATAGGGGTAAAATGGTCAACATGTTTAGTTGATATAATAGAAAGACTTTACTGGCCAATAGCTAATGTCAGGTATTATCTTATTATATAATGACACTAAAAAAGGGGTGAAGTGTAACTAACCTTATATATAAAGCATGTAGGGGGAAGGATCTAATTAAATTTCAATTATACTGAGCATAATTAATAAATAATTAGAGAAAAGAAAATAATTGTAGTGAATTTGGAATATTTATAATAGTTATAAAAGATTGTTTTTATTATGACTAAAAAATAGAAACAATTTGAACATACATAGCAGTTACAAAATACAATATTTTTTATTTTATTTTTTGCATAAATATAAATGATTTTTCTACTCCTAGAATTATATACATTCTTGTTATGTATTTATGCCGAAATTTTGTAATAAGTGAAGGAGGAAACAATTTATTTTATTAATATTTCATACATTTTAGAATAAGATAAAGGATGTTTTCATGAACATTCAATTCATTTTAAAGTAAGACAAAAGAACAAATTATTATTTCAATTTTTTATAATGAAATTAATATACTATATTATACCTATCCGTAATATGAAGATTATATTAGTTTAATCTGTTTAATTTCTTATACATAAGACATAATTTTTGTTTAATTAATTTAGTCTTTACATTTTAATTACATTCATTTTTTATTTTTTTAAATTTTAATTATAATAAATAGTTTTATACAAATAAAAGTCTTCCATCTTATTATGTATTTATATCGAAATAGATGGTTGTATCCTAAACAATAGATAGAATAGATTATGAGTAGTTTAATAAATTATGTTTTCTTATTGGGAATTAAAAATTCTATGATTCATTTTTTTTTATTTTTTGAAATTTTAATTATAATAAATATTTTTATACAAACAAAAATCTTCCATCTTATTATGTATTTATGCCAAAATAGGTGGATGTATACTAAAAAATAGGCAGAATAAATAATGAGTAATTTTATTTTATTTTCCTATCCAAAATGAAGTTGTAGCCCTCCAAATTTCATTAAGGGCGGGTATTTTAGATATTACAAAAAAAGAGAGAAACATTTATATATGTTTTCAATTGGAAATTGTAATTATATTTTATTAAGGGCGGGTATTTTAGTCATCAAATAATTTAATTAATTATGTTTTCTTATTGGGAATTAAAAATTATATGATTCATTTTTTTATTTTTTGAAATTTTAATTATAATAAATAATTTTATAAAACTAAAAATCTTCCATCTTATTATGTATTTATGCCAAAATAGGTCCGTATCAACATATCCATCTTCTCCACTTGGCTTAGCTAAAACTTTAAAGATTATATTTCATTCAGGGTAGGTATTTTAGGTATTATAAAAGAATAGAGAAACACTTAAAATATGTTTTTCTATTAGGTATTGGAAATTATATTTCATTAAGGGCGAGTATTTTAGATATTACAAAAAAAGAAAGAAACATTTATATATGTTTTCTATGGGAATTGTAATTATATTTCATTAAGGACGGGTGTTTTAGTCATGCTTATATAAAAAAAGGGGAGAAACGCCAAGAGGGAAGAAACAAAATTTGGGAGAAACAACTCGCATATATATAATAGTATAGATATGGATATATATATATGTGTGTGTGTGTGTGTGTGTGTGTGTGTATAATTTAATTATTTTTTCAAATATGGTTTGCAATATCAGCCACATGTTCTGTTGTAAAAAAAATTGTAAGAAATTAACAAAAGTAAAAATAACAAATAAACAAGCTACAAAAAGTAAAAGAATTAGTGAAAGCAAATTAAACAATTTATATGTGATATATATACAAATAATGACAATATGAAGAATGAAGTAACTAGTGGTATGAGAAAACGGAGGGAAAAAGATAAACTAAAGAAAAAGGGAAAAATAATATGGAAAAATAGATAAACTAAAACAATTAACATAATAGGGTTATTTTTATCCAAAAATATCAAGAAGGGGTCAAGGAGAGGGGTTAAGTGGGCATTGGATCTCCTATTACACTTTTTGGTGTTACACAGCTTATATTACATCATGTGATGGAGTGACATTTGTCCCTCATTTATTATTTATTCATTTTAAAAATACACATGTCACCCCATCACATAGTGTAACATGAGTGTAATACTAAAAAGTGTAACAGAGGATCCATAGCCGGTTATAAGTGGCTATAAAATGAGTACGGGCAAAGTGTATAACTTAGATTATAGTTGAAGGGGATTTAATGCATTTATCCCTTTTTCAAACAATTCTAGAACATTCTATCTGTTTTGGAAGTTTAACTTCGCTATGCACAATGCAAAGAAAACAGCAATGACAATAGGGTATAAGATTAAAACAACAGCAACGAGAGGTAATTGATTGTCATGATATCCGTAGAATCTCTCAAAAAAGTAAATATTGTTTTGGTTTCTCCAAACACTTGAATCTCCTTGTGGACATCTCCATATTGTGAAGTAAGCATGCCATAAAGTAGCCAAGATGTTGGACACAAATAGCACAACCATAGCCACCACTTTGGAATTTGCTGCAGGTGGAAAGAAGGACAAGTTTAATTTTTAAGCACAATTTCCAAACTGACGGTCAATTATGGGAAATTCTCTTATACACATCTTTCCCCCTATCATTTTTCATACTTTAAGTAGTCTACATGCAATTCTATACCATCATTGGAATTTATAAGAGAAAGGTATTGTGCAAAATTTGGCATAATTTAACAGGCTATATAGGACTGATTGAAGATTTATCTTTGTTTAATATAAATTCTACATCCTTATTAGCCTGTTGTGCTTTAAAGGCTTGTACAGCACAATCCATGTATTTTAAAAATTTGTGTTGTACAATCTCTTAAAGCCAATGGGATGATTCTCTCAACAAGATTGTAAGATTCCCTTGATTTAAAAATCACCAGGAACTAACTGGCTTTCAAAGTTATGTCCATATCTAGGTAATCATGTTACACAACTAAAAACTGAATGAAGCTTTGCATCTTGGAGGGCTACAACTTCATTTTGGAAAGATTTTAAGTAGCTAGACTGTCTAAAATCTTTACTGAATTTAGTTTGTAATGTATTTTCTTGTCTAAATGCACATCATAATGATACAAAAATTCATGGAATCTCGGAAGTAAATGTTGTTTATATCGTATGTGTCTGGTTAACTACATAATCATTAACAGTTTTTGTATTCATGAAATTCTACATAGCAGTTAATAGTTCCAGGGATAGTTTTATTGCACAAAAAAGACACCATTCTCGTAAGTTTCAATAAAAGGCCTCAACAACTAAGATAGCTCAAGTTAGACTCTTATACAGGATCTAGATCTGTATAAGAGACAGAATCCATACTCTGTATCCAAGCACTGCCATATCCTGCCATAGGAGTGCTTATTGTCATTGAAACAGTAAGCATGCCCATATAAGTGTAGTACAACAACGTACAGAACATGGATTAGAAGTACCAAAAGATCTTGTATGCTGACCAATGATACCCAATCATTGGATATGTAATGCTTGTATACAATAGTGTTTGGGAGCGAATGTAGGAATCCTCAACAGTGACCTACAATATTTGTAGCATGAATAAGTGAGAACCCAATAGACAGTGTTAGACAGTGTTACGAGGAGAAAATATCAAGAATGACCAATTAATGGCCATAAATCATATATCACATTAAGGAAAGTTTACTATTTAACTTTCCCGGTTCCAGTTGAAGCACTAAGATGCAAGATTTGTAAATCAAACACAAATTTTTAAAATTCCAAATAAAATGAAAACTCAAACTTCTACTAAACTCAAATTAGCAAATGAGTTTACAATTTCCCCAAAGTTTGCCTGGGCGAGTGCATAAGCCCATAAAGCATACATTCCTGCAAATCTTTCCCGATAAAGAACGGTGCGTTCCATATTGATTTTTGGTGAAATCGAGAAGGTATTAGTTAAAATGCCGCAGAGGACTACAGCTATGCACATAGAACCAAGTATGTTGAATAGACCTTGTTGATCATTTCTGTTAAACAAAGGAAATCATACATTTAGTCACAGTGAATGCCATAGCAGTGAACTGGGATATACTGCAAACTAGTTTCTTTAAGTTCCATGAAATTCAAGAAATTGGTCATGGGGGAGATATATTTTATAAATTAAAGTCAATGTACCTGTAAATTTATACTACATGACATGTTTTTCCAACAACAAAACAAAATCTCTAGTATATAATTAACTTCAATAGGTTCTGGAACAAAAAATAACCAATAGTGTTCTGTATAAGCTGACTCAAAAACTGAATCACATTTTACTTTCTTTTTTTCTCAACATATTTCCTTTTCAGTTTACACACACATATTATATTACACATTCAAATCTCTTATACACATCTAGATGTGTATCTTATTCACTCCAAGACTGGTGCATACTTTGCAAACCTTTTCACCAGTCTTGGAGTTCAATTGCTAACTTAATTTTAGAGTTTCTTCTCATGTATAAAACAAGTAAATCCGTCAAGCTATATATGTTTTGAAGCCATTTATAGGTTATTCAAAGCATATTATGGGTAGATGCAACACTAGAATATCAAATCCAAGATGTTTAGTAAACAATTTCGTTGGTTCACTATGCAACAAGAGAATACCTGAGGGTTAAAGCTTTGTTTTGGACTACCATGAGTGGCTGAATTGTTCAATTAATTTCTGTATGAAACACTTACATTTTCTCCCTTGATCCCACTCATGGTATAAATCAGAGATGACAAAAGAATGAAAAGGAAACGCGTTAAGTTGTATGAAGGACTTCTCCAGTCGGACCAAAACTGTTTCCAAAGACAAGCTTTGAACTGTCCCCATCCATTCAGTGGAAAGCGTGTTGGAAACTTCAATACTTTTGAACCGGGAGTAGGGATGCTGAGCCTCTTCACAAGCACCATATTTTCCCTAAAGACAAATCAATTGAAAACTAATTCAATGCACATGTTAGAAAAATACGATGTGAAGACTTGTCATAATTTGAACGAAATCTGGTCCACTTTGACCTTTAATTTTCTGAGCTAGAGGTATGCATCATTAGAATTCTGTAACAAACTGCAAGAGAAGCAACATAAAGCCAAAGTAGCAGTTGATCAACTCACTCAAACAAAGTCGAATTCTTGTAAATTTGGGCAAAGTCGATACCAAGTCCTGCTTCTGAAGATGTAGAAGTGATATCTAACATCCATGTTGCAGGATTATGGTTGTTTTTAATCATTGGCACACCTGAGATGCTCTATTACAAATTTGCAGAAGACAAATGACAAATAGAATCCACTAGTACTTTGATGTGAGATCTATGGCCTAAAATCAAGATAAAAAATAAAGCACAAGTAGAAGGTATATGTCTAGCTTACCTCAAAATACTGAATGTCTTTATTGGAATGTAGATGTAACGGTCCACAGTAAATCATGCGTGCTCCGGATTTCAACAAAATTAACTGAAGAGAGATGTTTAATGAGAAAACATATGAGCAAATCTGAAATGTACGCCCCCACATAAATTCCACATATATTATCTAAGCCTTTGAATTTTGTGTTTATAAATAATAATCCTTGAATTTTTAGTGATAGGATCTGTCTCTCATCCTCCTGGTGTCTAATAAGTAGTGTGAACAGATTATGAGCAAGTACTTTTTCCTGTGTCTGATGTTGGTCAACGATGACCTGTCTGACCTTGTCCTCTAGATGTGTTTAAGAGACTGTAACTTATCTATTACAATCTCAGTCTTTTAAGTTTCGAAATGTAGTAAAATTCCTTCTCATTTTGTCAGTTTGGATGTTTACTACTTAATCAAGCAGCAGGATGAACAAAAAATTGATTTCAAAGCTAATAAAACAATAAAAGAAATGTAAGTTAGGTGATTGAGAATTCCGATGGACAATCTAAAAGTAAAACCATTTCATGTCTTGCTACATGGGTTAATTAAGTTATTATCCCCAACTTAGACATTATGGCAGCTTGAAAGCAAGAGAGTTTATGCAACTGTTTCTATTGTTAACATTTATCAGCCAGTCCAAAACTATAGTAGAAAATTCTCATCAATATCAATGCTGGTGCATGAATCAATGCATAAGTATCGAGAAACTATTATAGACAGACTGGTTAGTTCACAAGAGCAGTTGGACATCAAAAAAGGACTATGGTACACAACTGTCGTTGTTCACATATCATATATGGATTGGTGGATTTTCTCTCAGTTCATTCTTTTATTTTTAAAAATAAGAATTCTTTTGGTTATTGAATTATAAAAATACAAATACTACATGTTTTATTGACAAAATACATAAAATTTTTGTTGAAAAACGAATAAACACAAGGTAAAAAGGTTTACCTTCCTTTTTCACAAAATTAATTGTAAGACCATATTTCTTCCAGTTAACATAATTGATTCTCTTTTACAACTATAGTTAAATACCAAATTTTCAAAATTTCATCTAAATCATTCCTTGGTAGTTACTTACTTCGTCAAGTGCTTCAAATATGTCTATGCTCGGTTGATGGATGGTGCAAACAATTGTTCTTCCTGTATTGGCCACATTCATTTACAGCCCGCAAGACAATTGCAGCTGATCTTGCACCCAGTTGTAGGTTCATCCACAAATATAACAGAAGGGTTAACAACCAGTTCCACAGCAATTGTGAGCTGCTTTCTTTGCTCTGTTGATAAGCCACTAATGTTTGGAATACCCACCAAAGAATCGTTGATATTGTGAAGCTCAATGGCCTCAAGAACTTCTTTCACAAAATCCTATATGTGAAGGCACACTAATTTTGGTAAAAACAACAAATGTAGGGCAGAAAAGAATAAGAACTTTGACTTTTGTAGATTTGTGCCATACTGATTTGTTTCTGACATTGATTTGGGGATCAAGTCAGAAACTTGAGAAAAAATAACTGATTCTTCAACAGTAATTTGAGGAGAATGAATGTCAAATTGCTCACAGTATCCCGAAATTCGAGCAAATGTCTGTTGAACTTTGGGAAACCCTCCAATTCTTATTTCTCCTTCCACAGTACCACTAGTTTTTCTAACAGAAAGACTTTACATCTAGAAGAGTTTTTGAAAGCCCCACTGAGACCCTTTGTATATTGTAAGAACATGAGGTCTAAATCTGCCTGTAATATCACAAAGAAATTTAAGCTTTTCATGAGTGAAACCACGCTCCTTCATAGCCTACAATTGATAAAGAAAAAAATGAAAGCCAGAACAAACCGAGTGTTTTACTCAATAAGAAACATATTGCACATAGGAAAGTAATTAATCAAACACTTTTAAGGTGAAAGTGCTTCTTCCTTTCTTGTGGTGTGTTATATGTTACATTAGTATAATATTACAATTTGAAAAAAATGCAGATCTCGTTCAAATATATGAGTTTTCCCTCAGCATGGTATCTATTAACCCTTATTCTCTTAGAACTGCAAAACCTGAGTTCATGTTGGATTCATAATTTCATAAAACCAAGAAATAATGTTATTTCAAATTAGTACGTTTATGTTCATTCTAATGCATCCACCTTATAAAAAAACTATAAAATGCACATGCATCAGTTTCTAATCTACTCAATACTAGATGAGACCTGATGTGATTACCAAGGGGGTGTCAATGTATTGCAAATTTTCAAAGACTACAGTCAGTGGTTCGAAAGGTAAAACCATCTTTCCTGCAAATGAGACAAAAAAATCTAATTGAGTCTAAGTTAGAATAAGTTATAAGGAAGTACTAATGTTTGGAATATATTTATTGCAGAAGTGGATACACATCTAGGTCTCTTATACACATCTAGATGTGTATAAGAGACAGGCTAGATTCACCATTTTCTCTCTTAGGCCTAGAATTTCAGCAGAAATTTCTGCATGGAGTATATCATTGGATTTATTGCTATCTTGTATTTGAGAGACCTTCTCACTTGAAATAATAGTTCGAGAACCAGGAGCTCTTAATCAATTAGATGTGTATAATTTCTGTTCCAAAATACATCACTTTTTTGTCAGTGGGTTCAATATTTCATGTGATTATCCATACTAAACAAAATGAAAAAGTCATTCCACGGCTTTCAAGTGTTTCTTGTCCAACTGTTGTGTTTGTAGGAAGTTTCTGCAGAAAAGAGATGGATCACCAAATATTAAAAGATGAATACTGGAGTACAGCAAGAAATCATACTTAGGACAATCAAGTAATAACTAAGATGATTTCACAACTGATCAGCAACTCAGTAAGTATCATCAAACGTGAAAGACACAGGAAAAAGTCTGTTAAGATGATATATTAATCACTGTCTCTTATACACAAAATAGATGTGTATAAAAGACAGATATACTAACTGGGTCCTGAAAACTCATTAAATCATTCCATATATAAAGAATTCAGAAGCTCACCTTTTGCCATCGTGGAGCAAGAAATTCATTAACAACAACACCAATCTCTCCATAAGATAATGGAGATATCCAAAACCCCCACCTTAACCAACTTGGATTGAGGCTGTCATCAACTCCATCTCTTGAGATCCTTGTTTTACATGCTAAAGTAAGCATGATGGTAAAAAAATGAACTAAATGTAATTGAAAACTTACATCTCATGAAATCATGAAAGCACTAAAGAGGATGTATAAGAGATATTGAGTTGATGACAGCTGTGGTAGAAGTTGGTTAAGGTTCCAAAAACCGGAACCTCGAGATTGATGCCAAGTGAGCTGCAAATAATATAATTAATTGGCCAAAGAACCTGAGAAATTAATGGTGATATTCTGTTAAAAGTTGATCCTGCATTTAACGGTTCACCAGCTACAGTGCTAATTATTGCACGGTTCAGAATAGAACGTAATTATGAAGATAATTGAGCTAAGATGTGTGAAAATTTATAGATATTGGAAATTCACCTGGTGGATCCTTCTAGGAAAGAAATTGAAAATCCATTGAGCTCATACTCACCTCCCAGGCTCAGGTTGGTATACAAACATAATACGTAAAGATGTCCAAAGTACAGCTGATAAAGAACAGGTTTTCTCTCAGTGGCAGATGGAATTGCATATGCCCCAGCTGGGTAAAAGTGCAAGTCTCTTTGTTTATAGAAAATTGGAAGTCTAGCAACAGTGAGTGTCAGCTCAGGAAATCCGTCAAGAAGAATAATGACCAGACCATAAAATAAAGATCCCAGATAATTATTTGCATGTAGAAGATTTCTGCGGACACCCGTGTCCGCAGAAATACAGTCATAGTAATAAATGCAGCTATAAGCATCTGCACTAGGCAAGTTGATGTGCATTGGATATTTTGACTTTGAAAACCTAAGAGTATTTTATTGCATAGAAATGTGATTACATATAAGATAGATGTTAATCTCAGTGCTTGAACCAATTTGTTTTAGAGATTAATTATGGCAACATTTTTGTTGTCATATATATTTTTTGTAATATGGCATTTTTCGAATAAAATATATATATATATATATATGTGTGTCTAGATGTGTGAAATTATAAAGAATTATGATGTAGTATTATATTTTATTTGTGTATATCCCTAATCGTAGTGTAGGACACTGATAGATTAGCACATAAGTGTATGAGGATGATTATTGGGAATAAGTGAATCGGATTGACCCTCTAAGAGTATTCCACACGAATTATTATTTAAATGCCAGTGGATTAATCTCTTTGTGATAGTAGTGTAATGATCTTTTGACTTGAGATCATGAGTTTATCTTGATTGTAGATTATTATACTTTAACTCTATTAGTTGTTACTCTTAATGAATCGCACATATTATAGAGTTCGGGTATAATATAAATCATGATAAGATAAGATATGACTAATAGAGAATTCACCACTCCTTATAATAAGAGTATTCCACACGGATTATTATTTAAATGCCAGTGGATTAATCTCTTTGTGATAGTAGTATAATGATCCTTTGACTTGAGGTCATGAGTTTATCTTGACGGTGGATTATTATACTTTGACTCTATTAGTCGTTACTCTCAATGAATCGCACATACTGTCAAGAGTTTGGGTATAATATGAATCATGATAAGATAAGATATGACCAATAGAGGATTCATCACTCCTTATAATAGGAGAGTACATCCCTATATGACCACTTCTTGAAATACGATTCGAAAATCTTTGGGCAATGTGGAAATAGAATTAAGAGTGTCTTAAATTTTATTTCAAGTGAGTTGTATTTTGGAAAGAAATAAAATAGATTAATTCGATAAGAGTTGGCATTATATCTATACTCTTGAATTAATCGAGATATAAGTTGGTGAAAGGATAATAATTACAAGAAAACTAATCACGGATGGGTGATGTTGAACCACTTGACATATCTTAACATTCGGGTGGTCATGATGCTTTGCTACAAGCCAATCTTGATCTATAAGTGTAAATTAATTAATTGGAGAATTAATGATAAATTAAAAATGTTTAATTTATCTAATCCTAATTAATTTAAGATTATAATTTATACTTTATTGCCAATGTGATTGGGAACCTAAAGGATCACGTCTCTACACACTTAAAGATAATTAATTCGGGATTAAAATGATTTGATAAGTATGAGACATTTATGGGTTAATTTATGTGGAGATATTAATCACGATCTCCATGGGCTTGAGATTCAAGTTGTATTCTGGTCAACTATTGTGTCAAGTAGGTATTAGCAATTCCTAATGGTTTTATATTTATTTGTATGCAAGATTGACCCAAATTCATTAGAATTATTGTAATTTCCTGAACTCAATTTGGTTGGGATTCAAAATGGTGTCTATATATACACATCAAGATGTATAAGAGATATATTGAGATATGGATAGCACTTAACATATGTATATGATATAGTATGATATATAAGTAGTACTTGTATGGCAATCATTAAAAAAAAGACGTGAAAATATTTAGAAAAAAAATTAAAATCGTGAAAGTCACGATTAGAAAAAGGGAAAAATAATTTAGGAGTTAGTATTCTGTGTTTTAGGTTAATCAATTTTGTGAAAATTCCTGATTTAATTATTTGTATGGATACCATTAGAGGCCGGGCTCTTACGCGGCTTGTGGATCGACGTTCTAAACACATTAGAGATTATACTGCGATTTTAAAGTATAATATCTATATTTTTCTTGTACTACGTATAAATTAATCAAACTGATCTGTGATAAAAAAGTAAAATTTTTAATTTCCTTGAGTTACTCGTTATTTACTATCTTACAATACTGACATTTTTTGTAGAGTCCTGGTTATAGATGGATCTAACAAAGGTAGGGTGACAGGTTCAAGAATGACTTTTTCATTTTGTTTAGTATGGATAATCACATGAAATATTGAACCCACTGACAAAAAAGTGATACAAAAGGGATGAGACTGAAACATGATTATAACCTGAGTAGATTTGAAATCATAAATGGAAGAATTTCTCTTCATTAGAAGAAACTCCCTCGAAATACAAGCTCTGAAGAGTGTCCACTTTGGGATCAAGTACACACTGAACGTAATAGCATCTTCGTGGCCTTTGGACCTCACAAATGGCCTTGAAAGGTCCTCATTAAGCCTCTTTCCAAAACAAGATTCCTCAAATTCCCTTGATAACATATCAACAGACATATAAATGTAGGTTTCATCACTTTGGTACCAGTATTATGCTTGGTCTTTTTCTGAGATGACCTGTAATGAAGTCAATATATTACTTAACACTAAAAAGAAGTACCAAGGTAAGAAAAGAAACTTCATGTGAGGCATGATGAGCTAACCTCTTGGAGGAAATCTGCAACTCCTTTTCTTTCAGGACATCTAAACCCACAACTCTCAAAAAATTCTAGAACATTAGATCTGTTGGGATCAAACGCGGAATAAACACAACTAATGAGAATCAAGAATACAACAATTTAATGAAAAATAATCCAGAACATGAAATATGAGTGACACACAAGATTTCACGTGGTTCGACTTAATTACTATAAATTTTCCACTTTACACCTTGTATAACCTCTCTCTCTGCCCAAGAACACTCTCACCACAAGTATAGGACTACATGGTTCCTAACATGTATTTTTCTCTCTTGTGTTGTGTCTTTGTAATTATCCAACCCACCTATTTATAGGAAACATTACTTGGCTACCACTTCAAGTAATAATAGGAAATAACTTGTCTTACACCCTAAATCCTATACAAATAGGAAATTACTTGGCAACTACTCCAAGTAAGTAAACTATTAGGAAACTACTTACTAAGTACATTCAAGTAAAAGAAAATTAGCCAATTTCCTAACAAATCTCAAAGAGATGGCGAATATTTCTTTTAACAAACGCAAACCAACCAAAAATATAACCATTTGCCTTCCGCCACCAATTCATATGGTGACTAGCTACACACACCGAATCAATGCAGTCATGTCTGTAATTGATTCAACCGACAAATGAACATGTGTAACTAACCAAGTTCAACCTCCAGTCGACTCGAAGAGGGGCCTCAATTCTACACCCTCCCCTTTAGAAGGATTTTCCTTCTCACCACCATTTGCAACTTGGAAGCAACCTTGGATCCCTTCATTCCCAATTTATTGAGGTTAACCAAATGGTACAAATCACAATACTTCTTCTCTTTCAACAGGACTGTCCAGCCATGTGTGGTTCCAAGACTCCACCTTCAACGAAAAACTCGTAACCTTAGAGTCTAACTGGCTCAAAGAAAATTAGATTCTTTCGTATTTTTTAGATATGCCAATATTCTAGGCGACCCTTGAACATTGGTTATATTCACCTTCTCTTATCATCCCTTTCCAATTCTCTCCTCAAGCAATTGACACATTTTCTTGTATCTCACCATGGTTTGCTTTCTTTTGAGATATCAGATGATTGCACATTCTCGAGCACCGAAGTGTCTTTTCCGTATACCAGAGACGTCATCACACTTTCGAAGAAATCAGGGATCCCGAGTTAAGAAGTAAAATGGCCTAACCTTTCTCCTCAATTTCAACACAAACTTTTGGAGATAAACCAAAATTCCGCTGTGTCCATAACAAAAAGTCAAATCAAATTTATACACATCGATTCCAACTCTTCCCACTCATCATCCTTCATACTTGTTAGCTTCCCATCCTTTCCCTTCAACACCATTTTGCCAAACCTTGTTGAACAAGGATGTCCTTTACTCTTCCAACTGAAAAAGTAAAGTTGTAAACCCATTAACTTGTAGGATGATTAGAAGGGACAGATCAACAACATGCTTAGAATTAAGACCGAACCCAACCAAGCTTTAAGCTGTCTCTTATACACATCTAGATGTGAATAAGCACAACTAATGAGAATTAAGAATACAACAATTTAATGAAAAATAAGCCACAACATGAAATATGAGTGACACACAAGATTTAACGTGGTTCGGCTTAATTACCAAGCCTACGTCCACTGAGAGAAAACCTGTTCTTTATTATGAGAGAAAACACACATACAAGAATACAACTTGAATCTCAAGTGTCTAACCCTTGTATAACCTCTCTCTCGCCTAAGAACACTCTCACCACAAGTATAGAACTACATGGTTCCTAACTTGTATTTTTCTCTCTTGTGTTGTGTCTTTGTAATTAGCCAACCCACCTATTTATAGGAAACATTACTTGGTTACCACTCCAACTAATAATAGGAAATAACTTGTCTTACACCCTAAATCCTATACAAATAGGAAATTACTTGGAAACTACTCCAAATAAAGCAAACTATTAGGAAACTACTTACTCTCTAGTGTACACAAAAGAAATTACCTATAAGAAAATTAGTCAATTTCCTAACAAGATCGAAGTCCATGATAAATAATCTTTCCACTAGCTATCAATATAATGTCATCAAATAGATCAAATGTCTCTGGTGCCGGCTGAAGAAATGGTATAAGTATGGTTGCATTGGTGATATGTGCGAGCTGTTGAAGGTAAGAAACAATTTGATACGCAGTCGAACTGTCCAATCCATAAATAAAGCTCTTGTAGGGCCGACAATCATGTCCCTGCATGATTAGTCAATAAAATGATTCGCATGTTTCTCATTCATGTTAAACATGATTAGATTGTAGAAAAAGACACCTTGCTACTGCTGAAATAAAAGTTTACATTTTTCATTGGTGAGTTGAATATTTAGAAACATCGAGATACACTATACAATTGTACCCCTTAAAGCTACCTGTTGTCAGGTCTTTTCTTTTGTGAGACCTGAAATACCTTTCCTCATAGCATCTCCAACAAGTGTATCAGAACAAATATCTTAGTTGTCCAACCCAAGTATCTGAAAGAAAGCAGTATAGGCAAATCAAAAAACTTAGTATAGTTTATTGAGAATTAGGAAGAAGAAACAAAAAACTAATATGTTACTTTTAGAATGTAGTCTGTGTTAATATAAATTAAATAGATTCACTGTCTACCTTAAATTGTATAGATTCATTGTATAGTTACATTGTTTATTAGTGTCTAAATTTATATTAGTTACCTTGTTAGTTAGTGTCTAGGTTCATTTTACAGTCTAAATTCATTATACTTACAAACCTATAAATATAGGCCATTGTATTATCCATAAAACATACATGTTTAACAATTTCTTCAAACCTTTCTCATGGTATCAGAGCCCAGTTTTGGGTTGGATTCCTCTTGTTTTTTCGGTGTCTCTTATCCATAATCTAGTTTTATAATTTGATCTTGTTTCCTAACGGGAGCAATTCCTGATTCTGCTCCTATAGTAGATTTTTCTCTTCAAAGTTGACTGGTTACTTAATTCTTGATTTCTTGTTCGATTTTGTACTTCCATGGCCCAATTGGATATTTCTCATCCCATTTCCACTATCTTAGATGAATCTAATTATATTTTGTGAGCTCATGAAATGCAAAGTTTTCTTAAAGGTCAAAATTTATAGAGAATTGTCGACGGTTCTGCTCTAACTCCAATTCAAATTGCTAAAAATCATCTCGCAAAATTTGCTGATCGCCTAGAATATTGGGATAGTAAAAACCACCAGATCATTTCTTGGATCCGTAATACTTCTATCCCCTCCTTACGTCAGTAGTTTGGACATTTCAACTCCGCTAAAGATCTGTGGAAATTTGTTGCTCATCGATACACCAATAAGGACTTAGCTAATCAGTATCATCTTTTTACTACTTTGTATCATGTGAAACAAGAATCACACCAATCTATTCACTCTTTTATTGCTCATATCAGCAACTTATGGGATCAATTGGCACTTTCGGATCCTTAATGGGAGACTCCTGGAGATGCAGCAAAATTATTTTGCTCTTCGAGATCAACAGTGTCTAATGCAGTTTCTTATGGCTCTCCATGATGATTTTGAACCCATTCGTGCATCTTTACTTCATTGAAATCCATTACCTACACTTGAGTCTACTTTTCAAGAGGTTATTTTTGAAGAAGCTCGTCTTCGTTCCCTTAAGGTTTGGTTCTACTTGGTCACCATATTCGACCTTTGTTTTGGCTACACGGAGATTACAAACACCATTCAACCACGAGAATACCGTTATTGTCATGAACTTGGTCACACTCTTTTATATTATCCTATACGTGTCTATCGTATTTGTCAAAAGAAAGGCCCTCACCATTTTATTGCACAATGTCCCAAGAATGCATACAGATCTTCAAGACGACTAGGATATGTCCCATTTAAGTCTAGCCCACATCGTTCTGTTATTGCTACTATTGAAGTTGATAATGTTCCTTCATCATCCTCTCAAGGTCTTGCATCTTCATCTTCCAATGTTACTCTCAGTGATCATTGAATCAATGCTTAAACAGGTTCTGCTTAACTCAGCTCCATCTACTACTCTTTCTGTCATTCTAGGTACTTTTTCCTGGTACTTTGATTCTGCTTGTAGTAACCATATGACCTCTGATCCTAGCATTTTTAATTCTAAGCATGAAAATTCCTCTGTCCCACCTATTTATACAGTTGATGGTTATACTCTGCGTATTAGTCATATAGGCAACATATCCACCTCTACAGTTTCCATTCCTAACGCTTTTCTCTTTCCCAAACTCAAGCTTATTCTAGTATCCGTTGGTCAGTTGTGTGAGTTAGGCTTACACATATTGTTCACACCCTCTGGTTGTTCTGTGTAGGATTCTCGAACAGGGCAGATTCTTGAATCTGATGTGTAAAGAGTCGTCTTTTCGAGTTGGTTCATCTTCGCCTTCCAACTCATCTACTTTATACATCATTTTCTGCAGAGGAATTTTCTAGTTTATTTATGGCATTCCAGCCTCGGTCATGTCTCTGTTGAGAGTCGTTTAAAAACATTAGTTGCTAAGGGTCATTTAGGTTCTATTAAAGACATTTCTCTTGATTGTGCTTCATGTCAGCTTGCAAAACATCATGCTTTACCTTTCAATAAAAGTGACTCTGTTTCCAGTGCACCATTTGATCTTGTTCATTCAGTTTGGGGACCTTCTCCTACACCCACAATGGGTGGTTCCCGATATTTTGTTATTTTTGTTGATAATTTTTCTCGATAAACTTGGATTTACCTAATGCATTGTAAATCTAATTTGTCTGCAATCTATCGTGAGTTTTAGGTAGCATGATCAAAACTCAAATTTCCAGTACTATCACAATACTATAAGAGATAATGCCATGAATTATAAAGAATAGAAAGTTCTAGACTTTCTTCACCAAAATGGCACTGTGGTACATAGATCATGTCCAGGAACTTCCTCACAAAATGATCGTGCTGAACGCAAACGCGAACATATCCTTGACACTATTCGTGCACTCCTTATTTCTTCTTCTTTGTGCCTGGAACGATTTTGGGGCGAAACAACACTTACTACTGTTTATACCATTAATCGGGTTCCATCTTTTGTCATTAATAATCAGACTCCCTATGAATGTCTTTTTCAATCTACTCTTGATTATACACAACTCAAAATTTTTTGTTGTGCCTGTTTTGTTTTGCTCCAACCACATGTAGCACCATAAATTAGAATCTCGTACAAGGTTGTGTTGTTTTCTTGGAAGTTGTTGGACAAATCATAAAGGTGTCTCTTATACACATCTAGATGTGTATAAGAGACAGTTACATCCTTCTAGGAACATAAAATGTTCTTATACATGTCTAAATTTCATCTTTCTGACACTTCTTCTCAAATTCTCTTTACTAATCCATCTAGTGATCTTTTTCTTGACGAGCCTATTGTTGAATCTTCTCATGATAGCCCGACTGATGACTCGACCCAAGATCATGCTCCACCTGAGGATCCTACTCCTGCTGTCTTTTCAGAATTGTCTCCACTGTGCCTTACGTAGATCTAATCGTGTAAGAGTAATTCCTACTCGTCTTCGTGATTTTCATTATTTTTCTATTGTCTTATTTTTTCAAGAACCCACCTCTTATTGAGAGGCAAGTTCTAACCCTGTGTGGCAGAAAGCTATGAACGATGAATTGCAGGCCCTTGATCAGATGCATACTTGGGATCTTGTGGACTTACCATTTGAAAAATCTGTTGTTGGCTGTAAATGGGTCTATAAGATTAAAACTCACTCAGATGGCACAATTGAACGAATTGAGCTCGCTTAGTTGCTGAAGGTTTTGCTCAAGAACATGGCATTGATTACGAAGAAACCTTTGCTCCCGTTGCCCGTCTTACTTCTGTTCGTAGTTTACTTGTTGTTGTTGCTGTTCGTCGCTGGCAACTCTTTCAAATGGATGTTAAGAACGCCTTTCTTAATGGTGATCTTGTTGAAGATGTCTATATGAAATCGCCCCCCGGTTATGATCATCCAGCAGACAAGGTCTGTAAAGAAGCTTCGTCGAGCTCTTTATGGTCTCAAACAAGCTCTTCGAGCTTGGTTTTCAAAGTTTAGCTCCACTATCTCGCAGTTTGGGTTCACCTCTAGTCTTTTTGACTCGGCTATCTTTCGTCGAGTATTAGATGGTGGCACTATTCTTCTTTTACTTTATATGGATGATATGATCATTACTGGAGATGATCGTGATGGTATCACTGTGTTAAAACGTCATCTCCATCAACATTTCGAGATGAAAGACTTGGGATTCCTAAGTTATTTTCTTGGTTTTGAGGTCTCTTCTAATTCTAATGGATAATTTCTTACTCAGGCTAAGTATATCTCAGATCCTCTTGCTCGGGCTGGCTTAACTGATAGTACAATTATTTCTACTCCCATTGAGACTAATGCTTGATTCACTCCTCATGACGGGTCCCCTATCTCCGATCCTACATTATATTGTCAGTTGGTAGGCAGTCTAGTCTATCTTACAGTTACTAGACCTGACATTACTTACGCCGTTGACTAGACGTTGTCAGTCAATTCATGGAGGCTCCTAGGATGTCTTTTTTGAACTGTTCTACGTATTTTATGATACCTCAAGTCATTACTCCATTCCAGGTCTTCATTTTTCTTGCCATTCCACTCTAGAGGTTACATGTCTAGTTCTAATGCTGATTGGATGTGATCCTACAGATGTTTTATGTTCTATTACAGGTCTTTGTTATTTTCTTGGTACGTCTCTTATCTCTTGGAAAAGCAAGAAACAGACCGTTACATCTCGTTCTAGTACCAAATGAACTCGCGCGATTCTCTGACACTACTCAAGAAATTATTTGGCTTCGGTGGTTACTTGAAGATATGGGAGTTACTTATCCGCTACTATTTTTCATTGTGATAATCAAAGTGCTATACAAATTGTTCACAACGATGTCTTCTATGAGCGTATTAAACATATCGAAAATGACTGTCATTTTGTTTGCCAGCATTTGGCTCGTGGTACTCTTCGATTACAATCCGTTTTCTCCCAAGGGATCAGACTGCTGACATTTTCACTAAAGCTCATCCACCCGGTCATTTTCTCGCCTTGTATTCCAAACTCCAGTTGGTCTGCACTCAACCACCTTGAGTTTGCGGGGGGATGTTAACATAAATTGTCTAGATTCATTGTCTAACTTAAATTGTCTAGATTCATTGTCTAAATTCATTGTATAATTATACAATTTATTAGACAGGTTTGAATTTATGTTAGTTACCTTGTTAGTCAGTGTCTAGGTTCATTGTACAGTTTAAGTTCATTATACTTACAAACCTATAAATATATGCCATTGTATAATCCATAAAACATACAAATTTAACAATTCATTCACAACCTTTCTCTTTGCGAATTGTCTTTTGTCCTTCAACACAAATTGCCTACATAACAGAAGTTAATTTAGTTAGCCATTACAACAAAATAAACTCAATCACTAGAACACGAAAATTGTAAAATGTATGTCAAGTCAATGAGAAAATCTTAATTAATAGTAGATGCCTACATGCATTCTATTAAGCAGGCCTGTCTCTTAAATCAGAGAAAGAGAATTTGAGAAGCTGTCTCTTATACACATCATTGTATTACGTACATGAAAACAAGCAAAATGTGTACAAATAGGTTGGTGTAGTTTGTATTATTCTTTATAAACATTATTAAGTCTCATCAAAGTTCATAATTCTAATCCCTTATTGGCCAAACTAAGTGTCACTCAGGGAATCATAAAATGACTTGGTTGCAGAAAGGTTGTCTCATTGAATATCAAAGAAGAGCTTCATAAGTTAGAGGTGTTTTTAACTTGTGTTCTTCTAAAACTTCACCCTCAGACAACTCAGAAGATCAACTAGTGAATAACATGGTAGTGCATTGGAGTAAGAATTGATGAGTTATATATAATGCAATTCATCAATAAGGTAACATTTATGTTTAGCTAGAATCTGAATGTAGGAGCTACTGAAATTACAAAGATATAAGTGAACAGGTTTAAGAAAGTTTGACCAATTGTTGTAAATAAATAAATGTAAGCCTCATAGCATTTATCTAAGATGAAAATGATGTATATTAAGATAATAGCCCTTATTTCAAAGCAAATAGTAAAGAAAAACAAGAAACTGAAAATGCCATACACTACAATAATATGACAAGATACATGAACATGTACATAAACACACATATAACCAACCAACTATTGCCTTGCAAATACATCAATAATATACGTGAAGGTCTGTGTATTTTGATTCTCAAGTGTAAAGTTTGCATGCAACTAAATAAGCCACTGATAATAATGTTATACATCAGCTAACAAATATGAGGTAAACATGCAATCAGACGTTAAATCTACCTTCATGTAAGTGCTACATCTGGATCAGGATGAATTCTTGCCTTTTTCTCCCTTCTGCTAAACTCAGTCATAATCTCTTAACAGGAGCAAATCATTGTCAATTCCATTATCGCACGATTTTTGTGTTCAAAATGTATAAACAATGAGGATACCTGCTTTATTCCCAATACCCTGGCAGCGAGATGAAAAACATCCAGTGTTTCTCTTACAGTCATTTCAGGAATATGCATGTCACATTGGCTAATATAAACATCAGTTTTCTGTGGTGCATCTAATTCTCTCAATTTGAATCCATTATAAGATATATCTCCATACACATCATTAGAGAAAAAGAGAATTTGCACCCAAGGATGATGTCCTAAAGACATACAACTGGTATAAGATAACTTCTAAACGACGTGCATTTCCTATCACTAACATACTCTCTAATATTATCTAATTTTTGTGTTACTCCACATTTTCCCTATGCAACTGAAAATTAATAGAATAACTATTCAAGCACATCTGAGTGATCTGAACAAGGCATCATCCAATTTTTACAGTAAAAACGAGAATCCTAATACATAAGTGCTCTTTTTAATTTCTAAAGAATCTTCATTTCTATGATATGTATATACTAAGGATTACTTTAGTGAACCAGGTCAGAGTACACTTGAATTTGAGATCCTCGTAAATTTTTCAGATTTGTCCAACACATAAGCATATAAAATATTAAGAGATAGAAAGTAGTTTTTCAATCTTTAAACAAATTATGCTCCTTTTGATTAATAATGGAGAAAGAAAGAGACCTCGAGAGATTTGTTAAGATTTCCTGAAAGCGAGAAAAAGCATGATGTTTTCCCACACCCGGGAGACCCATAAGTAGGGTCATTCTGGAATAAGAATAGAATGGGTTAACTTTTGAACACTTGAATCAACACACAATCAAATGGTCCTGGTACAAAGACAAATAAAACAGACTGTGTATCTGATAAGGTACATACCTAGATGTGTATAAGAGACAGAATTTGGCCACTGTGAAAAGATCATAGAGACGGTCTACACATCTATCTATTAATTAAGATTTTGATTAAAATTATGAACTTTGATGATGAGTTAATAGTTTGGATATCAAGGCATTCCAAACTTCTCGAGGACAATACATTTAATTATATACAGACACCTTGAGTTTGAAAGTGTTACTCACGAGTTGCTACTTATCCATTACATATAAGATCATATTGCCTGTCAGTAAAAATCAAGAATATGGAAGACTACAATAAATAAAAAAAGATGCATAGATATGCCAATGACAAGATATATCAAAAATAACTGGGATACTTAATATAACTAGGAATCATATTTCATTACGGACAGGTATTTTAGACATTATAAAAAAGGGAAGGAACACTTAAAAGGGAGAAATAAAAATTGGAAAAAATAACTCGAATATATATAATTGTATAAATAGATAAATAGATATATATTTTCTCTATTGATGAATCTTGTCATTATATATAACTGTAATTTAACAGTAGCTCTACATTCAGATTCTAGATAGAAAAGTAGTAACTGCACGACAGCAATAAATTAACCAGAAGAGAAGATTACATTGAAAACGTGCCAAAAGAGAACAATCAAGAAACATGAGTAAAATCACAAGAGAATGTTCCACTTCTGGAGAAAAATTACTACCATCTGACTTTAGTAATCTGAGTAATAGCCAGTTAAGGATAAGTGTTCTAGCTAAGATATCCATTCTGCTTTTGTACCTTCCAGATTGACTGTGCCACAAACATTATTGAGAATGTTGATCTTTGTTTTTTGTGACTATAACCCCGGAAGCCTTGAAAGTTCCTAAAAAAAAAATAGGGGAAAAAAATAAAAATATATAAAATAGAGGTGTCAGGAATGAGACAGGGTAAGATGTTTTTCTATGTGCCACCAAAAATAGAATTAGAAGACATAAGCACATGCACATTATATGCAGTTTGTAGTTTCCAATCTCAACAAGATACCAAACAAACAACTTTAGAAAGCTACTGTCTGATTAGAAGACATGAGTTATTAAAGGTTGATCAGTTATATGAAACATGGATAGCAATGTGATTGATCATTTTTCAGGAGACATTACTTTTTACCTGATAAACTTCTAACCCTGCACCTTCTGTCCAAGAAGCTAATAAAGTTGATATCTTTAGGTAACTAGAATAACTTCAAGGGGATGTACTCACTTACAAAAAGGAAGCTTTTAAAAGAATTCCAAAGAGTTGGAAGAGGCTTCCCATAAACAACCTCAAACTCCGCTTCTACTTGTAGATTGTTGTATCTCACTTCCACGGTGGGCAACTCTATGTCAGCCCTATAGGAACCAACTGAAATCGATTGAAACCATTGTTTGGCGACATCTTGAATACTAGAAAAATGGAATAATTGATTAGAAGAAAATTTTGGAAGGAACTTGGATTTCAAAGGATTCTATCATGTCATTTGTTTTCACAGTTGTGGAATCACAAGTAACTACTGTAAATTTGTAGTTTGTGATATAAATAGAATTTATGGACATGTAGATGTGTTTAAAAATAATAATAAAATAAAATTGTACAGCGCTAGATGTAGTATAAGAGACTGTCTCTTAGTAGACCTTTGAAAATTGAAAACGAGTAAAATGGAGAGAATTGCAACTTTTGGTTCAAGAGAGGTGTTCCATGGATTGAAAAGGTGTATTCCAATAGATTCCTCTGACCTTCCATCTCTATAAAAGAGAGTTATATCCACCAATTCATAACAACATTGAAAATTAAAATCTGTCTTTTCTAATACATTGTTCTTGGGAAGATTTTTAAGTTTTGCTATTAAAAATCTTCAAGAATTTGTTGTATCCTAGAGGTAGATTGCTATTCACCCAAAAGCAAACTATTGAGTATAATGGGGGCAATCTAAATCTTAAGGAAAGTGATATACACACCTCCCGAATTCTACAGGTTTTGATATTCTTAAATTCCAAAGAAAAACACTTGTTTCTACTCTATTCTTGCCATTTCATTTCTTCTTTCCTTAACAATCTTAAGGTTTTGATTTTGAGTAATCATGGAAACAAGTGGTGAGTCTGCCTTCAAAGTAATGAATCAAGATTTCGTAAAATTGGATCGTCTTGATGGAATCGGAACAAATTTTAATCGGTGGAAAGACAAGATGATGTTTTTTCTCACTGCACTATTTCCCTTATGTTTTGGACTACTGTATTGCTTCTTATTCCTGCACCATGTGTATTAGAGATTCAGAGGAACTCAAGCCACAACGGGAGAAAAGAAAGGAGGATGAGATTGTGTGTACAACCAATAGATAATAGAACTGTTGTCGACCGTCTCTATGATCTTTTCACAGTGGCCAAATTTCCAAGAAATTTGGGTTGTATCCGCACCTTAATCTAGATGTACAATAAGAATGTTCCAATAAATGTCTTGAGAATGTGATGCCCATTTTGACAATCCGTATGATTGACTCTTCTGCTATTTTGGATCAAGTTCATGATCTTCAAATTATTGTTTCAAAATTAAAAGATCTTGGTGTTGAAATTTTAGAATCATTGCAAGTGGGGGCAATTATTGCAAAATTGCCTTCTAGTTGGAATGATTATCAAAAGAAAATGCTTCATACTACTGAAATTTTAATAATTGATCAAGTTTTGAAACATATGAGAATCGAAGAAGATACTAGAAATATTCATAAGAAGGATTTAGAACTTGTTTCAAAAGTAAATTTTGTTAATGAAAATAAGAGTCAAATTACAAGTTCTAAAAGAAAGTTTCCTGAAAATACTAATTCTAAGGACAAGTTCAAAAAGAATAGAACATGTTATAATTGAGGAAAGAAAGGGCATTATAAAAAAGAGTGTAATTCTAACAAGAAACAAAAGAAGAATAATGCCCCTAAAGCAAATCATGTTGAAAGAGATGCTGAAATTGTTGTAATGATAACTGATATTACGTGTCACATTGGTATGATTTCTGAATTAAATATGGAAACTTCAACCAAATCAAATGATTGGTGGTATGACTCTGGTGCTACCGTGCACATTTGCAATGATAAGTCTCAATTTAAGACTTATAAAGATGTTCCTGATGGATATGAAGTGCTTATGGGAAATCATGCTTCAGCCAAAGTTCATGGCAAGGGAAGTGTGGAGTTACAATTCACTTCCGACAAGAAGCTTGTGTTAATGAATGTACTTCATGTTCCAAAAATTAGGAAAAATCTTGTATCAGCCTATGTATTGAATAAGAAAGGGCTTAAAGTTGTATTAGAGTCAAACAAAGTTATCTTGTCCAAGAATGGTGTATTTGTAGGAAAGGGCTACTCTTGTGATGGCATGTTTAAACTTAGTATCAATAAAGACAATATTTCTGTTTATATTGTGGATTCTTCTTATTCTTTATGGCATGGTAGATTAGGATATGTTAATTATAAAATACTTCATTTTATGACTAAACATTGGGTTAATATCTATCAAAAATAATTTTGAGAAGAAATGTGAAACATGCGTTCAAGCAAAAATAACTAAGTTGTCCTTTCCAAAAGTTGAAAAAAATACATAATTATTAGAACTTGTGCATTCGGATGTTTGTGAATTAAATGGTTTTCTAACAAGATGTGGTAATAGATATTTCATCACTTTCATTGATGATTGTTCCAGATATGTGCATGTTTATTTAATGAAAGCAAAGGATGAAGCATTTGATATGTTTAAATCTTATAAATCTCTTGTAGAAAATCAATTTGATAAGAAAATCAAAATGTTGAGTAGTGATAGAGGTGGTGAATATTTTTCTACCGAATTCTCAATATTTTGTGAACAAAATGGTATTATACACCAAACAAGTGCTCCATACAATCCGCAACAAAATGGTTTGGCTGAAAGAAAGAATAGAACTTTAGTAGATATGGTTAACACTATGATTCTAGGTTCTGGTTTGCCAAGAAATTTGTGGGGAGAAGCAAACTTTGTTGGCTGCTTTTACATAATCGAATTCAATCTCTCAAAACTAAAGTGTCACCATATGAAATATGGAAAGGGAGAAAATCAAACTTAACTTATCTTAAACTTGGGGATGTATAGCCTATTATAGAGTCCCGGATATTAAAAGAGTAAAGTTGGGACCGAAAGCACTTAAAAGTGTGTTTGTTGGCTATGCTGAAAATTCTAAAGCCTATAGACTACTTGACATTGATTCTAATGTTATTATTGAATCAAGGGATGTTGAATTTTTTGAGAATAAATTTCTTAAAAATTCAAATATTGATTTGGATCCAATTAAAGTACAAGAACCGATTCCAAATGTTGATTCCTCTTCTAGTAATAAAAGGAAGGAAATTGATACTCCTTTTGAACTTAGAAGAAGTCAAAGACAAAGGAAAGAAAACATTTATCTTCTGATTTTATATCTTCACAACTTATTATTCTTTAGAACCAGGAGGAGATCACTAGAATCCAATATTATTTGATAATTCTTATTAGAATCCAGAAGATGATCCTAAATCGTTTGGTGAACCTATGTAATCAAGGGATGCAACATTTTGGAGAGAGGCTGTAAATGATGAAATGGACTCAATATTATCAAATAATACTTGGATTCTAGTGGATTTGCCTCCTGGTTCTAAACCTATTGGTTGTAAATGGGTGTTGAAGATAAAATATGCCCCTAGTGGATCAATTTGACATATAATTCAAAACTTGTAGCTAAGGGTTTTAGACAAAAGGAAGGAGTCTCTTATTTTGACACTTATGCACCTGTTGTAAGAATTACATCCATTAGGGTACTAATGTCATTAGAGAGTCCATGATTATAACTTGTTCATGCATCAAATGGATGTATAAAACAGCCTTTTTAATTGTTGACTTGTACACTTCTTCATACATGGAACAACCGACGGTCAATCTTAAATTGGCAGAAATGAACATAAAGTTTATAAACTAGTTAAATCTCTATACGGTTTAAAACAAGCACCCAAACAATGGCATGAAAAGTTTGAATCAGCTTTACTCTCTAATGGATTTAGATATAATAATGCTGATAAGTGCATTTATTCTAAATTAATTAAAGAATATGGTGTGATTATTTGTCTATATGTAGACGATATGCTAATTGTTAGTCTTCTTATAAAGGTGTACTTGAAACTAAGAAGTATCTGTCTTCTCAATTCAAAATGAAGGATTTGAGTGAAGTAGATACTATCTTAGGGATTAAAGTTAAAAGGCATAGTGGGGTTATGCTTTATGTCAAACATATTATGTTGAGAAAATTTTGAATAAGTATCAACATTTAGATGTGAAATAAGCGAATTTCTTTTGATCCTAACTACAAATTAAGTGAGAATACTGGCAATCCTATTGCTCAACTTGAGTATGCAAGTGTAATAGGGAGTCTAATGTATGCAATGAGTTGCACAAGGCCAGATATTTCTTTTGTCGTGTGTAGATTGTCTAGATATACTAAAAATCCTAGACATGATCATTGTCGAAAGCAATTGGGAGAGTCCTTGGTTATCTTAAAAGAACTAAAGATTTAGGACTCTTCTACAATAGTTTTCTAGATGTGTTGAAGGATATTCTGATGGTAGTTGGTTTACTAGTATTAGTGATAAAAACTCTACAAGCGGGTGGATTTTTATGTTAGGTGGAGGATCAATTTCATGGGCTTCAAAGAAACAAATCGTAATTGCTCATTCCACGATGGAAGTTGAATTCATAGCCTTGGTCTCAGCTGGTAAAGAAGCAGAATGGTTGAGAGACTTGTTATTAGACATCAAGTGTGGCCTCAACCAATGCCAGCCATTGTTTTGAATTGTGATAGTGAAGCCACAATGTCTAGAGCATTAAATAAAATATACAATGGTAAATCTAGACATATAAGTCTAAGGCATACTTATATTAGACAGTTGTTAAATGATGGCATCGTATCAGTGGTGTATGTAAGAACATACAATAATTTAGCGGATCCGTTGACTAAATCTCTTGCGAGAGATTTGGTGAGATCGACGTCATTAGGAATGGGATTGATGCATGAGCAATGGTAACCCAACCTTTATTCTAGTACTACCACTAGATTAAAAGGTTTAAAGGGTAAAAACAAGTTGCTAATAAGTAGTTGTGAACACTAAAATTATGTATATACCATTCCATGTTGTTAGTGTAAATGGTAACCCTTAAGTGGGAAGGGTGAATATATAAATATTTATATTCTTAATGAAACTATCTTGCTGTGCTTTTAACCTTAAAAGCTTGAGAAGATTTCACCTATATGATCATAAGAAGTGGTGCCACTTCTAACAAAAGTTTTGGGTTCTCTTTTGTACATGATCATGAATTAGGATAGAGCACATGGTCGGTAACAGTGCTAAAGCTATTTTGTGAACATATGTATAAGGTTAACAGTTCATGTGTGTGATAATTCTAGTCTAATTTAAGTCATGGTTTAAGCAACAAATGCCACCTTGATTTGATTAGGTCTAGTGACGTTATTTACACTACAGAAAAGTTTAAGACAATAGTCACTTTTCTTTATGCATGATGTTAAAAGAGATAGTGAGTTGTCTTTATATTACAAACTAAGTGGGGGAATGTAAATTTGTAGTTTGTGATATAAATAGAATTGGTAGGTATGTGTTGCAATTTTAAAAAAAAAAAAAAAAAATTTCAACGCTACTGTAGCTGTCTCTTGTGCACTGAAGGCAGTAGCCAGAATTGTTCAGCACATATGCGCTGCTATAGTGCACGCATGTGCGTGCGGTACTGTAGCGGACCGTTTGAAAATTGAAAACGGGTAAAATGGAGAGAGTTGCAACTTTTGGTTCAAGAGAGGTGTCCCATGGATTAAAAATGTGTATTACAATGGATTCCTCTGACTTTCCATCTCTATAAAAGAGAGTTATATCCACCAATTCATAACAACATTAAAATAACTATAACTTCATAAAATTAAAGATAAATAATCATGACTCGAACAAGATCAAGGACAACAAAAGCAATATAAAATAACTAAAAATTAAGGCCAAAATATAAAAATGAAGCTAAATGATTGAAAGGAAAGGGATTTAATTGAAACAGAATCTAAACTTTAGAGACCAAATCGCAAAATTTCTAAACAATTAAAACGGTGAAAATACAAGAAACAATAAAATTATAATGTCACGATAACAATTAATACGAAAAAGATACTCAATGAGAACCAATCTAAACTTCTTGGGACTTAATTGCAAAACTTATAAAGTTTTACGGGTCAAAATGTAATTTCAAATAAGTTTAGTGGTCAACAAATGTAACTTACAAAAGTTTAGGGACCCAAATGCAACTCCATATTTTAGGGGTCAAATGAAATTTTAAAAAGTTTCAAGGACTTAAAGTGTAATTGCACATTTAGTGTCTAAGTGTACATTTCTAAAGTTTGTAGCTAAGAGACAGTCATGTTACCACAGCATCAATTCATGGGCCACCATTATATTTTGGATCATTAGTCAACCCAAAAATACAACATTAGGAACTGTATAAGGTCTCTTATACACATCTAGATATCGTATAAGAGATAAACCAGTAATAAAACATTGCCCAACCTATTTTCTATTGAACTAACTCAAACAAAATTAAACCTAACATATAAAATAACTAATAAGACCCAAGAAACACAACTAACTCATAAGAAACAAACCCATTTAATTAAATATCTAACTTTTCCAATCCAAAATGAATTGACTCTTATACACATTAGTATGTGTATTGCAACAAAACCCACATGGCCCATCAAGAAAAAATACACCCAACTAAATCATTAATCAAAGAAGGCCCAAAACTGTCAATTAAATCTAAACTTTTAGAAGTTAATTTGGTCGTTTTAAAAACTATTGGGGTCAAACTAAAAACTAAAGAAAAATTGAAGAGATTAAAACATAATATCTAAAAAAAATGTCTTTTTCTCCATCAACAATCAGTGGCAGTAACGAAATTTTTTTCTTTTTTCATTATTTTATCAATTTATAAACTTTTTCAATTCTCAACCAAATTCGACAAAAATTATACTAAAATGATCCGAATAACTAGTGAATACATATTTAACAATCATTAACCAAAATCAAGTAAAGGTACAAAATTTGTTAAGGAACTAAGCCATTGAAATATAAGCATTTCACCAAATATCGACTAAAAACATTAATTATACATCAAAATATTCTCCAAACATACAAATCATATACAAACTATAAATTTGACAAAGAAACCAAAAAAAAAAAAAACATTGATCACACTAAAGATTCAAAGTTTCATAAATACACTATAATATTAATTTAAACAAAATGTTACAATAACGAAAATCACACTTACCTACCCCACACAAAAAATAAAATCCAAGGTGATGACAAATCTTCAAAATAGGCTTGAATCTATCGTTCTTGATTTCTTCTTTTAGTCTCATTCTTTTTGGTGCGTGCAAGGTTTGTGCATGTGTTGTGTGCGACATTTTTTGTGCTATGCTTATGCGTGTGGTGTAAAAGAAAAAAGTAGTAGTGTCGTTATGTGTATGTTGTGTTTTTATAGAAGTATTACTAGTATACTAGTAGTAAAAAAAAAAAAAAAAAGAGAAGGAGTTAGGAATTTGGTATGAGGGAGAGTCTTGGGGCGTTGGGAGCGCGTAAAGTGTTGGACGAAGGAGAGAAATGTATGGGAAAATTAGAAAAATAAAAATAGATGTTGATAATAAAATCAGGTAGAGGATTTGTGAAGAGAATATAAGGAAAAAGGGGCGTGATGTTACATTTGATGGTGAGGGTTTCAAGGGAAAATGGTTGTATTAGGCGTAGTTGATATATGTAGACTGTGATGTCAACTAAAACAAATTCCATTATCTGGACAGTATATTTGAAATTGATGCTGCAAATTTCAAGCATGAGCGAGGAGGATACCTTTTTCCAGTTCATAGATAGTCTAAAGTCGTGGGCACAGTTGGAACTGGAAAGAATAAATGTTGACGAACTTTCCAGAGCAATGTCGATGGCTGAGTCCCTCCTGGAATTCAATCCAATATGAGAAAAGCTTAGTTCTTCCAAACCAAAGGTCAAGGAGATTGCTAAGAAGAACGGCAAAGAATTTCTTGAGGAAACAAGGGAAACCTTCCCTTTGAACTTCCTTTATTTCACAACAAAGGATAAAGGGAAATGACCATTGAAATGCTTTTTTTGCGATGGTTCACACATGGCTCGAGAATGTCCTACGAAAGTATAGTTAGTATCCATGTCAATAAAGGAAGACAAAGCAGAAGAAAAGCAATTGGGCTCGTTCCAGATCTTAAATACTATCAAAGTGATGAAGTCAAGAAAGAAGACAGGCTTAATGTTCGCCCGTGTGGAGGTAGCGAGACACAAGCTAAGTGCTCTAGTTGACACTAGAGCTACTGACTTCTTCATCTCTATTAAGGTAGCCAAGAGATTCCATTTTCAAGTGAAAAAAGGCATTGGCACCTTGAAGATAGTCAACACGAAAGAGGTCGCGATCCATAGAGTGGCAAGCAATGTGGACGTAGCAACTTGGACAGTGGAAGGCAAGACTCCACTTGAGGTAATTACTCTTGACGATTATGATGTTGTGATAGGACTCGACTTCCTTGACAGTATTAATGCCATGCTTCTTCCTTTTGCCGACTACATATGTATTTTGGATCAGACATGTTAATGTGTGGTACCTCTGAGGAGGGAGTTCTGAAAGGCAGACAACAAGCGTCACACCATACAACTATACAAGGGGTTGATTTTCAGAGGGTTAACCTTTTGTACACAGATGATGGGGACACCCAATGGGAGATGCTTGAGATGGATGCTGTGGTACTGGAGGAGTTCAAGAGTGTGACGCTTGTTGAGCTGCCGAAGGAACTGCCTCCTAAGAGAGAAGTGGACCATGAGATTAAGTTGGTCCCAGACGCCAATCCACCTGCTATGGTCCTCTACCGCATGTCCCCTCCTAAGCTCGCTGAGTTAAGGAAATAGTTGAAAGATTTGCTTAATACTGGTTATATCAGACCCTCTAACTCTCCGTTTGGTGCACCGGTACTGGTCCAGAAGAAACATGACAAGTTCCTAAGGACGGGCGTGGACTATCGGACCTTGAATAAACTAACGGTGGAGGACAAGTACCCCATACCACTGATTACTAACTTGTTCATTCAGTTTCGAGGTGCACGATGATTTTCCAAGTTAGACCTCAGGTCGGGGTACTGGGAAGTACGTATTACGGAAGGTGAATACAAGATGGCGTGCATGACTCGATACGACGCATATGAGTTCCTCGTTATGCCTTTTGGGTTGACTAATGTTCCAACAACTTTCTGCACGTTGATGAACAAGGTACTCCGAGAGTCTCCTCAACACATTAGATTGTAGTGTACCTTGACAATATTGTGGTCTACAGTCACACATTGGAGAAACACATCCAACACTCGAGGGAGGTGTTCAAGGTGCTTAAGGAGAACCAACTCTTCGGAAAGAATTAGAAGTGTGTGTTCACTCGGCAAGAGTTGCCATTCCTTGGTCACATTGTGGGGGGAAGCCAGATTCGAATGGATGAGTCAAAGATCCAAGCCATTGTAGAGTGGGACCCCCTACCAAGGTGATAGAACTACGGTCGTTCTTTGGGTTGACAAACTATTACCGAAAATTCGTGCGAGACTACTCCAATATTACCACGCCTCTCACAGAGCCGCTAAAGAAAGAGAAGGCATGGGAATGGGATAAGGAGTGCCAACAAGATTTTGAAAAACTGAAAGAAGCCATGACCCAAGAGCCGGTAATCGCCTTACCAGACTTAAAGGCTTTCATAGAGGAGATAGACACATCTGAATTTGTTATTGGTTGGGTATTGATGCAAAAAGGACATCTAGTGGCTACGAGTTGAGGAAGCTTAACGAGACTGAGAGGCGATATACGGTGCAGGAAAAAGAGATGATGGCAGTGGTCCATTGCCTAAGGACATGGAGGCACTACTTATTGGGGTCTCGTTTCACAGTACGAACAGATAATGTTACCACAAGTTACTTCCAATTCCAAAATAAGCTCTCTTGATTCGAACTACGCTGGGCACCTAGGGATACATTGTACCTTGGCACTGATGTAGGAAAGATACTATTGGCCTCGGATGAGACATGACGTGGAACTTATGTTCGAGCCTGCTTGGTGTGTCATACAAGACAAGGTCGAGCAGTCAAAAGCGGTGGATTTATTGGAGCCTTTGCCCATTCCCTAGAGACCATGGGTCTCAAAAGCGTCTCAATGGACCTTATAGTTGGCCTGCCAAAATTCAAGGGATGCCAAACCATCATGGTAATGGTAGACAAGTTCTCAAAATATGGAACCTTCATAGCCGTTTCTAAGAATTGTCCAGCTGAAAAAATTCTCGATTATTCATGAAGCATATTGTGAAATATTGGGGAGTGCGACAAACAATTGTAAGCGATTGAGATCCTCGATTCACTGAGAAGTTCTGGATAGAGTTGTTTGAGTTGTTGGGTTCGAAACTTAACAATGTTGACAAGTTCACATCCTCAATCCAATGGGCAAACGGAGCAAGTGAATGCGCTACTAGAGTTATACTTGAAGCACTATGTGAGCTCAACCTAAAAAAATTGGGTAAGGTTGCTTGATGTTCCCCAATTCTCTTTTAACTTGCAGGTAAACGAGTCAACAAGGAAGAGTCCCTTTGAGATAGTAATAGAACAACAACCACTCACTTCTAACACCGCTGTGGCGAGACATAGAGGCAGTATTACCCTGCAGCATATGAACTTGTTAAGACATGGCAAGAGGAAACAGATTTGGCAAGGGCATCCGTACACAAGGCTGCTAAGAAGATGAAGAAGTGGGTCGATGAGAAAAGACGATTCCTTGAGTTTGAGGAAAGCGACCTTGTGTTAGTCAAGATGCACTATATACTTAGATACCGGAAGGTGCACAAGGGACTATTTAAAAGGTACGAGGGATCCTTCAAGGTACTGAGATAGGTAGGAAAAGTGGCATACAAAATGGAATTCCCTCCGAAATTAAAACTTCATCTCGTGTTCCATGTGAGCTTGCTGAAACCTTACCATGAGGACAAGCAAAGATCTTAGTCGCGGACTGTCACAGAGAGCATCTATTGGAGCAAAGACCTCTTACGATTGCGAGGTGGACTGCATTCCGAAGGTACAAGAGGTACGGAAAAGGTATTGCAAGCCCAGGATTGAGTACAAAGTATGATGGAAAGGTTTGTTAAAGAGCAAAGGTAGTTGGGTCTCTTGGTTCGGCCGAGACACTTTGGTAGTTCAAAAAATAGATTGATGCATTCTATATCGCCAAAGCCAACGAGGACTTTGCCAGAATAGGTGGGGGAAAATGCATGGTCCGCTCGTCCAGACGAAGAGGTTCACCTAAAGAAGTGTCCAGACTCTCCTTCAGAAGGTTATGTAACATTCTAGAGTCCTATAGAATTTCCTAGAATGGTCTTGGATTCCCTAGAATATTCTAGGTGGCTTAAAATGTTCTCTAGAAGGTTCTAGAATTGTAATTAATGTGGTAGGTTTTAGAATACACTCTTGTAACTATATAAAGGGGCTAACTCCCTCATTTGTAATATACCTCACAAGTTTGAGAAATTCAATACATAGAGTTCTTATTCTCTCTTCTTTTGTAGTCAGTGTGAGGAAAGGATGACTTAGGGTGCAAACCTAAGTGCCGCACAGGTTGGAAACACTAAAAAGAGTAAGCCTGTGACACATGGCTTTCTCAAACTTGAAAGGCTGTCTCTTATACACATCTAGACATCTAGATGTGTATAAGAGACAGGGTATTCAAAGGGAATCCGAAAGAATGTATTTTGAAACTTATTCATATCCTTACACTTTGTAATATTTAGAAACTACAAATAAGGGTTTTATGAATTCAAAATCACATTCTCTTTCGGCTTCCCTTTAGGGGTTACAAAATTAGACTTGGTTTTCTTTCTTTTTCTAAGAAGAATTGAAGAGAGGTTCAAAATTAATAATCTTGGATCTATAACTTGTGATTCTTCATTTAAAAAGAATTTTAAAACCTTTTTAAAGCATTCATATGTTATTTAATTCTTGTTTTATGGTATGTTTATCGTTTAATGCTGTCTAGGATTTACATAATTTTTCTTACTTTCAAATCTAATGCTTTCTTTAATTGCTTGTGTAGATTAATGTGTAGAGTAGTTTAATTATTTCTCGGATTAATTCTAGTTTTATCTCTTAGATTAATTTTAATTAAATTTCTTTCATAATAATTTCTTCAAATAGGGTTTGAGTCAAATAACTAATACTTGTTAAACCAATCCTTGTGAATTCAACCCTTACTTCCACTATATACTATTTCATATATTTATGATACGTTATCTAGCTAATAGTTGGATTAAGAAATTATAAATTTATAACTAGATATCTTACATATTAATGGTGTAAGAGAAATATAAACTATGCAAGCACTATTGTAGAACTTACGGGGCTCATATATGGACCCATATTTTTGTGAATCTTAATTCACTATATATGGACCCAATTCGAGTCTCATGGGTAGTTATTACACCCAAAGCAGTTAATGCATCACTTAGTTAAACCTACAAGATCCATATTACAATAAAATATTGTAATAATTCAACATTTTATTATTATTAATTTTTGATGTCTCTTATAAATATACTAGATTAGTATAAGAGAAGATATAACATGTTAAAAATAAGATATTCCTTATTGATATGTCTCGTGTTATGTCATTTTATTTGCAGAGCTTATATCTCACTTTTTGACATATGATTTGAGTTGTAAAAATGTCATGAATTCCTATAAATATTTAATTAGGACCTGGACTTAACCTTGGTGAAATTAAATAAAAAAAATTTGAAATATAAGAAATTTTATCACGTTGCAGAATTGATGTTGATCTTAAGCATAGCTTTACATTTTAAGTCTAATTTGCTGCTAAATTGTTTCTACTTTCATCATATGGATGCCAGATGAAGAAAAGATGTAGAGTAGCAGTGAAATAGCAAGAAACTTAAAAAGTTGGAAGTTTGCATAGTCATTGAAAGCAAATCTAGTGAGGATTCGTAGGAATTTCCATTTGGCTGGGGTGGCCCATCTATTCTAGACCCCATATGCGAATGGTGCGATCATCACTCCCAGAAGCCAACATGTGAGGATTCTTAATATTCCCACCGACACAGTTAACAGTTCTAGTGTGCCCGGGAAGAGTACCAAGAAGTGTGCCAGTAGTTCTATGCCATATATAGACCTGCAAGCAGGAAAACAATTAGAAGGCATGCTGATACAAGAAACTATAGAAACCAGGGACGCTTTTCATTTAACACATTAAATGTGGAAAGCAGCAATTTCAATCACAGAATAAACACTTCTTTTAGGAAAAATGTATGTAAATATGCACATAGTCCATCAGGATTTATATCCTATTCTGGCACAAAAATCCTTTTAACATCTCAAAGTTACCATAAAATACAGAAACCATCTTGTATAGAGAAATGTTTCAAGCAAGAATCAGAAAAAAGGGTGTGATGAATCAGAACCTTTTAGTGGTCAATTGTTTAAATGTTTTAAGCGAAACAAGGAAGAAACAAATGTAAGTTGGCAGTCAAATGACAGCTCATAGTCACACATTTACAAGCAACCACATTTTGACTATCTATGTTAATTTTGGGCTATCCATACTGTCTCTGGGTCAAAATGTCCTTGTATGCCAAGGAAAACCAAATAGGGATTAATAAACAAAGATGAACACCTACAGGACTCAATGATATTGCCACACTCTCAATTTGAGTAAACGGCAAAATTACCCTTTCCTTAGACTTAACCCAAATTTTGTCTGCAAAATCAGTTCTAGTTCTTTCACTTCATAGTTAAAACAAAATTTCGGCAAGAGTGTTCATTCGAATAGTGTTCGATTTTTCGACTTATTCAACTTAACTTGTTTAATTTTTAATTTGAAAATTTCCAAGTCAAAATCAAATCATATAAACCCCAAATCAATTAAAGCCGAATCGTTTAAATTCGACTTATTCGACCGGTAAGTCGAATAAGTTGAACACTTAATCTTCTTCCATTCCATATTCTAACATTAAAATTTAGTACATTATCCCACAAATTTCATATCATTTCACAAATCAAAATATCACATAAGAGACATACTAGATAATACAAGTTACAAATTGTAAAATATAAATTCGTAGATAATAAAAAAATACATAACAAAATTATAATAATATTATTATACAAAGCAAGCTTCATGTGATGATTAGACCATTCTTCACTACAAATCTTAATGTATGAATGTGTATTAGTGTATATATTATATATACATATTAAAATTGATTTACAAATTTAGAAATTCAGAAGCACTTACCAAAATCAATTCTTATAAAAAAATCTTATTAAATCACCAACTCCAATTAAGTTATATCCTATAATACATAATAATATATATATATATATATATATATATATATATATATATATATGATTACCTAATTTTATCTATACTAATAGTAAGTTAGTAATGCACTTAATACTTGTTAATAGTAAAAATATTATACTAATAAGTTATGTAATATAACGTATAAGTATATAAACTAAACGTTATGTAAAACATATTTTTATTACAATTATAAGTTACAAATCTTAGTATGAATATAAGAACATGTATATATAGATATATTATACATAGATATTTGTGTATAAATATTTAAATATATATAATTATACTTAACTCTAGCATCTATATGTATTAAAAGGAAATTAGTAGTTATTCATTTAATTAGTTATATGAAACAAAAGTGTTACATTAATAAGTTTATATTATATATAGATATTTCAATAAATATTTAAGCATATATAATTACTTAACTCTAGCATCTATATGTATTAAAAGGAAATTAGTAGTTATTCATTTAATTAGTCTATTGAAACAAAAGTGTTATATTAATAAATTGTACAATTATATTAATTTATTTTTACATTAATTGTACATAAATCCAATAATTATATAAAGAAAAGATATTTAATTATTAAGAAAAATAATAGTATCACTATTAACATATTAATTAAAGCTAAAAATTATACACATATTATGAAGAAATTATTATGAAAGAAATGCCAGAATAGGATATATCTAAGAGATGGATCTACAATATATACATATATATGTATATACATATCTATATATATATATACATATATAAAGTTTCGGTATTTGACCGGTAAAGTCAAACAATTTATTCGACCGGTAAACCAGTCAATCTATAGTTCGATATTTTACCGGTAATTTGACTTGGAAGTTGAAGTCAAAGTCGAGTCAAGAAGTCACTTAGTTAATTTAGCTTCAAGTCAAAGTCAAATCAAAAGTCGAATAAGTCAATTCAAAATTTTGTTCGACTTTACTGACTTTTGAATACCTCTAAATTTGGGTCCTTCTCCATTTTTCCTTGCTTTTTCACAAATTATTTATTTCCCCACTGGGAAGGGAAAAGAAGGGGAGGGAGATTAAAGTTTGAAGAAATGGGCTCAATTTGGGGGGAAATTCTTACCATGTTGTCTACTGAAGAGAGAGAGAGAGAAAATGTGTCTAATGGCGGCTATTATTCAAAAACTAGTAGGGGAATCACAAAAAATAATGTTGTTGCCATCAACAACATCATCTCAAAGTAGTATAACAAGAGATTACCTGTGAATCCTCACTTCCGCTTGCAACAAATGCCTGTTGAACTCCACCCAAACAAGATCTGATGATAAACCTGCAACACTTATAACCTTTGAAGGTGGCAACCATGCGTGGGTCTTTCTCTTTCTATATCCCAGAGATGGATTTCCTCGTTCATGAGATTAACTAACAAGAATTTATTGTCTTCAGAAACCGAGAATGAAGTTATTACTGGAACCTCATCAATAGCAGTACTCCAAACATTTGTGTGCCTATTAAGCAGAAGAATGTTACGATCTGTACAAATGCATATGAATTGATCACCAATTGTCACCATTTCAGATACATTGGCAGTAATTCTTTACATGCCCAAGATTGACACTCTGCCCCATCCATAAGAGACAAGCATATGCTCCCGTTCATCATGCCACAAACTATATACTTCCCATCAGGTAACCATCCACATGATATCATGCCAATCCCAGGTTTTTGATAAACATGAAGACATTGACCAGATTCAACATCCCATCGTCTCACAGTTTCGTTCATTCCACATGTGAGGAGTTGATTATCATCAGGGCTCCAAGAGGTTCTTAATACTGGACTATCGTGCTGATTTAATCTATGTTTTGATGATATTTGACCACAATCTTTCACCTGTAAATTTGGGAATTTCTCATCATTTATGGCATAATAGATCTAGTTAACAATACATAGCTTGATATATGTGTCCTTAAGAATTCTTACAATAAAGAAGACCAGAACATAATAAGAAAATCATATACAATAGTCACTTTAAGCCACAATTGTTAACCAAAAGAACAGAAAGGGAAACAGTAACAAGTCTGTTCTAATAATCTAGAACAACTTATTTCAATAAGTGAAAACGATCTAAATCCACACTTGTGAACTTCTTTGCCCAAAGAGTAAGTAGTTCACTGCAACAAAGGTTTGTTTTCTCTTATACATTTTTGAGTGAATTTTATGGATCTTTGGTGAAAGAATGCTAGAACCCACCTGTCAATAAAGTAATCTTATTAGTTGTAATACCCGCGATTTTTATTTTATTTATTTAAAATAAAATACTTAAATCTACTAAAAGATAAAATCGTGTAAAGAGATAAAATCGTGTAAGGATCCTCAGGAATGCTTCTGAAATAACTAGAACAGTACTATCTTACCTTTAGTATAATTATTTTGATAGTACATATATGCAAATAACTATACACATAACGATTAGTCTATATATATACACTATAGGGTAGAGTATCTGATTCTTTTTTACGTAACACAAACGTTGAAGAGAATTTCAGCCAATATTAGTCTTCTTATTTAGTCTTAATTAATTATTTTCGTTTTTATTTTAGACAAATTAGATGTTTAATTATTTTGAATATTAGTTATTCACTTTATTAGATTATTTGTTTAGGAAGTTAGTTCAATTAATGTAAAAGTTTCTATTACTAGTTAATTTATAAAATTATTTCTTGAGATTAAAATCAAATTTGTGTATCTGGAAATTATATTTTTTCTGAAATTATAATAGTATTTTATTATTGCTGGAATTTTATTTTTTATTTTTTTAAAAAAGAAAGAATGATCTGAACAGAAAGAGTAGAGAGAGATTCGAAGGGAGAGACGAATTTGAGTGAGAAGAATTTGATTTGGATTAGAATAAAAAAAAAAAAAAAAAAAAAGAAAATTTAGTTGCGGTTATCGGGATATATAGAAGTTCTTATACAAATAAAAGTTTCCGAAATTGCACCATAACCTCCCAAAGTTTTGTAAAAATTTTACAAAGGCCCAGAGAAACTTTTATAGCGATAGATTAAGTCCTTTTGAGGTTCTGAAATTATAGATAAGCCCAAATTAATTTTCAAAGTACTTCATCACTCCATGAAATTACCAAAAGGCCCTTAAAGTTTGTTAATATTTCACATAGGCCATGAAAGTTTCTATAAATGACAAATTGACCATTAAAAGTTTAAATAAAATTAATATTTAACCCCAAAATGTTTTATAGAATATATAGAGACCCCTAATGACTCTGTGAAATGACCAAAATATCCTCAAGTGTTTTAAAAGTTACATAAAAACCCAAATTAGTTTTCTAAAGTTACGAAAAGACCCCGAATGGATTTCTAAGTCTGTAAACTATTCTATAAATGTTTTGTTTAGCACAAATGGAGTCCAAAAAGTTTTTCAAATATTATAGATGAGTTTTCTTAATCATGGTAAGTCTTATAAGGTTATAAAAATGACCTCAAAGTACCTTTTTACTACAAGAGAACTATATGATATTATAGTAAATATTATTTGTGAATATTAGGACAATTATAGATGTATGGAAAGATTGATTATTTACCGAATTGTTATAGGATATTTAAGTAAATGCCAAGTATGTACTAAGTGATAGAATGCGTGAAATTATACAATACTGAAAATATAAGTACAAGTTGTAACGTGATTCTTTGGCATATCGAGGTAAGTATCACTTACTCTCTGATTTATAAATTGTTTTACTAACCTATATGTTTTCTTAAATGGTTTTATGAACTTGCATGTTTTTCTAATTTGTTTTATGAAACGTGTTTTACAAAATGATTATTTGATTATGAAAATTTGGATCAAGTATGGCTATTGACTTGTTTGATTTTCAAATTATAAAAAAAGTGATATATGGATCTTTTTGATATCTAGATGTGTATAAGAGACAGTATTAATGTTTACCCAAACAAAGGCTCTAAACGAAATGAAATAGTCGGTAGGGATTATAGTCTGATTTATCTTGATATCTTGGTATCTGAAAACGATAAACGATATACAATAGGTCAAGTGATTCCATGGAAACTTCTTAACAACATTTTCTAGTGAGATTCATAACTAAGATGAGTACTTAGAGCCGATGAAGACATATGTTGTTTTGAGCCTCTAGGAAAATGTACATGATTTGGAAATGAATTTGTGATATGTCATAGATTATTTGAAAAGTATATAATTGAAACAGATAAATGATACATGAATTTCGAAATACAAGTTAAATTACGTGACTATATGTAATGAATATGACATATGATTTAAAAAAGTGATTTTGATAAAAGCATATGCCTGTGATAGTATGACTTGTCTTTGCGAAATGTATATGTATGTAACTGCATGATCTCAGCAGGGTGTAAGTGCTATTTACCAGACGACTTGTCGCACACCCCATTCCTTATATTTTTGTACAAACAACAAATACGAGTAGTCATTATAAAAGATGAAGCATAGATGCACTTGGACAAAGAAGATTGTTATTTAGTAACAAGATTTTACTATAGTTATCTGACTTTGCATAGTCCATCCATTAGAATAAATAGACCATCTGTGCTCGTGACACTATATTTTTATTTATTTTAGGATTTATTATTTGAATAAGTACCACATTAAATTAGATATCATTTGTGAGCAGATATTTTCGTTGCATAATTTATATTTGAAGTTATTATATATGAATGATGTCTTGTATTCGTGGGAGTACGGTCTCATAGATACGGCGAATGACACGTGCCTAATAAGTGCGGGTCAGGACGTGACACTAGTCGTTTAGGCACACATAAAAAATGCTATCAACAGAAACTATTGTACCTATATCTAGCTAATTACTACTCGTTGTGCAGACTGAAAACGAGAACCATTATAGTAAGAAAAATGATAAATACTTGAATAGATTAGCGGCAAAAACAGAGTGACAGTATTAGGAGTCAATTGAAACAAAGCCTTGTTCATTAATAACTGTTGAAAATGTAGCTCCTGATCCATCATATAAGCACTAAATAAATCTTTGATAGGAATCATTGAGTATTCTTTAAATACAGGGCACGATATAATATCAACATGTACATTTATGTGTACATCTAGATTTGCATATATGTAGTCAATGGACTCCTAATGATGCTGTCTGAAATACGACAGTTAATTGACTTGAAATGATGGGGGAAATTATGGACGTAGATGCCCTGATGTGCCGAGAAAACTGAGGAGATCAAACATTTGAGGGGAATAAAAGCTCTTAAGTATGCCATATCTTCATGGAAATGATTCAATAGTTGAAAAATGCAATAAAAACTTCAAACACAGAAAGATATGCGGGGTGAAAAAATTAATCTTGCTGGAAATCGAGAAACCTTGTACTAAATTCTGTGAATGTACGTAAGAGAATGAAATACATGTGAAAACTCACATGCACAAAGAGAATCTAGATGAAACACTCCCACAAACCAGCATGCTATGTAATCCTTTTCATTTCTAAGGTGTAGGAGGGTGGGAAAGGTGGTAATTTAGAAGAAGAAGTTACCTCCCATATAATTGCAGACTTATCAGAGGACGATGATGCCAAATATTTCCCATTATGAGAGAATTGCAAAAACCAGACCTCACCTTTATGTTCCTTGAGTACCTACATTATTTAAGTGAATAATGAAGCACCCCATTTAAATATTTCTAAAATTACAGGGTAAACATCATTGCATCAGATAGATCTTTTACATATTAGACATGGGAACTTCAATTACAAGATGCTGCAAAACTGAGAACCTGCAAAAACTGTTCTGTCCAGATCTAATAACAATGTTCCACAGTCAGAATAAGAACAAAAAGAACATCATATCAGATTTGGAACCAAAACAAGAATAATTCCTGCCAATTCAGTTGCTCCATCAAATAATGTCATCTACCAAATGATCCACACTGGTAAAAGAAGATAAATCTCCAAATCTTCTTTCATAAACAGGAAACGTAATAATATATTGTGCCAACCCCCTTTTCTTAAGTTTATCTTTCTATTCTCATTAAAAGTCCTCCTACAACTAATATTTAGGTACTTTTAGCTACTAACAATTTACTGACACAGTCACCAAGGGTAACATTCTGAAAGAACCCTACTGCTTAAATCATAAACTTCTAGGTTGTAAGGATCATCTGAACATTTCCCTTGTTTTTGGCTTTTGACTTGTATAATTTGATCCTTGATAGACGCCTTCACTAGCTCCTTACCAGTATGTTCCCTCATCTATATGTTATCAAATGGAAGTATATACTTGGACCCATAGCCAATTAAGTGTCAGGTCTTTCAAGTTCTATGCTTCTTAGAATATGGTGCTACTCTTTCATTCACACAGAGCAGCACAGAAGTATAAGACAACACCCCGGAGAGAGAGAGATAACATAGGGGCTGGTGTTAGTCTTATTCCCCATCTTGCAAAGGTAGAGAGATAACAAAGATGAAAGGATTTTATACCAATAAAATTTATCAGTTGTATGGAGTCAGAAACTGATACTAATACTACATGGATTCACCAATAAAATTGAGTAAGAAACTGATACTAATACTACATGGATTCACCAATCAACCCTCGGAGAAGTATATAAAGTATCAACATTAACTACATATCAAATTGTACCAGAATCTTACTAGGCCGCTAAAGATTTCACATTTTGGACTTCAAAATTAAGATCTAGTGCCCTCTGTTATCCAACAGGAAGCATGTCTCAATAAAGACATGTTTAACAAATTACAAGGAAAGGTTATAACACTTGTTTTGGATCTGCAAAAGGTCAATTCATGGATAGAGAGGGTAACAAAAGCATGCGTCAACTTACAAGAAAGACTTTAAATTAGAAAGAAGAAAAATCAAGGTTTCAAGCAAAAGGCTAAAGAGGTGTCCAGAAAAGTTTCCTATCAACACAATATCATATGAAAGTGATAGAGATAAAAACATAAAAAGCTTTATCTCTGTTATTGGAGAAAAGCAAAATAAAACATCAACACGATGAGAAGGGATCCCAAAAGCATTTCTAATACACTTCGTTGTGTAAGGAATCTGATCTCTTTCACACTTGTGATCCAAATACAACGACATGTCGTCAGTGTCCAACATCATGTTGTGATAAAGACAAGCATCTCGTTGCACATCAAGAGCCATTTCCACTAGATGCTCTAACCTTCTTTCGGGTATTGCCACTGTTACTGGAAGAGACTCGAGCAATTTCTCAACAAAACGTCTCCTCATCTTCAAAATGGATATATCATCCTCATTGCAATTTCCAGGAGGAGTTACTCTAAGCGCATCAATTCTGTCAGGATCAGAGACAGGCTCAATATCATCTTTGAGAAGTCGCACAGCATCCTCAGTTTTATTTTCTTTCAGGAGCTCCGGTAAAAACTGCTGTTCCAATATCAACAAAGATGCCGACTTCACCATGTTCTCATCTACTAAACCAACCGTATGTAGGGTCTTCAAACTATCATTCCATTTCCCCTCCATCACTTGCTGCTTTAACAAACTTAACTCTGCAGATTCCAATGATATCCCTGAGGCATTCTCTAGACTGGCCCCAATCCTACCATAACCAAGGGTGTACAGAGCCCCTGTAATGATCTTGACAAATTCGCGCTTCTTGATAAGTCCTTTAGTACCCACAGTTTCTCCATCTCCTTGGAAGGATTCTGGCCTATCAATTGAGTGTGCCAAAGAGGCAGATGAGGGCTCTGTATTTGATGACCCGTCAGTGAGTTCATTTGGACCAGGCTCCATAATAATATTTGGAAGTTTGGGGGGCGGCCCACTTTCGTACATAGCATCCATAAACTTCCAAATTAATCTCAAGGGTATACTACATTCTTAGACAAGTCAATAGAAAGATAAAGAATGAAGAAAAATCTTGCAAAGTATGAGTAAAGAAGCCAGCATGTAAATGCAAATCAATCAAGTATCATAGCATGCAAAATCAAGTCGCGAACTGCAAGAACAACTACATTATGAACTGAACGAAGAATGCATATACACTAAGTGTAAGTTATTTTTTGAATAGTTCAAGAGTGACATTAAATTTCAAATACCTTCTTTTATAATTTTAATTACTAAACTTATTTTTATTCTTAATTTTTGTCCATAAGATTTTCTCTTCATTGTGAGTCCCACAATACTAAAACTTCATTATGCATATTTTAAAGTACATTACATTATAATTCAATTTTAAACAAAATCAATATTTTCTTGACCACAAATACTTGTTACGTGTGTTTGTTACAATTGTCGCAATATTGATAAACTCAAAGATGAAAAACGTTAAAAAAAGTTATATTTCAAAATATTTTTATTTTGTTAAGACTAAGTACCAAAAAATTGTATGACAAATCAACTTTGGCATGTAAAATGCCTTCCTAGGAAAATATTTTCCTTAGGAAAACATTTAAGATCCAACCAAATGGACCCCAAATCTTAATCAACAATTAAAAAAAAAAAAAAGTCACTGAGTGATACACGAGTAAAAAATCCAATTTCGGTAGTCATGGAACAAATTAGTAATATAAAAACAAGTATGATTAGAAAATTACCTAATACTTAATAAATGGGGGAATTCTACCGTTCCTGTTAGGGAACTATTTCTTGGCTATAAAAATTTATACAGTACAAGTTTTTTAAACACATGGAGTTTACTGTACAAATACTTAAAGCACAACGGAACGGTTCCTAAAATATATAGTAAAATTTTCCAAATAAATGACTAGAATAAAAAAATTATCAAGAAAGTATTACTGAGGATTTTAACAACAATATCAAAATCATTTATTCACAGATATATTCTGAACCAACAATCAATTTCATTAGTCATGCAGCAAAAGGCAAATTACAAAGCATAACAAAAACAATTATCAAGAACCTATATATATAGATTCCCTAAATTACACATGAAATTTTCAATATCTGAAATCAATTTCCCTCAAACATAAATCAACAGAGAATAAAGGAAACCCAAAAGATAGAAATCAACATCCTTACGACAAAAATAGTAGTACTTACAAAGAAATCCCAAAACACGGTGAAAAGTAGGAATAAATTTGCTGTGCGGAGTAGGCAAGAATTGAAATGCCTTTCCACAAGAACTACTGCATTATCGTAAGCGTCGAGGTTGAGGCGGCGGGGAGGGAGAAATGCCTTTCCACAAACACTGACTCTTTGCAAATCGTGTCAGTGTTTGTATCAGTGGCCACTGCTCTGATTTCGGAATAATTTTTTAAAAAAAAATATATTATAATTCTACCCTATCGTTTAACTTATAAATACTCTACTTCTCTATTATTTTTAACACATAATTCTCTCAATCTCTCTAATTTTCTCTAATTCTCTCAAATATATATGAATTTTTCAAAATATATCTTACTTTAATTTTTAATAGAAACAAGTTCAATAAATAATACAACAGCATACTATTTTTTTTTTTAAAGAAAGTTTATAATTGAAATATGAATAAAATGTAATTTTTTGTTTCTCATCTTAACGCGTATTAAATTTTTTTTGGTATTATAATTTTTAATTTTTTAATTTTTTAAAAAAATTCAAAATCGAAACCGTGATCATAACAAATATAGGGTCAGTTTATTATCTTGTCATATACACATCTACCAATTTGTATAAGAGACAGTTTATTATTGACAGAAAATATTAACATATTTGATAAATTAAATATCTTGTGATCATTTGAGTTAGAATCTCAAATTTAATTATTTAATAAGTTAAACAATTATTAATACTAAATTTGTTGTCATAGTAATTTAAAACACATAATTAAAATAATTGAAATTTTTTGAATAATATTTAATATGATTATTATGTTTGATTTATATATTAAATATATTATTCAGAATTTTAGAGTATACTACATTAAATTATAATAAAAAAATTTCAACACAATATATGTTCATACAGTAATTTAATAGGTTATCGTGTCAATCCATGAGTTGACCTAACCCAATTTATTTAATTTCGTATTATAAACAAGTTAACCTAATAATGACTCGATAAATTTCTAATCGTGTCATAATTTATTAATGTCCTATCGCGTGTATAGTATTACCATAGGAGAAATTGCACCTTACTAACTACCAACTACCGGGAAGGCCACGTGTGTGTGCAAATTTTGCAACATTGTTAAAGAATAAAATTTAAAAATTAAAATAAAGTATTAGTAAGTAGTTATTGTTCTTAAAAAAAAAAAAAAAAGAAGAAGAAGTATTAGTAGTTATTACACAACATTTGTTAAAATAAATTTGTGAAGGTTACAATTTTGATTGTAGATATTAGGGATATTAAGAAAAGGGAATAACTAATTTAGTCCTTTATCTTTGAGATATTCACTAATTTGGTTTCATATCTATCATAATAGATTAATTTGGTCTCTTATTTTTTAAAAAAAATTTATTAATATTAATCTAAGGTCTATGACCGAAATCTTGGACAAATTAATAGATCAAGTCGCGTGACAATCATGTGTCCTTAATCTGCAGTAGATATTGTCAGCGACTCTATTTGTTTATTCAAAATTTTTGTCACAAGTATTACATTGGTTAATTTTTTTAAGGATGACAGATCAAATTAGTCTTTTTGATATATGAATGACCAAATCAATCGATACCTTAGAGATAAAGGACCAAATTAGTATTTTTCCCTTAAGAAATCAACTAATTTTGACAATATGCTAAAATCATTAGGAAAACTAAGAAAATATATTCATTTTGACATTTCATATTTTACTAAAATATTTTGACTTTCTGGTTTATATGTACTAGGCCTATTGTATTGAATTGTACCAAAAATTTGTAAAGATTGATAAATACAAAAATACAAATAAAAGAGGGGTTTGTGTGTAATTTTGTAGTGGATTCACGGAAGTTATTTGACGGCACGGGGTGAGAATGAGAAGTTACCTAATTTAAACATAAGAATGGATAAAAATTACACCAAAAATCAAGAATTACACAAAAAAAAAAAAAAAAAAAAAAGTTGATGCATTATATAAAATAGTAATACTAATTATATGGCAAACGTAATGTGTGAGCAGAATTATACTTACAATTGAATGAAAAAGAATAAAAAGAAAAATACAAATTAAATAAGGGTTATGGGATTATGGGCACTAGGGTGTGTGTTGTGTGCATATACTCACAAAAATAGATCTAAGAATAAGATAAGGAGTACTCCTTCAACTATGGGATTGTCATATGGCATTTTTTTTCTTTCTTTTTTTTTGTTGTAAAATTGTTAAATTATTTATAAACCTATTACATTAAATCATTGTTGTGGAAGACCTACTAAATATAGTGGGAGTTTTGTGTAATTAGACAGTTTCATCTTTACAATTTGTAATTTCTTTTAACACCAAAAATAACTTAATGACAGTTTTACCTTAAGCCCAAACCTTCAACCCTCAAATAGTAGCAAACTGTTTATAGGAAATAAAATAATAAAATAAATAAATAAAAACTAGTTTTTGGGGCCTCTACCGCTAATGTGATAAATTCGGATTTTGGGAGATTTCTATCCCAGTTGATATGATAAACAGATTTTGAGGGATTTTTAGTTTCTCCTTCCTTCCCCTAGTAGTAGCCTCCCTGTCCTCTTATCTATATTTTGTGTTGGCACTTTTTCGTTACCCTTTCTTCCTATAAGAGCAGAGCTTTTCTAATCTCCATCTCCTTCCATTTTTATGCATTATTTAAATCTCCATTCTCTTCTTTTTTCCCATCCAACTCTGATTTTTTCCCCTTTTTTTGCATGATAAAAAATGAGGATATTTACACTCCATTTCAATCACATATTTTGGTTGTTTATTTTCTTTTAAATTCTCTTACTTTTTTTTTTTTCATTCAGTTCTACTTTTTTTCCTTTTTTTTATATAGGTTAAAAGATGAGGATATTTTCATACTATTTATTTCATTTTTGTAGCTCTTTTAAACCCTTCACATTCAAAATGACGCATTTTCGTCCCTTACAAATTTAAAACGTATCATTTTAAACTCTCAACACAATTATAAAAATATTTTAACTTTAAATATTCACATGCATATCATATATTACATTTTTTTTAGGAACAAAATTGAAAACACAAACTCTAAACACTAGATTTGAAGGGAAAAAAAAAAAACATATACACACACAAACAATCATCCACCACCCAACCAGTCCAAAACCATCCCTCCACCCCTCACCCCTAGAAGGACAAGAGGACAACAGCATTGGCCACCATTACATAACCTCCAACTATTATTTCTTCCTTGTCTTAAGAGACATTTTGTCTCACATAAAAATTAAGTGTGTATAAAAAATCAAATAAAGGTGCTAGTCAAAATGAATTGTATGATCTAACAATATGAGAGGAAGTTTTGAAGGTTGAGGAAGTCGTCGAATCCAAGAACAAGAAAGTGAGGGGCGCATGAGGTTTAAGGTGTGAGGGTACTGTGAGGTGTGAAGGGTAAGGAGTTTAGAGTGATAGAAAGACAAAGGGGCTACAGTATCTGTTGGAAAGAGATGGTGGGTACTATGACTCCGGGAGAAGAAGGAATGAGCTAGGTATAGAGTGGGAAGGAGCGAAAGAGGGACTGTAGGGAAGGGATAAGAGCTATAGAGGAGCTAAGAATGAGAGGGAAGAACTATGAGAGGGATGGGGAATGAGATGGGTTGCATGAAGGGGGAAAAGTGAGAGGGGAAAGGATACAAGAGGATCGGGAGGGATCGAAGGAGCTACGAGAGAAAGGACGGTTGGGACTAAAAGGAGGAAGAGAAAGAGGTTAGAACTGCTAGAGTATGAGTTGCAGAAGGAAAGCAACGAAGAAGGGAAAATTGGGTGGTGATAATTTGTGGGAATTTTGGATGGTGGGTGAAGGATGTTTTAGGTAGGTATTGATTGTTAAATATTTAAAATTTGTGTCTTGCAAATTTAGTTATTGAACAATGTAACATGTGATATGGTGCATGGAACTATTTCAAGTCAAATTATGACTATAATTATGTAATTATCCAATATATGTAATTAGGACAAAACCAAAAATTCAAGACCACTTATTAAAATAACGCAACAAAATTATAGTAAATTGCCAACATATTTGATCTTAGATTGACGAATTTTGTCTTTCTTTTATGAATCTAATAATACATATGTGATTTTGTAAATTTGAATGTTTGATTAGAAGTAATAGGAACTAATGTGCATGGTTGATTTTTTTTTTTTTTTTCATTTTTAATAGATTACATCAAAAGCATAAATATTACACCAAAATAAGTTTTCCAATATTAAAAAAAGCATTAATATTTACCAAAAAATAAAGGTGTAGAAATTGCAATTCTTGATAAACACATAAGAGTAGAATAAACATTTCCTTGCAAATAGTACAGATGCAAATGAAACTCTTATACACATCTATGCAATGTGTAATAAAATCAACAAGTATTACAACAAAAATAAAAGTGACGAAGATAGTGTAACTTAAGTAGTAAGACACTTTCCCTATAATCTATTGGTCATGGGTTTGAGTCATTAGTGGGTAAATGGGAGGGATGGGTTTCTTTTTTTTTTTTTGTAAAAAAAATACAACAAAAATTAAAGAAAATTAAAAAATTGTTCTTGCTATTACTATTTATTAATTACTAGTCATATTAGCACACCAAAATAGATTGAAAAAAACAAACAAATAAAATCAAAATCAAAATTAAAATAGGAGTTATGGGAAGTTTTTCTTTTCTTTTCTTTTCTTTTTTAATGGAAGTTATAGAAAGTTGATGGTTGGTTAAACTATTTTGTAGAAAATTACATAATTACACCAAAATTAATTACTATTATTACTTTATATAATGCATTAGGCTTTTTGGCATATTTCTTGATTTTTATTAACATTTATCCTACTAATTTAAGTCATAAGGGACAGATTTGTAACTTCCCACTTCTCATTTCTGACTCCCAATATATCAAGTAACTTGCCAACAAACCATAAAAATTGCACACACAAACCCATAATTTAGTTTGTATTTCAGTTTTTGTCTATTTTAAAAAAAAATTTGGTATAATTATGCACACACATGAGTGTGCCAATAGGACTAGTTGGGTAATTATATTATATCATGAACATAAATTCCTATGACCCTACTTTAATTTGTATTTTTTATATTTTTGTTCTTTTTCAATGAATTTGAAAAACAATATTGCACACACGTAAAATGTGCCTAGAGAACTAGTTTTTTTAATGGAAGAGACTTTTTTAGTGTAATATATATATATATATATATATATATATATTAGTATAATTTTCTTTAAAACAAACTAAATCATGCCCATAATTTAGTTTGTATTTTAGTGTGTAGTCTATTTTTTAAAAAAATTTGGTATAATTATGCACACAAATGAGTGTGCCAATAGGACTAATTGGATAATTATATTATATCATGAACATAAATTCCTATGACCTTAATTTAATTTTTATTTTTTATATTTTTGTTCTTTTTCAATGCCATTTAAAAAATAATATTGCACACACGTAAAGTGTGCCAAGAGGACTAGTTTTTATAACGGAAGAGACTTTTTTTGAATATATATTTTAGTATAATTTTCTGGAAATTTCTTAACTAAATCATGAGTTTAATTTTCATAACTTCTCTTAATACAATAGATGTGTATTTGAGACAAATACCCGACTTTTCTAATCATTTCACACATTTTCGTATTTGATTTTATACTTTTAAATACTCATTAATATTCTGTTCAAATATTAAATAATCATTTTATTTAAAAAAAACATTTTCTAAAATTTTTGGGCAAAAGTATAATTTTACAAAACTTGAGAGACTAAAGTGCAAATCCTGAAAATTTATTAAAACTTCATCACGAAGTCTTCTACTTCATTGTTACTTTCATTCTTCATGACTTCCAGAGATAATTTCCAAAAAAAAAAAAAAAAAAAACCTTTAGCAAAATTTTCAAATCCAATCATTAATTCAGAAATTTTCCCTCCAAATCAAATTGGTGATCCAGGAATCCTCGTAGACCTTTAATCTAACTTCAAAAGTAAGTTTTACTTTCAGATCTATATGATTTTTATGTTAAATTCCAAGTTCCTCAAGAGATTAATTTGTTTAATTTTGTTATTTATGAATTGATTTGATTACCAAATATGTTTATAAGCTATTGGGACTGGATTTATAGTTTGAAATGACTTTTTAACTATTATTTTTGTGAGATTTGAATTAGGATTTAACAATTCTTAATCTAGTGAGATATTTGAAATTATAAACACTAATTCTTAGATTTTTATCTTATTTTCACAAATTTAAGTCAATCCTTACTTAATTGTGTTCAATTAATGACTAATTTGAGATTTTGAGTGATACCCAAAAGTAAAACCCTATCTCAATTTTTATCCTAATCTTATAACACTCTCCTGATTTAGGTGATTTGGATTTAGAGTTTTAGACCGTCGAAATTAGGATATGTCTACGATATCGATTTTCGAGGTAAGTAAAACGTTTACACCTTTTTATCGATATCCTGTATATGATTGGTATTGTAATCATAGAATAATTGATATTAAGGTAAGTATATTTATTTCGATTAATATTCATAAGGTAAGTACGTTTATAAATTATGTGTTTGTTCTGTAATGTATCAATTGTTCATTATTGTACTACTATGTGTTAATGAATGATTTCTGTGAAGAGCTCAATGGGTCACTTTAGTGGACTTGGTTTTGAGTGAGTGAATGAAATGATATACTGAGTACTCTGCTTTGTAAATGTTATACCCAGTCTATCGGGAAGACAAGTGGTAGACATTATTATTATGCCTTGTCTAAGTATCAAATGTCAATATTGGTAGACTTCCAGTTTTGGGAAGACTTTGGTGAACCTTGAACTCATTGATTGACATTTGCATTTTAAATAACGATAATGTCTCGTATATTGTTCCCTGTACTGATTGTATACATGTTATCTATAATTAGGTTTAAATGTTATTTACTAAGCACGATGTGCTTACTCCGTTATTATTTCCCCTTTGTTTGCAGTCGAGAACCAACAGGAGACGTTAGTAGGTCCTGAGTCGAGTCTTTGATCAAGGAGGAGGAAAATACTATCCCCAGTTATTGGGGATAGTATTTTTCTGTTTATCATCCTAGTGTGAGGTTGGTTTTTATGCTTAGGCCTGTGTGTCTATGGACTTGTTAGATTTGTCTTGTGATCGAATTTTTGACTGTTGTGGGATTGTGGTTTCACAGTTGTATATGAGACAGGTCAATACTTATTGTGGATCATTATGGATATGATGTTGAATATATTTTGTGGTCTTGTATTGGTTGATCCGGAGGTCAAATGACAGGTATTATGGTTTGTATATTGCTCTTGTACTGTACCTTGCATGTTTGGGGTGATCCCGAGTGCCGTGTCATTGTCCCGTTTTGGGGGCGTGACACTTTATTTAATGGGGATTATTTTTTTTATTCTTTTTCCATAATTGTGCACACATTGTCCCGTTTTGGGGCGTGACACTTTATTTAATAGGGATTATTTTTTTTATAATTTTTCCATAATTGTGCACACACATAAAGTTTGCTAATATACTAATTATTATTATTATTATTATTATTATTATTATTATTATTATTACTACTACTACTACTACTTTTATTGTTATTATTATATTAGTATTTTATATAATAGAAGAGTAATTTTGGTGTAATTATATTTTTAGTGTAAATTCCTACAAAATGGTTTAACTAACTCCTAATTTTCCATAACTTTCCATAATCCCTATTTTAATTTGTATTTTTTCAATCAATTTCAAATACAAAATTGCACGCACATAGAATGTATCAATAGTACTAGTTGCTATCTTATCTTACTATATATAAAGGGAGAGCCCACAATTGGTATGGTGGTCTCTCCTTTTGGTGTCCAGTTTAATATTAAATAAGTTAATATTTTAATTTAATTTTAATTTTAAAAAAAAAAAATACCAACAAATGACTCATTGAGAAATAGCACACATCATAGAGTGTGCAAGAATCACTAATTTTAATAATACATGAGCAATTTGGTGTAATTATCATAATTCTCTTAAGTAACTACCAAATAACTTCCTTCAACTACCACCAAATAACCTACTAACAAATAATTTTCGTTTACTCACTACCAAAACTTCCATTAACCATCACAAAATTGCACACATGTGGATGTACTTTAGTAATTTTTGGGGTAATCTTCTTTTGAAAAACCACCATGTTGATACAAATTTCAGAAAGTGTAAGTACCCGGTACAAGATAGCCCAAACACGCGGTGCTAAACCCTAATTTCTGTCTCTTATACACATCTACATCTGCAATATTTATTATTTGACCCATTTAAGCATATTTGGATTGCTATGATAAAATTACTAAAATATCACTAATGGTCCCGAGAGCCATGCGTCATATTGTCAGTGAGTGTACTATGCTTTTTATCATCACATGTTATAATCCTTTATCTCACTTGTATAATCACCCACTAACTACTTATCTCTTCTATTTCCACCAACTATATTTTCTTTTTTATAAAGAATTTTACAAAATTACATTAATTCGTAGGGTTTGCCTTTCTCACTAGTGCTAATAAAATAGCATATTAGGAGCTCATATGGGATTTGTTGATTTGAAATTAACAAGTTATGGAATTGCGTGTACGGTAAACAATCAATGATCAAGTAATAAAAATTATTGATGTATCACTTGATTTGAGAAAAATAGGACAAGATTCGACGGATAGTTTAAAACCAAAATTGATAATTTAATTTAATTTTGTCACCTAAAATGAATTTCACAAATGGTTCTGATTGTGAAATTTTGTAAATCATTTCCCCAAAAGTTTAACCACCTGACATGATCAAGAGAATTTAGAGACCGATGCATTATACAAAGTAATGACTTCGAAATTCGAATCCAGAATCGAACTTAATTTTAAGTCCGACACAGAGAGCCTCAACAAAGATTTACTCCGGAATCTCTATATATAATATCCCTGGCCTGTCTTAAATTAATCCACACGTCTCTCATCAACTCAATTGATCATCTGCTGCATTAACACACAAATGGGGAAGCTGTTTACTGTTACATTAAGTTCTATTGAGGTTGGTGACAGGTACTACGCTTGCAGAATCTGCAAAACCCAGATTGCACCATCACACGTATTTTTCTTTTCCTTTTGTTTTGATCATTATTAACTGCCCCTCTGATCTAGTTAGTTAGTTTCTTGTTTTTAACTTGTATGAATTTCTTTGTTTAGCACTTTCAGATTAATTTCTTGGCCGTTTGCATGCAAGCATCCCAAGATTTAATTGGTCGTTTCAAAAGAAGTGATTAATTTGTACGTGCTCTGCTTTGTATATATAGCCAGAGATGAATGATTATGGATGACAGATCATGATTTCAACTGCAACAGAAAATTTTGGTCAAGAATTTAAAGGGCCTATTCTGCTCTATAGTTCATAGTTGGATGTATGAAGTATGAATCTTTAATTACCTGGCAAGATTGATTAACGTATTTTGTCCTAATTAAAACAAATGTAGATTTTAACCACGACCCTTGATTCTCCAAAGATTCTTGTGTTGTTTATAGTCCTCTCGACTGATCACCTCTTCTTGATTTCTTGTTGCAGTACTAATTTAAGCTAATTTAGATTAGATTGTGTAAATAAATCAAACAACAAAATCAACAAGCACAAAACACATAGTATTTTTACTTGAAAAACTCCTTCAATGTGAAAAATAAAAATCACCTGATCTAATTCAGAAATATTCTACTATCAACGGATGAATGAGTATTGCAAAACGACTCTCCAATCCTAGAACTTTCAAACACGTTCCTATTCACTATCAGAAGTAAAATAAATAATTTGACAATACACAACAATTCAAATCACAGATATAAAAATCCAATTAATAGACCAAAAAAATAGATCTATTTATATAAAATATAACTCACACTACCAAAAAAATTACATTAAAATTTTATTACAAACGAATTAAAATTTAAAGTCGAATCAAAATATAAACCTGCTAATTTGCTTGCTCCCAACGTTTGAGCCGCTGCTCTCAAATGAGAAAAAAGTATTCTGATCGTCTCAAAACTTACGCTACTGACAATTTGTATCCTCTAGTCCTTTTATTCGTTGTGGGCCACGTGCCTTTTTATAATTTCAAAACCCAACTTCACAACTCACACGTTTTTTTCCTTTTTATTTTTGGAATTTTTTGTTTGTTTGTGGACCCCTCAATTAGGAGGATCGCACAACATGCCCTTTCTTAGTTTCAAGATTAATAGGGATGATTCATGAGAAACTTTATATTTAAAATGTTATATGATATGATACTATATAGAATTTTTCTATAATAAAATTTTTTCATAACTCCTCCATACTGCGATTTCAGTTGGATGAAAATGGCCGCTTGATAAGAGCGGTGTTCCTCAATCCGTAAGATTATAGGGCTTTAATTCAAAGTTTCAACTCATTAATTATTTGCAAATTATTTAATTTTGTATAATCAGATCCTGCTGTATTATTTCTTTTAACAATTTGATTGCATGCAGTGCAAATGTGTCTCATTCGAATCATACTGGGAATTTGGACGGTGGTCACAAGATCCAAGAATTGTACTGCATTTCTTGTGGCCAGTTCTTGGGCCAGAAATTTGTAAGTTGCTTTACAAGAGTTTATTAATCATTAATTAAGTTGGGATTTTCCTAATTTTACTTAGCTAATTCTATTTTGGATGGCTGATTCTTGTCATGTACTTAATTAAACTACAAGTTGGAGCACAACCTGCAGTTGATGTTCATATGGGACATTATCCTCTTCTTCACCCCAGATGAAGCAATGCAATTTCAATTGTAAGTAGTCCTATTATTTATTTGTAATCTTTCTAAGGCTATTGCTAAATCAATGGATTTTATTTGTAATCAAACAACCATTAATTTAATCATCAACAGGAGCAAGCTGCAGCAGTATCGAATGGAACTTCTTGATGGAAAACAGCAGGGGGTTATCTTTGTTCCAAATCAGAATCCAAATCTACCGGATATAGTGGAAGTTGGAGTAGAAGAGGACTTTCCTGGCCTACCGATGAATATTGTTGACTACCAAGTCCAGGAGGCAGATGAGCAAGTGGCTGCTGCGGACCAGCTGGAGGAACTTCTCGATGATGATCATCATCATCATCAGCAAGAACAGCAAGAAGCTCATCACCAACAACATGTGGAAGGAGCTCATGAAGTTGAGCATATGCAAGAAGATAACCAAGCTGAAGATGTTCTTGCTGAGGACATTGAGGTTGCTGTTGGGTTCCACTTGGAGTTACGTTTTGGTGACTGATCACGAGCAAGAGGAAGGTGAACAAGCTAATGATCTGCAATATGTGGAAGAGCATCTGCAAGAAGATACCCAAGCTGAAGATGTTGTGGCTGTGAAGAATGATGTTCAGCCACAAGATGAAGAAGCCCACCATGAAGAAGCTCATCAAGCTGAGCATCTGCAGCCGGAGGAAGAAAGGTACGAAGCTGAAAATGTTGCTGTTGCAACCATTGGGGAAGTTCACGATGGTGTTCCGCCACAAGATGAAGAGAATGATTTTTATGCACCAAATTGCTGCTGCTGCTGTTGTTAGACTGAATAGTATACGTAATTTATATTAACAGATCGATGTTCACTGAAATAGTATACATAATTCATATTAACAGATGTATTTGGTAGCAGTAGTGCAGTACTAAAATACATTTGCGCAAGCCATCTTTTGTTTTGTCCTGTTATCCCCCTTTGGTATCTCATTACAACGTCTTTTGTGATTTTACATGTCATTATACAGTATATTAGAGATATCTTTTAAGATGTAGAATAATGATCTATAATTTGGTGAAAGCACAAAGAGTACAAATTAAACATATGTTCAAAGTCTGCAATCTGTATTGAATACCATTTATCCAGTTTACACTTTCAATTTTCCAAGTTTTAGTTGGTTCTTTTCCAGGACGCAGGTGCAATCTGTATTGAATAACATTTATTGGGAGTTTGGACAAGATTTCTCTGCCTTGATGAGTTGATTCTTTATTAATTTAATTACTTTATTCCTTGATTTATGTAAATGTTTCAGTATCTGTGAATAAAATAAGCAGATAATATCCCATGACCCGCTTTTAATGAGCATCACTATTCTAAGAATCATCTTCCACAATACTGTTGTTTGATAATTACTACTTTTTATCAGAGTGGCAGTTCCTGTGACCAAACAAGGCTTCCCAGGATGGAAAACTTTGCTACCACATTTCTTGCAAACCTAGCTATCAAGTTAAGTATTTTCGCTAGAATTTGCAAATTATTACTCTGTTTTCTTACTATTTTCCCTTCAGTCCCTTGAAGCCTATAACCAAGGTGGAAGCTATTTTTCTTGATAGCCTTCAATTTCTAAGTTGGTTCAGTTGGTATATTAATCATATGAGACCTCATATCCGTAGGTATATAGTGAGTATTTCAAAAGACTTTTTATCCCACATTAGAAAATTATTGAGTCTTATTTCACCTTATATTAATTGATACCTTAGTGGGTTTGTGATGATAAGAAAACTAGTGGTGGGGTAGCGTGCATGTGAGGACGAACGAGTTGGGCCAATCCAAGTTCAAACTGGCCGATTCAAGTATTCTGTTACCGTCATAATTTATCCAACAATCTAAAGAAAGTATAACCTCCAACACTAATTTATCCAACAATCTAAAGAAAGTATAACCTCCAACACTGTCTCAACCTTCCCAAACAAAAATTTAAATTGTGACAAGAATGTGTGTTTTCATTGCTTGATGTCCATGGAGCTACACATACACTACTCCATCCACAGCCTAGTCCAGATCATGATATCAAGACAAAAGAAGCATGGCAACATTTCTAATGAATTGTTTGACGTGTACTGTAATTATAAGGAAGCAAAAACTATTTGAGAAACATTAGATGTGCTAAAGATGCTACCAAGCAAAATTTTGTGGTAGGAAAATGTTATCAATAGCAAATGATTGACGAGAAGGAAATAAAGGTCCAGACCAACAAATACCAAATGAAAACTAAAGAGATCTTGCTACCAGAAAAGTTTGTTGTTAGAGTGTTGATTGAGAAACTGTCAGACTCGTGGAATGACGATAAAAACAACTCGAAGTACAAGCAGAAAACCTTTACTGTTAAAGAGCTAGTGACATACATCTTGATTGAAGACACCAACAGAAAGGAGTCTACAAAGGATATAGCCCTCAACGCAAAACCTGGTACAAAGCAATAATAAGAGATACGAAAATAAGTCCAAAAACTACAAGCCTAATAATTCTAACTTTAAGAAAAAGAAAGGCAATTGTTTTGTTTGTGGGAGACTAAGTCATCATGCTGCTCAGTGCAGGTATAAAAAGAAAAATGACAAAGCAAAAATTAATCCTCCTAAGACTAACCTAGCCGAGGGGATGAAATTATTACTGCAATCATTTCTCAAGTAAACATTACAGCAAATGTGAAAGAATGGATGGTAGATTCTGGAGCTACTTGGTGTAAGAAAGTAAATCAGAGATAACGCAGCGGAATTTAAAATTTTTACTTTCCTATCATGGATCATCTTGATTAATTTATGCGTAGTACAAGAAAAGTATAGAGATTGTACCTTAAATTGCAGTAAAATCTCCAATATGCTTGGGACATCGATCCACAAGCCGCACAGGTGCCCGGCCTCTAATGGTATCCACACAGATAATTAAATCAAGAATCTTCACAAGATTGATTGAGATCCCAAACCACGGAGTGCTAGCTCCTAAATTATTTTCCCTTTTCAAAAACGTGACACTCACGTTTTTAAGAAAATTTTGTTGGCTTTTTCCCTTAAAAGCCGTAAGTAGTACCAGTACTTTTTTTTAAGTACTACTACCTTTCCTATATATATACTCTTCGTTTATAATCCTAAATTAATTAGGATTAGATAAATTAAACACCTTTAATTTATCATTAATTCTCCAATTAATTAATTTACACTTATAGATCAAGATTGGCTTCTAGCAAAGCATCATGACCACCCAAGTGTTGAGATATGTCAAGTGGTTCGACATCACCCATCCTTGACTAATTCTCCTGTAATTAATATCCTTTCACCAACCTATATCCCGATTAATTCAAGAATACAGATAAAATGCCAACTCTTATCGAATTAATCAAATTTTACTTCTTTCCAAAATACAACTCACTTGAAATAGAATTTAAGAGCACTCTTAAATCTACATCTAGACTTGGCTAATAGCTGTCTCTTATACACATCTAGATCCACTTGGCATTTAAATAATAATCCGTGTGGAATACTCTTAGCGGGTCAATCCGATGCACTTATTCTTAATAAGCATCCACATACTCTTATGTGCTAATCTACTAGTGTCATACACTACAATTAGGGATATACACGAATAAAATATAATTATATCATAACTCTTTATGATTTTACATATAAATATTTTATTCGTTAAATGCCATATTACAAAATATACATAAATATAAAAGCGTAATTTATCCCTAAAATTAATTGGCTTTAGGGTATAGACTAACACTTGGCACATTTAACAAATCGAGAAGCATTTACCTCCTATACTCTAGTAGGAGATGACGAGGAAGTGGTCTACCTTAGAGACTTAAGATTTGCCAAGAGTCTTGGATAAGGGCAAAGTGCTCTTAAAACTTACTTCAAGAAAAACTTTACTTAGTAGCCATCAAGAATGTGTTGCATGTTCCAACTATTAGGACAAATCTGATTTCTGTAGCACTATTAGGAAAAGTTAGAGGGAAAGTGTCATTTGAATCTTATTAGATAAGTATTGACCAAAAAAAATGTGTTTGTAGGAAAGGACTATTGTCACCAGGGACTCTTTGTACTAAACATTTCCAATGTCACTAATGAAAATGCATATTCTTCTATTTATATTATTCATTTACTTTCTCTATGGCATGTTAGACAAGGACATGCTAATGTTACATATATAAAGAAAATGTAATCTCTAGGCTTAATATCTGGATTAGATTCAACTAGTATTGATAAATGTGAAATATGGGCCGAAACTAAAATTACTAAAACACTTATTTTTCTGTAAATAGAGAAACTAAATTATTGCCTTTAATTCACATTGATTTAGGTGATTTAAAACAAACTATGTCTAGAGGTGGTAAAAAATATTATGTGACTTTTATTGATGATTTTTCTAAATTTAATAAGTTAGTCTATTTACTTAGAAATAAAGATGATGCCTTTAATGCCTTTATTTCCTATAAAACTGAGGTAGAAAATCAACATAATAGAAAAATAAAAAGAATTAGATTAGATATAGGAGGTGAATATTTATCTTTGAATGATTTTTGTGAAAAAAAAGAAGAAATAATTCTTGAAATAACACCTTCTTATTCACCTGAGCCTAATGGAGTAGTTGAAAGAAAAAATAGAACACTAAAAAAATAATAAACTCTATGTTAGTTAGTTCTCAAGCACCTTAACTACTAGAAAAACATATTTTGACGACCGATTTTTGCCAAAAATCCATCGCTAATCGATTTAGCGTCAAATTTTCCAACAAAAACAATTCGTCGGAATATTGCTCGTTGGCAAAATTTAGCAACCAATTTACTAATGGAAATTTACCAACAGATATTTCCATTGGAAAATTCATTGCTAAATTTGGTACATGAATACCAACTTGGAAGCAGTTTAGCGACGGATTTTTCAGTTGTTGATTTTTAGCAACTGAAAAATCCGTCACTAAGTGCCAAATTAACAAGGGATATATTCATTGAAAAAATATATTTTAAAAGTAAAAAAATGTAGCTACGGATTTTTCGGTCACCATTTTTAGTAACCGAAAAATCTGTCACTAAGTGCCAAACGGAAGCATCTGTCGCTAATTTCAAAATATTATAAAATAAATATATTGATACCATTAAATTCTAAACTTGCCAACAACGACCAAACATAAACCAAATACTATCCAAACATTCCAATAACCAAATATGCATTCAAATATATCTACAATCACTATAAAGTAACTACATTAATAAGAAATGTGCCATAAAACGAAATCTCTACAATCAAAATAAATGTACCAAAATACAAGTCAATAAGTACAAAGCTTATGAACTAATATTCAATAATAAGGTGTACATATCACTCATGTGTACTCTCTGATAGGTTAAAAGATTATTATTACATTCTGCCCCTTTTCAACATATACATACATACGTAAAAGGGAGGTTGAGAGTAGTACAAGGGAACCCAACGGGCTTCGGGTTACCAAGGGGAGGAGAAGGCTTGGGTATATAAAGCATGAGAAGAGTACCATCTTGGATTGGTCCAGGTCTGATGGAAGCCTTTGAACCAGGAACTGGATCGATTGACCGATAATATTCAAGTTCTGCATGACCTGATTCATCCTTATCAGTAATTGCAATGTACTCCTACATTTTGGAAAATGATAGCAATAATGAATTCGTATAAGTTACAAATCAATTATCTCCTAGCTAGGACACATCTGAAACAAAGAGGGAACAAAATTTGGGAGCTAGGCTGACCTCTCATATATCTTATCAAGTATGTGCATTATAAGGTTCATGCAGAACAAAAAGTACTACTAAGCCTGAAAGTCTGTAATTGCTAAAAGTACCTTTAACTTCCTATTCTTGATAGTCACTGTTATATCACTCCCATGTTGGTCGAGAACCAAACCTGAGATTCATTTCCAAATAGACACACATAAGCACCGGATCGAAATGAACTAGAAAATTATTCTAGATGGGCTTTTTTGCAATTCCTTATAGCATTCTAATGATATAGTAATGATATACATGTTCTCTCCTATACTATTACTACTTATTCAACAAATGGTCATTATTTAATAAACACTAAACAGAGAGCTAGTTAAGTTTCCATTTTTCGGTCAGTTCAAGCAGCATTCATCTAATTGACAACAAAAAGGCTAATCAGGGGCATATGACAAACGAATATTGGAATCAACAGAAAGCAGTAGCAATTTAAGAGTAGTCAATTACCAAGCAAATCCATTAGCTAAAAGTCTAAATTCATTGGAAAGTTAAAAACAAGTAAATTTTATACTACGCAATGTATACTAGACCACCCTTTAATTACCATAGGGCCACAAGGTTGTTCATAACCCTCGTAAGAACTTGATCTGAGCAATTCCATTAAGAGACAAGTATGTAGTCCGATTTGGAATCAAACTGGTGAGTGGTGTGACTTTTTGTTTGGCCTTTATACCAATAGATTTCTAATAGTTATGGAGAAGCATGAAGCAAAATCTTTTAAGCCCTTTAGACAAACTTGACTAATTCGGAATGTAAAGGCATATGAAGCCAAATCTAAGTAGCACATATTTGATAGACAAAAGGCTGAAAAACAGGACTTCGAAGTTCACTAAGACATGCAGCCCTGAAAAAGATGTTTCTTAGTTTCATTTTTTTCTTGATTTCCTTTTTGAGGAGAAAAATTGAAGGCAAAGGAGTTGTTCATGGTGTTCTATAGGTAATTAGCTCCCTACGACATTTTCTTTATGCAATTCATTTACTTTTACAATACATCTTGGAATATGAAACTCAATTGAAATTCAACATATTTTTTAGTTAACAATTCCTATTAGTATAACAACTAAAACTTATGATTGTTGAATCAAATGGATTTTGAAGTATAAGATAGCTAAGCCCTTTAAAGAAACTTTGATTTAAAAATGGAATAAGTTATGCTTGTAAAAAAGGTTGAAGAATATTTATATCAAATGCCGTATAGTAAAAATTCTAATGTTATCTACATCAAAAGGAAAATAGTGCAAAACTACAATGGTAAAAATTTCTTCACTTTAAATCAATAATGGATTTAATTAGAGTCTTTATATGTTTCTGTTTTCAATTTTGTTTACAAAATCTCAAACACAAAAAAGAAAGCCATATTTAAAAATCTTTTTAAAAGAAACAAAAAAAAATCAGAAAGAGGCTAATTAATTACTTTATAAACGGATTTATCCATTGCTAACATTTTCTTTAAAAAAAAATTATAAATATTGCAACTGATAAATTCGTCTCTAAATTCCTATAAATATTATAAAAAAATAAGAAATTTGGTTGCTAATTCTGTTGCTAATTTAGGGGTCGTTAATTTTCGTCGCTATTTTATGTTTTCCTTGTACACGGATAATTTGTGTAGTGAATCTATCTTATCTACATATCATACACAATTGGATTTTGTATAAAAGAACAGTATCTTCAATACCAATTATAGAAAGGTTGTATACCTAACGTGAAATCTTTAAAAGTGTGGGAGCGTATAATGTAGGAAAAGTTAAATTAACTTATTCACAACTTTCTACTAATTTTCGCAAGCGTACGGTGTCAGTATAGTAGGATTACGGTGTCAGTATAGTAGGATGAATAAGGATCGTTCCTACGTAGACAAGTATCGATAGTATTCAACAATTTCTATTTAGACTATTACAAATGAGTATTATTGGATTTTTAAAATAAACTAAACTAAATATATAACTAAAACAGGAATTAAGTAAATGCAATTAAATAACGCTAAACTAAAAATGAGTGTTTTCAAATAATTTAAAAGACAGGTTAGCTACTAGGTTAGCAATTTTTTAAAATTACTCAAATTACCAATAAATCGGTTCAATTATAGTGAATGAAAGTTCAATTCCCAATTATCAACCCAACTCCGATTCTTCGTGCAACTGGTTTCTATCAAATTAATTAATTTAGGGGTCGAATAGATTAATCTTTGACCTAAATCAATTGAATTGAGTTTTATTCGTATGAAATTTATAATGAATTAACCAAGTAATACTCACAGTCACGGTCTTAAATTAACCTAGTCTAATAATTAACACATGTCTATGATAGGGGATCGATTTTTATGTCACCTCGGAACTTAACCAAAATAAGAATTAGCTACGTTCTTGAATCGTCAACTTTATGTTAATTATTACCACAAATATAATTTTTTCGATTAATGATTTCTTGAGTTAATTCGTGAAAATTCCCATCACCCGTACCTAACCCTAATTAATTTAGTGCATCGTGGTTGAAATAAATATGCAAGAATTAATTCAATCACAAAAACTCATGATCAAAATAAAATTAGAGTTGTTACTAAAATTAATATTAAAAGAAAATCAAAAAAAGAATATAACTTAAAAATAAAGAATAATAAAGAGGAGCGATAATATCTAAAATATTCTTGGAATAATAAAACTGTAAATTGCAACGTTCGAATTCTCCCCTAGAAATAATTGTTCAATCTTGGTTCGATTGAAAACCAAAGACTTGATGTTTGTTGTGCAGAAAAATAAATAAATAAAAATAAAGAATGAGTTCCTAAGCCTCAATTCATAAGCACATACGACTGATCTACTTGGAAATTCCCCACATGTTTCCCTAATAATAAAAAGTGCCTTATATAATAAAATAAAGCCACACGTTTTTTTTTGTAATTTGGAAGTAGTAATCCTAGGCTTAGTATCCTATTCAATTATATATTTCAAGTAACAGTCCAAAGTGGACTATTCTTCTGCCACCTTAAGCTCACGTCTTTTACTTGTCCAGCTCGCCTAAAGTGAGCATTAATCTGCCTAGGCTCGCCAAATTTTGTTATTATAGCTCGCCAAGGGCGAGCTATTTCTTTGTCCTTGCCCAGTCCAAATTCCGTCTTTTGATGTGAAATGCAATTTATACCCTTTTATGCCCTGCACATAAAAAATTAAACCACAATAAATAATTGCTATCTTTTCATATTAATATATTAAATACATTATTAACACAATAAAATCACACGAACCACTAATACACTAATTAGCTAATACTAAATCACGAAAATCGGGACTAGAATCACAAAAATTAAGTACAGTTAGAGTATAAAATAACTCCAATTATAGAGTTATCAACTCCCCAACCTAGCGTTTTACTAGTTCTGAGCAAAACAAAACTTACACACGACAAAGTAGGAGTGGTAATATTAAAATCGGATTGACTGAATTGACTCATAAACAACGCTCGAAACCAACCAACCACATGAAACATATAACACGAGTACACACACTAAAAACGCCATATGAATAAACATCAAATAGACTGTCTCGAACATAAACTCAATATCTCAAATATATCAATATGGGCCACGTCATGTAAGAAAGCAAGATGTCCCATAACCAAGTCAAAAGTTACAAAAAACCGAATCCTCATAACCATAAAAGGTAAAAAGATCGTGGAACCTTATCATGCACATACTCACACAAATGACACACAAAGGCAAAGCATTATAGAACCATTAGAACCGTTTAACCCAAAAACAGAAATATAACCTTTCGCAGTTCCTTTACAACCACTTTTTTCTTTGGCATTTTTTTTTGTAGATTTAGCAAGATGCATTTTCATGCAAGTTGCCTTTGAATTTTGCGTTTCTTACCATGCTTACATATTTTACGTAAAGCAAGCCCCTTTTTTTTACTTATTGGATCACATAGATCACGTAAGGAACTAGCCACAGAAAAACGGGTTATATCAAAGTAAAAAGGTCAAACAATCATAATAGAACCTAATACCCACCATGCATAAACACACAAATGAGAATACATGTCTTTAATTGGAAAAATTCATTCCAACAATTTTAAGCGTGTCTTTGTCACTTCATCATGCTCCTGTCATTTTTCTGGTATGCATCACGACTTTGTCTAGTGGAATTTGGTACGTGCAAAAATTATCATTAAGTTCATCAAAAATATTTATACCCATCATGATTCATCATACATAGAAGGAAGTTTGAGAGAGTTAAAAATGAAAAGATTGACTGACTTTGATCATCGATTTTCAGTTGTAAGAGACCCCTCTTGCACATCTATCAATGCTCTCCCTGTTGCCAAAAATGGTCTCACTAGGTTCAAAGGCATATCCTCGTCCTCCTCAATATCTAGAATAATAAAATCTGTCGGCAAATAGCATTTATCTACTTTGACCAAAATATCCTCTACTATGCCTACAAGATACTTTATACTTCTATCCGCGAGTTGGAGTGAGACGTTCGTTGGTTTGAGATTCTTGTTGGCCCCAAAACAACCTAAGAGGGGGGGTGAATTAGGTTTCTTAAAAAATGCTTTCAGAAATATTGAGATTTTTCAAATAAAAATTGATTTAATAAAATCAATGGAACAGTGAATTAAAGAGAGAAAATTAAACAACTAATACTTCCAAACTAGCAAGTTTGAAGTATTAAATCACTAGAATGCTTCACACACTTGGTAAGCCAAATAGGTAATCTTTACAAAGTTAAAAAATTCTTGCTCACATTAAAACTCTTTTAGTTGAGCCAAAAATTTTACTTACAACCACACTTTCGTACAAGATTATCACTCCACTCAAAGTTGAATTGCACTCACAACTTCACACTAATACAACAAAGCACTATTGTTAATTTGTACTAAAATTGCCCTTTTCTAAGGCTTGTATTTAATGCTATTAGAAATTTTTACTTAGTATATCCAACCAGTTATTTATAAGAGCAATAAATGGTGGTTGCAACTACTTCCTAACGGCTAAATAATAAATGCACAAAAAGTAGCCGTTGGGGTTTCGGACGTCCGAGACAGATGGGATGCGTCCGACACAGCGTCCGATCTTTATGCAGTTGGTGAAGAGCTTCGTTCGGTCGTCCATGCATGCGTCCGTTCCATCGCCGATAGAGGATTCGGACGGTCATGTTCGTCCGTTAGGAGAAGCAGTAGGATTCTTCTTTCTGCTTGTTCTTTCGGACAGTAGAATGCGTCCAAGAAGTTTTGACATAGTTCGGACTGTTCAGTGCGTCCGAAATCCTGTTTCTAGGAAAACAAATAACAAACCTGCAAAAACTTGTTTACAGAGTTAAGTGTTTATGTCATCATCAAAATAAGGTTTGGAAAACATCAATCTCCCCCTTTTTGATGATGACAAACCTTCATGGAGTAATTATGTAAAAACAATCAAATATGACTAATCATTTTGAAATATACATGACTACTCCCCCTTTTGACATCATCAAACAAAGCTCCCCTTGAGAACGTGCAAGTATTTAACAGAAATGCATAAACAAAAGCTCAAATATCCAACTCAAATTTTTAATAGTACTTAGTTCAAGGAAATACATAGAAGGGGAAATCTAAGAGCAGTCTAAAAATAGAGAAATGCTAAAAAAACTAAAAACAGATGTCAAAGAAACTAATGTGAATCATTTTTCTTCTTGGAGCGCTTTTCAGTCTTTTGACGTTTTGATGAAACATCTTCATCAGTGGCCTCACTGTCTTTCCTCTTCTCTGGTGCAGCGTTGCATGGTGAAATCAAATGTGTCGTCAACATCCTCATCGTCTTCTTCATCTTCATTTGCAGCTCCTTGAGTATTGGCATCTTCTTCGTCATTCTCTCGAACATCCCCATCTTCATTGTCATCACTGTCGGAAGATGAGTCGAGTGGATATTGTGATTGAAGGTTGGCAAATTGAACCTGAGGTGAAGTAGACATGCCAAGGCTAAGTGCCTCTTGGAGAATCACCTGACGAGTTTCAAGTCGCTTTAACTTTCGATTAGTGCGACGTTGAAAGGAACTGACTTGAGTGCTCAAGGAGGTGATAAGGCCACAAATATGAGAAAGTGAGGGTTCAGAGGTAGATGGATGAGGATCATGGAATGGTGGAGGTGGTTGAGGAGGAGGAGAATGGGGAATAGCGAAACCAAAGGTGGAGGCATGGGATTGTGAACGTACATTATCACAGGCTGCCTTAGTTAACCATTGATCGTTGAAAAATCGGAGGCCTGTTTCGTTCAATATAAGATTTATTAAAATAAGGAGGAAATTGTTTGTTGCCGATGAAAGGAACCTCGAGAAAATCAAAAATTTGGTGAGGAATTTTCCAAAGAAAATGTTTCTTCGGGTATCAGTAAGAAAAAGTTCCCATAGGGAACAAAAGAGATACCCAAAATCAAGAAGAATGCCTTTGAAAACACACAAAAAATAAGTAAAGCTGTATTTTTTCGGGCTCAGTACGATGCCCGTCAGTTGACAATAACAAATTCGTGACAAGAGTGTATAGAATATTTAGTTCAGGAGTGAGCAATGTAGTTTTGGCTTCCGAGTATCTCTTTTGTTCCCTATGGGAACTCTTTCTTACTGATACCCGAAGAAACATTCCCTTTGGAAATCAAGAGTAATGCCTTTGAAAACACAAAAAAAACAAGTAAAGCTGTATTTTTTCAGCTCAGTACGATACCCGTCTGTTGGTAATAACAAATTCATGACAAGAATGTGTATAACATCTAGATGTGAATGAGACAGCAATGTGGTATAAGAGACCGAGGCCTGTTTGAAATTGATGTTAAAAATAGCCCTATCTTCATCAATGTCAAATCGAGTATCAACAACGGGCCATTTATCTAAAGAAAAGAAATAGGAGAAATCATTTGGGTTTGCGACTTCACATTCAAAAATAGTGTTAATGATGTTGGAGGAAATCTCAAGATTGGTGCGTTTACACGAGAAATTAAAGTGCGAACAGTGGGGCCTTTCCGAAGATTGGCGGTGAATTGAAGCACTATGTGATGACATACGGGTAAATCAATATACACTAGGTGACCCAACTAATTTTGTTTCTCAAAGCAGGATTTGACAATGGGAAGATTATACTCATCAAACAGACTCTGAGATGCAGGACGTTGAACGATTATAGATTTACTTAGAAGGCATGTATACCGTTTGGATGCCTTGGCATCGATGAATTTTGGCAAGATTGGATTTGTGGAGACTTGGGGAGTAGCAGATGATTCTCCACACAGTGGAGCTGAGTTCCCTTTTGTTTTTCGTCCACGATTTGCTTTAGAAGAACCTCCGCGAGATTTAACCATTGTGAAGGAAGAGAAGGAAGAGGAGGAAAATTTTAATTTTTTGAAAGATTGGTGAGAATTTGATGAAATGAGATGGTAGATGGGGGAAATTAGATATGATTCAGGTGAGAAATACTTTGGAGAGGATAATCTTCCAACCAATTTTGGGAAAGAGGGTAGGAATTTGGAGGGGGTGTTGAAGGAACAATTTTTGCTAGAGGGTTTTTGGGGGTGAGGGTGAGTCCGAAATGGGAAAGATGGATGATTTTAATCGAACAGGGAGACCGTTCGGACTGCCAAAAGTTTGGAGTGCGTCCGATGAAACGTCCGAAAGCTGATGTACGGACTGCCAATGGAAGAGCCAGTACGTCCGATGTTCTTTCAAATGATGGTACGTGTCCAAAAAAATTCCAGAGAGTTTCGTGAAGAAGATGAATATCGTTCGGACGATTATGAGCGTCCGAGGAAGATAGGGAGTTTTCGGACGATACAGAGCTTTCGAAAGATAGAGTTGTTCGGACGAACGAGTGCATCCGAACTAAGAACCTATGCCAAATTGATCTATAAAATTCCCAAACATTTTCTGAGAGATTCAAAGCAATCTAGAGTTAAGGGTTTTGTAAAAAAATCAGCCAGTTAATCTGAAGTAGGCACGAAATCAACACGAATTTCTTTTTTAATTTGTCAAGATCTCTAATAAAATGATGCTTAACACATCAAAATGTTTGGTTTTAGAGTGCATAACACATTTTTTTCTGAGATTAATTGCACTAATGTTGTTTTACTTTATAGGCACACAATCAAAAATTACACCAAAATCTTTCAGAGTATGTTTCATCCAAAGAAGTTGAACACAACAATTTCCAGTAGCAATGTATTCGGCTTCAGCCGTAGAAAGAGAAATAAATTTTTATTTTTTGCTAAACCAAGATACAAGACAATTTCCTAGAAAATGACACATACCACTGGTACTTTTTCTATCAATTTTACACCCAGCAAAGTCAGCATCAGAATAACTAATTAAATCAAATGTAGAGGACTTTGGATACCATGAACAAAATTCATTATATCCAATAGATATCTAAAAATTCTTTTTAACAGCTATCAAATGCGATTCTTTAGGGCAAGATTGAAATCTAGCACATAAACAAACAGCAAACATGATATTCGATCTACTGGCTGTTAAGTAAAGTAGACTTCAGATCGTACCTCTATACTATTTTTCATCAACACTATTATCTTCTTCGTCTTTATCAAATTTGGTTGAAGTGCACATCGACGTACCAACTTGTTTGCAATCTTCCATTCCAAATCATTTGAGTAGCTCCTTTGTGTACTTGATTTGTGTAATAAATGTTCCTTCCTTAGATTGGTGAACTTGTAGTCCGAGAAAAAATTGTAGCTTGCCCATCATACTCATTTCAAACTCTTTTTGCATTAACTGTGAAAAGTCCTTGCACAAATTTTTATTAGTTGCTCCAAAAATAATATCATGTCACGAAGCAACATAAATTTGAACAATTAACAAACCATTTAAATATGTTTTTGTAAAAAGAGTGGTGTCAACTACACCTCTTTGAATCCATTTTTTATCAAGAAATCACTTAATCTTTCATACTAAGCTCTTGGAGTTTGTTTCAAACCATATAAGGCTTTGGAGAGTTTGAAAACATAATTTGGAAGATTTTTATTTTCAAAGCCCGGAGGTTGTTCAAAGAAAACTTCTTGATCGATAAAACCATTTAAAAATGCACTTTTGACATCCATTTGAAATAATTTGAAATTATTGATGACATGCAAATGCGAGAAACATGCAAATGGATTCTAATCTAGCCACGGGTGCAAAGGTTTCATCAAAGTCAATACCTTCTTCTTGAGCATAACCTTTTGCAACAAGTCTAGCTTTGTTTCTTATGATTTCACCTTTGTCATTTAATTTGTTTTTAAAGACCCATTTTTTTCCAATAACGGGATGAGAAGATGGTCTTTCAACCAAGGTCCATACATGGGATGCTATTTTTCTCAAATTGACTAAGTTCATCTTGCATAGAATTAACCCAAGATTCATCACTGAAAGCAACATCTATATGTTTAGGTTAAATGTGAGAAAGTAATGCACAATTACTATTCAACGATTTATGAGAACGAGTAGTTACCTCATCGGATAGATCACCTATAATTAAATCTTGAGGGTATCTAGAGACGAATCTCCAAGCTTTCGGAAGATCATTTGGAGTATCCTCATTCTTTTCATCATCTATTTGATGGTTGTTGACATCATTGCTTGATGTGATCTCTTGATGATCTTCATGAATAACAAGCTTTTCGAGCTCCTTTAGAATACCTACATCTTCATCTTCACATAAATTTTTTGAGATAACATCATTAGTTTCATCAAATGTAACATGCACAACTTCTTCAATCAAGAGCGTTCTTCTATTGTAAACTCGGTATGCTTTCTTGTCACTAGAATATCCTAGAAAAATTCCTTTATCCGATTTTTTGTCAAATTTTCAAAGTAAACAAGGTTTCTTTTGATTTTTAAAATAAAACATTTGCAACCAAAAACTTTAAAATAGCTCACAACGGATTTTTTTACAAAAGATCCACCATAAGGTGTTTCGTTTAAAAAGGATCTTAATAAAACTCGATTCATGACATAACAAGCCGTGTTAACCGCTTTGTTCCAAAAATATTGTGGTAAGTCGCATTTGCTAATCATAGTTCTAGCGATTTCTTGAAGAGTCTTATTTTTTCTTTCGACAACACCATTTTGTTGAGGGACTCTAACAACCGAAAATTCATAAGAAATACTATTGTGATCACAAAAGTCGAGAAAACCTCCAAATTTAAATTCATCACCATTGTCACTTCTTAAACGATTGATTTTATAAATTCAATAAATTTGAATTTTGAAAAATAATTTTACAAATTTTTCAAACGCCTCATTTTTGTGAACAAGAAATAATACCCAAGTATACCTAGAATAGTCATCTACAATAACAAATGCATATTTGCAACCACCATTATAGACTAGCATATTGAGTAGGTCCAAATAAGTCTAAATGCAACAATTCTAAAGGTTTATGAGTAGACACAAAATTTTTTGGTTTAAAAGAAACTTTGACTTGCCTACCAAATTGGCATGCATCACAAATTTTATTTTTTAAAAATTTTAGTTTTGGCAAACCTTGTTACCAAATCTTTCTTAGCAAGTTTTTCAATTAAATCCATATTAAAATGACAAAGTCTTCTATGCCAAAGCCAAGAATCACCTATGGAAGCGGTAAGACATTTTACATTGCTATTGCTAATTTTATCAAGATGAAGCACATAAACATCATTGTGCCTAGTGCCCTTGAATAAAACAACGTGATTTTTATCAAAGATAAGACATTCATGCTTGGTAAAAAATACATATAAATTTTTGTCACAAAGTTGACTAACACTTAATAGATTATAGTTCAAATTATCAACAAGAAGCACATTCTTAATCAAGATTTCACCATTTTTACCTACATCACCAATGCCGATTGATTTTGCTTTATTGTTATCTCTAAAACTGATTTTTCCACTATTTTTTGGATGTGAGATTCATGAAGAGAGAAGCATCACCCGTCATGTGCCTTGAACATCCACTATCTATGAACCACTTAGCATTGTTGGTGATGTTAAGTACCTACACATTAAATCAATTGATAACTTTTGGTACCACATTTTCTTGGGTCCATTTGAGTTAGTGAAATTGCTATCAATCCATCCAACTTTCATTCCAAGTTTTTCGTTCTTCTTGACATAACACATATTCTTAACATGTCCATGTTGTTGGCAATATCTACAAATAATATTTTTATTTCCATATAAAGATGATTTTGATTTTTCAACACATAAGTCATCCCTTCTAAACATGACAAAATTTTTGTTGATTACTACATTTCTATTTCTTTTCAAATCAACAACATTTTCTTTCTTTCTAGTCAAGAGAGCATTCAAATCATCCATTCTTTTCTTCAAGGAGGCTTGTTCTTCCTTGACACTTTGATCTCACATGCATTCTTTTCTTCAAATCACGATTTTCTTGTGATAGCCTATTATTTTCATTCACAAGTTTAGAGTTAGCATTCAATAAAGTATTTGATTTTTTGACTAACTCCTTATTTCTAGCATATGATTCCTTTAAGCTATCATGCAATTTCAAAATGAAAGTTTCAAGATCATCTTCATCATTTTCATCATTAGAGTCATAGTTAGAATTTACCTCATCATCTCCAATAGCCATAAAGGCCATTTGTGCCGACACCATTTTTTCTTCAACTTCTCCTTCGGAGTTGCAATCATCCCATGTGATTTGAAAGTTATTGAATCTAGATTTTCTTCCTTCCTTCTTTTTCTTGGAAGGACACTCATTTGCAAAGTGCCCGAGTTGACCGCATTCAAAGCATTTTTCATTTTGCTTCTTCACTTCAAGCCTTGTCTTCCCTTTGAAATTATTTGAATTTGTAGCTCCGCCTCTTCTCATTCTTCGTTTGTTGATGTAAGTGTTTAAGAAATCCTTTGGTGATGAGTGCAAGATCTCCTTCATCAAGATCTTCATCTTCTAGATTGAAGGAGCTATTTTCATCTTCTTCTTGAGAGGTCTTTAGAGCAATGCTCCTTCTTGGCCTTGCTTCTTCATCATCCACTACTTTGGCCTTCAACTTCAATTCATAAGATGTAAGAGAATTGATTAGCGATTCAATAGGCATTAAACTTAAATTCTTGGCTTCCTCTATAGCAATTGTTTTGGCATCCCATTCTTTGGATAGAACATTTAGGATTTTTCTATTTTTTTCACCCAAAGAATACTCCTTACCCAAGGCTTCAAGATCCTTTATAATGTCATTGAACCTACAGTACATTTTGTCAATGTTCTCATGTGGTTCTATCTTGAAAGATTCATACTTGTGTACAAGTAAGGATTTCTTTTGCTTATAACATCGTCGCTCCCTTCATGGATTTTCTTCAATTTATCCCAGATTTCTTTACTGGAAATGCAATGCCTTACACGCGAGTTGATTCATTTGCATCCAAGGCATTATATAACACATTCATGGCTTTTGTATTTTACGTCAATTTGCCTTGTCTTGTGATAGTGAGCTCAAAAATCTTTTCTCTTCTTCTATTTGTGTGATCATCAATGATAGTAGCTTCAAAAGGACATTCATTGACAACATACCACAAGTCAATGTCACTAGATTATAGAAATATTTTCATTCTATCTCTCCAACTAATAAAATTTGCCCCATCAAACATAGGGGGCCTAGTAACGGATTGACCCTTAAAAAATAGAGCATTGTTGGTTGCCATAATAGTTCTTTTTTCAAGAGCAGTTTAAGCGATAAAATGAGACCAGACTCTAATACCAATTGTTGGTCCCAAAACAACCTAAGAGGGGGGTCAATTAGGTTTCTTAAAAACTACTTTCAGAAATATTGAGATTTTCCAAATAAAAACTTATATAATAAAATCAATGGAATAGTGAATTAAAGAGAGAAAATTAAACAACCAATACTTCTAAGCTAGCAAGCTTGAAGTATTAAATCACTAGAATGCTTCACACACTTGGTAAGCCAATAATCTTTACAAAGTTGGAAAATTCTTGCTCACACTAAAACTCTTTTAGTTGAGCCAAAAATCTTATTTACAACCACACTTTCGTACAAGATTATCACTCCACTCAAAGTTGAATTGCACTCACAACTGCATACTAATACAACAAAGCACTATAGTTAATTTGTACTAAAATTGCTCTTTTCTAAAGCTTGTATTCAATGTATTAGATGATTTTTACTGAATATCCAAGCAGTTATTTATAAGAGCAATAAATGGTGGTTGCAACTACTTCCTAACGGCTAAATAATAAATGCACAAAAAGTAGCCGTTGGGGTTTCGGACGTCCGAGACAGATGGGATGCGTCCGACACAGTGTCCGATCTTTATGCAGTTGGTGAAGAGCTTCGTTCAGTCGTCCGTGCATGCGTCCATTCCATCATCCAATAGAGGCTTCGTGACGGTCATGTTCGTCCGTTAGGAGAAGCAGTAGGATTCTTCTTTCTGCTTGTTCTTTCGGACGGTAGAATGCGTCCGAGAAGTTTTGACACAGTTCGGACTGTTCAGTGCGTCCGAAACACATCTATCTTGTCTCTAAGAAAACAAATAACAAACCTGCAAAAACTTGTTTACAGAGTTAAGTGTTTATGTCATCATCAAAATAAGGTTTGGAAAACATCAATTCCCATAAGAGACACCATTAATTTTCTTATAAATGGACAATGGCATCAGGTTAATGAAAGCTCCCAAATCACATAACACTTTTTCGAACTCTTTTCCCCCAACCGTGCAACGAATAGAAAACAACCTAGGGTCTTTCATCTTTTGGGTTAACTTCTTTCGAATGATGCCATTGTAATCCTCAGGTAAGCAGAAAATCTCATCCCCCAATAGTTTTGTCTTGTTAGTCAATACCTGCATCATAAACCTTGCGTAGCTTGGCATGTTTTCAAGAGCTTCTATGAAGGGTATATTGATTTGTTAATTTTCTTGAAAATCTCTATGAATCTCTTAAACATGCTCTCTTGATCTTGCTCTTTCAGTTGATTCAGAAATGAAATTCTAACTGCTGGCTCGCTAAGTTGACTCTCTACCTTCCTCTTAGTTGGGATTTGATACTTCTTAGGCTGTTGCACCTTCTTCTTACCCTTTTCTGAATTCTCAGTATCACCTTTATTATCAACTACTAGTTTATTTTCATCCTTTCCTTCAACTAGTACAGGCTCTAATACCTTCCTACTTCTTAATGTAATGGCTTTTACATGCTCTCTTGGGTTCGGAACTGTGTCATTCAGTAAGGTGCTCGGTGGTTGTCCAGCCAAGCTTCATGCAATTTGACCCACCTGGTTCTCTAAATTTTTAACTACAATCTCTGTACTCTTAATTCTTTTTCCTGGTTTTTCATCTTTTTAGTGCTAAATTGAATGAATTGAGTAAGAGGCTTCTCTAATTGACTCTCCTTCTCTAACTGGAGTGGGGGTACTTGCAACTGATTCTGCTGTTGAGGTTGATATTGCTAGAAAGGTGGTCTGTAATTTGAACCCTGTGATTGACTTTGAGCTTGATTCTACTGATTTCCCCTGGAGAAGTTTGGATGGCTTATCTAACCTAGATTGTAGGTATTGCTGTATGGGTTATTTTGGGGTTTAAATTGGTTATGATTTTGATTCTCCATACAATTCACTTGCTCATGACCTAAAAATGGAGAAGAAGAAGTTAGTGTACTACATTGACCATTAGCATGATTACCTGAACAGAAATTGCAAAAAGTGCTTGCGAAGTAGCCACTGCATTGACTTTCATCCTTTCATTTGTTTTGCGACATCTGCCATTTATCCTGACAGTGTTTTTTGCTCCATGCATACCGCATCAAAGGTATTTAGCTCCAAGACATTATCTTTGATCAAGATTAGATGTGCTACTGATGACATGAAAATAGTTGTTAGACATCTTGTCCAACAAGTCTTGAGCCTCTTCTGGTGTTTTGTTCAGCGATAAAGAACCATTTGGCTGAAGCATCAACAGCTTCACAAGCATCTTGAGACAATCCATTGTAAAAAAGTCTAAATTTGCAACCAAAGAGGCAAACCATGGTGTGCACATTTACTCAAGAGATCAATATAGTGCTCCCAAGCTTCACCAAGATTCTTTCCATGCAACTGACTGAAAGAAGTGATGTCGTTTCTAAATTTGTCGATTTTAGAAGGTGAAAAGTACTTTGTCATGAAGGCCTGAGCTAGTCTATCCCAAGTGGTAAATGTACCCTACTTATACCCTTGTAACCACAATTTTGCTTTGTCCCGCAATGAAAAAGGGAATAACCGTAGTTTAAAAGCATCAACCAACATGACATTTTGTTTAAAGATGTCACACACCTCTTCAAAATTCATCAAGTGGCGGGTCGGATCTCACTTGGGAGGCCAGAGAACATCGCATGCTGCTATAGCATGAATATGAGACCAAGTTTGTTCTCGAAATTATTGGCTTGAATGGGTGATGGAACAATACTATTGGGGAATTAAACCCCCCAAAAGTTGGTAAAGTATAATCTCCTAGACTTCGGTTGTTGTGAATAAGTAGATCCTGGCCAGAATTGACAAATTCACCATTATTTTCATCATTTCCATTGTTTCTCATTTCCTTCCCCTTCCATTGGTATCACTGGCTGTATCGGATTCCTTGTGAGCCCTACTCAATTTTATAAGAGACTTTCTACTATCGTTTCACTTTTCTCAAATTTCTCAAAGTTCTCTCGATCTCTAGATCTAAATCACTAAGAGTTCGTTCAGAACTCATAAACTGCAAAACAACACAAGAAAAATGAGATCAAGCGCACCAATATATATACCACGATAAATCAAGTAAAAAAAGAAACAACGTCACCAAGGAAAACAAATATAAAATAAAAATAAAGTAAAAAGTCTAAATTAGTAATTGTCTCAATGTCTCAATATTGCCTATGACTACAATCCCCGACAAAGGCGGCAAAAACTTGTTGTAGCAAAAAGCTAAATTAATCTATTCACAACTCTTTTCACTAATTCTCGCAAGTGTACGATATCAGTGTAGTAGGATGAATAGAGATCGTTCCTATATTATCAACCCAACCCTAATTTCTCGCGCAACTGGTCCTATTAAATTAATTAATTTAGGGTAGATTCTTCTTTGACCTAAATCAATTAAATTGAGTTTTATCCGTATGAAATTTATAATGAATTAACCAAGTAATACTTACAGTCGTGATCTCAAATTAACCTAGTCTAATAATTAACACATGTCTATGATAGGGGATCGATTTTCGTGTCACCTCGGCCAACTTAACCAAAATAAGAATTAGCTACGTTCTTGAATTATCAACTTTATGTTAATTATTACCCACAAATATAATTTTTTCGATTAATGATTTCTTGAGTTAATTCGTGAAAACTCCCATCACCCGTACCTAACCCTAATTAATTTAGTGCATCGTGGTTGAAATAAACATGCAAGAATTAATTCAATCACAAAAACTCATGATCAAAATAAAATTAAGTTTGTTACTGAAATTAATATTAAAAGAAAATCAAAACAAGAATATAACTTAAAAATAAAGAATAATAAAGAGGAACGAAATTACCTAAAATATTCTTGGAATAATAAAACTATAAATTGCAACGTTGAATTCTCCCCAATAAATAATTGTTCCAACTTGGTTCGATTGAAAACCAAAGACTCGATGTTTGTTGTGCGGAAAAAAAAAATAAAGAATGAGTTCCTAAGCCTCAATTCATAAGCATACACGGCTGCTCTACTTGGAAATTTCACACACGTTTTCCTAATAATGAAAATTGCCTTATATAATCAAATAAAGACATGTTTTTTTTTTCCAAGTTGGAAGTAGTAATCCTAGGCTTAGAATTCTATTCAACTATGTATTTCAAGTAAAAGTCCAAAGTGGACTATTCTTCTACCAACTTAAGCTCGCTAGACGCGAGCTCTTTTACTTGTCTGGCTCGCCTAAAGCGAGCATTAATCTACCTAGGCTCGCATTTGGCGAGCAAGTGTTTTGCTGTTACAGTGTGCCAAGAGCAAGCTATTTCTTTGTCCTTGCCCAGTCCAAATTCCATCTTTTAACGCGAAATGCCAATTATACTATTTTATGCCCTGCACACAAAAAATTAAACCACAATAAATAGCTATCTTTTCATATTAACATGTCAAATAAATTATAACACAAAAAAATCATGCGAAACACTAATACACTAATTAGCTAATTCTAAACCACAAAAATTGGGACTAGAATCACAAAAATTAAGTACAATTAGAGTATAAAATAACTCCAATTATAGAGTTATCAGTGACTTGTCAAAGTATTATTGCCTGAATCTAAGAAGAGAAAAATAGGTTCCAAAACCTCATACTTATTGGATATGTTGACGACAGTGCTGCATATAAGTTTCTAGTTTTAAAAAGTGATGTGCTTAACTGCAATATAATAATTGAGACAAAAAATGCTGAATTCTTATACACATATTTTTCTACTATAAGAGACAGCTGTCCATGATTATTTACTTACATTTGTGCCAGTAACAAGAATTTCTTCTATTCGGGTTTCATTGGCCTTAACTTCCATTTATAAACTTTTTGTTTATCAAATAGATGTCAAAATAGCATTTTTAAATGGTGATTTATAAGAAGAGATTTATATGGTTCAACCTAAAGGATGCGTTGACGTTTCTGGACAAGAAAATAAAGTTTGTAAATTAATTAAATATCTTTATGGCTTTAAACAAGCTCCTAAATAGTGGCATGAGAAATTTTATCAAGTCTTAATGAGAGACGGGTTTTCTTCTGTTGAAGTGGATAAATGTGTAAATACCAAAGTTGTGAATAGTGATTATGTGATAATCTGCTTATATGTTGATGACATACTTATGTTTGTACGAGTTTAAATATTGTACCAAGTACTTAATATTTTTTATTTTCTAATTTTGGTATGAAATATTTGGGTGAAACAAATACGATATTGGGTGTTAAAGTCATAAGGAGAGAAAATGATATTATGTTGTCATGAGAACATTATGTAGAGAGACTTCTTAGGAAGTTTGAAAATTTTGATGTAAAACCTATGTACACTCCATCTGATGCTAATACTCAATTGAAAAAGAATCGTGGTGACCCAGTTGCTCAGTCTAAATATACTCAAATTATTCGGAGTCTGTTACATTTAATGAATTTTACAAATGTATCTGAAATAGCTTATGTTCTGTGTAGACTGAGAGATATATCATAATCCCAATCTAGAGCATTGGTTTGCATTAGTTAGACTAATGAAATATTTGAGAGGTACCATCAATTATGGTATCCTGTATAGTGGATTTTTCACTGTTTTAGAAGGTTGCAGTGATGCAAACTGGATCACTAATTCAGATGAGACAAAATCTACTAGTAGTTATGTGTTCACTCTTGGTAGTGGTGCAATAGCATAGAAATCAGCCAAACAAACGTTTGGAGTTGGCTGGTTTTGAGACTGATTGGTTAAGAAACTTCTTTGTTAATATTCCTTTAAATAAGGATTTATTGCCTCCTGTATCCATACACTGTGATTATCAAGTGGCAATTGCCATTGCCATGAATAAATCTTATAATTGTAAAAGTCGACACATGAAATTTATAATTGTAAAAGTCGACACATGAAATTGAGACATATATTGTAAAGCAGCTACTCAGAGATGGAATAAGATGTCAATAAAGATCTTAGTAACTCAACCTATGTGATTAAAGATCTCATGAAATAGGTTCATATGTGTAACATCCCTGGCCTTGGGTTGGCCCGACAACCTTTGAGTGGAAACAACGTGATCAAAATATTTAAGCCAAGTTGTAAGTAGCCAATAACTCAAGGTGTTATAAATAATACAATATCCCTTTCCACTTTCGATGTGGAATGGGGCATCACAATCACCCTTCTTTAAGACTTTGAGTCCTCGCAAAGCCCAAGTTGAGATCCAATAACACATGTCACATACACCCCTCCTTAAGGCTTTGCATTCTCGCAAAACCCAAGTTAGGCCCAATAACACATGTCACATACACTAAGTAGCATAGCCAATACCACTAGCCCATTGTTACCTCGTGCAGAGACCACACAAGGTTCTCTATGATACCAATTGTAACACCCCGGACCCTGAGCTGGCTCGACAACTTTTGAGCGGAAACAACGAGTTCAAAATGTTTAAGTCAAATTGTAAGTAACCCACACATCAATATCCAAAATGTTATAAACAATACAATATCTCTTTTCACTTTCGATGTGGGACAGGGCGTCACAATATGGGTAATAACAAATTAATATTGACATTGAATCACTTGAAGTTAAATCCCTCCTAAGATAAGTGCTTTGACTGCTACAATTTGTGATAATGAGTTAAAATTTTTTAATGAATTCATATCCCTTAAAGATAGTATATTTAAGGTAATATACACTAAATGAATTCACCTATATGAGAGTGGAGTGGGACCGCTCCTATAAGATTTTGGCCAAATCTTTAGAGCTCTCATGAACAAACAGGTTGCACAAAAATGCATTGAATAGCAAAATTGTGGGTTAGCAATATGATTGATAAAATCTCTAATATACAAGAAGAATTGTTAGTTCATAAAAATGTTATATTTCGCTAATAATTTTGTAAGCCAAGTTTTATCAATCTAAATTTGGTTCATAGTTCAAAAGACACCAAACTTCTTGTATTTGTACCCATACAAGATCCAGCAAATCTTTACACCTTTTATTCAAAGTCTATTGAAATATGTGGGAGATTTTTGATATATAGTGAATATTTCAAAAAACTTTCTATCTCACATTACAAAATCATCGGGCCTTACTTCGCCTTATATTAATTAACACCTTAGTAGGCTTGTGATGACAAAAGAACTAGTGGTGGGATCACACGCATGTGAGGAGGGCCGAGTTTGACCAATCCAAGTTGAAACTGGCAGATTTGTCCTCCTGTGAGTGATTAGATACGGCCGAATCTAGTTTTACAATTTTTTTTTTAATTTGGCCTCACTAAATTGGTATTGACATTTTACTAAATTACCATACTTGTTTACCGGTATTTTACTTAGTCTACCCATATTTTGTCTGTTAGGATTTTTCTTGGTCTTCTAGATTACTTAGTCAGTCCTGATTACTCGGTCTTCCAACTGAAAATTCTCAACATTTTCCTCAACATTTAGCAGAAAATCCTATCTCAACGTCCCACATCTTCCGCAATGTTCTAAAAGTTGTCTTATAAATACAGGCCTTCAACATTTTCCCAGTGCATACGAAAAACATAAAATTTTTCCTCCCTTTTTCTGCTAATTGTTAATTCTTTAATTTTACTGTTCCTGCTCCCTTTACTTCACAAAGGAAGACTTGTTTAATCTTGTGAAAACATTTCAATTTGTTTGAAATAGTTTTTTTAAGATAGCTCTATACACGACCCAAGTATTCAGTTATTTTCATAATTTATCCAACAATATGATCCCCTAAAGATCTACCACAAGGGAAGGAAGCTTTTGTCACAAAACTTGCACAAATGCTTCACTTCTTGTTGATCTTTTTCTTCCATCGAATTCGATAAAAATTCATTGAAATAAACTCAGACTGGAGAATCAATAAAAGGGCCGTTCAGATTACTCAACCTGAATTTAATATAGATATACATATATATAGCTTCGATCTCATTGTACCGAATTGAGTGAAATTCAGGTATTCAATAAATTAATATTAAATCCATTGGAAATCCGATTAATACTTGGAACTAGAAACTGAAATTTAAAACAAGTCTACTTGTACTTTTTGAATTGCTAGAATTAAGGTTTTCCAATAAAAGAAAAAGAAATTCATGTAAAATTCAGGGTGAGATGTAACAACATTTTTTCCAAAATACCTTTAATTTCTTTATGATTATTGTATTATACCAGAAAATAATTAACAAACATCTCAAAACAATTTGATGCAATGACTAAATTATATCACCTACATCCAGGAGTGTTAATTAAGTTGGGCTAGCCTGAGCTCTTACTGCTTGGCCTTTATAATAACTATTTTTGTGAATTTTGACACCATTATATAGTATACCATCTTTTAAGATGTAGAATAATTATCCATAATCTGATGAAAGAGTACAAATTAGACAATAATCTTAGGTTTTGAAAAACTATAATTTCAGAAATTTGACGTAATTATCACATTTTATTGCCCCCTTGAAGTTTGATACTTTCCCAATTTAGCTGTATTTCACTTTCCAAGAAAACTAACAATTTGGAAATCTTAAATGTTGTGTTTGGATAGATAGATTTGGGGAAGGATTTGAAATTTATCCATTTTTTAGAGAGATTTATAAAACTAAAATTGATGAATTTGAAATCCACCCAAATTAAAAAGTATGAAATAAAAATTTTTAAATAACTTTTTAATTTGGGTAGATTTGAAATTCATCCATTTTAACCTTATAAATCCCTCCAGTAAATAGGTGAATTTTAAATCTTTCTCCAAATCTATCAATCCAAACACAAACAAAAAATAAATACAGAAAATTAATATGTTGTACAGTTACTTTAATTTGTTACCCTTTGATAGTTGTTTCGGTTACTGTTCTGGTTATATTGGTCGTAAAGAATGCTGATAAGAATTGAAGAAGTACTGGTTAACGAAGTTTGTTATTGGTGTAGTTAGCATGTTACATTGAAAAAACTTTCGATTATTTATGTATAGGTGTAATTATCACAAGCTCATAAATTTGTTGATAATAATTTCATATCTTATTAATAATTTTAGTTATTGTAAATCAAATGTTGGATGAATGAATATATGCAGGTTCATGATGTAACTAATTGTACAAATTGTCTTGGTATATCTTCAGTTATTTGCTTTTATCGTCCTTTTGACAATTTTTAATTTTACTTTATGCCTAATAGTGGGCATTGACAGTGTCTTGTACGATCAAGTTTTTCTATTTACTTTAAGAAATAAAAGTTAGAAGTAATTTTTTTTATTTAGGTAATAGATAATGATTTGCTTAAAAAAATAGTAGGTATTTATTTAAAAAAAAAAAAATTTACACCAAACTTTCACCAATTGCTCTTGCATTAATTATATAAAGGAAAAACCATTTTAATAGTTCCTTATATTTCTTGTTTGTATTTTTTAAGCCCTTCACATTCAAAATGATGCATTTTCGTCTATTACAAATTCAAAACATACCATTTTGAACTGATAGACAATTACAAAAATATTTTAATCTAAAATAGATTCACATGCATATCACATGTTACTTTTTTTAGGAACAAAATTGGTAACACACAAACTCTAAACACTAAATTTGAAGAAAAATGAAAAAAAAAAAAAATTAAACACAATCATCCACCATCCAAACAATCCAAAACCATCCCTCCACTCCTCTCCCTAAAAAGACAAGTGCACCAGCCACCATTACCAACTCGTAACGATCCCTCTCTACCTCCTCCTGTCCTTAATTTTATCCCATAAAAATATTATGTCAAATAAAAGATCAAATAAAGATGCTAGTCAAGATGAACCGTATGATCTAAGAATATGAGAGGAAGTTTTGAGGTTGAGGAAGTCGTCGAATCCGAGAATAGAAGAGTGAGAGGTGCATGAGGTTAAGGTGTGAGGTATGAAGGATAAGGAGTTTAGAGTGATAGAAAGACAAATGAGCTACAAGAAGAGTATCTACTAGAAGGAGGGGAAGAGTAGTATGACTGTAGGAGAAGAATGAATGAGCTAGGTAGAGTGGGTAGGGAGCGAAAAAGGGACTGTGGGGAAGGGATAAGGGCTATAGATGGGCTAAGAAAGAAAGGAAAAGACTATGAGCGGGATGGGGAATGAGATGGGTTACATCAAGGAGGGTCTCTTAAGAAAATCTAAGAGGCTTGGGGGGAATTAGAGGAGCTGCGAGAGAAAGGAAGGCTGGGACTAAAGGGAGGAGGAAAAGAGAGTTGAGACTGCTGGAGTATGGGTTGCAGAAGGGAAGCAGCGAAGGAGGGGACATTGGGTGGTGATAATATGTGCCAATTTTGGGTAGTGGGTGAAGAAGGTTTTAGGTATGTGTTGATTGTTTGATATTTAAAATTTGTGTGTTAAAAATTTAGTTCTTGAAAAATATAGCATGTAATGTGCATGTAACTATTTATTTAGTCTTGAAAAATATAGCATGTAATGTGCATATAACTATTTCAGATCAAATTATGGCTGTAATTATGTAATTATCCAATATATGTAATTAGAACAAGACCATAAACAGACTTCAAGGCCACTTATCAAATTAACCAATTCACGTGACAAAATTATAGTAAATTGCTAATATTTTATTTTAAATTGGCAGATTTTGTCCTTCTTTCATGAATCTAATAACATATAAGTAACTTTGTAAATTTGTATGAATGATTGATAAGGAGTTATAGGAATCTAATGTGCATGTTGTATTTTTTTTTTTAACCCTGAATTTTACATGAATTTCTTTTTCTTTTATTGGAAGTTTTTCAACTATTACATATAGTAATAATAATACCTAAACATGTATAAGAGAAGCACAAATTATTGCTCTCTGTCTCTTATACACATCTAGATTATGTATAAGAGACAGCACACCTCAGATGCACTTCTTCACAATTACAACAGAAATCCAATCAATCGTAATAAAATCAACAAGTAAAAGTATTACAACAAAAATAAAAGTGATGAAGAAGTGTAACTTAGGTGTTAAGACACTTCTCCTATAATTTATCGATTATGGGTTCGAATCACTAGAGGGTAGTAGTGGGATGAGTGATTTTTTTTAAAAAAAAAAATACAACAAAAATAAAAGATTGAGTAAAGAAAATTAAAAAATTGTTCTTGATATTACTATTTATTAATTACTAGTCATATTGGCATACCCTACGTGTGTGCAATATTGTATTTAAAATTGATTGAAAAAAATAAAATACAAATCAAAATTAAAATAGAAATTATGGGATTTTTTTTTTTTTTTAAGTAGAAGTTATGGAAAGTTGAAGGCTAGTTCAACCTTACAATTATTATTATTACTACTTCATATAATGCTACAGACTTTTTGGTGTAATATTCTTACCCCAAAAATAAATAAATAAAAAACTAACTCATAATTTCCGCAACTTCTCTACAATTTAATAACTTCTTATAATCCTCTATTTTATTTAAACTTATTTTTTTGTCTTTTTCTATAATTATGTACACACATAGAGTGTGTCAATACGAGTATATAATAAAGAAATAAAGAATTAGAGGGGTTTGTTTATTACGACTTTAACTACTTTAATAATGTAAGAGTATTTTTGGTGTAATTTTGAATTTTGGTGTAAATTTATAACTTCCAACCTCCTTCCAAATATCTTCCTTCAATTTATCCCAAAATTATGCACACATCCCTAATTTAATTTGTATTTTACTTTTTGGTCTTTGTTAGAAAATTTTGGTACAATTTTGCACACACATTAGGTATGCCAATAGGATTAGTTATTTTATATAATGCATTAGGATTTTTTGGTATATTTCTTGATTTTTAGTGTAATTTATCCTTTTTCCTCCTATTTTCATATTTGTAACTTCCCACTTCTCACTTCTCACTTCTCACTTCCCACTTCTTACTCCCGATATATCAAGTAACTTCCTAGCACACCACAAAATTGCACACACAAACCCATAATTTAGTTTGTATTTTGGTTTTTGTCCATTTTTAGAAAATTTAAGTATAATTATGCTCACATATGAATGTGCCAATAAGACTAGTTAGATAATTATATTATATCATCGAACACAACTTCCCATGACCTTAATTTAATTGGTATTTTTTATATTTTTGTTCTTTTTCAATGAATTTCAAATACAATATTGTACACACATAAAGTGTGCCAAGAGAACTAGTTTTTATAATGGAAAAGCCTTTTTTGGTGTAAAACCAAATCATGTCCATAATTTTCATGACTTCTCTCCAAATCAATAACTTCTAATAACCCTCTATTTAATTTAAATTAACTTTTTATTCTTTTCCTACAATTGTGCACACATATATAGTGTGCTAATAGGACTAATTATTATTATATTATTACTTTATATAGTGAAAGAGCAATTTTGGTGTAATTATTTTTTGGTGTAATTTTCTACAAAATGGTTTAACTGACTCCTAACTTCCAATAACTTACCATAATCTTTATTTTAATTTGCATTTTTTAATCAATTTTAAATATAATATTGCACGCACATAGGGTGTGTCAATAAGACTAATTGCTACTCTAATAATGCATGAACAATTTGGTAGTAATTATCATCTCTCTTAAGTAACTACCAAATAACTTCCTTCAACCACCACCAAATAACCTGCCAACAAATAATTTTCGTTTACTCACTACCAAAACTTCCATTAACCATCACAAAATTGCACACATGTGGGTGTACTTTTGTTTTGGGGTAATTTTGTTTTGGAAAACCAGCTTGTTGATACAAATTTCCAGCAAGGGTAAGTATCCAGTACAAGATAGTCCAAATCTAGGGTTTAGCACCACATATAGTACCCACGTCCGAATAACTTGAAAAGAAAGTGTTGAACCCCAGTTATGTTAATCATGTTTTGATGATGAAACAAATCATACTAAAAGTTTGATAACAAGTGTGCAGAAAAACAGGTAGGTTCGGACGCAAATGATCGTCCGAACAAAAACAACTACAAGAGCTTCGGACGATGGTAATCGTCCGACACAAAGAAATTGAAGCAAGCCTCGGACGAAGAACAGCGTCCGTTCGTATTCCAGTAGACTTTGCTTCTCGATCGGACGCATGTTCGGACGCACCCTCGGACGTCCGAACGGATACCCTCAGAGAACGGACGCAGTGTCGAACGCAAGGTTCAGCAGCGGCCGTCCGAACGGTCCAACGGCTAGTTTGTTCGGACGCACTCTTGCTGCATCGGCCGTCCGAAAGGTCCAACGGCTAGTTTTCCAGTAGACAGAAAATAGCCGTTGGGAAGTTGTTGGAAGCTGATTTTTGGCAACTATAAATACCCCTAGGTCTGATTTAATAGAAAAAGAGACTTCTACATTGATTACAAACAATTCTTGAGCTATTTGGGAGAAATAGTGGGTACAAGTGTTGTAATAGTGTAGGTAGTGTGAAAAGAGCTTAGAAGTGTAAAAGTTCTTCAAGTGTAAGAGTGGAGAGATAACAATTGTAACAAAGGGAGGTTGTGAGTGTAAAACTCTTGGCTCAACTAAAGGAAATTAGTGTGAGCAAGAGTGATCCTCATTTGTGTACAAGAGGTTATTGTCTCACCTAGGAAATTATTTACTTTGAAGAGACTTTTAGGGCTGAACTTTAAGTTGTGAACTTGGTAGTTGCCTTGTGAGAAGCTCTTTGTAATTGCAAACTCCAAGCTTGAGAAGCTAGGGAGTTTGGTTTGATTCTCTTAATCTCAATATTGTTATTTGTTCTTTTAAGCTTAAATTGTTGAATATCTATTGTATTCATTTGTGCTTAAGTTTTCATTTGGTGCACAAAGTTTGAATTTCTATTAAGCACAAAAAAAAGGTTTGTCTTTAGAGATAACCTAATTCACCCCCCCTCTTAGATTGCTTTTGGGGCCAACAGAAAGGTCAGAGCTTTGTTCCTTAGGCTAAGTTTCGACGCTAAAGTTATTACTTCGACTAGAAAGAATAATTCAATGATGATTCAGAGTTAAAATAATTAGAAAAGTAATTGATTAATTGAATCTGTTATTTTGATATTTATACTTGAGGTTGATAGGTCGGATTGATCCGCTAATAAAATATTTATTATTTGACTTATTTGGGCATCTTGATTTGGACCACGAGGGTAAATTACTAAAGATATCTCTAATGATCCTAGGCCAGGAGCCACATATAATATTGTTATTGAATGTATTATTTTAGCATCATCACACTTAATAATCCCTTATCTACATATAGGTGGCAATTTCGGATATAATACGAACCGATATGAAATTAATAGGTTTAAACACGACCCGAATTTAACAGTGTTGCTATCAGGTCGACCCGTTAATGACCCGAAATTAAACGAGTCGTGTCGTGTCAACTCACGAGTTGATCCAATAACCCGTTAAGATATCGATTAACTCGACACGATACGACACGTTTAACCGGTTAGAATTCGGGTCACCCAACACGACCCAATAAATAACTAGGACATTTATGGAATTTAACCCAATAATTATAATAACAAATACACCCTTACCAACCCTAATAATAACGGGTTAATAGGTTATTGTGTCATTTGAGTCAAAGGATTAATGGGTTATCGTGTCATTCGGATAAATTAAGTAGTTGTCTTCTCGTAATAGTAAAAGAGTTTAACGAGTTATATGGGTCATGTCTAGTCAACTCGTTAACAATGGGTCATGATCCAACACGACATGAAAGCTTATTAAGTCGTGTCTGGGTTTAAGATTTTTGACACAAACCCGATAAGGAACCGACATGATAAGGACGCGATACAATCCATTAACACCCCTATATCTACCTCGTATAATCATCCACTAACTACTTATTTCCTCTTATGTTTTCACTACCTATATTTTCTTTTTTATATAGAATTTTACAAAATTGCATTAATCCATAGGATTTGCTTTTCCCACTCGTGTTAATAAAACAGCATATTGGGAGCTCATGTGGGATTTGTTGATTTGAAATTAACAAGTTATGGATTTGCATATACGGTAACAATCAGTGATCAAACGACAAAAATCATTGATGTGTCACTAAAATAAAAAAAGATGGAACGAAATCCAACTAATAATTTAAAACTAGAATTAGTGATTTAATTTAATTTTGTCACCTATATAAAATAAATTTCACAAATGGTTCCGATTTTGAAATTTTGTAAATCATTTTCCTAAAAGCTTAACCGCCTGACATGATCAAGAGAATTTACAGACCGATGAACTATTGAAATGACTTCAAATTCGAATCTTGGATTGAACCTAATTTTAAGCCCGGCACAGAGAGCCTCGAAAAAGATTTACTCCAGAATCTCTATATATAATATACCTGGCCTCTCTTTAATTAATCCAAACGTCTCTCATTCTTTTCTTGATATCCCCACGCCACCCACTCTCATTTCATGCATGCATGCGAAAGCTAGAAATCAAGAAATAGTAAGCGCAAAACTGTTTTTCAAGAAACCATCAGCCATCATATTAAATCATTAATTACGCCTGAAGAACTCGATCATCAACTCAATTGATCATCTGCTGCATTAACACACAAATGGGGAGGGTGTTTACTGTTACATTAAGTTCTCTTGAGGTTGGTGATAGGTACTACGCTTGCAGAATCTGCAAAAGATACCCAGATTGCACCATCAGACGAACTCATACCGTCGGTAAGTTTTCTCAATCGAATTCATGTTTCTCTCTGCTGTTATTATTTTTCTTTTCCTTTTTTGTTTTGATCATTATTAACGGCCCCTCTGATCTAGTTAGTTTCTTGTTTTTAACTTGTATGAATTTCTTGGTTTAGTACTTTCAGATTAATTTCTTGGTCGTTATTACATGCAAGCATTCCAAGATCTAATTGGTCGTTTAAAGAAATGATTAATTTGTATGTGTTCTGCTTGCATATAAAGCCAAAGATGAATGATTATGGATGATAGATCATGAGACTTCAACTGCAACAGAAAATGTAATTTGTTCAAGAATTTAATCAAAGGCCCGTTCATTTATCTCTCCGATCATCTCTATTGTTTCATCTAATTAATTAATTCCTTCGTTCTGTTATATTTCCTCCTCATGCCTATTCTACTCTATAGTTTATAGTTGGATGTATCTTGTGTTGTTTATAGTCTCTGATATCACCTCTTCTTAATTCGTTGCTGAAGTACTAATTAAAGCTAATTTAGATTAGATTGTATATTCTTTTTGCCCATTTTCCTTCTTGTATTCAAGATTAATGATGATTCCTCCAAACTTGATTTCAGTTGGATGCAAATTGCGTACTGTTCCCCAATCCGTAAGAAAAAGTTTAACCCATAAATTATTATAGTTAATTTTGTATATTTCACATCATAGTATTAATTCTTTCTAACAATTTAAGTTCGCATGCAGTCGAAATGTGTCTCATTCAGACCATACACAGCCTTTGGATGGTGGCCACACCATCAAAGACTTGTATTGCGTTTCTTGTGGCCAGCTCTTGGGCCAGAAGTTTGTAAGTTGCTTTACAAGAGATTATTAATCTTTAATTAATTAAGTTGGGATTTTCCTAATTTTACTTAGCTAATTCTATTTTGGATGGCTGATTGTATAAGAACATTGAATTAAGATACAAGTTGGAGCACAACCTAGTTGATGATCATATGGGACATGTTCTCCCTGTTGGAGCAATGCAATTTCAACTGTAAGTAATCCTATTATTTATTTGTAATCTTTCTAATGCTATTGCTAAATCTATGGATTTTTTTTGTAATCAAACAACCATTAATTTAATCATCAACAGGAGCAAGCTGCAGCAATATCGAATGGAACTTGTTGATGGAAAACTGCAGGGGGTTATCTTTGTTCCAAACCAGAATCCAAATCTACCGGATATAGTGGAAGTTGGAGTAGAAGAGGACTTTCCTGGTGTACCGGTGGAAAATGTTGACTACATAGTGCAGGAGCCAGATGAGCAAGCAGCTGCTGCGGACCAGTTGGAACTTCTTGATGATCATCATCATCATCAGCAAGAAGCTCATCACCAACAAGATGATGAGCAAGTTGCTGGTGCTGCTGGGTTCCACTGGGTGGTATTTTCTGATGATGATGATGATCATGAGCAAGAGGAAGACGAGCAAGCAAATGATCTGCAACATGCGGAACTCTGGAGCTCATGAAGTTGAGCATCTTCAAGAAGATAACCAAGCTGAAGATGTTCTTGCTGAGGACATTGAGGCTGCTGCTGGGTTCCACTTGGAGTTACTTTTTGGTGATGATCATGAGCAAGAGGAAGATGAACAAGCTAACGATCTGCAACATGTGCAAGAGCATCTGCAAGAAGATAACCAAGGTGAAGATGTTGTGGCTGTGAACATTGATGTTCAGCCACAAGATGAAGAAGCCCACCATGAAGAAGCTCATCAAGCTGAGAATCTGCAGCCGGAGGAAGAAGGGTACGAAGCTGAAAATGTTGCTGCTGCAACCATTGGGGAAGTTCACGATGGTGTTCCGCCACAAGATGAAGAAAATGATTGTTATGCACCAAATTGCTGCTGCTGCTGTTGCTGTTGCTAGACTGAATAGTATACGTAATTCATATTAACAAATGTTCACTGAAGTAGTATACATAATACATATTAGCTGATGTATTTGGTAGCAGTAGTGTTAGCTTGTTTTGTCCTGTTATCCCCCTTTGGTATCTCATTACTACCTCCTTTTGTGATTATACACGTCATTACAGAGCCTACTAGTATCTTTTAATAATGATCCATAATTTGGTGCAAGCACAAAGAGCACAAATTAAGCATCTGTTCAAAGTCTGCAATCTGTATTGAATACCATTTATCCAGTTTCCACTTTCAATTTTCCATGTTTTAGTTAGTTCTTTCCAGGATGCGGTGCAATCTGTATTGAATAACATTTATTGGGAGTTTGGACGAGATTTCTCTGCTTTGATGAGTTGATTCTTGATTAATTTAATTTACTCCTCGTTGATTTATGTAAATGTTTCAGTATCTCTGAATCAAATAAGCGGATTGGATATCCCATGACCAGCTTTTGATTAGCATCACTATTCCAAGAATCATCTTCCAGAATACTGTAGTTCGATAATACTACTTTTTATCAGAGGGGCAGCTCATGTGACCAAACAAGGCTTTCCAGGATGGAAATAAACTTTACTACCACATTCCTTGCAAACTTAGCTGTCAAGTGAAGTATCTTCACTTGAATTTGCAAATTTTACTTTGTTTTCTTACTATTCTCCCTTGAAGCCTATAACCAAGGTGGAGCTGTTTTTCTTGATAGCCTTCAATTTCTAAGTTGGTTCATTTGGTATATTTTGATCATATGAGACTGACCTCGTATGATCCTCAAAAGATCTACCACAGGGGAAGCTTCTTTTGTCACAAATTAAACCTGCACAAATGCTTCACTTCTTATTGATCTTCTTCTTCCATTGAATTCGATAAAGATTAAATGACATAAACTCAGATCAGAGAATATATAAAAGGGCCTTTCAGATTACTCAACCTAAATTTATATTAAATAAAAGGAAAAAAAAAAAAAAAAAAACCCTTTATGTTTGATCTCATTGTACTGAATTGAGTGAAATTTAGGTATTCAATGAATTAATTAAATCCATTGGTAATCCGATTAATTACTACTTGGAACTAGATAGGTAACTGAAATTTAAACCAAGTCTACTTGTGTTTTTTTAATTGCTAGAATTAAGGTTTTCCAATAAAAGAAAAAGAAATTCATGTAAAATTCAGGGTGAGATGTAACAACATTTTTACCAAAATACCTTTAATTTCTTTATGATTAATGTATTACTCCAGAAAATAATTAACAAACATCTCAAAACAATTTCTTGCAATGAATAAATTATATCACCTACAGGACCGTCAATTAAGTTAAGTTGGCTTGTCTGAACTCTGATTGCTTGGCCTTAATAATAACTCTGTAGAATAATCCATAATCTGATGAAAGAGTACAAATTAGACAATAATCTTTGGTTTTCGAAAACTATAATTTCAGAAATTAGACTTCATTATTACATTTTGTTGCCCCTTAGTAAATAGGCACGTCCATTAAATTGAATAGACACAACAACTCCTAATTATGCAAAATTGCAACGCTTCTTATTCTGAAAATTCTCCAACATTAATGTCTATATTAATATGAACCGTTATTACTTAAATTAGATTTATATGGCGACAACCTCGTAAATTGGATTATCAAGTGTATTACATAGTAATGTGAATATATTGCCTCCTAGAAAAAAAAAAAAGAAGTGAATATATTACCTTGTTCTTAGCATTTTTACAGGAGTTTCTAATTTACTACCTCAATGCATGCACTAACACATGTATGTCTTGATCTTAGCATTTTCATACGAGTATTTTCTCATTGCTTTTAATCCTTTACCTATTTAATTTTACTTTTGTTTTTAAATTCTTCATTAAATGTGAAATGTGTATCAAGAATTATTACATAAAAAATTAAAATTTCAAAAAGATTAGAAAATCTACATAATTAGTATTGAACTTGAAAACTTTCACACATTAAAAAAAAAGGAAAAAAAAAAGAAGTAAAATGTTTTTTTGGAGAGACTGCCAAATTTGATGATGTGATATGACTCAAGTACCACTAAAATTTTGATAACCAACTCACTTGATCACCAAATACTTTGTCTTGGACACAAGATTGAAAGTTTAAATTCTCGCCTTGCATTATTAAAGATAGAAGCTATGTCTCTTATTTCTTGTCTTATTGGGCCTTCTCTTTCCCCTATATAGGGTGCATTTGATAAACTGAATTTCAGACACTGAAAATTAAGTATTAAAATCTTAAATTACTGAATTTATTAAGTTGTATCTGTTTGATAATCAGCTAAATTTGAGTACTGAATTGAAATATTTTATCCGTATATATTATATAGTTTGATGATAATATTATATTTTATTTTTTAGTAGGATTTTTTAAATATTATATTTTTAATATAAATAAATAGTTAATTAATATAGAGTATGTGTGAAAGAGATACTATGTGCAAGTGTGTATTGATATGTTAGAGAAAATGACTATAATGTGTACAAGTATGTGTTTATATGTGAGATAGAAAGAATATAATGTGTGAAAGGGTATGTTTATGTGTGAGAAATAATGAATAGAGTGTGTGCAAGTGTGTGTTATGTGTGTGAAAGAGAATGAATATAGTGGATGCTTGTAAGTGTCATGTGTGAAAGAGAATGAATATACTGTGTGCAAGTGTGTGTTTATGTATGTGAGATAATGAATATAGTGCGTTCAAATATGTGTTTATGTGTGAAAGAGAACGAATGTGATGTGTGCAAGTGTGTGTTTACGTAGGAGAGAGAAATAATATAGTATGTGCAGGTGTATGTTTATGTGTGTGAGAAAATGAATACAATGTGTACAAATGTATGTTTACGAGTATATTTGCACATGTAAAACTGTGTGTGAATATGAAATAAAGAAAAATTAAATAAATTTTGTTATATTAGTATAAAATTCAACAAATTAAATGATAAACTTTTCCCTTCAAACTTTATGTAAAAATTAGATGGCACATAATATATCATAAATAAGAAAAATTCGTTATCAAACGTATTTAATATAAAAAAATAGTTAATGAATTAAATTTAACATTGAATGGGCCAAATTGTTGGCGTTTAAAGGGGGAGAAATATCAACAAAAACTTGATGTGGGCCCAAAAGGATGGCCGAAAAGGCCAACTACTTTTCACGTGAAAATGCACGTGGGCCTGTCGACTTCCATTAGTTCGACGCAATCGAAATCCGGAATCGACGCCCAAACAACAAAAGATCAAAACGTTGGTGAAATCCCCCCTTATATTTAGAAAATACTATTATAAATCTTGTCTATTACCTAACTTATAAACCTTATAACTAAAATAAAATTTTATTTACATCAATTTATATTATAAATTTCATAACATTTAATTCATACTACAAGATCTATAAATGAAATCAAAAATCAAATCTACCTAAATATTTTCCTTTTATCTTTTAAACAATATTTCCCCTTATCTTTTAAACAACCCACGTCATATCCTATCATAATCTGATGATTCATTGAACTTTCGAAAAACGAATGATTAGATTTTATCATTAGTTAGTGAATCACGTCTCAAAAAATCAATTAACCTAATAAAATTATATTTAATACCAATATTAAATTTTTATTTTGAATATTTAATTAAATTTAATTTATTTATTTTTTGATAAATTTAGTGATATATCCGTAAGTTTGTCACTTTTATCCTTAATTGCTTCGTGAGTCTAAATCTAGTCATATATAATTAATTCAACAACATGTCAGTCAATAGCATAAGTATAAAGAAATATGTTTGTCCAAAAAAAATTTAGAAAAATAAAATAGAGAATATTTAATGTTAAATAAATAGAGAACATGTTCTATGCACAAGGAGAAGACGAAAGAAAAAATAATATGACTACAAGAAATTCTTGTAACAAATTATAATATTTTGAGAAAAGTAGCACCATTTCAAAATTGAAATTGGTCTACATCCAATATTATTGCAAATTGCATATACGAAAACAGTATGTGACAAAAAGTAATATATCAAAGATCTTTCCAGAAGAACGCTTATGTATTCGCCGGGGACTAAAAAAACAATTTTAGCCACAACAGAAGCAAAACACATAAAATTTTATACATTTCTCATAGAAGATGAAAGTAGATAAATATATACAAAGACTTGATATTGACATTTTTTATAATAGTTAATTATACTTTCTTTTAAAGAGGGAGGAAAAAATTAGTAACTGTTTTTTTTTATTTGTTGTCCATACTTTCATTCTCATAATGTAATTATTATAATTTTTTCTTTCCTACAATTCTCTTTAACTACCTATATTTTTATTAATTTTTTTAAACTAATTTCACACTCATAAACTCTCTCTTTTTTGCTAATATAATATAATACTCGACGAGACCAAATGTTTGTACAATATATAATATGATATTTGACGAGATCATAAAATTTAAGAAAAATTTTACAATTTTTTTTACGGAACTATCTTCTTGTACTTTAAGTTTTTGTACAGTATAATATCATTTATTTTAAATACTTGTACTGTACAAATTTTTAAAATTAAAAAAAAAAATTCACTACAAAGAATCGTAAAATTTCTCAAAAATTTAGTATTTATTTATATCCCAATCTAAGTAAGTGAATTTGTGTCATGTTATATTTATACATTAAGGGTGTGTTCGTTTGGAATTGAAAATATTTTCAGAAAATTTTTTGGTGCCAAACACCCGAAAATATTTTCCAATTTTCCTTTCTCTGGCTGAAAATAACTTACGAAATTTTTGAGTGTAAGTTATTTTCCGGATAATTCAAGAGTGACATTAAACCTCAAATACTTACTTTTAGAATTTTGTCTGCAAAACTTATTTTCGTTTTTAATTCTTTTTCATTCGTTTTTCTCTCAATTATGGGTCCCACACAAATATAACTATCATTATGCATATTTTACTACTATATTGTACTATCATTTAATTTTGAACAAAATCAATTTTTTATTAATTACAATTACTTGTAAGGTATTTATTACCATTATTATAAGTTTTTTTAACTTGTATTCATAAAATTAAAGATGAAACCATTAAATTTTTTTATTTTAAAATATTTTCATTTTGTCAACCGAACACCAAAAATTGTATGAAAAATAAATATTTTTCATGTCCTCAAAAAAAAAAAATTTCAATTCAAACGAACACACCCTGAAGCATTATCCAACTACTATGATTACGTTTACAATTATATATGCATATATATATATATATATAATTTGGCTAAGATGGAGTTGCTCATGGCCAATTGGATAGGATGAACAATAATGATGAGATGGAAAACTTCCCGAAAAGGACGTATCTGGGAAAAAAATAAAATAAAATAAAAAGCACACAAATTTATTAACTTATCATTAGTAATTGAATTCACATATAAGTACAACACACGTATCATATCGATCACGTTTATCTTTTCTGTGAACAGCCAAAAAGCAGAGGAATCCAAAGATCCTTGGAAAAAATCCTTATCAGAATCAGACTGACAACTACAGTGTTCTGCAGAAAGCTGTCACTTTCCGACAACTTACAAAAGTTCCTAGTACAATTTAACAGACGTGTGTTTGATTAGATAGTACAGCCAAGCAGTCAACTTTGATTGAACTCGCAGGTTCTTTTTTTTTTTCAATGATTGGTTTTTTATGAGTTTTTATCTGTTTTTTTAATCAACATGGTTCTTTAATCATTCAAGATTCTGTTGTGATTTTGGATGATTTGTAAATTATATGGAGAAGTGGGATCTGGGAGTCTTGGATATTCTGATTTAAGGTTGTACAGTTTGTTTATTGGTGCAGGAGAATAAAAGGGGTGTGGTGTGGGGGGCCATTATGTTGGGGAATGGTGTTGTGGGGATTTTATCAGAATCAACGAACAAGTGGGAAAGAAGGGTGCCTTTGACACCATCCCACTGTGCAAAATTGTTGCATGGAGGAACAGGCAAAACTAGGTTGGCCAGGATCATTGTTCAGCCTTCCACCAAGCGCATTCATCATGATGCCCTTTATGAGGATGTGGGTTGTGAGATTTCCGAGGATTTATCCGAATGTGGGCTTATTTTAGGAATTAAACAACCCAAGGTGCCAAGTCTTTTCGTCTCTAATTGGATTCTTGATTAACACTAGTATTCATATGCTTATGTTTATGTGGATCACACGATTAATTGAGTTTTCTGTATCATATTTTGTATACAGTTGGATATGATTCTGCCTGACAGGGCGTATGCGTTTTTTTCGCATACTCATAAGGCACAAAGGGAAAATATGCCCTTGCTTGATAAGGTAGTATGAACTTGATGATTTATGTGGCAAAATTTCTAGACTTGGACAATATTCGTATTGTCTAACATGATTTGTTTTGTTTAATTAGATTCTAGCTGAGAAGGCTTCTTTGTTTGATTATGAGCTTATTGTTGGAGATCACGGGAAGAGATTACTAGCATTTGGGAAGTTTGCTGGTAGAGCTGGAATGGTCGACTTTTTACATGGATTAGGACATCTAGATGCATCTGATTGTTGAATACCTGCCTCGATTTAGAGTTTTTTTTTTTTTTCCAGTTTTTTAATTCTTCTGTTGAAGATGTTCATATGACAAGAATAGGAACTGCATCGCGCAGAGTTGATTGTGAAGATTTATGATAATAAGATTTATTAGCATTCTCTCAATATTATATTCTTACTTCCTTGCAATGTAGTTTGACATAGCCAGATTAAAGTATTTGCGTTCAGAAATTCCATGGTACACGAATTGCCATGTGTTGATATTCTCTTTGATTTTGTTCTTAATGCAGGGTATCTTAGTCTTGGGTATTCAACTCCTTTCCTCTCTCTGGGAGCATCTTACATGTATTCTTCATTAGCTGCAGCCAAGGCTGCAGTAATTTCAGTTGGTGAAGAGATTGCCACCATGGGACTTCCATCTGGAATCTGTCCTTTAGTTTTTGTTTTTACTGGTTCAGGAAATGGTACTACACTCAGATAATTATCAAATACAATTGTGCTCAATTTTGGGATATGCCATACTTCGTTTGCCCTTCTTCATTATTTCTGTAATACATTCTTGTAATTTCTTGCTTTTCTCTGTTGTTTATCTTCTATTTGTTATAAGGATGGTACCATATTGATTTCCCTATTGATCTTCCTTGTAACCTTTTGCTATTTTATGTAGTTTCACATGGAGCACAAGAGATATTTAAACTCCTCCCGCACACTTTCGCGGATCCTTCAAGACTTCCTGAAATATTTGGGAAGGTAATCTCTGCCTTGTTCTTCTAGACAGCACAATTGATTACTATGGACTCATGTTGATTTGTCGTTAATCTGTTCAGGAGTTATTTCATTTTTCTGACTTTTGTTAATTAACTTTTAATAATGAATTGCATGCTTTTATGTTGAAGCAGAGGATAGAGAACCACATCCAACCCAAAACTTGCTTGAATGAGATGGCTGGCCACTTCAATGGATTTTTAAATTTAAAAACAATATAATCAAACCTGAAACAGTTTTAACTAACATTTAATAAGTGGCTTTCTGAAATTGTTCTACTGTGTGCGTTGTAGATACTTTTCCACCATTATACTGTTAGTTTAAGAAACAAATTTCTATATTTAAAACAACTCACAGTTTAGCCATTTCATGAATGTGACATAAACTCGAATTGTTTTTTATGGCATTTCCTTCATAGTTGTGAGGCTCTCTGCCTTAATCTGTGTGAAATTTCTGTGGCCAAAGAAAGCTGTAATAACATGTATTACTGGCATTTTCCAGAATTATTAGAGGACGTCTTAGGAACTTCCACCACGGTTAAGTTGATGCCAGAATTCTTGATTTTAAGTTGATTTGTTTGGTAACTGTTTGGGCTGAAACATAACATCAAACTTGTTAACTGTGATGTATTTGCTAGTTGTTTAAACTATGGAATTGGTCAAGTTTATGGCCAATGATAAAATTATTTTTTTCATGCAGAATAAACAATCGAGAGATTTTGAGATTTTTCGTCTAATTCTATGCTTGGTTTATCGAAATGTAGACCGTATCTGCTCATTTGTGCCCATTTAATTATCAATTTGTTACTTCAACAGATATCTGATATCTTGAATTCTAAATTTCATCCCTATTTCACATTTCAGCCTATTCTTACTTGTGTTCTATGAATTATTATGTTTACTCTTAATGTGTTCACCGCACACAGGCCAAAGATGGTAAACTGGCTAAAGATCCTGGACGTCCTGCAAGGAGAGTCTTTCAAGTGTATGGTTGTGTTGTGACCTGTAAAGACATGGTGGAACCTAAGGAATCTTTGAAAGTTTTTGATAAGGTGCATTACAATACATGTTATATTTAAGTTGTGACTGCATGATTGAATTTTTTGGCGACATGAGAACATGATTTTCTTAGTTACCCTTTTTAGCTCTTAAGAGAGCAACTTGTAGCTGGTGAATTATTAATTTAACTGAAAACTTGAAATTTTTATTTCACATGGTACTATCCTGGAAATCTACAAGATGTTGTACATGTATTTTAAATGGAAAAGTACTATCATGGGTTTTTGAAACATGAGAACTGATGTTAGAGCTTTTATTGGGATCCTACCAGTATGGGGAGGTGTATCTAAGTCTTACAAGGCAGTCTGAGATGCCCTTGCCTAATTAGTGCAAGGGCTTTTTTTTAGTATAGTTTGTGATAAAGCTCACATCTTTTAGGAGATGAAAGTTTGACTTAACTGTAAGTTTAAGGACATCCTCCCCATTCACATCGCAATGGTTATTCATGGTCACCAAAGGGCTCTTAGTCCAACTGTTCATTATGTTCCCAGACTTGAAATTTGAGGAAATTCCGATAGCAGAGTCTTTTGCTAAGTTCTTGAGAACTAGAGATGCCTCTTTATATACTGCAGATAATGAGAGAGAGCTAGTAGATTCATTGTTACCCTTTCTCTTTGGCGTTGGATGACATACTTGATGCTCACATTTATAAACCAAATCTACCAATACGTGATTTTACCTGCTTGATTACTACCTTCTTAAATGAGGAGTTCAGACGAAGATTTTCTTTTCATGTAAATATCTATGAAATAAATAAAGTAAAAGATGATAGAGTTTGTTGATATCTGAATTAGTATTAAAAGGTTTGCTATCTTGTTTTGCCACCCGAGCAAAACTCTTTGTCTTGCAGAATTTCAATATATTTCCAGATCTATACTAATATAATAGAAATTGGAAACAATTTTACCAACCTTAGATCTTCTCCTCTTGTGGGGAACTTTTGTTTCTTATCTTCTCTATAGTAGTTCATCTGCAGGTTTAGTAGTCCATGTCTATACCTATTTTAAGATTTTTTTTTTTGGGCAAAAAATGTTATGAGATTTTATAGATGGTAATCTGTAAATTTACTGATATGGGATTTACATGACAACTGCCGTATTCACACTTTTGGACTAATCAGCTTAGCCTCTGGCTCCACATCATAAACAAGTTTTGCCAATTTCCACAAACTACACAACTATTCCTGTCAGTAGGAAAAAAAACAAAAAAAAGACACAAAAAATCTTCTCAGTCTGTCTATGTCTCCCAAAAGAATGGATTGGTTACCATGTTCTACAGTCTGTCTATACCTGTTTTTAGATAAGAATAGCTCATGCAATTTCTGCTAATGATGAAGTTCTGATTCTTTCAGGCTGACTACTATGCACATCCAGAGCACTACAGTCCTATTTTCCATGAAAAGATTGCCCCTTATGCGTCTGTGATAGGTTTGTTTTCATCATCATCAGTTGCAAAACTGAATTATAGTATCATCAGATTTTTAATTACAAGCTATCAGATTATGCTATTAAGTCCAACTGATTCCAAATCAATGCTTATCAATTCAATCATACAAGAGCATTTCTTCTGTTGTAAAGAAACCACACTGATGGAAGAATTATAGGAAATTGGCAAATCACAGTGTATCTTGTAATAGTAGAACTTGAAGTGATTAGGCAAATTTTTTTTTTTTTTTTTTTTTTTTTCTGTGTTGGACATGCTGTAAACGCACATGACTAGGCCATAATTTCTTTAAATAGTTTGAAAGAATTGTGCACAGGAATTATTTATTTCAACTGTTCTGCATTGTTGTTTCTTTCATATATTTCCCCCCCTGCAGTTAACTGTATGTATTGGGAGAAAAGATTTCCTCAATTATTGACAACCAAGCAACTGCAAGAACTCATGAGGAAAGGGTGTCCTCTTGTTGGAATTTGTGACATAACATGTGATATAGGTGGCTCAGTGGCGATTGTTAACCAAACCACATCAATTGATTCTCCTTTCTTTAGGTAATACTTTGATCATTTCACGACATCAGTTTGGTTACCTGGTCTTTTGTGTAACTGAATTTGATTAGACATCGTCAGATTTTCCGCACCAAATTACATGGTTATGATTGTAATGCTATACAAGAAATGACTGTTAAAAATACTTAAAATTAATCATATCATCATTCAACCATACTACTTTAGCCTAATAGGATGGACTAAGATATCCATTTATAATATTCATCTAACCATAAATTCCTGTTAAATGAAATGGCTGGTCACTAAAGTTGTCTCTCGGCAAAGAAATACGAAGGATATTGTTTAATCTTTAGATATATGATAATGATACTATGTTTTCCTAATGTGTTTTAACTTATGGTAGACGCTTTCCCATTACATATTCAAGGTGTAGGCATCTAGTTGTTCCTTCAAATCCTGATAATGTCTTCAAATGCACTTTACCTGTTCTGAAGTTTTTCTTTCCTCTTTCTGCAATATTACTTCGGCAATGGTGGCTTCTAGGTATGATCCTTTCAAAGATTCATACCATTCTGACCTGGAGGGTAATGGAGTGATATGCTCCGCAGTCGACATTCTTCCAACTGAGTTTGCAAAAGAGGTAGATTATACTTTATTGTTTTACTTTATCTAACATCATCTTCTCATTTTCTGTTTCACAAATATGCTACAATTATTTCTTATTAATTTAATCTCCTTTTTTCATCTTTTACCTGCAAGACTTAATCACAAAAAGGCTGCCCAGCATTTTGGAGATATTCTATTACAGTTTATTGGAAGCTTAATTTCTATAACGAACATCGATGAGTTACCTTTGCACTTAAAGAGAGCTTGCATAGCCCATCGTGGAGCACTAACCCCACTTTACGAATATATACGCCGGATGTGGAAGTCTGATGTTGAGTATGTAACTTACCTCATTTTGCAGTTCTTTACATCTGTTTGCTTTACCTACTTACATATAAGATGTATAAAAACTTTCAATCACACTATCTTGCTCAGGTTGTGACAATTTAAAGGCTCTCAGTTAATGGTTAGCTTCTATGATTGTTTCCTTTAAATCTTTAATCCTGAAACTTCTTAACAATTAAACAATCTAACATTTCTTTCTTAATTAATATCAATTTCTGAGTGTAAATGCATATTCTCTTTTGTGATTTGATCTTGGAATCAAAACATCATACACGTATAATGCACACACACACGCACAGATATATATGTGTGTGTGTGTGTGTGTGTGTGTGTGTTACCCTAATATATGAAGTCCTTAAAATGAAAATCATGTTCATGCTTAGTTTTGAACCTGCAGAAGTTGTGTCAGCAAGGCTTGAAAATTCATGCTCTTATGGAACCTTAGATTAATTTCTCTCCTTTAAAAGTATTTTGATAATTTCACCTGATAGTTGCTTAATAGATATTATATCCACCTCTATTTACTGATTTAGCAATTATTGATCGTGAACTCATTGTAGGCTAGTTCTTCTGTGGAATTCTTACTCTCAATATGCCAAACAGTTTACATTTTATGTTTTTATGCAGAGATCCTTCAAGAAATCTTGAAAAAGTCTACCCTGATAAGAAGAAGTACACTATATTGGTATGTTTCTCCATTAGACCGCCTTTGCAATTCTGTTGTAGTACACTAAATTGGTGTTCTCAACCAAAGGAAGTGTATGCCCAGAACCAGTAGAGTACTGATAATCAGTATTAGCTTTCTTCCAAAAGTTAAGGTCTTTCAGTTGTTTTTATCTTGGTTCTTTTGTATGGATGTAATTGGATGTAGTGTTATGTTATTTTGTACCTTTTTGCACAAGATAATAAAAAGAAAAATATTCACCATAGTTATTTCAAATACTATTGGTTATACAAAAAAATAAATGAAACCAAGTTCCAAAATTTAGATGTTCTATGCATATGCACTGCTCTTTTTTCCTCCCTGCGCGATTATTGTTCCCGTTTTCAGATAAGCTAAGCTAAGCTGCTCTTTCTTCACTACTTTATCTTTCGCCTCTTTTCCTTATTGCTCCAAATTATGCTTTCTTCCTTTCCTTTTATTTGTTTCTCCACAGTGTCAGTGACGCTCTATTCTCTGTTCTTGTTTATTCTTCTGTTTTTCCTCCTGTTCTGTTGGTTTCTTTTTATTTCCCTCTTTAGTCTCTCTCTCCTTCTCCTTCACCTAAAAATTGATTGAATTATGTGCTGAAACTTTTGGCATAGCAAAGAATTTAGTTGCTGACAATTGTGTAATAGCTACCCCTTACAAAAGTGAGTGTGCATAAAGGCCATACAATACTTTTCTGTGTGTAAACTACAAGTCATCATCGTTCTTAAATTATATCTTGGCATTATACTACTAATTGACTCTAAAACATCAGTTTTTACTGTGTGAAATGACAGGTATCTTTGAGTGGTCACTTGTTTGATCAATTCCTTATTAATGAGGCTCTGGATATTATTGAAGCGGCAGGTGGCTCCTTTCACTTGGTAAAATGTCAAGTGGGCCAAAGCACAGATGCCATGTCTTATTCAGAACTTGAGGTGAGTAAACCTGTAACATTGATTCCTCAACAGGAAAAAGAGAAATTTATTAATCATTTACAGATGCACATAGGCAAGCACAATTCTTACACGTAATAACTACAAATCTAGAGCTGATACCCCCACATGCATTTTGATCTTTTAGAGTTTCTTCATTTTGTTGTGATGCCAGATGACCAAAATATGAAAATTCCACTGAAAAATTAACTATATGTAGTGGGGAACAAACATGTGCTGGTGTCAACACTAAAAATTGGATGTAAATACATCCCCTACTCCTAATGAAACTCATTCTAACTTCTGATCCAAAAATAACAGTTTCTGACTTACAACTCAGAGACATCTTGCACCCATACAAACACCCAATCACTTCTGAATCTAAAATCTCACTCCTCCGACCGTCCACTTATAATAATCCTGTTGCTGAAGTTCTTTTAGGCTATTCATACATAGATACTTATATTGTTGGCCTTGGGCTACCTTTCTCCATCCCACTTTGCCTTGATTGGTTTTTTCATGTAAAGCCACAGGTTGGAGCAGATGATAAAGAAGTTTTAGATAAAATAATAGACTCTTTAACGTCAATTGCTAAGCCAAGTGGAGAAGATGGATATGTTGATACGGAAAAAAATAAGATCTCTCTGAAAGTTGGTAAATTCCATGAGACTGATATGGATAAGGGATATGATATGAAGAAGAAAAATGTCTGTAGTACTCGTCTTAGGTGCTGGACGGGTTTGTCGACCAGCTGCTGCATTCTTGACATCAATAGGGAGTGTCGCATCACAGCAAATTCTGAAGTCATGCATTGAAGCTGATTTTGAGGAGCAAAATTCTATTGAAGTTATTGTTGCTTCTCTATTCCTGAAGGATGCAGAAGAGGTATGCAGTGTGAAAAATATTAGTCTTCTGGTAAATCCACCAGTTTTAAGGTTTTGGGGAGTAGAAAAAGATGTCTTTTTCTTTTGATGTGCTGTTAAAGTTTTGTTAAATGGATGTTTGAATGCAGCATAAAAAGATACATGGGACAACATCCAGTATCTTTTCATCATCATTTATGTTTAGTATTTGTTCCCTTGTGATGTCTATTTTCTGTCTAGTATTCAGAAATAATTGTTTCATTTTTCAGTGCAGATTACTGAAGGTATTCCAAATGCAACAGGAGTTCAGCTTGATGTGATGAATCATGAAAGTCTTCATTTTCACATTACTCACAGGTATGATCTTTGCACGTGAAAGAAATTTCGCACCAAAAATATCAACAAAAAAAAGTTCCATAACCAGAGCACTGAGATGTTCAGCATACTGTTGGGGCTCCTTAATAGTTTAAATTCCATGCCCCTTGATAGCCTGTCAAAATAGCTAACATTTAGTACATGTGAATTTATTTAACTCTCAACTTGTCCACGATCCAACAGAGGAATGTCTATGTTTGTGCCTTATCCATACTGTTACACTATCAATATCCTTTCTCCATCTTGTGCAGGCTGATATTGTCATCAGTTTATTGCCCCCTAGTTGCCACAACATCATTGCAACTGCTTGTATCGAGGTAATACAAAATTCCTTCATGCACTTGAATTTGACCATGTTTCATGTTATCTGAAATCTGCAATTGCTGCCATGGCACAGCCCAGCACAAGCTGAGCCAACTAGAAAAAGTTAGTTGAACTCAACCAGTTGGAACTTTTGAGTTTTACAAAGCTGATTTTATGATGAAACATAAATTCAAATTGATTTTGAATTTTGACAAGCAGAGCTCATCTTTTAAGTTTCCGCTTCTGGATTCTGTTAGGCCTAATGCCATACCTAATGCCACTGTAATGTCATTAAACTTTTCTGGAGTAATTTGTAAGATTTTGACTGTGAACAAAACCACCTTGAGATGGTTGGAGATTTGGAAAGGAATCTAACTGTTTATGAAAACAATTGAAATATATTTAGGAGGAAGGGGAGATTAGAACTTACCTCCACAAATACAATGTCATGAAACCCCAATATAAGCACAATCCTATCTAATCTATGCAGAGAACAAGAAGCATGTTTGCTCCCTTGATTGGCTAGAATATCTGCTAACTGGTTACTTTCCCTGAAAATGAGGTTAAAAGAGAAATTCCTGCTCTTGAACTGCCCTCTAATGTGCTGAACTAGGACGAGGTTATAACATTAACGCCAACTTTCTCCTTTCTCTTCTTATTTCATAAACAAATTATTGAGTATTACCGTGACTTTCAGGGGTTTTTCCTGTTATATAGCCAAGAATCTTACCTGATACATCCATACTTTATCATTTTGTTTAGTAAGATATCTTATCATCTCTCCTAAATGCAGCTGAAGAAACATCTTGTTACTGCTAGTTATGTCGATGACTCCATGTCAAAGCTAGATGAAGCAGCAAAGGAAGCTGGTATTACAATTCTTGGTGAGATGGGCTTGGATCCTGGAATAGGTAATCTTCATCCTGGTGGGAAAAAATGCTGATATTCAATTGTTGGATGTGCAATTGATTGCTGGTTACCACTTTTCATTCCAGACCACATGATGGCTATGAAGATGATTAATCAAGCACATGCGCGAAATGGGAAGATCAGGTCCTTTACTTCTTACTGTGGTGCTCTTCCATCTCCTGCAGCTGCCAACAACCCATTAGCTTATAAATTCAGGTAAGTGTAACTCCTTCAACTTGAAGCTTGCTGCATTAAGGTATTCTTGTCTTCAACGAGAGTATTGGCTTTCTAAGGTCTCCTGTTGCTTTGCATCGAACTCTATTTTCCTCCTCCTAGTTGACAAGAATGTATCATATCCTCTGTGAATGCATAAGGTATCATGTTTAGGATCTATTTATGTCCCATAAAAATGTTCAATCATCCGTCTTGTGGTTACTTAAGCAATTTCCATCTACTTTTTATGTCCTGCTCTGTTTATACAATGCTGTAGGCATGTTTCAGCGACAAGATATGTGGTGCATTTAGTATCTTGTTATGGTGTTGTTTTCAGCTTTCTACAGTGGAATTAAACTGCTAAATTTTAGAATTTACTTTTGTACATTGTAGTCCTTGGTTGAAATGATCACATGTTCTAAGGTGTACCGTGTTAATATTATTTTCAGTTGGAATCCAGCAGGAGCTATTCGAGCTGGCCGTAATCCAGCCACCTACAGATATCATGGAGAAATTGTACAAGTGGATGGTGAGTTACAAATCTTTTAACTACTAGAACATGGTAGCACTAATTACCATGTTCAGGTACTTTTCCATTGACCACAAATATTTTACTTGCCAGTGATCTTCTTTTATTTAAGTTGTGGATTTTTTTTTGCTGTCGTTTATGTTAGCATCCCATCTCATATAAGATAGTGGTTTCTAATATAGTAACATGACAACTAGTTTCAGAAGTGTTGCCAGAATTTAATTACATTAAATTGTAATAGTTTTTGCTAATATGTTATCCAGGGCGTTAGCCCCAGATGGGAGTAAAGAGCTCATTTATCTAACAGAATAATTGTTACACATATCTTTCCTTGACATCTTCACAAAAACTGTGCACTGCATGCAGGCGACCGACTTTTTGATTCGGCTTCAAGGATTTGGATGACTGATCTTCCAGCTTTTGCATTGGAATGTCTTCCAAATCGCAATTCTTTACTTTATGGAGAATTATATGGAATAGGAAAAGAAGCATCAACAGTTTTCCGTGGAACCTTGCGTTATGAAGGCATGTTATGTTTTGGGATATGCTTTCAAATACTGTCATATTTTGGTAACAAATTATTAATTTTTCATACTTTAGATTGAGGCAATTGTCAAAATAATTTCCTTCGGATAAATAATATAAATATGTTTATATTTTGCTCTATAGATAACAGGTGTTATTGTTAACACACCTGCACAGCTAGACACCCTATACGACGGAACACCTAGCAATTTAGGTTGTTAAGTTGAGATTTTTAACATGCAACCATTTACTAATTAGACATGATTATGACACATGAAAAATGGTCAAGTAGCTTATGTAAATAATTTGACATGGTGGAAATTAAATTACAAGAATAAAAATATCATGTATTGAGATGTTTCTTGAAAACATAATTTATCATTCTATGTTACTCAGACACCATTTGGATTGCATATTTTATGAGAGTTATTGAAAATATAGTACTTCTGTAACATGTATCACGAAAAAGTGATTGGTGAACATTTTGGAAAATTTTACAAAATGATCTCCTGGATAAGGCCATATGCAAGCCAATATTTGAAGTTTGCTGAATTAGTGTCTATTCAAGAACTTGATACATTTATTTGATATCATGTGGTTTTATGAATAAGAGCCCATCAATGCTATAATTGTCACCATAATTGAGAAAGAGTCTTTAAGGGCACGAGGGAACCTTGTTTGCTTATTCTTGGAAATTTACTGGCTTGTTGGTATGTAAAGCTAATGCATTCACATGTCATGCAGGTTTCAGTGGTGTAATGGGGGCACTTGCAAAAATTGGATTCTTCAATACTGAAGCTATGAGTACTCTTAACATTGGAGAAAGGCCTACGCACAGGAAATTTTTACTTCAACTTCTTAGACTGAATGATGATAATTCAGATGAGTTGGCTATGACTGAGAAGGATATCACAGAAAGAATAACTTCACTTGGAATTTGCCGGGGAGAAATTGCAGTCAGAACAGCCAAGACTATTATGTAAGTATAACAATAAATATTCATGTGATGCCTAGCAGAATTATTAGTCAAGTTTCATAGACTAGCTGAGATATCAAGTGCCTTCCAGAGGGGCAGGAAATTGACCCCCCTGTTTCCTCTTTTAGATATTCCATGCTCTTTCTTTCTCTTCAATTTATTTCCACTATGATCTTAAATATTTTTCCTCTTTAATATTTTAGTATTACAACTTTCTTTGAATCTTTTGAGAGACCCAAAATCATTTCTCAACTTTGATGGGATTTCATAGTCTTCTATGGATGTGCCATCTAGAATAGGCATTTCTGCTTTACTCCTTGGACGTATAAATTTTGTTACCCTATGTACATGTTCCCCAGAACTCCATGCATCATATTTCCTTTTCCATTTGGTTGTTTTGAGTCACAAATTAAGTACTAATACTGATTACCGTGGATTTTTAAGTAGATCAATCTTTCTGCCCCTTCTCATTTCAGTTTGCACTATGTTAAAGCAACTCCATTTACTTTAGTTCTTTAACATTTCATGTTGAAACAGGTTTCTGGGATTTCACGAGCCAACAGAAATACCAGCATCTTGTCAAAGTGCATTTGACATTACCTGCCTCCGCATGGAAAAAGCTTTAGCTTATTCAAGCACAGAAGAAGTAATTTACTACATATACTTTGACTAACAGTTTTGTATACTCTACTGTTGCTAGTGTAATAACTTTTTGATTTACGGTTAGGATATGGTTCTATTGCATCACGAAGTAGAAATAGATTTTCCAAATGGTCAACCTACAGAAAAACATCGGGCTACATTATTGGAATTCGGAAGGACCAATGATGGAAATACCACAACAGCAATGGCTCTTACGGTTGGGATTCCAGCTGCAGTTGGAGCTTTGGTATCTCCTTGCTTAATTTTTTTGTTCTTGCAGATCTTATTTTGATCAGTTCATGGAACTAAATTTATGGTACATCAACCCATTTCAGCTCTTGCTTGCTAACAAGATCCAAGTAAATGGTGTCATAAGGCCCATTGTACCAGAAGTCTACGTGCCAGGTAAACTGCGGTTCATGCATCTCTTCTTTTATTCATTTGCTGTATTATCTGATAAAAAATAAGACCTTTTTACTGCATCAAGATTACATTTGCATCCTTTCAATGAAGTTGATTTCCACCTACTGTTCACCTGCCTTTAAGTCCATTGGTTTCTATTATTTTGCAGCACTCGATATCTTGGAGGCGTATGGTTTCAAGTTGCTGGAGAAGATTGAATAGCTCAAAAGAGTATACTTAATATTCTTGTAAAGACGCAAGTTTCAATTTTTTTTTTTCATTTATATTTACAGAATATAAGCACATTTAAAGTAGTTCAAGACCATATCCAGTCACATTGATATCCAATATACACAAGTTAGTGTTGTGTAAATTTTATAAATCACATGTATACTGCATAAAATGGAGAATGAAACTGTGGATGGGAGCTCTCTCACTTACCATGTCTTTTTCTTTCTTTGGCTATCTTAGCCCAAGTTCGAATGCGAGAGAGAGGGCTTTGAATCCTCAATTTGTTATGCTTTATGTGCGACTTATGTAAGCCTCAACACAAGCGTAAGGACACAGAGAGATAGGGATAAAAACAAGTTATCAAATTGTGTCAGCATTATCTCTGTTTTTGTGCCATTGACTATTTTGTGTAATTATGTATAGAATGGCAGAATATTCCACATTCCAGTTGATTTTTAACGTAATTATTTATTTATCAAGATATGGATAATAATGTTAAGTTGTTTACTGAATTCATGAGAATTTAGATTCTCAAGGAAATGGAAAAGTAATAAAGGTAGATGAAAAGATACAAGGCTTTAACAATCAAATCCAACTTTTCAACAAATCTAACACCATTGATCCTAAAATATCTTTTCACATGGTGGAAGTACAAAATCTTCCTACATCACAAACGCCGACTTGAGCACTGTAATGCTCCCCCACAGAATAACCATATATGTAGGGGTTTTCAAATCCAATGAACTCTAAAAACTTGTCCAACATCTGGGAATAAAATTGTACTACAAGAGATATTTTTCTAAGTGTGACACAGTTGAACTTAAATACAATACTGTTAATTAAGAAATTGAAGAATTTCTTGAGAATCTTACGAGATCTGTTCGTTCTTTGTATATCATATAGCTAATCATGCTCGAATTGGCATTTGCCACAACAATTCTACTGGCCAACCCCACAGCCTTCCTACAACCCCAAATAGGAACCTGGATGCATTTCATGGAGGCATTTTACTTCGACCTCCATATACCTAAAGTTGATGCATTGTGGAAATGGGAATTCCCCAGTCTGTATCATGTTGGCTGCAACCAAGGACACAGGAAGGAATCCATCTCAGCATATCCTCTGATGCTTCCCAGTAAAATCAATTTACTAATTCCTATAAACTAATAGTGGCTCAGGGCCCTAGAAATGGTTTAAATACTCAGCAATTTATCAATGAAACTAAGTGATGCTCCACCTCTTGCCAATTGTGAACTTTAGTGACCAGAGGGTGTTGTTTAACAGATTCCACATCTTACACCAAGGATATGAATTCTCATAATCAAAGAGAAGAACCCTGATTCCAACTTCGGCACACTCAATGGCATATCTTGGATTATCATCAATCAAAACTTTTGCTCCCAAGGACCTGGAAGAAACAGATCAGAATAATTTAAGCAATTCAACGGATTTCCTCAGCAATCCAAAAATCATTGGTAACCTATGTGTGCAGACTGAGAAGAGATGTAAACACTTTACATGCTAATGTAATAAATACCAAACACAGTTTTCTGGTAGTCTTCACGCTAGCATCATTGATCAGTGGACAAGGCAAAAAATCGTACACTGAGTCTTTTAATTGAAAAACATAACAATACCGGCAAATGTCTGATTTAGGTCTGGATTTTCCATCTAATGCAAAGTGATTGCCAAAGTGGATCTCCTGGAACAATCCTGGATAATGCTTTTCAATCCACTCAATTGTGTGGTCTTTAATTGCATTTTGCCGGGACCTAGGAATACAAGTCAAAGTTGCTGCCCGAGGGTTTGATCCATTACCAAATGCAAAGGACGCAACAATGAAAGTCAACACACACGAGCAACTAAATACATACGTAACTATGGACAAATCACAACATCTGGATAACTTTTGAAGAGCTTGCCGAGCACCTGGGATTGGATGAATCCCCAATTTGAAGTAAGATGTCTTAAAGAATTCATGAACTCGTATATCAGCTGTCACAAGAACATATAAACTCCTGTTACATTCAAAAAATTTTAACATGAAAACTGAATATAGGTAAAAGGTCACAAAGCGAAAGAGACGGTATTGGTTTATACCTTCGTCTCGAGAACAATTCCATATCTGTAACACAGAAAAAAAAGTAAATTAGGAAGGACAACAAATATCTACGTGTCAGCAAATGCTTAGGGAACTATTTCCAACTGGACTGCAAATACTCAGACACCAGGCATGATCATGCAGCCACATAATGCCCTTAAACAGTCCATGTATTATTTGTATACATATACATGTGTATGTTGTGTTTTTTATCTACATCATTGGTGTAATAAGCATAACAAGTATAAAAACCACATAGCAAAATTTTGTATGTATGTCTTTATCTACAATATTGGCTTAATAAAAACATTCCGGGGTGTACATATACACGTATATGTTTGTGTTAAGTCGCTCCCTGCTGCACCAAAGATACAGCAAAAATTTCACTCAACAACCACTGTCCATAGCAAAAGCAGTTTTTGGGTTTTAAATCCAGCCAGATTCCAGTATAGAACCGTCTTTCACTTGGCCACTAGATTTCCATTTTACCTGATTGATTTATTCAAACGTCCATGCCAGAAATCCTTAGTACTATTTTCCAGACTCAATCCTACTCTTTGGGAAGAAAATGTCCTATTTCTCCCCAGAGTTATGTGCCAAAAGAAATGGACATGCATCAATTCACTAGAATCCTAAGTAGGAAATCAACCAAGGAAGAAGAACTAGCAAAGAGAAGAGTTAAAATTTCAAGAGACTCATGCAACTTTGAGCAGATAAAAACTCCTATATTTCGCCTGGTTATGTGCAAAAGATATCATGTATCAAAATTCAGCTAAATCTGATGTAGGAAATCAAAAGGGAAGAAATAGTGAAGAGACGAGGAGAGAGGAGAAGAGAAAATTTGGAGTACTAAAAACCAACGGAAGCATGGAGAAGAAACTTGAGCCAAAACTTCTTTCTAATACCCCATTGCAAGAGGGGGGAAACTCAACCTTTATATGCTTTTCAAAGAAGACTTATATTGTTCTCCAATTTTACTCAAAAGAGAAATTCATGACATATGCATCCAACAATAAAGCTCATTCCCACAGCCTATGCATGCAGCAATCAAGTAAAACATATTAGAATTCGCCATGGACCCAAGCTGTTTTAACTTCCTGTTGAAAGAGCAAATTATTACTGCTTAAAATGGCATACCTCACAAAAGATGCTACACAGGGCAAATTATTTGAAATTTTCACATCATCATAAACATTAACAGCCTAGGAGATGGGATACTATTTCTCCATTATAATAAAGGATATTATAGGCCAGAGTGTATAGCATGTTTTGCGGTTTGGAAACATGTCTGGTCTATCCATATCTGGTTTCATGATTCAACTAATACTCTAAAACTGCATAGATAGAGGGTAGCAACCCAGTAAGACTGGTTGAGGTTAAGATGACAAACTAGTGAAGCTGAACTATGAAACTGCAAGCTCAATTTAACACAAAATCTTTTCGTCTAAGGTACAATTGACATTCCATTCTCGAGAAGTAGGCAAATAACAACAGAAGACAAATTCAATGTATGATTCAGGTAACATAACATAACTTGATAAAATGCCAGCTGATGGTACCTTGAAAAACTCGTAGACATGGTATTCAGAAACTGAGTGGTTTAAAGAGTATTGATCGGCAATAAACCGATTCAGAGCTGATACAAAGTTGCCAAGAACTGCAGAGGAAATAAAAAAGGCAATACTCACCTTAGCCAGAGAATAACAATGACCATCAGCTAACCGGACAACAAATCAAGGAAATTAATACCAAACAAACAATTCACCAGCATCTCGACAATCACTGAGCTAGGATGAGAACAAAATTGCATGAAAACAGTTCCCTTTCCAATTAGAATTGCAAACGACGTACCACCAACTAAAATGAAGATACCAACAACCCAAAAGAAACAGACAAACTATACAAACATCAATACTTCCCCCCCAAGAAGTGATCTTTTACAAATAGAAAAAACTTACATGTTTTAATCCCAATAAACCTTTTACAGCACAAAAAATAAGTATTCCATAATCAAAAGTTACATTAAAGCGAACAATGTATGACAAGGAAGCTTCTTTTTTTTCTTTTTTCTATTTTAACTTTTGAAAGCGGAAAGAAATATACCCTCGTCGACATCAACAGCAACAACAATCTTCTCCGGCAGCAAATGCCGGTCATCAGGAAATCCAAGGACGCCTCCTCTGTCACTCCGACACCTGCCAATGTCATCACCACCGTCATCAAAAAGTATTCTCCAACCTAAACCTAATCTCCTCCGACACCAACTCCCGCAACAAATGCTGCTGCCATCTCGGCGCAATTGCCCTAGCCTTATGCAGCCCAAATCCCCCACCACCTCCGCCACCATCCCCGGCATTACTAAAGCCAGAAGTTCGATCATTCTTCTTGCTATTATTATTTATATTCTCGGATTCGCCACATCCTTTAAGCCTTAAAGAAATTCTTCTTCCTCCTCCTCCGCCTCCATCTCCGCCACCAACGCCGCGGCTAATGCTATTTAAGTTTAAATCACAAGCTGATGAGCCCGAGGACAAGGAATATTTTTTAATTGATAAAAATGGAAATGGATCTTTACGGCCAACGGAAAAGGAGGACGACGTATTTAGCCATTAAATTATGACGGCAATTGTGGCGGCGAAGGAGGAGGTGTTGGTGATCGCTATAAATAGATATTAAGTGGGAGGAGTTTCGTTCGCTTATTTATCATATTAATGTCTCGTAATAATTTAAACTACAATTAATTAATTTATTAAAAAATATTAAAATGATTTAAGTTTTATCCAAATTTAAATTGGGAAAAGAAAAGCGTAATTTGCGAGAAATTCCAATTTAAATTATTCTAACTCAGTTTTATAAAAGTTCATTTCACATCGACCCAAGTGAATTTAGGAGAAAATAAGAGAAATTTTAAGTTAGAAAAGAAAGGAAGAGAAGAGAATTGAGGGTGATTCTTTTTAATTTTATTTCAAATTAATATAATATAAAAGAAGGGAAAATATCATTCATATATGCATTTTACACGTTCATTTTCGTACTTGAATTTGTTGTTCTTATTTTAGTGAGCAAATATCATAATTTAAGGATTTTAAGTGGTACTATTTAATTTCCTTCCATTTCACTCTACTTTAAAAAATATATAAGTTTTTATAATACTATTTCTCTCAATTTCTCTTCTTCTTCATACATTTAAAACTCTCAAATGAAAGATTTTAAAATTTCTTCCCTTTCTTTTATTTTCTTCCCATTTCTATCCCATCCAAACACACGTTTGGATTGCAAATAATACTCATTATTTGCCAAATAATATTTTGTCAGAATAATAAGTTGTTTAGTCAGTAAATAATTCTCCAAATAATATTTTACACTATTCATGTTTTGTCTTTATGTACATTCATTATTCATATAATCCATTATTTGCACTATTCATAACATATTTAAAATTCATATTTTAAAAAATATTCAAGTAATAATTACATAAATATTTTGAGTAACGTGTCTTCATCAAATGTAGTGTGGTGAAGTTAAATGAAGAATTTTCACAATTACTACTTTTCTATTTGCATTGTTGTTTTGTAAACTTTTTTTATAATAATTGGAATGGAGCCTCTAATTAGTCACATAAACGGACAGATTTGGGCCAAATTTCATAGATCCATACTCAGATTCGTCTCATATTATTGGATTCAAATATGAATTTGTTTACCTTTGAGGTCTATAAAAAGAGATTTATATCCGAATTCGTCGGACTTTGTATATTTGGATATGGATCTTGATATTATTTTATAAGTTTGAAAATTGATATATTAAAACTTTAAATTTTTATAGATTTTTTTTTAATTGTTAAAAAAATATTTAATTCATATTAATATTTATGCATTTATTTTAAGTAGAGTAAGCTAAACTATTGAAAATTTACACAATAGATAGGACTAATTCTATTTTACATCTAGATCAGTCTTATACAATTTAGTTTTGTATAAGAGACAGCTTTGAACACTTTACATAATGACAACAACTTATTTAACTTTCTTTGGGCAATATCTATGAATATTTTTTTGTAGTGAAAAATGCAAATTTGTTCATACTCCAGACACATAAATGTGTCTCTAATTTTTTTGTTTTTTTTTTTTTTTGGTAATTTAGTAGGAATCAAATAGAATGTTCTAAATTTTAATACTGTACAACTTTAGAATATGCGATCATTTAAAGCTGGTGGATCTAAATTAATAGAACTAATCTGTTTCCTTCTTTCGAATTGACTCATTTAAATTTTCAGTAAATTTGTAATGTAATTATTATTATTATTATTTTAAACTTGTTCAAATAGTCCCGTCCTTTAAATATTATCAGATTATAATGTAATTATCAGATTTATTGTTGGAGTTTTCAAATACAGAGAAAAATAATATTGCAATCATTCTCCATGTGCATCAATTAGCTGTTCAATTTTAACTGTAATTCTTATTTAATTACTAGATTGGATGAAAAAAATCATTCTTGAAAATCAAGGATCTGTATACATTCCATTTGAGATGTATGGAGAAAATATTAATCTTTTTATTCTTTAAATATTTAATTCTTCTTATTCTTGTTTGAAATAAAAAAAAAATTTAATTAGACAATGTGAAAAATAATTTAGACCAAGATTTTTTTCACTCTTTAACTAATTTTTATAAGAAATATCTAATTAAATTTGATTTTTATCCTAGTGTTATATCCTGGATTAAATCATATAAATTAGATGACATTTATATATAAATTTTTTTTGATGTTTAATTATAATCTCAAGTTTTATTAATGGGGTCAAAAGTCAATCCACATAAATATTTTTCATGTCTATCTTGGTCCCTACCATAAAGGAAAAAACTTGTTGGTCCACCCAAAAGGGTCCCGAATCTAACCAAAGTCTAGAGCATCTCTTTTCCTTTTTCCGCTCTCATACATACTACCAAAATTAGTCTTTATGGTGATGCACAAAAGATGGCGGGTGACCGACTTTCCCAGTTTCCCTCCATGTCTCTGTCTCTCCCTCCCTCACATAGCGGAAAGTTAGCTTCATTATCAGCCATGTGCCCCATATCCCAGCATCTTTCCTCTTATATTACCACTTCTTCCCCTTTATCAAAGGGGAAAAAAAAAAAACCGTTTGTAAATAATTATCCTACCACCTCATTTTTTAATAAAATTATGAGCAATAATGAGATAATTTGAAAATAAGTTTGCCATTTCTATTTGGGCTATTCTTAGGTGAGGTGAGTCTAAGATATTAGTATTCATTAGTTTTTTTTGGAATTATTTGTAAGTGTTTAAAGAATAAAAAAAACACAGTTTTTTTTTTTTATTTTTAATTTCACATATCCTCCTATCCCTTACTCTTTAATAACTTGAATTAATTACGAATACGTTAATATGAAGTAAAGAAGACACCTTATTACATAAATAAATAGATAGGCCAACACTTAAATATACGGAGCTAAAATGCATGCGATTGTTAGTAAAATAAAGGATGTGCTAGCTAAATTTTTAGCATACTCTGTGTGTGAAATTTTAAAATAGTTTATTTAGCAAAATAAATTAGTAATAGTGAACACGAGTGAAGGGATCATGTTTTGATCAAATTACTTTTCATGCATAAAACCAATATATATACATATTGGTTAGTAATTATCAAACTGTAATAAATAATTTTCTTACATCACCAGTATGGCTGATATTAACTTTTGTTTATATCACATAATCTATTCACACATAATGTTCATGTAATAATATTTGTAATGAAATAAGTGAATGATTATTACATCTCTGAACTAGAATGATTATTACATCTCTGAACTAGAGTAAGTTAATTATTAACGTATATAAAAATTTAAAAATTGTATTATGATTACTTCATAAATATGATCTAAAAATTATAAGATTTTCATTATGAATATTTTATTATATTTTAAAATTTTATTCAATATCTAATTATTTAAAAATTTATGTTGCAGGAAACTTAAAACACAACAACATAATTTGGTAAATAATAAACTAACCAAGCTTCATAGTTCATTCCTAGCAAGAAGTAACATATCATCTATTACTGTGTGTGCTGTGTGTAGTTTGTACTTGTAGTACGTATTTGGCAATGGGGCCTTCTTTTTTTGGGCTGCCTTGCAACCGGCAAGTGGCAACCGATCAGCATTCCCTCCCCCTCTTCCCTCCCTTTCTGTTTCTCTCTCTTGTTTTATTTCATTTTCTCTCTCTATATTTCACTACATTACTACCACTGCAATGCTCTCTCTCTCGCAAAATAACCTAGCTTTCTTTCTCGGACGCTTTTGCCACCTTTTCGTAATTTCCTGATTAGTTTTTGGATCTGTTGATTCTTATTCCATTAGATGCATAATTTCCATCAAATTTAAGGTAATTCCTCTAACATCATACTTTTTTTTAACGATCTCTTACGTAATTGCCAATATGATTTTGTTATGCGTGTGTTATGGTGAATTGTGTGCAGGTTGATATTGGGGAAAATTAGTTTTTTTTTTGTTTTAATTTATTGATTCGGAAAAGCTTCGGAGATTGGAAAGAGGAATGTGTTGTTGCGTTTCTCCATGATGGAATGTTAACGTGCAAAACATGCATCTTTGTTTTGTTTTGTTTCTTTATTTTTTAATATAGAATTTTCGAATTTCGACATGATTTTTTGTTTTTTTTATTCATAGAAGATTTGGTGCTCAAATATAATGTTCATTTAAATTTTGTTATGTTTAATAACGTTTGACAATGTGGCAAGATGGAATTTTTATGCGAGCCAGCTCAATTGAATCCCATTGAACGGAAGAAACATCTTAGGTTCATTTCTAGATGTCCTACATTGTGGAATTTATGATGTCTGGATCAGCTGAATGAGGAAGCACGCCATAGGAAATGGGAAACCTTAGAGGGATTGCTAGTTTATGTTTGGAAAACTTATTGAGGCCAAGCTCTCTGATTTTGGCTCTTAAAAAAGATTTGGTTGTTCATTCTTAAAGCTCGAAAAGCAGGGATAGGTGTGAAACACTACTAGCTCATACAGTGGATTTCTGGTGGAGTTGCTTTCTACTTTCTCAAAGAGTGGTGAATGTGACAAGAAATGATGGTTATACTTTACTTTTCTTTTGGATTTTTTGTCGTTGGTTCTAGTGAAAAATAATTACATTTACCCAGATTTCCAATCCATAATATATGGTTCACTTTTGTATAGGAAGCCTTTTAAATTAAGAGTCAGTTGTCAGACCTCTTTGAAAGAATTTGTTCAATTAAATTACGTTTCCCTGGAAATCATAATTATGCTGTAGTGTAAAAAAAATAGTCGTGATTTGACCTCCGCATTGGTGATTATAACCATGTGTTTTCATATATCACCAAAACTTTAATGTCCAATATGACTATGGTTTGTGGTATATTCACCTTTCCTAATCAGTTAAAATTAAAATTTGGAATCAAGGTTTGAAATACTTAGAACTGTTTTTTCCTGTTTGGATAACCTTGTACTAATCTCTGTCATTGGCTTCTAAATTAGTCGAGTACTCATTTTGCAAGCTATATTAAATGCAGACTTATGAAAAATTATATTATTTTGGATTGTCTACCTGTAGGATCCAATTTTCTAGTAGTCCATGTGTTTTTTGGCCTCTTTTTTACTCTGGTTACAAATTGTATGATTTTTTAGGCTTCCTTTGCTCTGAAATTCAGGCCAAATTTTTGATTCTGCACTAAGAAGCTGCTAAAGTATGTCTGTTTCGATGAGAGATTTGGATCCAGCATTTCAAGGAGCTGGACAGAAGGCGTATCCTTAGTTGAATTATTTGTATAACATCTGCTTTAATTGCTCTGGTCCTCTTACTTGAATATGAATATATTTCTGTTCAGTCAGGCTCTTTGGGAAACCAATGTTTGTCATCTGTTTTTGCTGTCATGTGGCTTTCTTACCCTCATTAAAGCAAAACTTGGTGCACTCATATTTCTGAGGAAAAGTAAGAGAGCAATTTAGATATTTGATAATTAATATATTCCACATTATTACATTGCTCAATTTCTTGTGGTTAAGGATATCAATTTGTGCTCCTTGACTACACATAGTGGAACTGAGATATGGCGAATCGAGAATTTTCATCCTGTCCCCATTTCTAAGTCTTCATATGGCAAATTTTTCACTGGAGACTCCTATGTGGTTCTGAAGGTAAGCAAGTGAGGAGTATCTTACTCATTATACAGGCTTAATTTGTCAAATTTTTGCTCACGTGTCAAGAATTGGGCAACATGCAATTTAGACTTGAAGTCTCTGAGTACCATTATTATTTGGCAGATAAGCGCCTAGTGAATATAGTGTAATCATGTTGGCCTGATAAATTGCGCTTCAATAGTTTATAATGTAGCTATACCCAGTCATCCAGTTTTTTGGTCTTTTTGTCTGCTTTTGTCTAGAACTTTGTGTACAGGGAAGTTTATTGCTCAATTTGATTCGATTTTAAAGGTATAATGTACCAATTTCCTGGTCACTTTCCTGAATGAGGTTAATCTGGTTTCCCAAGCTCTTTACAAGCTTCAGTGGTTGATATATCAACTAGTGTGTACAACTAGTTTATGCCTTATGCTTTTCCTATATTGACGAAATGTGTCAATTTCCATGTACTGCATTATGATTATTTGGCACTTGAAGCAAATGGACTTTCATTATCTTTTTCAGACTAATGCATTGAAAAATGGTGCTCTACGCCATGATATTCATTATTGGCTCGGTAAAGATACTTCTCAGGTCAGTTTTCGTCTTTTTCAAGATGTTCTGGCCAAATTCACGATTGCGGTTGAGTTGTTGACATGCTGTTGCATACAGGATGAAGCTGGCACTGCAGGCATTAAAACAGTCGAACTTGATGCAGCTCTTGGTGGACGTGCTGTTCAATATCGTGAAGTACAAGGTCATGAAACAGAAAGATTCCTTTCAAAATTATTTTAAGCCATGTATAATTCCTCGAGAAGGTGGAGTAGCATCAGGCTTCAAGCATGTGGAGGAAGAAGAGCACAAAACCCGCTTGTTTGTATGCAAAGGAAAGCATGTTGTTAACGTAAAAGAGGCAAGTATCTGTTTCTGGTGCTTTTCTGAAAATGGATCAGCAGTAACTGCGTATTATATCGATCATCCATCTATTGGCCTTTTTCTGATTGAACAGGTTTCTTTTGCTCGCTCATCCTTGAATCATGATGACATCTTTATTCTGGATACCAAGTCTAAAATTTTCCAGTTTAATGGTTCCAACTCAGCTATCCAAGAAAGAGCAAAAGCATTAGAAGTTGTCCAATACGTTAAAGATACTTACCATGATGGAAAATGTGAGATTGCTGCAATTGGTGAGTGGATTATTAACTGGAAACTTGTTGCTATGATACCTTAGTGACCAATGCATTTAAGCTGTGTGCTGTTTTGTCTGGATAGAGGATGGCAAATTAGTTCATGGCTGATGCTGATTCTGGAGAGTTTTGGGGTTTCTTTGGTGGCTTTGCTCCACTTCCAAGGAAAACCACCACTGATGAGGCTAAAAGTACTGATGTTGTTTCTACTAGATTCTTTGGGTAATACATTCCAGCCATTTAGACGTTGTTGTGGGTCCAACAGCTTTTTTTTTTACAGGAGAATTAGTCACATCCTATATATATATATATATTTTTTTGGGTGATACATTGTCAATCTTTATTTTATGCGTCTCTAGAGCTTACAAGTTTATGGTTGTTATTAGGGTTGAGAAGGGACAGGCAGAACCTATCGAGGCTGATTCTTTGACAAGGGAGCTTTTGGATACTAATAGGTGCTATATTCTTGATTGTGGGACAGAGCTCTTCCTCTGGATGGGCAGAACTACTTCTCTTGATGAAAGAAAAAATGCTAGTGGAGCTGCTGATGTAATAGTTTGTGCTACGATATACTGATGTCTGTTTCGTGTTTTGTTCTGTATCCTATAACCATATTTTATTTTACTCTCACCCTTGTTTTGTAGGAGTTAGTGCAAAGCCTTGATAAGGTAAAATGTCATATAGTACGTGTAATTGAGGGATTTGAGACTCTGACGTTCCGTTCAAAGTTTGATTCTTGGCCTCAATCAACTAGCACTGCTGTATCTGAGGATGGAAGAGGGAAGGTTGCTGGTTAGTGACTGATTTCGTATTTTCATGAAAATCCATAGGATTTTCCTGCTTTTAAGTTTATATTACGTGTCCGTTCTTGCTTGCTCAGAATCAGCTGGTTTATATCTTTTATTAAAGTTAAAAACAGCTTTAAGGTGTTTGTGGTGTTCTCGTTTGGTTTTGAATTTTATGTTTAGCTTAATTATAGTTGGAAAAGTTGGTTCTGACAACAATCTTCGGGTGCTTTAAGAAATAATGTTTTTTCTTCAAATCTTTTTTTCAACATTTATCAAGAATCACTTTCTTTAAGTGTCTTTAGAAAAGGTGAAGCAAAAGAGAACAATGCCTGATCACTTCTGTCTTTAGATTTGTGTTTGTGTCAGATAACTAAATCTTATTGTTAATTTTAGAGTTTTTACTGTTGTACTAAATGGTGATTGTTACAGCACTTTTAAAGCGCCAAGGGGTTAACGTGAAGGGCTTATTGAAAACCACACCCCCAAAGGAAGAACCCCAACCGTACATAGACTGCACGGGCAATTTGCAGGTGCTTTACAGATATCTCTCTTGCAATATTTTCTCCTTTCTGATTTCTAGTGAACTTTATTAAAAGAATGCTGAAAGCAAAGCAAGAGTTCCTAAGATATTAACTGGTAATATCCAGTCACTTTATGACAGTATTTAAGCCTTTCTCATTTTGTTTTATCTTTTACTCTCTGGGAGAGTGTAAAATTTTCTCTGAGTACTGGTTTGGTTTTAGTTATATTTTCTTACTAAATTATAAAAATTGATCAAATCAATTTCCTTAAAAGTCGTTTTATGTTTGGTTAGCCCTTTTCCAATACAATAAATAATTGATCATACATAATAGTCGTTTTCATAGACAAAAGCAAAAATTTAAATTTGAAGTACCAAAACAAAGGAACGATCCATGAAAGGTGGGACTTCAGAAAACTGCATTATTTTTCTTTTGTCTCTTTGAATCTTGTTTGGCTTAATAAAAGGTATGTTATATTTTGCTTTTATGTTAAATTGAAGTTTTGTTTATGGGAAGTCAGTTAGGTAATATATTTTTATATGATTGTCATAGTTTGGCAATTATTTAGATATCTGGTAAAAGATGAATAACCAGAATCAAGCTAGTCCTTAGAAGAAACACGGGAAGGAATACAGATAAATCTTTTAAAAAGTTCTGTTTTTGGATTCCACTTAGTCTTCCTACAGTAAAAATGCATAAACTTAGCATGGTAGAGAGATCATAAGTACTTGTCCTTCGGCATTTTGGGTTCAAAATAATTTGCTCCCTGTACAGAATTTTCTTTATAATTTCATAGCCTGACTTAAGTCCTAGCACTACTTGTTGCAGCCAGTTTATATATGAACAACCAGATAAATGGATCCTGTAAACCACCAGTCTATCTACTTATGTATCCATTTTCTTGATTTACAGCAGGGGATGATGCATTGTGTCTGTGCAGGTTTGGCATGTGAATGGCCAAGAAAAGATTCTTCTTCCCTCTTCAGATCAGTCAAAATTTTACAGTGGAGACTGCTATATCTTTCACTATTCCTATCCTGGAGAAGACAAAGAAGAATACCTTATAGGAACATGGTTTGGGAAGCAAAGTGTTGAGGTGAAATTTTAGTTTCTTTATGTGCTTTGGCTACATGGCATGCATTATTCTACACCTGAAGCTATGATCCTGTTTAAAAGTTGCTGAAGCTGAACCCCTATAATCAATGACCATAATATGCTTTCAGTTAATATTAATCTGTACTTAGCCCATTTTGAAAAGATGTTTGCCAATGTCTTTGTTTGTCCCATGCTAAATGTTGTCAGGTTGTTTTTATATGGATTTTTATCATCTTATAGTCATTTGAAGTTTAAATAACATTTGTTATGTTGGGTACTGCTGTTCACTTGAAAATAGTCAAACTCATCTGGAGGCTTAACTCGCTAATATTTTCTTGCTACAAGTACCCAAAGCAGCAATAGTGCATTTATCAAGTATTGATTCTGCTTTAAATGCAATTCAGGAAGATAGGGTCTCAGCAACTTCACAGGCAAGCAAGATGGTTGAATCGCTTAAATTTTTGGCTACTCAGGTACTCCTATTGCTTAACTGCTGGTTTAGCACTGAAGGTGTTGTTCACACGTGTTTTCATATTGATATCTGTTTGTGGAACTTAGGCTCGCATCTACGAAGGAAGCGAACACATCCAATTTTTTGCCATCTTTCAGAGCTTTATTGTTTTCAAGGTTTGGAGGACCAAAACCTGTATAATCTGAATAAACCTTTCTTTCCCTTATTAAATCAACATAGAAAGTTATTTTTACTGCTTTAATCTAGACTGTTGGATGTCAAAAATCTCTTCCATAACATCACCAGGGTGGTCTTAGTGAAGGGTACAAGAAATACATAGCAGAGAAGGAACTTCAGGAAGACACATACACAGAAGATGGACTGGCGCTATTCAGAGTTCAGGGTACAGGACCTGAGAATATGCAATCTATTCAAGTTGAACCTGTAAGTTCATTACTCTGGTTTTCTACCTTCCCTCTCTGTAATCAACTATGTCGGGTTAGGATCCTTTCTCATCAGTCTGGTCTTCTTACATGATGTTGCTGAACATTTCTCAATATTGTTATCTTCTTCCTCTTTCTTAGTTGACCGATACGATATGTAATTCTTCTGTGCCGAAGGCTTTGTGAAGTGCATCAACCATATCTTAAGTAGCCAGTTATTAATTATAAGAATCCCAATCATCAATTATTGGGATGTTATACCTTTTTATTTTACTTTTTTGCAGTCCCGTATTAATTTGAATCTTAAGTTTGCAAAATCACCCTGTTGAGATTTTATGTTGTCATGTTAAATAGATGCCCTCTATTAGGCTGGAGATAATTCTTAGAACTGGCGCTAAGGTTATGAAGTTTTGAATTGGAGGCTGCTATAAGACTAAGCTTGGACAATCTTTATCAGGAAAGTTTGTGCCCTAACCAAGTTGATCTAGGACTTCAATTTTATCAATATAATCTACCAAGTATTTTGTCTTGCTGCTTGTCAAGCTAATAAGCATTAGTCTGTACCGTTTCCCCTTGGGGCATAGATTAGGACATGTTTTCATTTAGAGACAGCTTATAGACTACAACGATTCCTGAGTTGTCAGTCAACTTGAGGTTCCATTGACGATCTATAAATGTCCAATAAGATAGTTTACACCTCAGTTCTCAAGTCACCAAGAGGTTGGTGCAAGCTATGTATGAAAGACCGTCTGATCCACTTGACAGTCAATTTACAGCATCTCATTGAGAAAAAGCAATTCACTGCTTTGATAAAATCCACAACATGTATGTTGTTATTCTGAACTGAGCTATCAGCTGGCTGTACTTAAGAAATATGAGTGGTCAAAGTTGACAGCATTCCAGGGTGGACTTACATTAAGTTTGTTCAACTCTTTATGCAGTTTCAGAATGTTCTTCACCAATGTTCCTACTAAAATTTTGTATTATTTTAGTGATTATACTTAAAATTTTGATCCTACTAAAAAGACCAAGCTAAATTTAAATGAATTCTATGGCAAATGGAGTAACATTGTATTCTAATATTGCTTATTTTGTACTTCCAGAAAGCTCTAGTTTTCCCTTCTCCATCTCTGGTCTATTTTCTGAACAAATCTTTCTATTGAGCTCTGATACAACTTCTACTGTTGAACCACAGAGCCCTTCAGATCCAATCCCTCCAATTAATGAAGATTGAAATTGATAATCTATCACTTGTAGTGAATGGAGTGATTTTCTTTTTATTGACTTGTATTACCATTGCCTGCCAGTCGCCTTCTGTTTCCCTCTTCACTACCAAGAAATCCTTATGGGCTTTATATGCTATTGACTAAATTAAATTTGTCAATCTTCTGTTTTATGCATCCTAGTTTCAGATGTGTTTGTATCTAATTATTGTCTTAAGAAGAGGCTTTTTTGGTCGGCTATCTGGTTTATTCACTTTAATTTGTTTGGCGAAGCCTAAGTATTTCAACCTTAGTTGCAACAAAAAGGGTTTGTGGATTCTCATGTTGCACTTTAATTTTACATTTCAAGATTTCTGCTTTATCTTTTAGTGGGATCATTTTGTTTATGTTTCAATTTAGCAAACGGAAACTTGCGTCTGCTTCTTTATACTGACATCGTAGCAACATACAGTCAATGGGCATTATGTCTTGGTAGCGCATCTATAATATCTACTACGCAAGCAAAAAGAGAATTAAAAAAAGGCTCTTATACTAGTTGCTTCTATTTCCCTCGACACTTTTTGCTCTCCCTACTCCCACTTCTAAATGGGATGTTGTATTCTTTTTGTGTGAGTGGTGGGGTGCAGGAGGGAACATTGGACCTCTTGAAGGTGATAAACATCCTCTTCATAATTTTTTCTACAGGCTACCAAACCTGTCATCTTATGCATTTAGTTCATTAAGTGGTCATATATAGTACTAATATATGCTAACTTTTGCTTAGGATTATGAATTTCCTTCATCACCCCAGTTACTTCTGTAACGTATCTGCAGAATCTCCTTTTGTTTACTTGCTTTAAGGAAATGCTATTTTTATGGGTAAAGCAACATTAAGTTTTATTTGCTTTGATCAGGTGGCATCATCCTTAAATTCCTCTTACTTTTACATACTACACAGTGGGTCCACCATATTTACGTGGTCTGGAAATCTTACAACAGCTGAGGACCAGGAGCTGGTGGAAAGGCAGCTGGATATTATAAAGGTCTAATTGTGTTTATGGATGTTTACCTTCCCTTTTGTAATTCATCAGTGAGGGTGTTCATCTTTTCTCTCAAGTTTTTAGCACTACCATGAAAATTGATAGATAAACATGTAAACCTGCTTAAAATGAAATAACAAGGATAGAGATGCTCAATTGTCCTCTTATTTTTATTTTTCCATCTGTTTTTGGAATTTTTTTGAGGACTGCAATGTAAACCTTTAACTTCTAACATTTTACCTACATGACAAAGTCATCTGGATGATCACTATATAAACATAGCCTTTTGTCTTTCTCTGATTACTTACCTCATTATCGACTTATTCTATACTATCTTGCAGCCCAACATGCAGTGCAAAGTGCAAAAGGAAGGTGCAGAATCTGAGCAATTTTGGGATTTGTTGGGTGGAAAGTCAGAATATCCTAGCCAGAAGATAGGAAGGGAAGCCGAAACTGATCCTCATTTGTTCTCATGCACGTTCTCAAAAGGTAAGAAGAATACTTTCTATTGGTTATATACATCTAAATGAGTTGAAACTCATTGTGAACTGTACTAATTTGATTATTCTTGTTGGATGTTGCTGATTTGCTGGAATGTATGCTGTACTTCAGGAGATTTGAAGGTGTGTATCTTTCATATGCAGTATAACTTGTTTATGTTGTATTTTCTTATGATTTAAGAGGGGGATGGAGACGCATTTTTGAGAAAATAAGCTATTGATTATTTTATTTCTTCCAAATCCTTAATGTTTTATTGTCAACAAATCATACCCACTTAGGTATAAATTCAGCACTAAAGCAAATTTGGTTCTTCTCCTCATTTTGACTTGGCTCTTTTAGTTTTGCCCTCTATAACTTCTGTTGATATGCAGGTGACAGAGATATACAATTTCAACCAGGATGACCTAATGACTGAAGATCTTTTCATCCTTGACTGTCATTTGGATATTTATGTCTGGGTTGGACAACAGGTTGAATCAAAAATTAAAACACAGGCTTTAACTATTGGGGAGGTAAACTTTTGTCTTGTAGATTTTAGTTCTCTAGCTGTGACTACATAAATTGCGCTAAGCTCTGAATGCTTATCAAGCAATGAAGGAATTTCAGTTCTGTACTTTTTTGTTAATCAGAACTCTGATTGTTTCATCTGAATCTAGTGTCGTTTATTGAAACGTTTACTAGGCTGTGTTCTGGCCTATAGTAGCATAGAAGGTTTATGCGTTCCAATACAAGCCATCATCATGTTCGACTTCTAGGGTTTAATGTTTCTGCAGTTTATTTCCGTGGTGACTTTTGCTAATGGGTTGAAGGAAAATTTTAGGGTGTGTGGATGGAAAAAGGTTATTGTGTTTTTACTGAACTTTTGTAGCCATTGACCTGGGAACTGAAAAAAATGGCATTGTACAATCACATGTTTACGTGTTCTTTACCCACGAAATTGGTTGAAATGAATCAATATTTGGTTTATGCTTAATTTGCTTGAATTTGGAATTTTTTGGCAGTTTTGTGAAAACTTATGCCCTTGTCTTTGGACGGTTCAAGTCTAATGACCTTGGGTTTGCATTTTTGGTATTACTAGGGTTGGATGTTTGGCGGATGAACATAGTGAGAATTTGTCAGTATTGTAGACAAACTAGTAAACACATGTAGCTGTATAATCTGATAAACTTGATCATTCTAGATTTGTTGTTTTCATGGCTGATTGAATTTGTGATGCATCGCTGTATGAATTGATATAGCTTTTACAAATTCTCATTAATCCTTAAATTTCTTCATCTGACAGAAATTTGTCGAACATGATTTTCTTCTGGAGAAATTCTCTCGTCAAGCTCCAGTCTATATTGTTATGGAAGGGAGTGAGCCACCTTTCTTTACTCGTTTCTTCACCTGGGATTCTGCTAAATCTGCTGTAAGCATCTCACTACAACATTTAAATAGTGATATTGTAGTTTCATCATTGCTAAGAGTACCATTAAACATGATTGTAGATGCATGGGAACTCATTCCAAAGAAAACTTGCTATTCTTAAAGGTGGGGGTACTCCACAACTGGATGTAAGTCTTCTGTTTCCTATTTGTCTTTCTCTTCCTTTGTTTTCCTCAAATTAAGACTTATGTGAATTATTATTCAAATCAGTAACTATCTTGCTTGCCTTTTGCTTTGACTTTGTCACTTCCTTTAATATTTTTCCTCAATACCCAAATTATATCCAGAAGTTTCATTGTTATTGTGTGTGAAACCACTTGTAGGAGTTTCAAAGATTATGCAAATAGAAAACTACATGGTTCTTTAAAATCTCTACATGGTTATGAACTAATTTGCTTTGAGTAGTTTAGTCGGATAATGGAAAAACTGCAAATTTTAATGTATCTATTCAGCTTTGGTGTGTTGAAGCCACACCGAAGTGCCTTCTGTTAGGCTTGTGAAAACATCTAGGTTTCCTGGGGTAAACATCTTAGAAGTATTCTGGTCTGAAAGATCAGGAAACATTTCTTTGCAACTATGTAGAAAGCTGAGTGTACAAAATAAATTGAAAGCAAACTGGAGGTGAACTCTATTTAATTTTTCGATTGGGAACACAACAGCAGCAGAAAAGAACATCTTTTTCTGCTAATAGTTTTGTTTTTCTTCTTTACTTTCAATTTCTTGAGGTTAGTAGCTCCGAGATTTTAGATCCTAGTTCCTGATCTTTAACCACCTAGCTCTCCAAGACTTCTCCACATATTTATCGTGTTTACCAAATCCACATTGAGGATGGCAAATTACATTTTTCAACCGAAGTCTAAGTGGCTTCATTAGATAAAAGGATCCATGAGCAATATGACTGGAGAAGTCATTAAATTTGGAAGACTTTCTTAAAGAACTACTGGTTAGCAGTTGGTTATTTTATTACTAGCAACTGATGTTTATGTTTTTTGCAACAAGAATTCAAATATTCGTGAAACTTGTACCTACATATATTGTCACATTGAATTATATCACGTCTTTTGAGAATTGTGCTTCCCCCTTTAAACATTGTCCTAATTGTATTTTCAATATCTGTCTTGCATGAGTAGAAACCCAAAAGGAGAGTGCCTGTATCCTATGGTGGAAGGTCTCCTGCACCAGAAAAATCACAACTGCTCCAGAAGCATGTCTTTCAGTCCTGACCGAGTTCGTGTCAGGGGCAGATCTCCAGCCTTCAATGCATTAACTGCAAATTTTGAGAATCCAAATGCAAGGAATCTTTCAACTCCTCCCCCTATGGTAAGAAAAATTTATCCAAAGTCCGGGACCCCAGATTCAGCACAGAAGGCTTCCAGATCAGCAGCTATCACAGCACTTAGTGCTGGCTTTGAACAACCAGCACCAGCTTGGGCAACCCTTATACCTCGCTCTGTTAAAGGTACTATGGCTCAACTTTCTTTGCAAAAATTATATGTTTACTTCATACCAAGATTCTGATCATGTTGCATTATTGGTGTAGTGAACCCTGAGGCACCTAAAACAGAACTGGAGACAAACTCTAGGGAGAACTCAAATGGAAGCTCAACAGAATCACCAAAACTCAAACCGGAGACGATACAGGAGGATGTGAAAGAGGGTGAGGCTGAAGACGAGGAGGGACTTCCAATATACCCATCCCTATGAACGCCTTACAATAGGATCGCCAGATCCAATTACAGAAATTGATGTGACCAAGAGAGAGGTATATTATTTGGATAAGCACTTTGAAGTAACCAGAAAATGTCACTAGGTCTATTGCTAAAAGTTGGTAGTGTCCTGTGCAGGCTTATCTGTCTTCTGAAGAGTTCAAAGAAAAATTTGGGATGGCTAAGGATGCTTTCTATAAGTTTCCCAAATGGAAACAGAACAAACTGAAAATGGCGCTTCAATTGTTCTAGTCTGCTCAAGACATCTGAATCTGACTAACGATTTGATGATGAATCGATAGCAGATGAAAGAAAGTCAGATCGAAAATTTTGTATGCCTGTTCGTCTATACTCATTGTGCAGTTGCTTACCACTTTTTCTGATTCTCTGAAAAACGTTTTTTGTTTTGCTCTCCCAGGTATTAATTTCTTAAGTATGCATGGGACAGCATTAGTGCATTTTTAACTGCTGCTGCTCCTAAGAGGCTTGATTCCTCCTGATTTGGTGGACAAAGTCCGGAAATTTGCATATATTCTTTGCATACGACGGTTTGAATACATAGATTTTTTTTTTTAAAAAAACAAAAATTTGTCTGAGGTAGTCACTTCATATTCTTTCTTGGTCACAGGTTTATTGAACTTGTATTTTTTTTTGTTTCCCTTTTTTAAGCGTATTTTTTTTAATCATCGATTTAAGCTTATACTATTTTTTAATCATCGATTGAGCAGAGTAACTAGGGGGGTTGCAAATGCAGACTTTTTAGGTTATGTCGTGTTCCGGAAAATGGGAAGTGTGTACATTATGCAAAACTCTGAATGTTATTTATTCAGCCAATAAAAGTGTGATTTTTGCTTCATACACCTTTGAGATTCAGCTTCATTCGTTGTATGAACTGTACTTTGAATTCATCCACTGCTTCTTGAGATTCATTTTGAAATTTGTGTTGTTTTTTTATGACATTGGCGTGCTTGTCCAGAATGCCCGTAGTAAATAGTGTTGTCCGGATCCGGATCCTAGTATGCATTTGCCCCCTCAGTTAGATCAAGTGAAAATACCTTAGATATTGAAAAACAAAAAAAAAGTTCAATTGTCTAGCATGTTTGTTTTTACCAGAAATTTGAAGTTATTAAATTGCACATGGACAAAAACGGATAGTTGGATAAAGGACTTGGGGAACAATTTCAAATTTATTTATTTGAGTCATTTTTAGACTAAAATCAATTAAATTTTAAATTTATCCATATCAAAAAGTGTGCTGAAGGAGTTTAAATAATTTTTAATTTGGATTAATTTGAAATTTATTCGTTTTAATTTTAGAAATCTTTTAATAAGTGGGTGAATTTTAAATTATTGACTAAATCTATTCATCCAAATGTAACCTTATATTGTTGAAACTCAAATGATAGTATACAACACTATGGTAGTCATTGTACAATTAGGAGGTGCTTGATAAGTGGGTATGAGAATCAGGAATTGAATTCATTCTCATAATTGTTGTTTAGTTAAAGAGTATGGATAATATTGAAATTTAGAATAAAACTTAAAAATTTAACAATTTCCAATACCCAACTACATTGGGAGTTATGGTGATTCTCAAATTTGATTCCAAAATTTTTCTAAAAAAAATAAAAAACAAATAAAATTATTTTTTCCTTCTTCCTCACCCCTTTCCCTCCTCGATTCTTCCCCCTCCTTCTTCTCCTCTTATAAACTTCTCATCCTGTCTCTTATACCCCTCCCCTCATCCTGCAACCTCCAACCCCCTTTTCCTCCTCTACTTGCCCATTCTTCCTCCTCCCTCTCCCCCTCCTCTTCTCTTCGTCCCGCAACCCCTAATCCCCTCCCTCCTTCCTCTTCCACAGCCTTCCTCTTCCTTCCTACAATCCTCCCACTCATTTCTCCTCCTCCTCCCCTATCCCTCTTTCTCTCATACATTCCAATAGAAGTTTGAAAGAACAAACTAAGGAAGAAATTTATTTTATAATAATAATAATTTTATAATACGATACTCATATCCATAATTTTTTACCAAGTACTAATTATTTGAATAATTCTGTTGTACAAAACTTATACCTATTATTCATGTATGATTCTAATTTTGATATGTGAACCAAGCACCGCATAAAAATAATTGATTGAGTCTTAGATGAGTTGAGTTTGGGTATAAAAATTAGGACATAATTAAGTGTGAATTGAGTTTGGATCGTAATAAATCCAGCACATTTAAGCTTGGTCCAAATACTATATCTATGTATATACTATATTTTTCTAAAAATATGTAACATGAAAAGCGCAATATATATTGTATAGTGAATATTAACTATTTCATGGTTTTGTGTATAATTTTGTATATATTAGGTCATATTGCTCGAATATAAGGTACATGTTTTTTAAACTCTATTGTTATGGGAGAGATGTTGTGAGTTTGAGTTGAGATCTTATTAATTTTAGAAGGGAAAATTGTACAAATAGTCCCTTCGAATATTTGAAAAATATTTTTTAGTTCCTCGAATATAAAATAATGAGCTATAAGTTTTAATTCCTTAAAAAAATCTAAATGTATGTTTTTGGTCATTTATCACAATTTCAATGATACTTTTGGCAGAAAAGATCACCAGAATTGTGATAAGAGACCAAAAACATACGTTTAGATTTTCTAAGGGACTAAAGCTCATTATTTTATATTCGATAAATTAAAAAAATATTTTTTGAATATTCGAGAGACTATTATACATTTTTCCTAAAAAAAAAAAGGAATAAAAGAAAGAGAGCTCTCTTTGATATTGAGTTCTTCATCCTAAATTTTGTTAGTTTGGTGAAACTCATAATACATAAAATAGAGAAAGAAATTAACATAATAATCAAGCAAAACCAAATAGAAAATTAGTTGTTTCTCCAATGTTATAAAATATTTTTGTTACACTTTTTTTTTTTCATGGAAAATATAACATATGTATAACTTGCCTAACTATGACCCTAGTTATAATTAAAGTAAAAACTTACCTTCTCCGTTTCATTTTAATTGTCATTTTGACTTGATACACAAATAATAATTAAGAAAATTATTAAATTGTATCGTTTTTATAAAAGATATTTTAAAGTGATTGAATTATTTTTTTTATATTAATATTCCCAACTATATAATTATCCTTTCATTAATATGGATAAAAGTTAAAAAAATATCATGTAATACTTTCTTGATTTTTTAAAGTGATAAATAATTTAGCATAAGATAAGTTGTTGAAAAGAACGTATAAAATGAAATGGAGGGAATATCTATAACATAAAAGCAATGTGGAAATACTTGAGAAAGATTACAAATGTAGCTGCTAAATTAATTTTGACCAATTATTCATCATTCTCTATGCTTCTTAATATTAATTATGTTTTTTTCCCCAAAAAGTATTAATTTTGCTTGTTTGAACGAATCCCATAAAATTTACTCGACGAAATAACTATCATAATCCGTAAAATTTCTGAAAGTATTGTAGTATAGAGAAAAGTGAAATATTTAGGTAGATTTGGTTTTTGATCCCATTGTAAACCCTGTGGTGTGTAGAAATTAAATATTATGGAATCTATAACATCAGTTGATGTAAGAAAGATTTTATAAGATTTAATCTTGACTGTAAGGTTTACAGGTGGGATCAAAAATGTATATCTATGTATTTATTTTCCTAGAGAAAATCAATGATTATAGATGTATGTCATGTATTAATTAGAGAAAATCGTACAAATAGTTTCTTAAATATTTAAAATATAATTTTTAATCTTTTGAATATAAAATGATGGGTTATAATTTTTCAAAAAAATCTAAATGTATGTTTTTAGTCCATTATCACAACTCTAATGGTCTTTTTTGGCCAAAATACCATCCGAATTATAACAAGGGACCAAAAACATACGTTTAGATTTGTTGAGAAGCTAAAACTCATTATTTTATATTTGTGAGATTAAAAAAATATTTTAAATATTTAGAAAACTATTTGTACGATTTTCCCTTGGTAGAATAAGAAAATATTTATGTAAATATAGTATTTAATTTCACTTATAAATCTTATTATAGATGAATTAAGATACTATATAATATTATATTAATCTATAATGCCATCTAATATAAATAAAATTTTATAAAATTTAATTTAGATTATAAGGTATATATCTAGGTACAAAACCAAGTAAAAGTGTACATCAATATTTTTCTTTAGTTAGAATAAGATAAGATTGGACACGAAAAGTCATATAGCCTCATTGACAATAATTGATTTAAGTATGAACCCATCTAGAAGACTCATCGTGGCCATATTTTCTCAATTAGTATATAACAAAATGTAGGCCTCAAGACCTTAAGCAAAGTATCTTTTATATATATATATATATATATACATATATAAGGTCTCATTTGATATAATAATCTCTTCTTTTAATTATTATTAAGAAAAAAAATTTAAATTTAAAACAAATATTTCTATCAAGTTTCCAAAAAAAAAAATGTGTACTATTAAGTAGTAAAAAAAATTTTAAATTACTTAATCCTTTAATTATTTATAAAAATTTATTTAAATTTTTTTTTCCAATTTAACAACAATAAATAATTCAATTAAAATTATATTTATAATTTTTTAAATGACACGCAAGTTAGGATTATTATTATTATGTTAGTAGTAGTAGTTGATGACCAAAATTAAAAAATAAAAACTTTTTTCACTGTCCTGAACTGAGACAAAAAAAAGAAAAAAAAGAAAAAAGGAAAGAGTAGGAGGAGCGAGAGAGAGAGTGGAGGAGGAAGGGGAAAGGAAAGGTACTATAATCCATTTCCATCCCAGAGAAAAGATTTGATATTCATCGTTATTTCTGGTACCAGATATATAGCCGTACGTACTTACCTTCTTCGCCAATTAATCGGTTAAAAGGTCAACGCAGCCTCGCGTCGTCCCCCCCCCAACCCGACGTCGTTTTTGACGCGGTCACCACCTGCTACCGCCTCATTTCCCCCCCGCCCCGCCCCCCTTTTTCTCCTGTCTCTTCTTTCCTAAAACGCTGCGTTTCGATATCAATTTTCATTCCCAAAGATTTCTATACAAATCAGGATTCGCTGAATTGATCACATCGTCCAATCTTGGATTTCGTTCAGCCCTAAAGTTCAATTTTGTCCATCCAATTCTTCATCAATAATTGCTTTGATTTTTTAAAAGGTAAGCATCTTCAATATTTTTTTGACTATTAGATTTGATATTTTTTATTTTTTAATGGTGAAATTTATTATTATTATAGGAATTGAAAATAGAGGGGATGCAGAGCCAGATTGTGTGCAGCGGGTGTAGGAGCGTGTTGGTGTACCCGAGAGGCTCCTCCAATGTCTGCTGCGCTTTCTGCAATGCCATTACTTCCGTGCCCCCTCCTCAACTCCCTCCTCCCGGTAATATATTCATTCTTCTCCTTCTTGCCTCTTTTTTGTTTTTTTAATAATTATTTTTTTCTCTAATGGGAGCTCTTTTTTAATTTATTATTTTCTTTGTTAATACTCAAATATATTGCCAAAGAACCAATTTTTATGCAATATCATTTGTTGTACTTTATGGAATTTCTTTTGGGTTTTAGCTGCTATTTGATGTGAATTCTGGCATACACGTACTGCAATTACACTTTTGTGCTATGAAGATCGGGACTTGTAGGAAATGCTATGAAGATCGGGACTTGTAGGAAAAAAAGGGGTCTCGGGACATGAGATTAATTTTTTTGATTTATGTGTGCAGGAATGGATATGGCCCAACTTATATGTGGAGGTTGTCGTACATTGTTGATGTACGCACGTGGTGCCACGAGTGTTAGATGCTCCTGTTGTCACACCATTAATCTTGCACCAGGTATATTGCGGTTCAAGTGTTCTAACTCTTTTCACGTTATGCTATGCTACTTTTATCATGCGAGTAAAATGTCATAGTTTTCTTACTTACTAACATGAGGCATGGGGCCATTTCCCCGTGGATGATGTGATAAGTATTAACGACGTACTTAGTTCTTTGGTCATGTTTTATTTGGTATTTTGCTTCAAATGAGAAAAGATTTTGGGATTGATGTTACAGTTGAGCAGATGAAGATGATATTCTTGTCACCCCTTTCTGAAAACTTGTTTCTTCCACTTGTAAATTTGATGTAAACGTCCTTTTTCTTTTCCTGAATTTTTGTCAAACCAGCATGGTAGCCGTCCTCGCTTATCCTTTGATTTGTGGCCGGAGGCCATCCTTGCTTTTGACTTAGAAACCTATGTGATGATTTTCTTCATTTATACTTGAAAAGATTCATTAAACATGTATTAACTACACGTTCTTTGGTGTCAATATGCACTTTTATACTTCCAAACAACACGCAGCACGTACAAGTTTTATATACAAGAACTCAGAGCATTATATTGGCCTTAAAATTTTATAGATCAGCAAATTTCTTAAATGGATGCTTCCCGCTGCTTGGTTTTATTTTTTGCTGGCATAGTAGTGGTAACTTTTATAAGAGAAAAGCACTGGAGACATTATATAAGTACATCAAAGTTTTTACAAATATTCATTTAAGATATGTAACGTATAATCTTTATCTGGAATTTCGAAGAATAATGTGGAACTTTTCTGTTTCAATTTTACGTTCGGATTCACTCTGCATACATTGATTGATTATTATAGATATGAATTGTACTATTTTCCTGTAACACTTTATTATATTTTAAATGCTTGTACCTAATTTTGTGTTTTTCATTTGGTTTTTCTTTGTGGATGAAGTGTCTAATGTCGCTCATGTCAACTGTGGAAATTGCCGCACTACACTTATGTACCCATATGGTGCTCCCTCAGTCAAATGTGCTGTATGCCAGTATATTACTAATGTCAATGTGAGTATACTAGAATCTCTCTTTATCTTTCTATTACTGTGGTGCGTATGTGTGTGTATTTGTGTAAAAGTAAATTTGCTGATTTTGGAGAAAGGCTAGAATTCTTGAAATTCAGTTATATGTGGTTTTTCGAAGTTAGTCATTTTCTTTGGCTTTGGCCCTCATTATTGCTATACAATCATTTGGAGACCAGGAAAGTTTTTCTTTCTCAATTTCCCTTTCTTTAGAGCGATTGCGCATCTACTAGATTTGTACTTGCTCTCTTGGTCAAGAAATTTTAGTTCCTATCTAGGACAGAAAAAGTAATTTACATGGATATTATATAGTAGACATATGCCTATGAAGTTCAAAGAAATTTTATAAAACCTTTACAGGCTACCTATGCTGTAACAGCAGTATATTCCACTGCTAAAAGGATGCCATAATTGTTGGATAAAGGTTACAAAAACCAGTTGTTTGAATTGATTTTATGGTCAATAGGAAATTATAAAAGTAGAAATTAGTATAGTTATGAGATAATTAGCTCTAATGCATAGTAGTTAAGGGTGCAAAGGCCTTCCAGGGCGCAAAGGCCTTCCGGGGCTTAAGCGCAAAGTGCAAAAGTGAAGCACTCAGCTTTTTTGGGTTATACACATCCATTACACATGTCCATCTATGCTGTCTGAAAGAAAATGCTGCATTTGTGTGCCCTTTATTTTCAGCCTGTTGCTATTGTAATTTTAGCCACTGTTCAAAGGCCTCCATGGTGAAGAACTATCCTGACCCATGGAATTACTTGATCCTGGGTTGTTTTAGTGAGCTTGTGCATGGTCTTTAGGGAAGTCTCTAGGTAGCTTCCAATAAATGAATTAATAGGGAGAGTGGAAAGCTTGTCAAAAGATGGCAACACATAGTAAATGTTACTGTGTTTGTTGTTTGGGTGTAATTAAATATTACTATGTCAGTTCTTCATATTTAACAATCATAAGCATGGAGAAGCGGGGCCCATACATTTGAGATGATGCTCAAATCGACAATCAAGGGTGTATGACTTGGATAGATGTAGTTAAAGAAACTAATAAGACTCGATGAAATTTTGATTGACTCTACTGTAGACTATGATCAAGGTGTATGTTATCTAATATAGATAATGTGATTCTCAAGGAATGTATAAGACTTGCTGAATATAAATCAATGAGGTGGATTTGTGACTACATTTCATAAAAATTCATCCAAGAAAAATATGCCACATTTTTTGTGTTGACTTGCTAAATTCCAATCGCCTTCATGTGCTATGTCTTTCCCCCACTTGATCTCCATTTTTTCTAGTGTGCTTCCATCTTATTATGCCTATCTTCTTGTAGATGAGTAATGCAAGGGTTCCAATTCCAATGCACCAGCCTAGTGGAGCACTAACACCAGCATTGATGCCCTCTACTTCAACAGTGAGTGTTTTACATGTCCTGTGCCAAGTTCTGTAAGAAATTTTGATACTTTTGGTGGTTTAGTAAGTCTATTTGCTAATACATTATTTTGCTTCTGTGGTTACCCGCATTCACAGAGTCAAACTGTTGTTGTTGAGAATCCTATGTCTGTCAACAAAAGTGGGAAACTGGTAGGTGCTACTAACCGCAATAATTTTTCATGTTTAATTGCAAAATTTGAATTCTCTCTTTTTGGCTGGATATCTAGATTTCTGAAGTAGTACATGAATTTCTCAGGTAAGCAATGTTGTTGTTGGTGTCACTACTGAAAAAAAATGTTTCTGAGACCCAACAAAGAAGATGGTCCATTTCTCACAGTATTTTAAGGCTCAAGGGAAGAGGAAGTTGTTTCCCACAAGCTAGCGTAAAGGGTATATATAGAGTTGTGCATATGTGGAGGAAATGGTCCAATTGGCTTGGCATAATTGCGATTATGTGATTACATGGTTATTGTTGGTGTAAGTGTGATGTACATTAAACAATATCTCTAAGTGAGGCTGCTTCAATGCATTCCTGTGATTTACATTATTGACGACTTTTTGCAACATGAATGTATCTATTTAGTACTAGTAAATATTGGATTAATATACAGTTTTGTATGTTTTGAGTTCCTTTCAATTTTGCTCATGGTTATGCATGATCGTTGAAGCCAGTTAAACGGATATATGGTGCGAATTGCAGTTTGAACACGGAAAAAAAAATAAGAAGGGGAGTTTGGGAGAATGAAGGTGTTGGTTGATTTTGCAGGAAAATGTGTTTTTCTTTAATTATTTTTGAAGTGTCATTATGTAAACATTGTAGTATGTTATTCTTTGAACGACACTGTAAAATTTTTCATATTCTTGTTAAACGGTTGGTAGACATTGGGCACAACAGAATTAACTTATTTAAACTCTTGAGTTCTAGTTAAGTATAATTAATATGAGAATTACAATTTTCGTAGTGCCTCAATATTTTTGAAATTCTTGTTGAAGTTGTGCTGGATTAATAATCTAGGAAATATCCAGTCTTCGTAGAATGTATGTTAGTTATCAAAATTGCGATTTGGATGTCAGAATCTTACAATTCTAGGTCTTAAATTGACTCGGGTCATGCATAAAATCGAAAACCTAGCAAAATTGGCGTAGAATCGCAGGATTGGAACGTAAGATCCCTACAAAATGATACATTTTTTGCCTTCAATTTAAACTTTACTTTTTTCTGTTGTTTTGTGTTTTAAAAGGGCTTGGGTACTCTTTCACGTTAGCCCAACGGCCCCAATCTCGAAATGCTTTATTATGAGTTAATTGTCCAAATCAGAGACAAAAATTTCAATTCAATTCAAGCTCTAAATCTAAATGTATCTCGGACTCTCTATGGAGTGGTGAAGTTGTCGAATATCTAGATTTTTTCAGTTTTTCAATTACGAGTAAGTTTTGATTACTCACTCCACAATGTTAGAGTGAGTATAACAGTCGTTGAGATAACCAAAAAGTGATGGAATTTCATTATTTTTCAATTATTCAACGATTTGAAATACTCACTCTGCAATGAAAAGTTAAATTTATATAATTTTTTTTTCAAATTTAATTTAATTTTTTAATTGTATAGATATAATTTTATTGTTTTACAAAAATAAGATCCTACAATCCGGATAATTTTAAAACCATCCTATCTAGGATCCCAATTCTATGATGTATACTTGATATATACGAGTGATTCAGTTAAAAATTTGGAGATAAAACAAAAAATGTATTACTATTTCTTTACTTAAACTATTAAGATGCACTCTACACCTTCCTTTTTTTTTTTTTTTTTTTTTTTTTTTCTGTGAATGCGCTAGATCCTTTCGAGAAGCCTATTGATCGCAACCACGGATTCTCAAATTTTATTTTATTTATTTATTTATTAAAAATCCACATCCCAAAAGGCTGCAAACGTTGAAAACCTTTATATTCATATGTGTTATAAGAAAAATTCTTTGTCAGTCATCCAATAATAAATAGATTTATAATAATATTAACATTATTCATAAAGTAAATAAATTTTTATTTTTTAAATAAAATTTTATTTTATGAATAATTAAATATTTATATTAATGTAAAGTGACTAACGAAAAACTATTAATGTCACAAAACTAATAACCATTATGCATTAAATCGAGAAGTGAAATGAAAATACATACGAATGGCTCAAGGATTTGGAGTTCTGTACTAAACAATGAACATGCCTTTTTATTTATTATTTATTTATTTTTTTAAAAATGTCTTTTAAAATGCATGTAAATTTTAAATATGTTTTTTTACGAGTACAAAAATTTTAATTTAGTTTCACAAATTGTTTCTCTATGCGATCTTTGAGTCAGGTTAGGAAATTTTAACTTGGAGATTGTTGAACCCCAATTATGATAATCACATTTTGATGATGACCAAATCGCACTAATGGTTCTGAAAAGGGTGCAAAAAACAAAACAATCAGAAGACTCTACGGACGCAAATTTTGGTACCTGTCTGAAAGACAGAGTTTCGGACGATGGTAATCGTCCGACACAAAGAAATTGAAGCAAGTCTCGGACGAAGAACAGCGTCCGATCATATTTCCAGAAGACTTTACTTCGATCGGACGCATCCTCGGACGTCCGAACGAATACCCTCAGAGAACGAACGCAGTGTGGACGGCCGCTGCTTAAGGTTAAGCAGCGGCCGTCCAAACTTAAAGACACCAAATGAAAACTTAAGATTGCAAATGAATAAAAACAACCGTCCGAAAGGTCCAATGGCTAGTTTTCCAGTAAACAGAAAATAGCCGTTGGGAAGTTGTTGGAAGCAGATATTTGGCAACTATAAATACCCCTAGGTCATGAATTAAGCAATAAGACACTTCTACATTGATTACAAATAATTCTTGAGCTATTTGGGAGAAATAGTGGGTACAAGTGTTGTAATAGTGCAGGTAGTGTGAAAAGAGATTAGAAGTGTAAGAGTTCTTCAAGTGTAAGAGTGGAGAGATAACAATTGTAACAAAGGGATGTTGTGAGTGTAAAACTCTTGGCTCAACTAAAGGAAATTAGTGTGAGCAAGAGTGATCCTCATTTGTGTACAAGAGGTTATTGTCTCACCTACTTTGAAGAGACTTTTAGTGGCTAAACTTCAAGTTGTAAACTTATTCTTATTTGTTCTTTAAGCTTAAATTGTTGAATATCTATTGTATTCATTTGTGCTTAAGTTTTCATTTGGTGCATAAAGTTTGTATTTTCATTAAACACTTAAAAAGATTTGTTTTTAGATACAACCTAATTCACCCCCCCTCTTAGGTTGCTTTTGGGGCCAACAATTGATATCAGAGCATTGGTCTCTTTATTTTGTTCAGACTAAGCTTAAATTGCATTAGAGTAAAGATCATGGCAACCAATAATACTTTATTTTTAGAGGGACATTCTATCACTAGAGCTCCCATGTTTAATGGCATTAATTTTATTTTTTGGAGGGATAGAATGAAAATTTTTGTTCAATCTAATGATATTGATTTATGGTATATTATTTGTGAAGATCCTTTAGAAGCTAATATTTTTGATAAAAATACTCATAGATTAAGGTCTAAGTCTAGATATGAGTTAAATGCACAAGATAAAATAAATTTATCTTTAAATGCTAAAGCCATTAATATTTTGTATAATGCTTTGGATGCAGATGAGTTTTCTAAAGTAAAAGGTTGCATATCGGCCAAGGAGATATGGGACAAATTGAAAGAAATGCATGAAGGAAGTGAAGATATTAGAGAGCAAAAGAAGTCACTTCTTGTGGCTAAATATGAATCCTTCAAAATGGAACCTCATGAGAACATTGACAAGATGTATTTTAGGTTCAATGATATGGGGTGATAAAAGATTTGGAAGCTTTGGGTAAAGAATATTCCTTGGGTGAAAAGAATAGAAAAATTTTGAATGCTTTACCTAAGGAATGGGAATCTAAATCCATTGCCATAGAAGAGTCTAAAAATTTAAATTCTATGCCTATTGATTCATTGATCAATTCTCTAACCTCATTTGAATTGAAATTGAAATACAAGCTACAAGATAAGGAGGCAAAGGGAAAAAGAAGCATAGCATTTAAAGCTTCATAAAAAAGGAGAAAAGACTCAAGGAAGCCTCACTTCAACAACTTCCAAATCACTTGGGATGATTGCAATTCGGATGGAGAGGTTGAAGAAGAATATGAGGAGGCTCAAATGGCTTTTATGGCACTTGGCGATAATGAGGTAACCTCTAGTTGTGATTCTTGTGATAATTCATGTGATAATGATGATGATGATGTTGAATCATTTATTTTTAAAATGTATGAATGTTTGAAAGAATCATATGCTAAGAATAAAGAGTTAAAAAAAATCCTTAAAATTAATACTTTATTGAGTGCCAACTCAAAACTTGAGCATGAAAATAATTCTTTGAAAAAAGAAAATGATGTTTTGAAAAAAAATTTGTTCTTAAAAAATCAAGATCATGGAAGAACAAGAATCATCAAGAAGAGATTATATGATCTTCTTGTTACTTTGAAAACAAAGAAAGAAAATGTTTCTGAAAAGAAAAAAACTAGAAATATATTTTTGAACAAAAATTTTATCACCTTTAGAAAAAATGATTTGTGCTTTGTTAAATCTAAATCTTCTTTTTATGGCAATAAAAATATTATTTGTAATTATTGTCATCAACATGGCCATATAAAGAAAAATTGTTATGTTAAAAGAAATAAAAAATTGGGAATAAACTCTATTTGGGTGATTAAGCATGCAACTAATCCAATTGGACCCAAGAAAGTTTGGGTACCAAAAGTTGTTACTTAACTTTGCATGTAGGTATGCTTGAAGAGCACTAAGGAATTCAAGATAGATTATCTTCGGAAGGGTGTTCAAGGCATATGAGTATAAAATGATATTGAAATGGGTAACATCTAAAATTTTGTGTGCTTTCATTTATCAAGTTGAACTATGTTGTGGTTGAATTTATTTAGAATGATAGGAAATTTGTATCCCCATTTTTTTCCTATAATAAGTCACAACTTGTAAAAGAAAGGGGGAGCATTCAAATTTTTTTTAATTATTTTGCAAAAATTGCATCACACATGCTTCATTGTTTTGATGATGCTTTTGGTAAGGAATGAGCTCAACTGGTTTTGGTCCTTATTCTTTGCATAAATTCTCTCATTTCTTATGAAACACATATTCTTGAACGGAAGAATTGTTTTGTATAACTTGACTCATTCTCCATATACTCATTATATGCATCTTTCAAGGGAGAGAATAAACTTAGGGGGAGTTTAAATTGCATTATTTATCTTATGTTTTGATAATGCCAAAAGGGGGAGAAATAATGGACAAATTCTCATGTGTTGTACTTCATATTTTAAGATGGTTATTTTTTGAATTGTCCAATTGATTTGTCATCATCAAAAAGGGGGAGATTGTTGAACCCCAGTTATGATAATCCTGTTTTGATGATGACCAAATCGCACTAATGGTTTGAAAAGGGTGCAGAAAAACAAAACAACCAGAAGACTCCACGGACGCAAATGACTGTCCGAAAGACAGAGCTTCGGACGATGGTAATCGTCCGACACAAAGAAATTGAAGCAAGTCTCGGACGAAGAACAGCGTCCGATCATATTTCCAGAAGACTTTACTTCGATCGGACGCATCCTCGGACGTCCGAACGAATACCCTCAGAGAACGGACGCAGTGTCGGACGCAAGGTTTAGCATCGGCCGTCCGAACGGTCCAACGGCTAGTTTGTTCGGAAACCTTGAATTAAGCAATAAGACACTTCTACATTGATTACAAATAATTCTTGAGCTATTTGGGAGAAATAGTGGGTACAAGTGTTGTAATAGTGCAGGTAGTGTGAAAAGAGATTAGAAGTGTAAGAGTTCTTCAAGTGTAAGAGTGGAGAGATAACAATTGTAACAAAGGGATGTTGTGAGTGTAAAACTCTTGGCTCAACTAAAGGAAATTAGTGTGAGCAAGAGTGATCCTCATTTGTGTACAAGAGGTTATTGTCTCACCTACTTTGAAGAGACTTTTAGTGGCTAAACTTCAAGTTGTAAACTTGGTAGTTGCCTTGTAAGAAACTCTTTGTAGTTGAAAGCTCCAAACTTGAGAAACTTGGGAGTTTGGTTTGATTATCTTAATCTCAATATTCTTATTTGTTCTTTAAGCTTAAATTGTTGAATATCTATTGTATTCATTTGTGCTTAAGTTTTCATTTGGTGCATAAAGTTTGTATTTTCATTAAGCACTTAAAAAGATTTTCGTGTTTTTAGATACAACCTAATTCACCCCCCCTCTTAGGTTACTTTTGGGGCCAACAGAGATCTCATTACTTTAATCATCCAACGTTTAGAATACTTACTCTGCACTGATGCCAATTTGTGATTTTACGAATATTAGCCTCCAATATATCTCCAAGGCGAGCTGAAGCAAATTAAGTGGTCTATAGAATTAGTGGTTTTTTTAAAATCGAATTAGTGCCTTTTAGCAACATAGGTTTGAAAATCTTAGACAAACCTAACCCTCTTGATTACGAATTTATGATAATGATTAAAAAGCTAGATGATATAGATGATGTTAGGTTGTGGGCTTAATTCGGTCCATTCAATTCAACACTGAAAGTGCATTTTGAATTAATTAGTTGCTAATAGAGCTTTAAAAGCCTCGCCATATATAGGTGGCTTTTCCAAAAGGTGAAAGATTAGCTCTCAAATCATGCTTCATTAGGGTTTTCTTTTCTTTTTTTTTTAAAGGAAATTATTTGTTTTTACGGTAAACTTCAAAATGAAAATTTCAATTAGTGAAAAGTTTTCTGCTTCGTACTGTGGAATTTGGATTATGCTTTAAAAAATGAAATTACAAAGAAAAGGAACTTGAGAAAAATTATTACGAAATTATGTCGGTTCAACATGTCTATCAGTCTAGAAATTATAGGTTCTTCCCTCAGACAAAAAAATAAAAATAAAGAAGCCAATATAAAATAAAAAGTATAGTTTCTGATTTTAGGAACTGGTCATCTGTTTTATCATCTCATTTTCTCTGTTTATTTCTGAAGGATTGTTGTGGCTAAATATATATATATATATAAAGATTGTTGCAGCTTGTAGGTGTATTTTCATAGCCAAGTTATTGAGATTTCTGACCATATTTTGTACTTTAATAATTCCAATTCTTTAACAATTTCAAGTTTGTAATATCAAAAATTTCCAAGTATTTTAATATTATTCCAAAGTTGTTGCAAAAAAAATATAAATACTAATTATGAAACACAAAAACCACATTATGAAAACACAAGAGAATCCCTCAACCAAAAGAGTCATTTTTTAAATTAATTAAATGGAAAAAATGAAAGAAACGTAGCAAATTATTCTGAAACCATTATTGAATTATATGCTGTTGGTTATTTGGTGGTTCAGAAAATACGATTTAATATTACTAGAACAAATTTCGCCTCTTTTAACTTTTTAGATCCATTGTACGACATGCAAAAAGAAATAATAATAATAACATCTAAAATTATAACAATGAGTTGAAGAATTTTTATTTTATTTTATGACAATAAGAATTTTCACTTTTTTCCATAAAATGAATACTTCTGAAAAAAGGCAATGCCAAATATAATTAAAACAAAATGTAGCCTATGTTTGCTAATTGTTCTATGAGATGTGTATCCATGAAATTATACTTTGATGGATCTAGAAATACAATTTTTGAATTACCCTCTATTCCTTTTGGCTTTTCTACACGGCCCCTCCTTCAATATGCATGAAACCGTAGATGGTGAACCTAGGGCACAATCATATATGCATGATTTTTAAATCTTAAAGTCATAGCTAATTGTCATTAACAAAATAATGCGAAATGAAAAATTAAAATTAAAAAAAAAATGAGTGATCATCATTTTTTTTGGGGGGGGGGATTTTAACATATCAACATGGAATTATGGAAATGCGGTTTGAAAGCCAATTATTATTAGCTTAGAAAAAATGATCAAGTGGAGTGTCCTTGCATGTTGCAAAAATTAAAAGCACGCCGGCTTTGGCCGAATGAAATAATTGGCTTAGACATTTGGTTATTGGCAATTATAATTAAACGGGAAAAAATTGCCAAAAAAAAAATCCGCGTTATTATAACACACACACACACACACACAAAATAATAATAATAAGGTGATTGTATAAGTATTATTGTCTTCTTTTTTTTTTTAATTTTTGGGACGGATTGAAAATTTTTTCTGAGATACTGAAACCTAATGCTGTATTTAAATGTTGTGATTGTTTTGACATGAATCCACTTTCATTCGACTTTGTAGTATCAATTCTTTTATTGTCTCTAAAAATATTTTTGGTTCTACTTTTACATAAATTTTTACTTTATGTGACAATTTAAATTTGTACATAGGTAAATGCTTGTAGCAGTTTTAGTGTTCTGCAATTTCTGGGAAACAAAAGATTCGTCCAAGAACACTTTGATCAAGACAAAGTGGAAACTTCATTTTTTTTTTTTTTTTTTTTTTTTGTGTAAGTCAGAAAACTTACATGTAAGTATATAAGACCTGATTTCAAAGATTTTGGATAATTTAGCTCTGTTTAAATGCTTTTTTTTTTTTGGGTATTTATAGGAAAATTGTAATAGTAATATTTTTTTCGATAATCGTGTTTGTAAAATGGACAAGCCACTGAAAAAAAAAATTTCAAACCAAAGTATCTGAAAAACATTCCGTCAAATCATTACTACAACGGTATTTCTAACCTATATGAACTAAGATTGAGTAAAAAATAAATAATAAATAAATAAAAAAAGGCCGTGAAAAAGGTTATACATCTAAAATTTAAAAATTAATGTTAGGATAACATATGTAATATCATAACGCGAACATACAATTCCTCTAAAACTTGAGTGTCTAAAAGTTTTTTGAAAAGACTAAATCGTTTGAAATATTTTAAAATTGGACTTATGTATAATGTTCCTAAATGTTATTTCTGTTTCTTCTTATTGAAAACCCTAATATATATTTCTGATATGTATATAACTTTTTTCCTAAAAACCGCATTTTTCATCATAAATCATAAATGTGCATGATCAACGCCGTAGTTTGTAGGGCACAATAGTGCATGCATGGCAAGTAAAGACGAAGTGTCATTTATGGAAACCGGGAAATATAAAAGGAAAAAAAAATTTATATAAAAAAAAGAAAAAGTGAAGGGGACCCTTAGGATGGGGCTTAGCATACCGACGAGGAAGAGCAATTTTAAGGCCAATTATTAGCTTACAGAAAACCTTTTACTTCACTGTCTAATCCATCCGGCCAGAAGTAAAATCACGCCGGCTTCATGGCCTCACGAAATAAATGAAATTAGAATTCATTATATATTGAAAAAAAAAAAGTATGGTCATAAAAGAAATATTTTTCTTTTAAATTTTTTTGTAAGAAAAAGGTTTTTGAGATTTTATTTTACGTTAAAAAAAGTTTATTTTTGCACATGGTAATATGACATGTATCTATACTCGATAATGTAGAAATATTTTTATACCGACTGTACTTGAGAAATTAATCGTTCAACTAATTGAATTAAATGGACTAAGTTTTTGTGACACGATCCTTTTAATTTCAGTAGTAGCTGCTAACTAGTGTAAGAATATTACTACCGGCAAGTACCATCATTTGAACGAGTGAGGACTTGGGATTCTCCACAAATTGATTGCTTGAGATTACTAGTCATGGTGTGATGAGGCTGATTTGAGTTTGAATGGCTAGGACTAAATGTGTCACAAATTTGAATGAGGATATAAAAACTAAATGTCTTCAGAATTAGACGATGAAGGTGATTTTCTTCGTCGTGTCAAAACTAAATCACGAAAATGTAAGAATTGTAATTCGTATTCCATAATTACACATTGTGCTTGTGAGAATAAAAATTCAAATTTGTATAGATTTATGTTGAGCATTAAGTCCTTATTTTCTTCTTTCAGATATTGAATGTAAGTTTTTCTCTATCATGTATTCTTTGAAAATTAATTTAATAAATCTGGCGGTAAGGGTTCTGTTGATGTGGTTTCATTACAATAAATAAATAAATGTTTTCTTGTAAGTTGTTCCTCTAATTTTCACATCTATTGTGTCAGTGTTTACAGCCATTTCTAATGGATACAGTGTTTCGTGCAATTACTTTGCTTATTATTTAAGCCCCGAATTTTGATTATGTCTTTTTTACACATTTTAAAAAAATTTACAGTCGATCTCCATCTGTTTTTTGATAACTCAAATCTATGATCTAAATTAAAAAGGAAATGTAGTCTTATGGATTTGTTAGAATTTTGAATTATGTCTTTAGTTAAACTTTTTATGAGTTTTATTTGTTATGACGTAAAATTTAACAATCACAAAATTCATGAATACTATACAATGGTTTAGTACTTCATTAAGCAGTAGAAAATATGAGTACGTGGGTGTTCCTATGTGGGTACATGTTTATGCGAATAAACACTTCCCAGGAAGTAAATGTTAATATACATTTAACAGTCACAAAAGTTATATGCTTTTTTTGGGTAAGTAGGAAGTTTATGTTTATTAACCCCAAATATGATGATTAGTAAGTATGTCTTATGATAGAAGGTCTTCAAATTAGGACTCCAATAGATAATGTGACCTCTTGAGAAATAAGTCAAGAGTTTAATATATATATATATATTTTAGGATAAACAAATTAGTAATGCCATTTTATTTTATCTGTCAATCAGGTAAAGTTAATTTGTAGCAAATTTCTACTAATTAATTTGCACATATTTCTTACTCATTAGCATCTCCAAATCGTGAAGCCTGGCTTCGAGGATTTTAGAAAAAGCAACAGCTCAATTAAATTAATTTCAAGTTAGTTGAACTGCACTACGTATTTGCATTACAACAAATTTTTTTTAATTATTGCATGAAGGATTAGTATTATGGACTAATTATTTTGTTTATTATATAGTAAGTTTAGATAATCAATATATATTCATATGCACATAAATTACTATCTTTCTCCAGCAAAAAATTGTCATTTTAAAATTGAATTTAGGCAATTTGATTGGATTCAAGCACACACACAAAGTTGTGTGTGTTTGTATGCGTGAAATTAAAAAGTCAAACAATTTAATGGTATTTAGTTTCCATTAATATTGATGGCTACAACAAGTGCCATTGCAAACCAACTTTATTATATTTGAAAATTTTAAAACAAGCTGTCTATTACAACAACTCTCTATGGTTATATAATTTTTTTTTTTGGTTAAAATTAACCCCGAATTTTCAAGCCGCTCCGCTTGTACTTAGGGTTCCGAGCGGCTTCCGCCACCGGCTGCTTTCCATCGCCATCTTCCCCTTAATGGGTGCTTTTTCAATAGTCATACATTTTGGGCACACAGAAATTGCCACACAATTTGTGAGCTGAGCATAAAATACTGCCCTTAATGCTTTCAATTCTTCAATTTCTTTTTTCAATTTGCTATTTTCCTCACTTAGGCTTTCGCAATGCTTTTTCCATAACTCGCAATTGGTTTCTGTTTGCTTCAGCTTAGTCCTTCATCACAATAATAATAATAATAAATTGTTATAAATCAGATTAATTAAAAATTTAATGCCAAATAATAAATAACCACAAAAAATAAATAAATTAATTTTGAAACGTATATATGTTATTAAAGTGTAGATCAGATATATAATATAATTACCTAGCCCTCCTGTTTTGGAACCACACCTCAACTTGCCGAGGTTTGAGACCTAACATTGCAGCCAATTCGTTCTTCTGCCCCTGCGAAATGTTACGAGTCCATTTCTTGTTTTTGTATTATAACATGTAAATATATATATATATATATATATATATATCTATATATATATATATATATATATATTCAAAATATCTATTGAAACAAAACCACTTTTTTTTTGGGTTTTCAAATAAAACCAATTTTATTTTCCTAATGATGTGATCATATGTCCCCATCATCATATTCATTCCTACTGATAACGAAGCCATTTCAATAACCTTGAGAAATTTCACAAGATTATTAGTAGAAACAAGAGATTAATTAACACGATTCAAAAGTTGTAAAAAATAATTAATGCAAAAATAGAATGAAAAAATATTACGGTATTAAGAGTGGTGTGCTCTTTGAAACTGTCTTCAAGAACAGCGGACTGTTCTTTGGACAACCTCAATTTCTTTCTGCTTTCGCCGCCATTTTCCTCGCTATTTCGGCTTGATTGGCCTTCATCAACCAACGACAAGTCCAAGGAAAGGACATGCTTGTCCGGTTTAGGTAAAGATTTGCCTGAAGAAGAACCAATTCCAAGAGCTAATTTTGTGTTACAAATATCATCATCCCCCATTATTGCAACCACTCCTCAAAGGGCCTTTGGGAGAGATTGATATATGCAGTTATATATGAAGTTGGGATGGGAGAATTATGTTGAGAAATGTAGGATTTATATAGGGTTTTTTTTTTTAAAAAAAAAATTATTTTTTTATGGAGTAATTGTAATTGGTTGTTACATAAATGTGTGGGATCAAATTAATATGGTATTTAATTATGATGTTACTTATAAAACATGACAAAACAAAACTGCAATAATAAGAGATATATTTATTGCATGCGTTGGAGTTGAGGTTCTTTGTATGGAAGCTCAATTAAACTCTTAAAGCCCTGCTTAGTTACATGTTTGACCCCTACTTTAAATTTTCTTGAGTTTAGTTAATTGGATTTTTTATTTTATTTTTTGGTTGAGTCTATCTCTTTTTGAGGACATAATTTCTTCCTTAAATCTGGTTAGATGCAATGCTTGGCTGCTAGCAACCCTGCAGAGTTGAATGATATATTATATAATTTAATGCACTTTGTAATTTTACAGGGATCACTGATAGAGATGAGATTAATTTGAAAATTTTGGACGGTTTTGAAACGTTCATCTATACATCTGAATTATTGAATTTAAAGAGAAAATGTTAAATGGAAGAGAGTTTATAAATAACTTTGTTTTTTTTTTTTTTTTTAATGTGGATTACGATTATTGGTAAATAGAGATACAATGGTTTTTGAAACAAGCCTATGAATTGGTTCTAAATACTTTAATCACGTAGTGCAAATTATGGAGTAGATGGAATTTTTTTGTTTGATTAATCACCAAGATTCTTTTAATCATCATAAGCTCTCCACTATGAGGATTTTTCCGTACGTAAATTCCGAAGAAAATTAGGATGGCAAAATAATATTGAATGGAGTAGGATTATAATGGTTGGAGGAAAATTTTCCGGAGTCATGGATTAATTGGTTGTTACATGAAAACGAGTTAATTAAGTTTTATTTTATTTTTTTCAAATTCATATCTTTTCAAGTTACTTCTTAGTGACTCGAATCTATTATTAATAAGTCATAAGAAAATTGTCTTACCATATAAGTTACACTTCGGGTGAATTAATTATGCATTATTTATTGTGAAGATATATAAGATGACAAAGAAAAACAGCAATTATATTATATATGGTACTAATTTCATGCGTTAAAGTTATGACTTCATGGATGGAACAATAAGTGTTAATATTCTTGACTTCTACATTTAATTCTACCAAAAGATTAATGATATTTTTTAGTAAAATATGCATATATGGAAACAAAATCCACACTATAATATGGTTTGGATGCTGGTAACCCCCAAATTGTGAATCAGTCTAATTTATTGCTATGTGTAATATTACATTGTCATGAGCATATATAGCAGATTTTGAAAGACGTTTTCAACCAGGTCCACCAGATGAATTAATATTGATCTGAAAAAGGAAAAGTATAATTGAAGAGGGCATATAATTATTAACATTTAGTATCTCTATGAAAACTTGGAGATTACGGTAATTTGTGAAACACAACAACTGTTGAATAAGCCAACCAATTCGTTTAGAATTATTAAGCAATTAATTCAAAATTGTGAATTAGTTAAATAATCTCTGTTTGATTAATTGCATCTTTTAACTTGTTCAGTTTTATTTATCTTTTTCATCTTTTGGGATCTAGCAAAACCTCCATCATGAATGATGGTTTTAGTGAATAAATTTCTGTTATCAAAGTCAAGTAGTCATAAAAGGTCAAAAAGGGAGCTCAACTGGTTCCAACAAAACAGTTGTTACCGTGAGGTTTCAGGTTCGAATCCCAAGAGTTACCGTCCTACAGTTTGGGGCTAGAGGTAGTAGTTACCGTGAGGTTTCAGGTTCGAACCCCAAGAGTTACCGTCCTACCGTCTGGGGCTAGAGGTAGTAGTTACCGTGAGGTTTCAGGTTCGAATCCCAAGAGTTACTGGAAGTCTAGGGATAGTAGTTACCGTGAGGTTTCAGGTTTGAACCCCAAGAGTTACTCGTCCTACAGTCTGGGGTTAGAGGTTGTAGGGAGATGGACTAGTCAGGTCCAAAGACCCGGATACCCCTCTTGAAAAAAAAAGAAGTCAACAAGTCATAAAAGGTTTTCCGTCTAAGGGAAAAAGAAAAAGGTATATAAATATATATATATTTTAAGTTAGAGACACTACAGTAAGAATACTTAACCATATCACACGTTTTAAAAGTTTATACAATACAAAACTTTAAAAGATATAGTAAAGCTAATTGAGTAAATCTTTTATGTATAAAAATTTTTATACCATCGGATTTAGAAATTTGACACGTACAAAAATAACTTTAAAAATTGTAAACAATACACGTGTCATGTATATAGATTCAATAGTGTAAAAATTTTTACACACTAAAGATGCATAAAAGATTTACTCTAATTAATATACCATAGAAGTTCAAAATCGAATTTCCCCAAACATCATGAAACCTGTTCTAGCTTAATTTGGATCATGTGATGACGACAATTGAACTTAATGTTAATGAGTTAAACTCAATTAGTGTTTGGAAAATATATAACAATTTTGAAAAATATAAAATATCGTCCGTGTTTGCTTTCTCAAAAGTTCAAAAACAAACTGAGCTGATACCAAATCATCAATTGAATGGTCCAAAAAATTCAATTATTCTCCATGAGCTTAATTAGCCAGCATACCGGTAACAAGTGTCACACTTTAATTATCGGGTCCATATAAAAAATCTCGCACTAACCATTATCACTATATATTATACTAATCAAAATAATACACTATCTTTTGTTTATTTTAAAAAGATAAGTTTCCTATTGTATTGTGCAAAAATTAATTTAAAGAAAAAAAAATACTATTTTAAAATTCTGGATTAATTGGTATATCCATCAATTTAATCAAACTTTCAAGTTAAAAAACTATTTTAGTAGACAAACGTGATACAGTTATAATTGATTGTCGATCCAGATTAATCGGAAGGTATATGTAATCCATTACATTTGGTATAGATTCCCAACTTTAGTCTCATATAAATAAGATTTTTGTGATTTGATGATAACGATTCTCTCTCTTTTTTTTTAATCACGAGATGACTATTCAAGAAAAGGGTAATTGGAAAGTATAAATCACAATATAACCAATTTAAACTTATCATATATTTTCTTATATAAAGAAAGTGCTATAATTAAATTACAACGGCATAATTAGCCTGCCTATATATTCTTTTTGGGTCTTTCCGTTGTCCCATACTTAAATATGTATGACGCCGTAAATTATAGGGCACAATCATGCATGCATGGTTGCGTAATTCTTAAAGACCTAATAGTCGTTAACGAAGTATAGGGAAATGCAAAGAAGAACTAACGGGGTGTTTGGTTCGTAAATCAAAATTGGAATGAAAATTATAAATTTTATTATTGATATGGGGTCTATATCATTCCTCTTATTTGTTTAGTTTGAATAAAGAACTAGTTTTATTATGTCGATAAGTTAATCAATTTGAAATCCAATTTACAAGTGAGGAATGAAAGTGGATATTTTCTAATACTTTCATTCTTATAGAATAATTTCCATAGTAATTAACTAAAAAATATCTATAAGTATCATTAACTTTGATTCCTTTTTTTTCCTCTCATACCCATAAACCAAACACCTCATAAATAAAATTGGAGAGTTTCATCAAAATTAAAAATATAGTAGGAGGGATTCTTTAGAGTGGGGCTTAATTAATTAGCATATTGCATTGGCATTGCCTTTTGAAGGCCAATAATTAGCTTAGAAAAAAAAATCTTCTACTCGCGGCTGTGGCCAAACGAAATAATTGACCTAGACAATGCTGAATTGCAATTACAAATAATAAAAAGGGTTAAATCTACTTTGACCCCCTAAATTTGTCGCCATTTATCATATTGTCAAAAGACACTGACAACGTGTTCATAAAACTCAAGAATATTTCAATATTTTTAACTTTTGATCACTCTTAGTTGTGTTTTGGACGAAAAGTGGAACTAATGCAATCCGTTTTTTCATCGAGTGGAAATTGAAAAAATTTTGTGAGGTGTGGTGACTTACTGATGAACTTTGGATTTATAGCTACTTTAATACGGTAAATTTTCCGTTACATTTACAGTCTCGTAAATTTTCAAATATTGTTTATATTTAAATATTTGTATAAGAGACAGTATACATGTTCTTTGAAAATTTACGATACAAATATTTAAATATAACGGAATAAATCGTGAGAAGGAATGTGAAAATTTCCAAAGTTTCTTTAAGTTGTTATATTACTTTAAAATATTTTATCTATGAGTTTTTTAATCGTATCATTAAAAGTATATATCTTAAGCATCGTTTTTACTTAATTTTTAGATGCATGAAAATGTAAGTTTCTCAATAGTAAATATTCGTTGGAGGCTTGGAGGTTGTATTCTCATTAAAATAATCGTGAAATACATGCATGAATAAACTAATTATGAAGTTATTACAAAAAAATGATTCATGTATGAAAGTACAACACTTTGATTACGTAAATATTTGACAAATGAAGTATAAAACCAATTCCAAAAGATTTTGGATATCACCTATTCACCAATCTTCACTAGATCGATCACTAGATTGTTTAATTTCTCGATATATAATCTACTATCATATTTTTAGAACTTTGAACAAATAGTAGAAAGTAAAACCTAAAGGCCCTAAATTAAAACCCTTAATGTTTCAAAATCTTTTAAAACAGGACTTAGGTATAATAAAATATATTTCTATTTTATGTTCGACTAGAATACGTATTCTAATTTCTAGGGTTTCCTTTACACATTTGCAAAATCATCTTAAATGTGCGTTTATATTATACAGTTGATAGAAACTATCCCAAATACACATCAAGAACTTGAAATATTGGTGTCTAAGATAAAAATAATAATCATGTTGGATGAATAGTCTCTTATACACATGTGTACATAGAAAGATTAAATTTTGCACCACTGTCCACTTAACTAGGGAATAGAATATTTTAATTATCAAGTTATATAAAAACCAGAAAATGGAAAATAAATTTTTTTGTAACATATACAAAATAAATAAAGAAGGTATTCTATGGTTAAAAAAATTGATCTCACTTGGGGTTGTTCTAACTTCTAAATTATAACTAAAGAAGGCTCTCTTTTGGTTTAGTGATAAAGGTTAATTCTTACCATCTCCAGTATTGCACATTATATATTCTATCTCATCCTTTATACTTATATATATTTTTTAATATAATAATATTCATACAAGAAAATACGTGTCAAAGATCATGAGGATGATGACACAAAAAAAGACAGAAGCATGGTGCTCAAATACCCTTGGGTTTCTCTTGCTACTTCTCATGGTTCTCTGTCAAATTAAAATATCATTTAATAGGCAGTCATCCATCTCTAATAATTGTAACAACCTCTTACACATTCATTGAACGTAAAGCTATGTATGGAAATTGGGATTATTTCATATATCATTCTTTCGACTTTATGCTAATATCACTTAGGAGGTGTTTGGTTCACGTTCGGAAATAGGAATCGAAAGAGACAGAATCATAAACCCCACTATTGGTATGAGTTTATATCATTCCCCCTTACTTGTTTGTTTTAACATAGGAATGGGTTTTATTATGTTAATAAGTTACTCAACTTGAAACCCATGCCACAAGTGGGGAATGAAAGTAGGTATTTTCTAACACTTTCATTCCCATAGAATGATTCTCATAGTGTTCAATCAAATACCATCTATGGGTATCATTAACTTTGATTCCCATTCCCCCTCTCATACCTGTAAACCAAACACCTCCTTAGTATTTTAAAATTTTTAAAAATATCAATTACTTCCCTTCTCTTGTTAGTGAAACCTAGAGTTAGTACTAAAATGCATAAAATGACATTTATACCCATATTAATTTTTTTTAGCCATATAACAAAAAAGGTAATTTCAAAAACCTTCCTTGAGGTTCTTTAACATTTCACTTGGCATTATTTTGGTTTCTAAACCACTCTCACGTTGTTACTTATTGTATTTGTTAATGTATTTGTTGCAGTAAATATTTAACTATGTAAAAACACATCATATATTAGATAATAATACGATTAATATTTTTTTGGGAATCAAACTCGTAAAGAAAAATAAATTAAAATGTAATTTCTCGATAAATTTTTTTTGTTAAATAATTTAGAAAAATATGCATGCACATTAATGTGCTTGTGTCTATCTGTTATAATAAAAAGTTAGAATACGTAAAAGTTGACCATGTAATATAATAGAAAAATGTAATTAGTATACGTAAAAATAGACCATGTAATATAATAGAAAAATCTAATTGGTATTTTTTAGAAATCACAAATTTGAAACAAAAAGTATAACTTATGATTTGATAAATGTGAAGTTTATATACAAAAATATGCGCATGTAGTTTTCTTGTGTGTGTTTATTTGAACAAAAATTTGGAACGCCTAAAAACGTACCATATATTGTAAAAAAAATGTGATCAATTTTTTGTATTACTAGGAAATTACAAACTCGAAACTTAAAAAATAGAATAAAAAATATTTTTTTTATTTTAATTGATGAAAGACATAAAAAATGTTACAACCCAATATATATTTGCTAAGAATTATATTTACACCATTAAATTTTCTCTTCCTTTTTATCCAACTATTAGAACAAGTTAAAATTTTGTTACTAGCGGTAAAATTGGGATAAAAAGATTCTGTCTCTCCTTAAAGCAATTTTTTATACCTTTGGTTTGACAACGTTACAACAAAAATAGAATTAGAAAAGGCAATTGATATTTTTAAAAGTTTAGGTGTGCCAAGTGATATTTAGCATAAACCACGGAAGAGGTTTATGAAATTATCCCGTGAAAATTTTTAGTCTGTTAGCTACATTAAAAAAAAAAAAAAAATCTACAAAGGGATGTGAAATTATTCAAGTTAAGGAAGATTCTTGTATGTGATTTTTAGATCTTAAAATATTGATCACAAATAAGGGCAGATGACAACCCCATCCTCAACGAGGGGTACAAAGAAGATTCGATTTGTTTAATGTCAGTGATGTAAAAATAATCTCCTCTGTCAGCAAGTACTGTTGTTCAAGAAACAAATAAAAGAGTTCATAACCTCAAGTGAAACTTGCTTACAATTTAACAAAGGCCTTGGAAAAATGTTGGCAAGGCAAGTTCACATGAATTAGGACCAAAAGCACTGAATTCTGTGTATAAGAAGAGTAAGCCATCAAAAGCATGCCCGTTACCATTTTTTGGCGCATGCAACACAAAGATTCACTTGGTAAGCAGCATCTGAAACACACAATTTATGTATTTGTCCCCGATTGGTCAATTGTCATGTCCTTCAAATACACACAAATAACAAGAAGCATGGGCTAATTTATACATGATGTTTCCCCTGCCCCCCACCATCAATAATTGATTCTCTCCCCCTCTCCTAGCCTTTTCTCAACAATTAGCTTCTCTATTTATTTGCTAGTTTTTCTATTTTTGCTCTCCAAAAAGCCAAGAGAATCATTGTCCGGTCGTTTACTTACATATAATAGTCATGAGATACATGATGGTCATTGTCCATATCAACCTCCTACTAATGGTAATCACTTTAGTTTGCAGGGATGTCAGTACTGCTGCGGCTGCTTCTTCTTCTTTGGCTTTCCTCCCTGGAAGGCGGGCAATGGGGAAATGGAGCTTTTCATACAAAATCCAACAAGGAGACAACAATCTCAAGGTTAGTAGTGTAGAATCTACTGGTCATTCTAATTTTATATGACAACCTGGATGAAATCTAGAGTGAAAATGCATTTCCTAGTTTTAGGTTTACCTTAAATTTTCTGCTGCACGTGAATGAGCTCAGAAGGTAGCCCTTTAAGCATCGTACATTGCTTCCATTTAATACTCGTTTCTTTTATTTCACGATCTCAGTGATGCCTTCAGGAAATTCTGCTGACATTCAATTTGCAGGGATTTTCTTTCAGAAGCATAGAGCAGGCTGCTGAACATGGAGTGAAATCTACAAACTACCAAGACAACTCCAAGGCAGAAACACAAAACTCAAGTAACATGGATGTTGAAGGCATTGTTTACCATATCGATTATCATGTGGCGACTACCCATCCTACACCAACTCCTAAGCATCCAAAACCATAGAGATTTACCAACAACTATGCATACTTATGAGCACACACAGCAATGCAGGAATAAGATCCATACTGTTTTGGATGTAGAACATTCAAGGTTGATTAATCTGTACTCCCTAGTCTATTTTAGTAAAGAAACATGCCTAATTATTGAGACAAGTAGATAACTGTCTGTTTACTTTATGAGATGCAGTTAACTATGATACAAAGTAAAACTCCAGACCTTAGTCTGCATAACTTTTTTCCTTTGAAAATTTTCAGCCATATCTCAGCCACTAACTAAAAGCTGGAGTATGATGGAACCAAAATGTCCTACGGGCAAACTATTCTTCCAAATCTGGTAAAGATCAAAACTTACGAAACCCAAAAAAGGATCATTTATCAGGCAACTCAGCTTCACATTTTGTCACCGGTTAAATGGAGTGAAAGCATCCCATTTGTATACTGCTTCCTTACTTTCTTGTATCTCTCAAGAAACATCTTATAGTTTGGTTCAACATCCTCAAATAAAGCTTCAATACAGAACTTAGATTTAACCTGCAAAAATGCAGCTCCTATAATGTCCTTATGCTGACTGCACAAGTGCAAAATCTTTCTGGTGTCAGCTGAGGAAAAACACGATCTGTGTGATTCGTCCCCCTCCCTTGTAAGATGCTGCATCCATCTTAGTTGCTGGAAAAAATCTTCATGTTTCTGAACAGCCCTTTCCAAAGACTCAAGAGAATCTGAAAATTTTGACTCGGTATTGATCCTAGAGATCAGATATTTGAAAATCATTCTCTGGTTCATAGTGAGCCAACCCTTACTAACAGTTGACAATGAGGTCTGACCAACCAAGCAAGCCTTCCGAAATGTTGGGTCAATATCACCTATCAACTTGATTGCAGATGTTTATTGTACATGTAGCAGGTTCACAGATGTAATATGTAAACTCCAAGACATCATATCAGCAAATTGTTGCCGACTTTCTCTCTGTTTCTCATACCAACGATTGAGTGCAATATGGATGAAACCTTCCCATCTGATTTAAAAATGATTAATATAATTAGAATATTGGCTGATGTCAAAGGAGTTTAACTGCATCTTTAAAAAGCAGAGATATCAATGCAACAACTTGCAATAACTTTTAAAATTCTCTGACAATTCTATTGAACTCCAAAATCACAGTTGTAGGAAGAGAAAATATTGAGGTTCCTGTCCTTCTTTAATTAAAAAAGGCACACAAAGAATTCTTTCAACATGTCTGCTAGAGCATGCCAGAGATTATATTTCATTTTCTGATGCATAAACAAAAGTTGAAACAGGGATAGTTCATTTCATAGGTAGTGCAACAGGTAATAAGCTTTCCAAGTTTTTAGTTTCCCCAAAATTTGGTCCTTTTCCAACATTGTCAACCAATTACATTATTGATGCAATAGGATCAATAACTAGAAAGAGAGTTGATTCCAACTCAACGAGATATTTGTCATTAGTCCAAAATCATTTCAGACCGCTGATAACAAATGGATAAAGAAGTCCAAATCAATTTTAGGTTAGTTCACACCTAGCATAAACACTCCCCTAGGATACCAACATGTTGATAATAAATTTCCTTATTTTCTTTGTTCATGACTTGAGAAGATGAGAGAAACACGCTTAAGGTGGTTAGGTCATATGTTAACACGACCAGTAGAAGCGCCTATTTTGAAAGAGAGTAGTCAACATAAGAGGGGTAGAGGAAGACTAAAAAAGACTTTATGGGAAACTTGTAAGAAAGATATAGCCCATTTAGGAATTGAGGAGGATATGGTCCATGACAAAGCGCAATGGCATAGCAAAATTCATGCAGCCAACCCTACTTAGTGGGATTAAGGTTTGGTTTGTTTGTTTGTTTTGTTTCATGATTTCTTAGACAATAACTCCGATGGATACAATTAACAAGGGAAAAAAAATAATAATAACATAGTGATGAATTAAAATGATCAGCTGGCTTCCTCCATACTCAAGAATAAATACAAAAGTAGCAGCAAGCAACTGGAAAATAGATCTAGATATTGGAATATTAGCAAAGGGATGCTAAGAGAGAGTCAATAATATCTTAAAAGAGGATATGCCTTGCTACAAATATACTAACCAAGTATCAGATAGATTAGCTACAGTAAATAAGCAGTCAATTGTCACGAGAAAGTAACTGATAGCATATGCAGATACATATCGGCGATGCATCAATGTTGTCAGTTCTGAGTTTCTGCCCACGTGTGTATGCATCTTGTGTGTGTATGTTTGTGTATGACAGAGAATAAGCGAGATAAGACCAGATGCTTCCAGGCAAATAAAGCAATCAATCCTCGTTCTCATATCAAAGCCAACTGTGAGAATTGAACAATGTAAACCATCAAAAAGCTTAAGATTCCACCAATGGATGATAATGACTTAACGACCACTAATTCCAAAGTAGGATGTTAGGATTCTGTAAATCTAACTTAGGGGATTGATACACAAACTTACTATATAGTACTTAGGAGGAAAGGAAGACAATTAGAGAAGTGCAAATGTTACAAAAGGGAGAACAGAAAGATGTAGTCATCCCAGCATTCAAAAGCTATAGCGTACTAGGAAAAATCAAAAGAAAAGCTATTATCTAGAGAAAATTTCCAACCAAGCACCAAAAATGGACATACCCAAGTTTGTGACCTTTACGACCCTATTAAGACTATACTTTAAAACGAATATCCTTCAAGTCTCATTTTACATCGTCGAAATGGAATTCTTAGAATTCAATATCAATAGAGCTTTAGATGGAAGAAACGATCATTGTTTCATATTTATCTTGAGAAAATTCTTATGGTGTAATCTGGTCAAAAAGAAAAAGGAAAAGAATAAAAGATCAAAAGTGCACAAACACTTGGGAAACATTATGACAAATTTAATAGTTTGTAGTACTGAAGACCTATGTTACCCAGACTTGGAAATGGGAGTTGGGTACGGGTACACATCTAGGTGTGAGATTCTTCAATTTCATAAATTGAGGATATGGGGGCACTCTAAAAGAGTCGGATACAGGTACGGGGGTGCATCTTGTATACTTGTATAATTATAGTTAGTGTAATAGTAATGTAATTTGATGGCATAAACCAATTTACATTATTTTATAACTCATTTTTCAAAAAATAAATATGTTTATGCATAGCATTAAAGAATAGTGGTGCACTGAGAAGAAGAATAACAGAAAGATATAACTATAATAAGATGTAGTGATTTGATATACAATTCTCATATGTTTCACCCTCCTATTTAATCTTCATCTCTATCTTATCGGTCATATCATATGATGCAGCCACAACCATGTAGAATTCAATATAATCTTTGGCTTGGTAAAAAAGTCAAAGTACCCAATTGAAAGTTGACTATATAGACACGGATCCCACACCCACACCCATAACCCATGTCGACACGAGTTCTCTGGGATGAGAGGAGAGTCCATGTAACATAGCTGAAGACTAATGGGGAAAATTCTTTTACAATTTCAGCTGCATGTTAGCAGGTAGACTGGAAATTTTACCAACACCCACACTCTGAAATTCTTTAACGTGAAAAATAGTGCAAGCTACTTACTCAAATGGAGGCTCAAGCTCAACAGCCAATGTGAGATGCAAGGAGAATCTAGCTGACCCATTTTCATCAATGGTTGCACGTGCTTCATGAGGGAAACCCCTAGGAATATACAGGATATCACCTTCTTTTAGCAGAAACTGCTTCCTTCCATCCCATGCCTGATTTTCAGCCTCAGAATCAGGCCAACTACCATTACTTTCATACAAGCGAGGTAACTGCAAACTCGGTCGTGGAAAAATATTCCACTCCTTTACTCCAACAAGTTGGCACACAAAAACACAATGATCATCACTATGACGAGATAATCCTTGAGAATTTGGAGGTGTTAGAAGGAGGGAATACATATTCACACCTGCCGATGGTTGGCCAAACAGAGATGCTAACCCATCTGCAATAGCAGCTATACTTTCAAAACGGAACTCCATACCACGCAGAGCAATTGTGTAGCCATTATTATATGCTTCCTCGCATTTTAGTATATCATTAGCATGGAAAAAATGAGCTTGAGAGCTGCTAGAGCCGGATTGCTTCAAAGAATAATGCAATTCCCCTTCTGAGTGATGTGTTTTTACAACACGAAGATCCTGTTGGTAGATTATTGGACAGCCAAAATGATTCCTCGCTTCCTCTAGGAAACGAAGGACATTGAGTTCATCTGACTCAATTGGTGGACAAGAAGTAAGATTCTTCAGCAAGGAAGGAAGAAAAGGATGCATGTCTTTTGACTGAAAAGATTCAGCAAGACAGCCAAAAATATTGCCTTGCTTGAGTGAATCCTTTGACGAGCCTCTTATAAGCAAAGGTGACACCTCCCAGTAGTGTAATATAAATTGTTCAAAGTCAACCTCCTCCAAATAAAAAATGCTCGACATAATTTGTTTGATATTTGAAGGTCCTTCGCATAGACTATTTTCTATGGAAAGCCTGAAAATACTTTCTGCCAGATCATTTGTTTTGATATTGCTTACACAAAAGTGTCTTTCCCGACTGCATTGCAAAGAGGTACCGCATAACATCATTTGATGCACTTCTTCCCACAATCTTTTCAAGTGAATGACAAAACTTTTAGAGACATTTCTTGGAATTTTCTGCAGTTGCTTAATTGTGCAGGAGTTGACGAGCATAAGAGTAGCATGAAGTAGCAATACAGTAAAATCTTCTTCCTCAAACACTATTCTGAGGCAGCTTCCACCATTATTCACGTTCGTAAACAGAGAAATGACTGCAGGCAAGGATCTATGGCCCTGAATGAAAGGAAGACTACAAGATGCTTAAGTCCAGCACTACAGATCTGTAAGTTATACAACCGAAAATTTCGAAAACTAAGTTAATTCAGATTAAAGAGGTGAACAAAATGACCTAAAAATTGAAATTTTGGAATGGGAACAAAGAATTCTTAAGAAGAAAACAAGTATGTCAGCCAAATAATGAAATTCAGAAGACCTTCCTTCGATAGTATGCCCAGCACATTTGGAAGTGGCTGCTGAACTTGATCAGGATAAACTTTCTTCAGCCTCATAATTTTAACTATTAAACTTTGTTAAAAGCTATGATAGCATAAAGACACAGCAAACGATTTCTAAGCATACTTTTTTTCAACACACACATACAGAACACAGACATCAATATCAACTTTTGTAACACAATTTATTGTTTCCTGTTCTATTTTGTCTTGGAATTTTTACATTTGTCAGTTCCTAGCTTTTTACCTTAATATCTAGCCACAGATATTTTTCAATCCAATAGACTGGCAACTATCTAAGGGTTCTCTATTAAGGCATTAACTCATGCATAAATACTGCATTTACCACACAGTTCAGGGCCAGGCATAAATAAGGTCGAATCAGTCTTAGACTCAAGGAAACACTTAAAAGAAATTACACAGATAGACTGCAATTGTATATTAGAAAACTACTCACATAAGCTTCTCAAGGGCTGAGAACTCTAACAGCCTTCCTCTTCCAATGGAGGTCGTAGAAAGATCCAACATAGCATTACAGACAGCCACTGAGGCACTCCTCCTTGAACTTCCCAATAAATTGATCAAGCCCAATATTATCCCATCTTCTAAAGCAATCACTTCATTCATTTCAATCGAAATCAGTGAAGCAACGCCAACAAGTTCAGCACTTTTACAAGCAACTTCATCACTCCTAATACATACCCAAGAAACTCAAACAAATTAGTAAAACCTAAAAACAAAAGGTGCAACCACTAAAGCACAATGTACTACATCAGCACCACAATCCAAAAGCACAATTTTTTAACAAGCTCAGCACTTTACAAGCAACTTCATTAGCAAAACCAAAAAAAAAAAAAAAAAAAGGTACAACTCATAAAGCACTTCCTAGAATGTACCACACCACTTTCCACAGTCCAAAAGCATAATAAAACAAGAAATACAAGGATTAAAGACTATCCCTTTTCTTATTTCTTTGAATTAATCATGAACTATCATCAGCAAATACCCCAAAAAAAAAAAAACAGATTGCAAAGACAGAATCTTTATTTATGCAAAATTTTACATTATAAAAAATGCAGGCAAATAAAAATAAAAACCCACTATCCCATTTTCATTTTTTAGTAAACACAAAGATAAAAAGCGAAATAAATACATTAAAAAAAAGTTAGAGAAAGCATGTACTTGGAGGTGAGGAGGATGGGAAGCAACGAGAGAATAGGGGGATATAGATTTTGGGGAAGAGTTCGAAGAAGTCGATTTAGACAATGGATGATGATGGGGTTGGGGTGGGAGTTATTATTATTAATTTCAGAAGAATAAAGGGATGCCAAGATTATAGCAAAAAGGGTCTGAGAATTTGGGTTTTTGATTGCTAATTGTTGGTGTTTGATGGTTTTTTTGGTTTTCTTTTTACTGATTCTTTGTGGGTTCTTCTTCTTCTTCATTTTTAGTGTATGATAGTATCGTATTGACTGCGTACGCAGAGCTTCTCCCTAATCCGGCTCTTCCTCGTGTTGTATTGGGGACTGGGGGAGAGGAGGAAGATTGAGCTTTGCTATTTCGGTGGTAGGTTAAAACGTTAAAAAGAAAAGGGAAAAAATAGGAAGGGAGAAAAGTCTTCTCTTATTTACTAGTACTAGTAGTATTTATATATAGGACAAATACTTACGAATACTCCATTTTGACCCCAATTATAAATTATGTAATTTAGATTAAATCTTGAATAAATGACATTTATTAGGGTGTGTTCTGGTTAGAGTGATCTTGTTTTTTGAAAAATATTTTACATGAAAAAAATTATTTTTAATATAATTTTTGATGTTTGATTGATAAAATAAAAATATTTTGAAATAAAAATTTTAACAATTTTATTTTTAATTTTATAAATACAAGTTAAAAAAAAATTATATAACAATGATAATAAATACCTTAATTTTAATTAATAAAAGATTGATTTTGTTCAAAATTAAATGATAGTATAATGTATTAATAAAATATATATGTTATTGTGGGACCTATAATTAAGAGAAAAATAAATGATCAAGATTTGAAAATAAAACTAAGTTTAGGAAATGAAATTATATAAAGTAAGTATTTGAGATTTAATGTCACTCTTAAATTATCCAAATAATAACTTATGCTAAAAAATTTTGTAAGTTATTTTCAATCAAAAAAAGAAAAATTAAAAAATATTTTACATCAAAATATATACAGATGTTAACATCAGAAAAAATTTTGTAAAATATTTTCTTAAAAATATTTTTAATCTAAACGAACACATTAATATAAGCAAAATTTCATAAAATCGTAGATTTGGAACCTTCCCTTATATCTATTTTTTTTATTTGCTCATATTTAAATAATTAAAATTTAAAAATAATCTTAGTATGAAATTAGTTTTATCTAACCGACTAGAGTGTCATCATAGTTTATAGCTTCATTCGGAAAAAAATTGGTATTTATATTTCATATTTGGATGTTGTTGGAATTTTTTAAATTTTGATTAAATATAAAATTTTATTATTTTCTTTTAACATTTGTCAAAACATCTATATAAAACTTTAGATAAATTATTATCAATTTTATTTTTTAAACATAGATAGAGAAATTTTTATTTACCCGAATGGAAAGGACTTGGTCCTCTGGTCTTCTCACATAAATAACAGAGTATGATGTGGATAAAATTGAGCATAAAGGCATATAAATATCTTATAAATTGTATTTATTTATTTTTACACTTAAAAATAATGTTGGATCGGGTTATATTGTGATGATAATAGACTTCCGTCTCCCAAAATATTTTTCTACACCGGACAATAAAATCGACAGTGCATATTTGGTATTTGGTGGCCTTGAAAATTGAACCACAAAAAATCTTAGACGTTTGAAACTTGTACAGAACAAGAAATTTTTAGGTGAAGATTTGATCGAATTTATAATAAGTATTATAAATTTCTTCGTTTTAATTCACTCACATTATCTCTGAAGATAATTATTTTAATAAATTGAAATAATGTAGATAAATTAATATTAAGAAATTTATAATACCTACTATAAATTCAATCCACCTAAAAATTTCTCATATAAAAAGCCTAAATCCTACACTTACCCGCAACCAAGCTCTTTATTAAGACTTCAATTTGACGAGCTTACCAAAATTTTATTGGTCTATTAAGGACAAATATAAGTTGTTTACAGAACACAGAACTAAGTTTACATTTTAGTAAGCATGTCATTTATTATTATTATTTAAAAAAAAAAACCACTCCTCACCTTATCTTCTAATGATTCGAATTTATAACCATTAAATCATAAAAAAAGCATCTTATCAATTAAATTGCAAATCCAAAAAAACCCATCCGTCACTTTACCTTCTAATAATTTGAACTCATAACCATTAAATTATAAAAGAAACATCTTATCAATTATTAAGTGACGGATGTAATTGCAGTTCGTTCTCATAAGCATTTCTTTTATAGCTAAAAAAAACTCAGTGATATTGTCATGAGGAAAACAGAGCGACAAAATTAGCTTAGCTTCAGATACATAAAACAAAAATTTTGCAGAATATAATCATCAATATCGTAGGAAGAAGATTTTATTTTATTTTCTAGCAATTGGTTGAACAGACAGTCAAAGAATAAAGCATGGAAAAATTATAGTACTAGTCTTCATGGAAAATGGTTGCTGTTATCAACTGCCAAGGGAATTCATCTATCCAGAATTTCAGTTTCTACTCGGTTGCAACAGTTATCCAAGCTCCAAAACCTTTTGCTCAGAGATCATCCTTGCGACTTGTAGTAACTCCTAATAATTTAGCCAGTTTTCCACTTTCATATGCTTCCACAGTATCTGTAAGAAGGTTTGTGTTATTCCTGGGATCTAAAAGTTAAATTTTGGAAAGTTTGAGAATTTGATAAAAGCAGTTATAAATTACCATCAGAGCTCTCCAATATGCTTTCCGTTGATGAAAACCTGTGGAACAGTACGCCTTCCAACAATCTTGCTCACAGCGTTCTGAATAGCCCAACCATCATCTGGAGAGGGAGAGAACCCAGTCAGAAACATGAAGACAAGTAGCATAATATTCAAGCCAAGGGGGAGCTATGAGACCCAAAGAGAATCCCTTCCCCCTCCCTTATACTGAAAGTTGATAATAATGAGAGAACCAACGTGCTCACGTAACAAGGTCCCCAACATCCTCGCAAAGAAAAAAGCAACAGTAATTCGAAGTTCATATCTCAGAAAAGCAGAAATTTTCTACATCTCTCGAACAGAAAGTATGCTATTAGATCAGCTCCCCCAACTCAACCCCAAAAGAGAAACTGTTGGCAAATCTATTGACGAGGTTGTCTCTGACTCTACGAACTAGAAGCTGACTCATGGAAATGTGAAACAGCAGCAGTTTCTAATCCATGGGAATCTCTTTTGTTCATCAAGCCCAAATTAAGAATATGGAGAAACAGATTAGAAAAGCAAAGGTCGCAGAACTTCAAAAGCATGACTCAATACATCGTAGCTTAGCAATGTCTAGCAACTAATGCATGGGTCTGGGTATCAGATTCTAGAAGGAAAACCGATTGAAACGTCGTTTTTTTCATCATAACCAGCCAAGAACACATTATTGTCCAGGAAAGGTGTTTTTAAAAACTTTACACTTGGCAAGCTCCAAGGCTCCAATCAATTTCGGAGTAGCACAAGGAGCTGGAGATGTCAAGATGTACAAGGGACGTTAAGGAGAAGAAAAGGGAAAAATAAAAATAATAAACAGAACTGAACAAACCTCTCTCATCAAGCTCAACAACATGAGGTACTTGCTCCAACTCTTTGAAGACAGCCTTTGCCCTTCTACAATATCTGCACATCAATTAATTAACAGTGTTACTAACAAAGAAACTTACAGCAGTAACTTGTGCATGTATAGCTTTCAGAAAGCATTAGGTACACTGTGTGTATGTATTAGAAATGTGGTGTCACAACCTGAAATACAAGATAACATGCTAATAAACCTTTTTTTTCAGGCTCATAACCCCTCAGCTGGCAATGCATATCTGGAGGTGGACAATCCTAATTCAAGTTATTAAGATAGCTTGTCCACAGAGTTAGCAAGAGATCAATTTGGCTGAGAAGTTAAATGATCCGATAGTTAAAGTAATGGTGATAAATTACCCCCTTCTCTTAGGCACGGCTTTCATCAGATCTGAAATGTCTAAGTTGGTAGAATGGTCCAATAAGCACAGAAGATGCACGACTCCACCTTCCAAATGTAATTTTGTTCCATAGGTTAGCATACGAAACTAAGATATGATATTTTAATTGGTCAGCTCTACCAAATTCATTAGTTGAAACTTTGTTTTAGCCCTGTGGAACTTCTGGCATATTATGATGGTTAGAAAGTTGCAAGTGCTTATGCTTATTGGACAAGTTTCATTAATTCAGCATTCCAAATTCTTGCCTGCATTGTTAGTATGCCACATTGCAAGAATCGACAACCATGTCTAAGAGCTTGGTACTTTAGTGCTTTTAGCTATATCTTTGCTTTAAGGAAATGGCTTCCAGAGACATTTCAAAAGCACTTTTTGGGAGCTCAAACTTGAAACTGTAAGATTTCAGAAACACTTTGCCAAAATCAGCGCACTCACAAAGGGGTTCTAAAGCTTGAGTATATCAACATAACCATCACAAACTCGAGCAATTATCACCAAGGGCCCCTAAAAGAGACAAACAAATGACACTTTTTTTTTTCCTTCTCTTCTACAAGGCCTCTAGAACATCTTGATCAAATAGCACTTCTGTCCATGCCATAAACCAAAAGGACCATGTAGGAATGAAACAATTTAAGAGATTTTAGTAGGTAGTTGACACTTTTCTTTTCAACAAGGCAGAAGTTAATAGGACAAGAATGAACACACATTAAACACATTAAGCAATAGACAATGGAAGTCAGCAAACTAAGAGTAGAGACGTGTACTCGGGCAAGACATTAAAGCTAGCATCACCTTGTGGCAACCTAATCACTCATTCTAATGTCACAACCTAATGTTAGTACTAAACGAACGAGCAAACAAGTAAAGCTCCCTCTCTAATTGTTCTCAAGAAAAAGAGGACCTCAAAGGGATTTGCCTCCACTTCATACCATATCACTCATTCTAATTTGCCTCGATTTGGAAACGAAATACTACTACTCATTCTCAAAAATACTAGGGTGGCACTCGGATGGGTGGATTTGAATGTAAGAAGAATTTAAAATGAATGGATTTGAAATAGGTGGATTTCAAAGGACATGAAATTTGGGCAGATTTGAAATCCACTCATTTCAACCATTAAAATCTCACTCTGACTTATGGATAGATTTCAAATTCCCTCTCACTTATTTGGATAACCTAAGATAGATTTGCATTTGAAATCCAAATCCACCCAAATCCTTCCATCCAAATGCAGCCTATCTGACTTCCTCGATCTCCAAAACTTACCTCCCTTTTATCCTTAGAAATCTTTTTCAGCAACTAAGGTTCTAAAGCAAATAGCTACAACAAACTCAAAGTACACCAAGGTTGTGTTTAGAGCTACAATTCCAATTCCAATTCCAATTATGAATTATGATGCGAATCAATCAAACACAGCCAAAGTCAAATTATCAATCTAAAGCTCATTCAATATTTAATAGCTTCAAAAGCCAAATTCATGAGCTGATCTAAGAATGCCTAAACTAAATAGAGAGTTCAGCAAATTGCATAACATTACTGAATAAATAATTCAGAAGAAAATTAAAGAAAAAATCGATCAAGAGAGAGAAAAGTGGGATAGTTACGGGCAGTAGGATTTGGAGAAGATAACGATGGTATGAGAATCGATGGTCTTCTTGACGAACTGGGTCGCCGCGGCGGCGGCGGCTGCTGCTTCGAGTTCTGCTTCGTCGTCAGATTCGTATGGAGTTGATGCCGATGAGCAGAACAGGAAGGAAGCCAAAAAGTAGTTGATATGAAGACGAAGGGGAGAATAGATGATGCTGATGATGCCTTGGCCATTTCTTTATTTTTTAAGATTTTACAAGGATAGTTGGGAGGAATTAGGACTTGGGAAGAGTATACATGTATACAATCCTATGTTATAAGAAATGCTAGCTCCAAACAACAATATTTGTGTGGAGACAGGCAGATGTGTAAAACTTGATAGCAATATATTCGGTGTTGGTTTGACTTTGATTTGTTTATATTATAAAATTTTAAAATATAGAACTTGAGTAAGGTTAACTTTTCAAACTCGTTTCAAAAAAAAATTATTTGAATTAGATTCTAAGCATACTATTTTAATCCTTAAATATAATTCTAGTCACATTTTAATTTGAAATAATTATATACGCACCATAAAATAGAATTTCTACGGACAAAAACTAGCAATACATAAACATCAGAAACTCAATACTCACCATTTCAAAACCTCCCTAACCACTACTTTACCATCTCTGCTATCATAATTTCTCTTCCTCGAGACCATCTCCGCTACCCATCTAGCAAATCCCTCTCTTTCTCCTAGTCCCTTCTAGCCCATTTTCGAGTCAAATATTTTGACTAACAAGGTAGCATGATATAAGATGGAAAAACTTACTTATTTGGCTGCTTTGGATTCTGTACTTGGACAGGGAAGGGATTGTGATATAAGGGGATTTGTATAGCTGGAGATGAATAGGCTAGAGGGGGAAGGGTGCTACAAAGCCTTCACTAAAGGGCTAGAGAGGGAGGAGGTTAGTGGGGAACAGGATATAAGGGATAGGGAGGGCCTAAAGAAAGAGTTGGTTTTAGAGGGAAGGAAATGATGGTGGTAGACGTTGTGAAGAGGTAGCGATGGCGGTAGGGAAGGTTTCAGATCGGTGGGTTGTTTACTATTTGTGCTTTATATGTTGTCCATTTTACCATAAAATTTGACATGTAACAGGCAACTAACTATTTGAAGGTAAAAGTATAACTAGAATTGTGTTCAGAAACACACTAATAAAACAATAATTTTTGAACTTGTGAGGGACGAATTGCAACATTTAAAACATCAGGAGTTATATAAGTATAAACATGAAATGCAGGAGACTATTTAAGTTGTGTTAAGGAAAGATTAGTTGTCGAATTTGCCCTTAAAAATATGGCATGCAGTGCACATATGGCTATTTCAAAATAAATATGTCTAGAATTTTGTTAAAGGACAAAAATACTGCATTTTAAAATTGTCAGGGACGTTTTTTAAATGTGAAAATTTAAAGCGTAAAATGCAAATAACATCCTTGTGGTTAAGCAAATAAGCTTTTTAATCCCTTGTGGTTATTAAATGTGCGTTTGATCCCCTTGTGCTTTAAATGTTTTTGCAATGTGGATGGAAACTGTCTAAGTTAACACTGACTTGTGAAATGTCTTATATGCCCCTTGCAATTTAAGTGTCCCACAAGTTTTCGGGTCAAATTTTAGAGGTCACAAAGTTTTGGTTCAAATTAAACATAAAAAAATGGTATAAAGGGCAAATTGAAAATTCAAAAAACTTTAACCTTTTCTTCATCATCACCAACATTCTCCACAGCCCACAGCTGCCAATCCAGACCCCAACCCCACTTCCACTGCCATCGCCACCCTACGCCACCCCTACCCCAACTGGCCATCTTTGCATCCCACCACCGTCTCTTTCCTCCTCTCTCATCCCCCAATCACGATCTCCCTCTTTAGCCTCCTTGCCACCCACTTTCCTCTTTAGCCTTCTTGCCACCCACTTTCTCCTTTTTCAGCCCCAATCTCCCTGCCCAGCTCCTTCCCGCCACCCCTTACTTTAATAAAAATGTCACAATCCAAGCCATTAGCACAAACAAATAATCGAAATTAACCTAAAAATAAGTGAAATTTCCATTAGTGATAAATGTAATAAGAAGCATTAGCCACTTGAACTCCATGTTCACCAAAACAGATAGAATGTCCCTCATTTTTTTCCTTTTAGAATCCAAGAATTCCTAATATTTGAAATTTATTTCCTTCCAAAAAGACATCCATGTTTAAGGAAAGAACAAGTAAAGCTTTAGATTAGATGAAAGTGGTGACAACCCTAAGAAATTAGGTTTATTCTTACTCTTTTTTGTACAACTTTTGCACTAATTTTGGCATTTTTAGGTTGTATGTGTGTGTTTTCATGTATTTATATTTCTATGCGTTAATATATGTTTAATGTAGTGTTTTAATGCTTATTTAATGTTATTTAACTTATATTTGGGTGTTTATGTGTTTAAAGTTGTGTTTAGATTGTTTACTTAATCCTTTTCGGAATTAGAGTTTATGTGCATTATTTTTGGTCTTTTGTTTATAGTTTTATTCTGTGTTTAAGTGTTATTTTATAGTTCTATTATAGATATTAATGTGTCTTTTTGTTTTAGGATCATGTAAGAATAACGGTGCATCAATCGAGAACGAAAATTTTAGAGGCAAAATAGCAGAATTGCAAAAAGGTGCCAAAAGAAGGCTTGCTGCAACGAGGCCCCCAAGCAAAAATAACCCTCGCTGTAGCAAGGAAAGGACTATCATGCATGGCTTTGGCAAGCCAGCGTTGGCCAAACACGATTTTGAGTGTTTTTAGGGTTCTTGGTGTTTATTTTGAGCCCATAATATTGCGTTTCGAAACTTATTCAGAAACCTGCACTCTGTAACTCTTACAAACTATAAATAATAGTCTTCAGGACCTCAAAAAGACATTCTTTTTCAATCTGTCTTTGGGAGTTGCAAGATAAGACTAGGGTTTTCTTTATTTTTCAAGAAAGGTTGAAGAGGAAGTTCAAGATTGATAACCTTGGACCAAGAACTTGCAAATCTTCATTAGAGAAGTATTCTTAAACCTTCTTAAAGCTTTATTATGTTATTTAATTATTGTTTTATGGTTCTTTTATCATTTAATGCTTCTAGGGTTTACATAATTTTCCTTGCTTTCAAATCTAATCATTTTTTATTTGTTTTTGTAGATTAATGATTAGAGTAGGTTAATTGCTTTCATAGATTGATTACATATATCAAGGAATATTGTAGTTCTTAGATTAATTTTAGATAAATTTTTTTCATAATGATTTATTCAAATAGCGTGTGATTCAAATAACTAGAATTTGTTAAATCAATCGTAGTACGTTTGACCCCTACTTCTACTATATACTATTGATCCCGTACACTTGCAATGCGTTATCTAGTTAATAGTTGGATTAGGAGATTATAAATTTTATAACTAGATTTAACATATCAAGTTTCTGGCACCGCTGACGGGGATCAGGTTTTTGCAATATTGGTATAATTTGGTAAGAATACTACTTTGAATTGTAAATTGTGTTATATTTATCTTAGATTCATTGTGTGTTCTTAATATTTTGAAAAAACCAAAAAGATTTTCATTTTTCATGATTTGTGTTCTTTTATTGAAAAATCCAAAGATTTTCTCTTTTTACTAGATAGTTTAGGCTAGCTATTAGTCTAATTCTCCTATTTTTCATTTTTGTTTGTTTTTGTGTTAGTACTTGTTTTTGTGTTAGTCTTATAATGAACATGCATGACATAAATTGAAATCAATCATATCAAGGATATTATCATCCTTATTACTATAGAGGTATGACCAATAAGCATGTTCCTTATGATTATCCTTTCTACTCTTATGATAATCCAAATTCTTTCTCAAGTTACCAAGATTGTCTCTATTCTTTCCCTACACCTATAGTGCCTTTATATGAACAAAAAGAGTCCCAATATGGTTGTGACTATACAAAACTATCACCAACTGATGGAGAAGATAAGGCAAGATTGGAGAGTATAATGATGAACTTTATAGAAAATCAAGCCAAATTTATGAAAAGATTAGAAGACCAATTTGTTGAGTTCACAAGAATGGTAGGTGATAAAGGCTGAAGGACTCCAACACTTCCACTAATTGAATAAACTGGACATTTTAAAGACCAAGATGAGATGGTTGAGTCATTGAGCATGTGCAACAAAAGGGAACCACAAAATTGCTCCAATCTCTCGACCATCGCATACAAAGAAATGCCCTATAGAGTGCATGGATAAAGAACTGGCTCATGGGGTAGAAGAAGAAGAAGGATACCTTCTAGAAAGAGTTAGGGAGAAAATGATAAGTACATATGCTAAGTTTTATCTGTCCTTGGGAACTATGCAAACAGTTGAGCAAGAACTTGCAAAAATTCTTGGCAAGCCTCCTTGGGTTTACCAGGGGAGTGTTTCTTTTAATTTTGCTTTTATTTATACTTCATTTTATTATATTATTTAGTTTAAGAATCCGGAGGGGTAATAAAGGCTTGAAACCTCATGTCTAGTTAGATTTATATATTTTATATTGTGAACTATTTTTTATTATGGTTTAATAATGTGTTTTTCTATGATCGTAAATTAGTCTAATTTTGGTAATGGTGATGGATTATATGCTTACTTGATGAATCGTGGTTGTCATAGAATTTTCTAATTGAACTTGAACTTGTTTTGCTGTTTTTTTTATGAAATTTCTAGTTTTTATACATTATCTTTGCAGGTTGAGTAGTTTTGATGAAAATATTATATGAATGCTTGTTATAAGTTTGTTAGTCTTGGTTGTTGAGTAGTTTTTAAATGAATTATGGGCAATGCTACGTTGGGGGATATGAATTAGGCACATAAATGACCTTTGTATTGTTTTAAACTATGTTGCACTTATGTTTGTTTTGTTTTCAGTTGTCTGAACCCTGTGAAACCCTAACGATCCCTACTTAGCGTGGCCATGTTGGTTGAAAAAGGAAAACAATTTCTCAGACTCATATTTTTTATTGATACATGCATTTATATGATTCACTTAAAATTGCTCATTTGCATAGTAATGTTTGGAGTACATTGTTTATAAATCACATGATTAACAATGAAACTAACTTTTAAAGTTGAAATTTGTTTATTCAATGGCATTCATATTCACTTGTATGGATTTTATTCCTTATTCATTAGAGATTTTTAGTTCTTCAAGTATAGGTATAAGTGGTCACTAGTATTATGTTTAGATATGTTTATGTGTTTATGTGATGTTTGTATTTTAGAGTTAGTGTGTCTTTTGAAAAAAAAAGAAAAATTTTTAAAATTAAAAAAAAATGATTTTTGTTTTAGTGTCTTAGTAGTAGTAGAGAGTTTCAGTCTTGGGGAGCTGACTGTTTAAAAGACACCCTAGCTAACGAACAATAGTTTTCAGGATTTGTATACCCTCTTTACTTGAAGTATTGTAGAGGGTTAAACAAAATATTTTCTATTTTTAGTATTTTGGTGTTCATTAACTTTTGTGACATGTTTCAATAATTTAAAAATGTTCCAAGAAGACCATGTGTTAAGAGTTTTTAGATTGAAAGTGTCTATAAGTTTCTTTGTTTTTTTGGGCCCTTTAAATTGTGAAAGTGTTATCACTATACACGTATATATTCCCTTGAGTAACGGTGTGAAAATGAGATAATTTTCAGTAAGTGTTAATCATGATTTCTTTGGGATATTTGTTTTGCTTGTGACATTCGTTAGAATTGTGTGTGATCTTTATAGTTGTGAGGCTATGAGTGAATTTTAGATCAAGAAAATGATTTAGGCAAGTTTTTTGGATCATTTGATCTAAAAGGTCTACCTAAATGTCATTTTATCCTTAATGTCCCCTTTCGAGTCTTATAAGCTGTATTTCTTTATTTAATTATGTTATTTAGCCGCAATTATCCTTTTTATTTTTATTTTTCTTTCTACCCATCACCTTAGTAGTTAGTGTTGCTAGTGTGCATATTAAAACTATGTGCACAATATTATGCATAGTTGGGAAGGATATGAGTTTTGTTTGTTGGGGAAAAAAATCAAGTCTATGACTTAAACATTTGTAATAATCCTCTTGTTAAGTAATGTTTGGTTGAAAAAAAAAAAGAAAAAAATGTTGAAAAAAAGAAAAAAAAAATTGTTCAAGTGTTTGTTAATAAAGCAGGACAAATTCCTTCTAAATTGTAATAAAGAAGATACATTTTTGCTTTCTAAAGTGGTAGTTAGTTAAATGCTATGACTGTTCGGGGATGTTCTAAAGGAAATTTTATTACGATTCAAAATGATTCACTAACGTATCTAAGACAATATGAGTTGCTTTTATCTAAATATATATCCTACCCTTATCCCTTATTCCTTATCCTATGTTACAAGCTTTAAAAACCTATATGATCCTTAGTTTGAATTCATTTGTATTAGTGAGTATTGTGTGTGCTTATTTCTTCCAACATATTTGTCACTTGCGGAACTTTTGTTCAATGCATTTTTCATTGATTAGTGAGAAAATGATATATGTTTTCATGAGTGGAGAGTTTAGCACCTTTATAATGATTTGGGGTTGATTATCAAACTTCTCTTATATACATAATTGGTTCATTTCTCTACTTGTATAGCTTTCCTTGTTATAGTTGTTGATAAATTGAATAAAATTAGTGTGTTTTGTGTCTTTCTTTGTTTTGTTTTGCTCGTAACCCTAAGAAATTAGGATTATTCCTACTATTTTTCGTACGACTTTTGCACTAGTTTCGGCATTTTTAGGTTTATGCGTGATTGTTTTCATGCATTTCTATTTCTATGTATTAATATATGTTTAATATAGTGTTTTAGTATTTATTATAATGTTATTTAACTTATATTTAAGTGTTTATGTGTTTAGAATTGTGTGAAGTTGATTCCTCATGGAATTAGAGTTTATGTGTGTCCTTGTTTATATTTCGTTTATAGTTTTAATCAATATTTAAGTGTTATTTTAGAGTTCTATTATAGATATTAATGTGTGTTTTTGTTTCAAGGTCATGTAGGAATAAACGGTGCGTTAATCAGATATCGGACCAAGATTTTAGAGGCAAAATAGCAAAAATGCACAAAGCTATCAAAAGGGGTTTGCTTCAGCGAGGTCCCCAAGCAAAAAACCCTCACTGCAGCGAGGAAACAAATTGTCACGCATGGCTTTAGTGAGCCAGTGACGGCCAAACACAATTCTGAGCGTTTTTAGATTTTTAGGTGTCCATTTTGGGCTCATAATAGGGTTTTTCGAAACTTATTTAGAACCCTACACTTTTGTAACTCTTAGAAACTATAAATATACAAGGGTCTTTAGAACCTCAAAAGGACATTCACTTTCAACCTCCCTTCAGGGACTGTAAGATTATATTAGAGTTTTCTTTATTTTCAAGAAGAGTTGAAGAGGAGACTCAAGATTGACAACATTGAATCAAGAACCTGCAATTTTTTATTAGAAAAGTATTCTTAAACCTTCTTAAAGCTTTCTTATGTTATTTAATTCTTGTTTTGTGGTTCTTTTATTGTTTAATGCTCTCTAGGGTTTATCTAATTTTCCTTGTTTTCAAATCTAATACTTTCTTTAATTACTTATGTAGATTAATTGTTAGAATAGCTTAATTACTTTCATAAATTAATTATAGTTTTAGTCCTTAGATTAATTTTAGTTAAATGTTTTTCATAATGGATTCTTCAAATGGCATTTAGATCAAGTAACCGGTACTTGTTATACCAATCTTTGTGGGTTCAACCGCTACTTTCGTTATATACTATTGATTCCCTTCTGTACACTTACGGTATGTTATCTATTAATAGTTGGATTAGGAAATTATAAATTTTATAACTAGATATTCAATGTATCAGCCAACATGAAATTGGCAGTTGAAGATGAGGTGGTGGTGGTTGCCGAATATGGAGTGGTGCTTATTGGAGATTGGGAATGGGTTTGGGAGAGAATGGCAGAAGGGTGTTAGTTAGGGCTGTAAACAAATCGAGCTGCTCAAAGAGCAGCTCGGTCAAAAACTCGACTCGAGCTCGGCTCGAGTTCGAAACTCTTGAAGAGCCGATCTCGAGCATATGTATAATATGCTCGAATGCTCGTCGAGAGTTTCGAGCATTATATAATTTTTTTTTAATTTTTTTATTATATGTAAAATTACTAAAATATCCATACTTTTTTTAAAAAATTACATATTTTACCTACGAAAAAGTTGAACTACTCGAGTTCGAGCTCGTTTTACTTATTTTTGAGCGAGATCGAATCGAGCTCGAACTATGTCAAACTTTTTGAATTCGAGCTGAGTCGAGCTCAAATTTTGAAGCTCGTTCGAGCTCGAGTCTCTCGAGCTCGAGTTCGAGTATTAGAAAAAATTTCGAGTTCGAGTTCGAGTAGGGCACTATTTGTGCTCGATTCGACTCGTTTACACCCCTAGTGTTAGGGTATGGGTAGCGAACGAGAAGGAAATGAGGGTAGCAGTTGGGAAAGGAAAGGGAGGGGTGGTAGTTGTAACTTATAGGAGATGGGAGTAAGGTGTCTAAGAGACAGTATAAGATTGTAGTCTTACCATACTAATCTCGAGGTGGGGGAAGGGGGTGGTGGGTTGAGGTGGGAAAGAGGAGGAGAACTTGTGTGAAGGGATAGAGTTAGGATTTTTTGGGGTAAAACGATGTATTCATGTATAATTTTAATATTAAATTTTTCTTTAAAACAATTTCACAAACAGTAGACGCGCGTGTAAGTTAAGGGAGAATTACATCATTAATCCTTCCAGCTATTTAATTAAATCCACAATAGTCCCTGACTTATATTAAGTTTAGCTGGATTAGTCCCTAAACTAAATATTTATATCCAATTTGATCTCTAAATGGCGCCCTGCCCAAAATATTTTTTTTTTCAATTTTGATCGGTGTTGACTAGAGACATAACCGTCAAATCATTTGGTCCTATGATTTTTATTTTTTACAAATCACCTCATTAGTCCTCCAACTATTTTATTAAAACCAAAATGGTCCTCCAATTTTAATCTTAGTCAGATTAGTCCCTGAACTAATTATTTGTATCCAATTTGATCCCTAAATGGCGGCTCTACCCAAAATATAATTTTTTGAATTTTAACCGGTGTTAACTAAGGATATAATCATCAAATCATCTAGTCCTTTGATTGTTCGAAACGAAAATGCTAAGAAGTGTGATGATACTAATATGACAGAACTTCGATTTCATCTTCAATTCCAAAATCGATCTATGGAGTTTCTTCTATAAATAATTATGTCCTTGCCATTAAGCTTGCACCCCATAACTGGGAAGAGGAAGAAAATAGGAAATTGAATAGCATTTAAGAAGTTGTTGGTTACAAATCGAATTTCAAACAAATCATTGATATAGACATGTTTTAGAAAAAATAAAATGGAGGCCGTAGAGAGAAGTCCGGCTACTTGAGGAGGAGATGAGAAGCATGAAAGAGATAAAGTAGTGATAGTTACGATGGAGGGATAGTGGCAGCGGGAAGAGAGAGAGGGTGATGGGGAAGAAGGAGATGGTGGCGGTAATGGATGAGGGGATGGGATCAAGAGAGTAGGAATTGGTGATTGTTGTGGCAAAGAGTAGGGATAGCGAGAAAAGAGAGATAGGGGATGGGAAAGGAAGAGATGGTGGTGGCAGACAGATGAGAGTGGGAAGGCTTCACTGGTGAGGGATGGAGGGATGGCGTTGGTACGGCATTAGTGTAAGGAGAACAATAAGGACAATTTTAGGGTTTTAATTTAAATAAAATGAATTATTGTAAAAAAAAATGAATATAGCGTGGCAGTATGTGTTGACTGTCCCGCATTAGCAACAAAATAAAATCTCAAACGTTTAACTACTAGATCATCATTTATTCATGTAATATGGTTGTCTTTTTATTATAAAGCTTAAAACTTTTTTTAAAAACAAAAATCATAGGACCAGATGATTTGACAACTATACCCTTAGTCAACACCGGTAAAAATTCAAAAAAATTATATTTTGGATGGAGCCGTCATTTTGTGATCAAATTGGATACAAATATATAGTTCAAGGACTAATCCAACTAAAATTAAAGTTGGAGGACCATTTTGATTTTAATGAAATAGTTGAAAGACTAATATGGTGATTTTTTTTTTTTAAAAAAAAAACATAAGAATAGATGATTTGACGATTATGCCCCAGTCAATACCGATCAAAATTTTAAAAAAATTATCTTTTGGGCGGAGTAGCCATTTAGGGATCAAACTGGATACAAACATTTAGTCAGGGACTAATCCAACTAAAATTAAAGTTGAGGTACTATTCTGGTTTTAATGAAATAGTTAGTAGGACTAATAAGGTAATTTTCCTGTAGGTTAAACTTGGTTAGATTTGACTAATTCTATTAGTTTTCCCAACAAATAAAAAACACAAAGGGGTAAGGTACACATTTAACAACCATAAGGAAGCAAAGTGCATATTTGATATACCACAAGAGATTTTTTGCATTTTATCCAAGATTAAAAAAATATAAACGTGATATGATAGAATAATAAGATTGTTTTTGCAACAAATTAGTAGCCAGCTACTTACTTTTTTAACACACACAACTCATTACATCATGCATTTGGAAGGGAAAATTTCATTACGACATGTGTTTTTTTTTTAGCTTATTACTTGTTATTTGTATGGGTAAAATTCAGATGACAATATACAACTTACCCCTAGTTGTGGAATTTGTACATGAATTGACCATGTTACCCAAAAATATTAAAATTATACATGAATGGACCATTTTATCCAAAAATATTAAAATTATACATGAATTGACCCTTTTACCCATAGACCTTAACTCGATTCCCAATCTCTTCCTCACGCAACACCTATATCTCTCTCCCACCTCAGCCCACTTACCACTACCGACAGCCTCGCAATTCCTACCACCACTCCCAGATCATTAAACACCACCTTCTTCCCCTCTCTCCTCGACGACTACTCTCTTCCAATTTCCCAACAAGTACTTGTTTACCCAGCACCCCCTTCATCTCGCCCATAGTGTCCCTATTCATCTTTCTCTCTCTACCATCCCCCAAGCGCCAATCAGAACAATCACCACTAACCACCAAACTCCATCAACCCATAACCATTAGAACACCCAGACCTCAATCTATAGAACCCATCACCATTAGTCACGATTTGAACAACAACCACCAAACACCATCAGCTCACACAATCAGAACACCGTGAATATGTCATCATCAGTGGGGGAGGGTAAGCGGATGGCGGGAAGGGCTACTGGGGAAGAAGATCGGGGAGATAGGAGAAGTAAGAACTAAGGAAGATGGGAGAGGAGGGAAGGGAGTATCACGTGGTAGCAGACTGGCAAGATTTGGAAGGGACTTGTAGATTGAGTGTTGATGGTAGGAAATGGTGGACGGTGAAAGATCGGAAGAGGAAGGGAGAAGAGGAGTACAGTGGCATGATTGAGAGGGTTGGTTTGATAAGGTATTAGGGGTAGTAATAAGGGAAGGGGGATCTAGGACCGAGGATGGAGGGGCGGGAGTGGTACTTGGGTGGGAAAGGGAGATGAAGGGTTTGGGTTTTTTCTAATTTTTTATTTGACCTCTTTTTTCCTTTATTTTCAGTTTTGCCCCACTTTATTTTTAATTATACTCCAAAACTTTGTGACCCTTTTATATTTTTAATTTTACGCTACAATTTGTTAGACACTTGAATTGGTTAAGGGCATATATGACATTTCGCAAGTCAAGATTAGTTTTAACGGTTTCCTTTTATTTTGTAAAAAAAAATTGAAACACAATAAGGTCAAAATAATATTTAACAACTATAAGGAGGTAAAGTGCCTATTCAATATATATTATAAGGTTAATTGTATTTTACTCTAAAAAGTTACCAATAATTCCACCCAAAAAAGGATAAAATTTTCCAATATCAGGAAATAAAAGAAAAAAGAAAAGGGAGTAGTCACATGCAATTATGGAACATTAATTGCCCATACTTGTCGGAGTTTCACAAAAATGAACCCTACTTTTCCAATCGGATGGTGAAGGCAACAGCCCCACAGCCAGCAAGTACATTTCCTTATTTATGTCGCACAATGCTGTGCTGCTGATAGATGAACAAAAATTTAAGCCCAACTTTCTTATTTGTCATACTTGTTTTTATTTTCTTTTTGACTACACTCTTGGTCGGAGTCGGACATCATAGTTACAATACAAACCTTGTCATTGACCATGGTTAACTGCTTTTGTTTATGTAATGTAATATTCCTCTTTTTACCTTAAAAAAAAAGGGGTTACAATACAAAATATTCAAAGAAATAATAAATAACACCTTATTCTATGTTATGAAAAATGTTCAAGGTTAGCGTTAATAATACTTTGCCCTCCTAAATAAAGTGGGTAATTAAGCTTTACCTCCTTAAACTAAAAAAAATACATTTTATTCCTCATTCACATTATTCATCCATTAAAAATTATAAAATATCAAGAAAATCTAATTAAATGACTGAAATAATCATAATTATGTTTTGATTTTCATGTATTTAATTTTGATGTTTGATAGTAATAAAATAACTAGAAAAAAAAAACTAAAATAACAAATTGATGGTTTCGACTTTAAGAGTGAAAATGTCAGAAATCTTGAACTAAATTACAACATTGTAATTTGTACAGGTTAAACAAATATTAAAAGTGTACAACACTAAGAAAAGTAAAAAAAAAAAAATCACAACAATACCTTTGAAGAAAAAATTTCAAGAAAAAATAAATCCATTTGAGAATTGTTCTACTAATACTTTTTTTTTTTGTTTGATTAATTTTGTTCTACTAATATAGTTAAACATTTAAATTCAAAATAATATAAAATGAAATCCAATACACATAAATTTAAAAAAAAAATTGACCAAGAAATTTGTTGAAATATAAGTATATAGTTTTTTGTTCTTTATTTTTAATTAATTACCACATCGCTATCAAAATTTAAATGCATAAAAAAATAAAATAGATTACCGATGATTAGTCATTTAACTAAATTATCTTGATGATTTTAAAATTTTTAATGAATGAATAATGTCAATAAAGAAATAAAGTATAATTACGCACATAATTCAAGGATAAAAAGTTATTAATCCCAAATGTTATTGTCACAGAAAATTAATATTAAAGGATCAAAATATCCGTACCTATCACGAGGCAAGCGTAGAGGAACCGGCATATTCTTGTCATTTGACATCAGGCTGTGACAATAACATTTGCCTTAAGCAGTACCAAACGGTCCAGATTTGCAAATTAAATTCAGTATCAAATTTTTTATTTCTAACTCGGTGCCATTAATGATAGATTATTAGGTAAATTTAAAATTACAATCACACTCTACTTTTTCTTTTAAGAAAATAACTGGATAGAAATGATTTTGAGTACCGTCTATAAATTTTATAGTTATGATGAAATTTTATAAAATCTTAGTTATATAGGCTGATGTGATTTATTTCATAAATATTAGTCCATATCATAGAGTCAAAAAATTAGGTCAAATACTATAGTAATTCCCTTCTTCTATACATCTATTAATTCCCTTCTTCTATACATTAACAAAGTCATTAAGTGTCAAAATTATTAGGTATCACTCCATCACGATCTGATACTCCCTCTATTTTATTTTATCTATTATTTTACATAATTTATTTTATTTTAAATTATTTGCCACATTAAAAATTTAAAGAAAGAATAAATGATTTTTTTTCCTAATTTTATCCTCAGTGATGTTAATTGATATTAACACAAAAAAATATTTTAATTACTTTAAATATTTTTTTATATAAAATTAATATAATTTAATAATTTTTTAAATTATTGTATAGTAACTCAAAATCACAGTAAAAATATAAGGGAAGGAATACTCAAATTGTCATCCAAATTTTGATGTGTCCAATTTGCGGCTTAACCGCTGGACGGTAAAATGCACCAACCATGTGTCACATGTTAGGATTGATCATTCTACTAAAGCCACGGTTAATTCAGCTCAACTAGCTGTGGCCGAGGTTCAGTTCAGATCCACTCGCATAGCTAAACAACATAATACTACTCTCTTCTCAATTTTGTCTTCATCTTCCACTTCTTCTTCTTCTCTCTTTCGCCTCTCCTCTCACTTCACTTTCACCTTAATTTCTCTCTAGCATCGTCATGTCTTGTTTGCTACTGTGTCCACTCTACACATAAAGACATACAAAGACGGCGGCTATACAAAGCAGGTCAATTTCAATTTCTGATTCTTTAACTGAAAAGGGATATATATGTGTGTGTGTTCCATCATATATGAAGCTTCTTTTCTTCATTCAACTGGCAAAAATAGAAGAAAAAGAAAAGCCCCTTCTTATCTTCTGCCTCAAAATGTTCAATCATCTTGTTGCCATCCTAAAATTAATAATTGTATATTATTATAGTATTGGAATAAATTATGCCCTTTGTCTCGTCTCTTTTGTACTCTAGCCACAACCCCATTTTATAGAAGCTTTCATTATTTATTTGTTCAATTTTAAAGATTCATTATCACCATCTTAAACAACAAATAGTGTTATATTGGAGCTCGGCTCGTATTATACTAGGAGCCGGTAGAGATGGGCAGGATAAACAATTTGTTAAGCCTATTGCCCTCTCTCTGGCCATCTTTTTCCTTCTTCCTCCTCCTCTTCATCACAAATTTCTCCCTCCTTATTGCCTCACCTAATACTACAACGACAACAGCCACCCCTTTTGCTCCACCACCTCATGAACAATTAGACAAATCAAAGGGATCCCCATTTAGGCCGAGTATAGCAGTAATAATAGGAGTTCTCACCACAGTTTTCTCAGTAACATTTCTACTACTCCTCTATGCAAAACACTGCCGAAGAGGCGGTGGATAAACAACCCCTTTTCCAGAGGATATCCGCCGATAAATAGTACGAATGCTCGGAAGAATTCCGGTATAGACAGGGCGGTAATCGAATCGCTGCCTATATTCCGTTTCGCATCGTTAAGGGGTCAAAAAGACGGGCTCGAATGCGCCGTTTGTTTGAACAGATTCGAACCCACAGAAGTTCTCAAACTACTACCCAAATGCAAACACGGTTTTCACGTCGAGTGCGTGGATACTTGGCTTGATGCTCACTCTACTTGTCCTCTTTGCCGGTATCGTGTCGATCCCGAAGATATTTTGTTAGTTACCGATAATAATAATAATAATAATAATAATAATAGTACAGCTGCACCACCACCACCGCCGGATATAGGCAGCAGCAGTAGTATTAATAATGCTAGAGTTTCCGGCAGACATTCGTTCGCCGGGAATTCTTTGGAAGTGATTGTGGAAACACCCAAAGACGACGGTGATTCGAAAACGACGATGTTTAAAGCAAGAAGGTACTCTTGACAGCTGGAATAATAGTAAAAATAATAATTCCAGAAAGAAACGAAGCAGCGAGAAGACGGCGGTGGCCGATGTCGGTTGCTTCGACCGGCCATTAAGAAAAGACGAGCTATTGCTGTCCGGGGAGGGGACGGCGGAGCATAGGCGGCTGGAGCACCGGATTATAATTTCCGGGGGAAATGACAAGGAGGAAGCTGAAGCATCATCAGATGGGTCCCTCAATCATAGGTGGAGTGATGTACAGCCGTCTGATTTATTATTTCTACGGTCGGAAATGATTTTGGGTGACAGCCGTCGATTTTCCGGATCAAGAGGATCGAGACTGTGGATTTCGAGTAATAGTAATAATGGCGCTGGTGGTGGCAGGAATGTAATAAATACGAGAAGCGTGTCGGAAATCACAGGGATGAGTAGGTTTAGTAGTAATGAAGAAGATCAGCTACACCAGGACCAGCAAAGACAACAACGACAAGAGCAACAGAGAAAACGACAGGTAGAGAGCTGTGTCGAGATGGATGGCTTGGATTTCTCAATCTCAATCTCAATCTCAAAATCAGAAGCCAGCTGTACATCGAACTACTTCTTCTTCGTCATCTGCTGTTGTTCTTTAGCTGCAGTCAATTAGTTAAGAGTTTCTGTTTTTATTTTATTTTTAATTTTATGTTTTATTGCAATACACACACTAGAATTTTTTTTTTCTTTTTTTTTTTTTTAAGTGAAAAGGTGATTTTGTCACAATTGTAAAAAATCTGATGCCAGAATAGTACCCAATTGAATTCATATTTTCAACGGGACTAAATCAGAAAGAATTAATTTAGGGTATATTCTTCAACTTTTGATGTGCCCACAAGCGACAAAAATAAAGTTCAATTACTTGAAAAATATTGCATGATCAAAATTAAATTTTATTCGTATAATTTAATTTATATTATAAGATTTAAAAGTAAAATAAAATTAAGTTTACTTAAGTATTATAACAATTTTTTCCTTTTTTAAAAAGGGAAAAAAAATAAATGAGTGAATTAATTCTATATTTTTAGGCCAAACTTGATTGTTCACAAGCCCACTAGTGAATTTTGTAATCGCTCCTATACTATGCACATAATAATAGAATGTAACATAGAAAAGTTGTCTCTTATAAATATTAGATTCGATACCAAAAAATAGAAAATATAAGCAATAGTTATAATTTTAAATTGATGTAGAAATTTATGACCGGTGCCATTAAATTAAGATCTTAAAATTTGACATTGAAGATTTGATGTACATAACATCATTTGTCGAACGAAATGTATAACAAGCTACATAAGTGGATTTATAAAGGAAAATATATAAGTAGATTCGATTTTTTATTCCACTTATAAATTTTATAATCAAAATTAAATTTTAAAAAATTTTACTTACATCAATTGATGTTATAGATTTTTTAAATTTTAATTCACATTACAGGATTTATAAATGGAGATTAAAGAAAATATTTGCCATTCATAAATTACTTCGGTCAAAATATTTTTCTAATCAAAGTACTAGTATAACTTTTTAAAAGAGGTAGGATTCAGAAGAATGGCGTAAATCACTTTTTTTTTTTAAATATTTTTTTCGTTTAAAAAATAATTATTATGTAGATAATTTAATCTTGTTATTATTGTTACGTTAAAAAATTAAACTTTTGCTTTCAATGTCACATTAATAAAGAAAATATTATGAGATTGAAATATTAATACAAAAGAGTTAGTTAATGATTTTAAATTTTTTTTTATAAAATTAATATAATTTAATAAATTTTTAAATTGTACATACTAATTAAAAGTGACAATTATTTTAAAATACATAAATGTATCCGTAAATCGATCACTTCGCCCGACCCATGCAGTAGGATAGTTCAACGACGATATCGAGATGGTATAACCATTTTTTATTAAATTGAGACAAGGTTTAAAGCTTTTTATCACACACTATTCCTAATTACGGTGTCGTTTTCGATTCTTTAACTGTCTCTCTTCCTAATTGGATAAAGAGGATAAATTGTAGATAAATTTTGGGTAATAATAAAGACAATAAATAATTGCACGAGTATTTAAATTTTCTCTGAATGGATAAACCTAATAAGTCTTGATTATTTACTTTACAATATTAAAATGAGTATGATAATCGTTGAAATAATTAAAAGTCAAGAATTTATTATTTTTTAATCATTCAATAATAAAAAATAATATCTACTTTATAACAAAGAGTAAAAAATAATTTTTTTTTTTTATTATATACATGGGACAATGAGTTGTTTGGAGTGTCATGTCAATTCTCAAAGTGTGTTTAACTTGATGTACAGTAGTATGTGAAATGATTCTTGTTTCATGGAGGGAAGATCTATGCTCTACTTAGAACTGAACTGAACTGTTCTGCTCATTTACTAGGTGTGTAGTTCAGTACGATTGTGAATATGCAAAAGTCCGTTATAGTTAAGGACTTGAGGGGAATGGTAGATCTAAAGAAAAGATGAGTACTTTTGTGCTAAAGGCCAAACTCAAAAAACAAAAACAAAAATAACTAATCTACTGTTTTGGCATTTCTTACCGTCCTTTTGCAAAGGATTTTTTGTTTCATTTTGTACTAATTTTCTATTTTACCCTTGAGATAACCGACAAGTATGTTTTGAATTATAAATATTAGGGTTAAATACAAAAAATTCTCTTAAACTTACATTTTCGTTGTACTCTACCCCCTCAACTTATTTAATAAACACTTTATACCCTATTTTATATTTTGAGACAAAATTACCCCTATTATTTTAATTATTGTTATTTTTCTTTCTTTTTTCATTATTCTCTCTTGCTACTACTAAATAATTACTTTACATTTAATAATTAATTAATTAAAGTTCTAAATTTTCACATGTGTGTAAATAATTTATTTTATAGATTAATCATCCTTTAATGAAATAAATATAATACAATAATATACCTTGTTGTAATATAAAGTTTGTGATTAACTATTAATAGTAAGATTAATAAATAAGAAATAAAATTTTTGAGTTAGAGGAAATTAAAAAATTTATACTATACAAATAAAATTATAGAATGAAAAAATATGTACAATATGTCATTTACGGTGTAATATTGAAAAAAATATTGTAAGAAAATATTACGGCTACTTAATATAAGATATTTTGGAGTTACGGTAAATTTAACCAAAATATGACCTGTGAATGATGGCACCAAAAAAAATTTTGTTTGCATACTTAGAATATATAGTTCAATAGTATAACATGACTTATATACTCGTATCAACTACAATCAACCTATATCTATTCGGATTTTTTGTAAATGAATAAAGTTGGAAGAAGTCCTTTCTTAGACCTTCCCAAGAGCTTCTTCTACTTTTCGGGGGAATATAGAAGTCGGATTTGGTATTTTGATATTATTTATATAAATGATTCATTCTGAGGTCTTGTAAATGAAAATTCTCCTAAATGATAATGATGAAGAGATAACACAAATTTTATTTCTACTATTCTGAAATGTTGATGTAGCGTGTAATAAGGGTTAAATCAACCGATTATTCAATGTGTCATCAATTTTTTAAAGTTTTTCTAAATTAAGAACTGATATATACATAGAGAAAGCCATGTGCAATGAAAAACGCAAGCACGGCTTGGTCTTATACATGTGACCCGCTATCAAGAAAAGAATTGCAATAGTAAAATGGTGGTGTGCAATATCGGTCAACCACAGACCCCTAGTTACTGGATCTAATCCTCCACGAAAAGTAAGAAATTCCGCATATTTTGACCAATTCAAGGTGAAAAATGGGGTTACTCCATTGAAAAAAATGGGATAAAGTTGAGCCAAAAGATCCTGATTTATGATAAATTCATGAGGAAGTGGTATCTCTTTAGTTTGAAAAGTTATTTTATCTTTTTATGGTTTGTTTATTTGTTAATTATAGCATTTGTAAAACTCATAAAATCTATATTATACTATTTAATATATGTTCCTTGTATTAAAAAAACTTATTTAATCTACAAATTATTTATAAATATGTAAAAAAATATAGAGCTTTTAACTAACCAATTACTTTCATTGTATAATAATTTATCAGTAGCAAGAAAAAGTTGATAAAAAGATAAAATGAAAAATATGAGAGAGAAAATAAATAAATTTGTAAGAAGAGAAAAAAATGAAAAATTATTAAAATAGTAAAGGCAATTTATCTCAAAACATAAAGAAGTAAGGGATAGGGGGTAAAATGCTTATTAAATAAGTTGAGGGGCAAAGTGCAACTAAGGTGTAAGTTCAGGGGGTTTTTTTTTGCATTTAACCCTTATTGTTTTTCTTTTATTTATTTTCTCTATCTTGTTTTTCTTTTTTCTTTTTCTTTTTTCATTATTCTCTCTTGCTACCACTAAATAATTACTTTACTTTTAATAATTAATTAATTAAAGTTCTAAATTTTCACATGTGTCTAAATAATTTAATTTATAGATTAATCATCCTTTAATGCAATGAATATAATACAATAAATATATCTTATTATAATATAAAGTTTGTGATTAACTATTAATAGGAAGATTAATAAATAAAAAATAAAAATATTTTGAGTTAGAGGAAATTAAAAAAATTATAGTATACAAATAAAGCGCCTGTCAGGTGAGTAGATTTTAGAGAGAGTAGTCAAAATAGGAGGGATATGGGAAGACTGAAAAAGACTTGGTGGGTAACTTGTAAGAAAGATATAGCCCATCTAAGAATTGAGGAGGATATGGTTTATGATAAAGCGTAATGGCGTAGCGGGATACATGCAGCCGACCCTACTTAGTAGGATTAAGTCTTTGTTTGTTTGTTATAGTATACAAATAAAATTATAGAATGAAAAAATATGTATAACATCTTATTTACGATGTAATATTGAAAAAAATATAGTAAGAAAATATTACGACTGCCTAATATAAGGGATTTTGGAGTTACGGTAAATTCAACCAAAATATAACCCGCGAATGATATGGCACCAAAAAATTTTTTGTTTGCATACTTAGAATATATATTTTAATTTTTTTTGAAAAAATATTTTATTATTTTATCTTTTTATAGTTTGTTTATTTGTTAATTATAGCATTTGTAAAACAACTCATAAAATCTATATTATACTATTTAATATATATTGCTTGTATTAAAAAAAACTTATTTAATCTATAAATTATTTATAAATATGTAAAAAAATAAGAGTTTTTAATTAACCAATTACTTTTAGTATAATAATTTAACAGTAGCAAGAAAGAATGGATAAAAAGATAGAAGGAAAAATATGAGAGAGAAATTAAATAAATTGGTAAGAAGAGAAACAATGAAAAAATATTAAAATAGTAAGGGCAATTTTGTCTCAAAACATGAAGAAGTAAGGGATAGGAGGTAAAGTGCTTATTAAATAAGTTGAGGGGGTAAAGTGCAACTGAAGTATAAGTTCAGGGGTTTTTTTGCATTTAACCCTAAATATTATAAGAGAAAGTATATCATATTAAACATAAAGGGTGTGATACATAAATTTGTATAAAAAGTGTATTTTATATATGCTTGTCTTTCTATCTAAATTATTTTTTCCTTCGTTGTTTATGTATAAATTTGTTTATACAAACAGTACATTCAATACATGTCATATATGTAAAAATAATATTTATAAATATAAATAACGATTTATAAGCATGTATATAAATATGCTTATTTTGAAAAATTCTATATGAATGGTGTGTAAAATTTTAATCTTTTGGATTAATTTTAGTTTACCCTTAATGTTTAGAGTGACTATTGCTGTAGATTCTCTTTTGAAAAAAAATTAAAAAAAGAGTCACTATCACTTTAGTAATATTATTTTTTAAACATTTAAATTCTTTCGTTAAATCTATCTCCATATATTACTGTCATTTTCAACAAAAAGACTTATAACTTTGTCTAAACAAAAGATTATCTTTCTACAAATTGCATTCATCTTTTCTTCTCATTTTTACCTCATTCATTTTTTCCCTTTCTCTTTCATTTTGTTGACATGATTCAAATATTTTTCATCTTTCATCACGATATCTAAAATTTCATCAACCTTTATTTATGTAATGAAATAAGGTAGTTTAGGCGTCATGAAAAAAATTATTGTCCACACATCAATAATCTGAAATTAAAAATATAATTTTAATAAAAAATCAAACACCATCAAATTTAACCATTAGTTTTGATATTTTAGTACCTAAAAAGTAATGTTAAGGATTAAAATAAGAATGACACTAAACATGGAGGAGTTAAAGTGAAATTAATCCTAAATATATATATATATTTTTTTTTTGTCTTTTGGGCTTTAGACATTTAAGTACTACGTAGTAGTATTTTTTTGGGTTAAAGAAGGTTGGTTGGTGGTGGTACTCCGTGGGAAATGGAAGGGTGCTGTTAAGCTGTCCAAGTTTGTTAATTAATACTGTATTCTTTAGTTAGGAGATTAGGAGACATTGGCACAATAAAGTGATTTTATTTGTCGGGTCAACGTGAATTATTGTTTTAAAAACAGCATAAAGTAATTAATGGACTTTGCTTTGTTTGCAAAACAAGCAAATAATGACGGGCTAAAGCTTGCAGGCCGTTCATATTAGTACGTTGTAGCAATAGCATACAATTGGAGTTATCCAGCTTACGATTTTTTTTTTTAATGGTAAGCTATCTTTAAATGAGGGAAATCCTCTACTTTAGTCCTACATCAAATGCAATAATTCCGATTAACTCAACAACCAAGAGATTACATCTAATGGAAAGATTGATGGTAGTTATGTATCCTGGCATCTATGAACTTTCCTCCAGCCAGCTTATGATCTTTTAATATACTATTAGTACATACAAGTTTATATATCTCTTATATAATTAGGTTATGAGTATGTGTAGCATAATTATCTTTCGGGAAAAAAAAATAATTTAGTCTCTTATCGTTGGATTATTGATAAATCTAATTCGTTCTCTATCATAACTATCTATTTAGTTCATCATTTTTATGAAAATTAACCAGTATAAGGTTTGTGACGAAAATTATAGACAAATTAATGGACTAAACTAAGTGATAATTACGTGAACGATAACCTATCGTAGATGCATTGTTAATGACATTATTAGTTTATTTACTTAATTTTCGTCACAAGTTTTAGATTGGTTAATTTTTTTTTTTAAGAATGAACGACCAAAATGATTTTTGTGATAAATAAGGAACCAAATTAGTCTATAATTTCTAGATAAGAGATTAAATTGATTTTTTCCCTTCTCTCTTTAACTAGTCTATCTATAATTATAGTTCTATTATATGATAAATTTTGGAGGTGTTTGGTTTAGGGATATAAGGGGAAGGAATGAGAATCAAAATTAATGATGCTATAGATGTTATTTGGTTGATCATTCTGGAAATAATTCTAAAATAATGAAAGTGTTAAAAAACGCTCACTTTCAATCCTCACTTATGATTTGAGTTTTAAATTGGCTAATTTACTAACATAATAAAACTCGTTTTTTGTTCAAAGCAAACTAGTAAGCTAGAATGATATAAAACCATATCGATAATAAAATTTATTATTCTCATTCTTGATACGATTGCCAAATACAAACCAAACATCTCTTCAATTTATCCGGTGCATTTTTAGAATATAATAAATTATGTAGGGCCCAATGGGTTGTTGGATTAAGATCAAGACAATTAGTAACCGCGTTAGAAATTGTTAGTGGGCCTAAATGGCCTTGGGCCCTAAATTCTACGCACAAAGACTGAGAGTAGAATGTTAAATTAATTAGGCCAGCATTTCCAGAGCTAGATCATTTTTTTTCTTTCGAGGAATAAATAAATAACAAATTAGTAAGTCATAAACCATAATTATGAGAGACTAATTCTCTCATAATTAGTAAGTTGTAAACCATAATTATGAAAGATTGATTGGTTCTCAACTGAATTAGATGAAAGTTTTTGTTTTTTAATTATTTTTTAATTTTCAAACCCCAAAACGTACCTACTGTAGCCGTTTAACAGATCCAGTACACTGAAAGTGTTCAGGTAGTCAAGTTGGTCGATTGTACCGGAATAATACACATTGCTAGCTACCAGCCTAGCATAAGATTTTTTTCCCTCACAAAAAAAAAAAGAAAAAGAAAAAGAAAAAAACTTTTATAATCCCTCCACATTTCATATTTATATATATAAATTTTAATTTCTTACATTTAAAATAATATATTTTAGTCATTCACAAATACAAATGTTACCATTTAAGTCTTTCGACACAATTATGGTTATATTTTGATTTGAAATACTCACATATGTATAAAATGTTATATATTCAAATTTAAAATTGACAATACATAACTTTAAATAATAAATTGTCCCAAAAAAAGGATTGAAACTGTTAAAATAGAGTTAGTGGAGGAAAAGATGCAAGAGAGGGGCATAGGGGTGGTAAAGGTAGGTGAGAATTTTGAGGTGGTGATGGAGGTTTTAGATTGTATCGTTTAATATTTAAAACTTGTATGTTGTCAATTTTATCCATAAAAAATGTAATATTCAATACACATGTGAGTATTTGAAACCAAAATATGTTAAAAATTGTATCAAGAGACTAAAATGTATAATTTTAAATGTAAAAAATTAAAAAAATATAAATATGAAATGTGGGTGACTAAAAAAGTTATTTCCCGAATAAAAGAAAAAGCAACGAGAAATCTATTCTTCCAAGAAAGTAACTAAAAAAAAATTTCTGGATATAAATATAAGTACTAGTAGTATAATATGGGATCTGGCCGGGGCCTCATTAAATTAATTTTTTGGTCAATTAATCGGTGTCAATTTGACGTCACTAGTAATAATAATAAAATGAAACAAAAATTTTTGGTTGTTCTGTGTTAGATAATGCCAATATATATATACAGAGACAGGGTATATATATATATAATTTTTATGTATATATATATATATATATATAAAGTTATGAGTGATTATAATTTTAACTCCACATAAAAATTTATTACTTACAAACACTGAGTTGGTATTAAAAAATTGAACAAAATACACTAATGTGGTCACCAAACTTATTAGATTATTATATAAATGATTATTGAATTATTTATTTTGTAAATTTGGTCACCAAACTACTTTAAATATGTATATAGAGTCGTTCTTTCTATTTTCATGGTGTATAACTTTACACAAATGCTTAAGATATTTCAGTAACAAAATTTACAGATAAAATAAATCTAAATATACACTTAAAATAATTCAGTAACTAAATTTATAAAATAAATAATTTAATAATTTTATATACAACAATTTCATAATTTAATAACTGGAAAATCGCTGAAATAGTCCTTCAACTTTTTAACTTTAGCCGAAATAGTCCTTCAACTTTTTTTTGTAGCCAGAATGGTCCTTCAACTTTTATTTTTTAGCCAAAATAGTCATTTTATATGAAATTTATCAAAAAAAAGAAAAAAAAAATTATGGTGGCTCCACCATAAAAGGACTTTTTTGGCTAAAAAATAAAAGTTGAAGGACTATTCTGACTAAAAAAAAGTTAAAAGACTATTTTGGCTAAAGTGAAAAGGTTGAGGGACTATTTTGGCGATTTTCCCTTTAATAACCACGAATACATTTTACTCTAAAAAAAATTTGACACTAACAATCTCATCATATGCACAACAATGTCACTTGAATGATTAAAGATTATATGAGGTGGGCCATTCTCAAGAAAAGGTTTTTTTTTTTTTTTTTGTTATTTTACGCTTGCTGTCTTAGAGCATATCCATACAATCGTAGTTTTGAGTTTCTTACATTTGTTGTTATATAAAATTCAGAAGAATTTTACAGTTTCTTTTAAGGAATTATTTTATTAGTTTTAAAAATTTATACAATATAAATTTTTTAAATACATAATATTATACTATACAAATATTTAAAATATAAGAGAATGTTTTTTAAATGAAACCGTAAAATTTTCTTAAAATTCATTGCCTGGTGCAATTATTCTAACATTTGTTAAGGTCCCTCGCGGGATTCATTTTGTGCTACTATATCAATTCTACTCTTGTTCTACTTTTATCTTTCGGCAAGGAAAATGGTTGCTACTAATGTAAATTTCAAGTTGTAGATTTTTAAGGCTGCAATCTAGAGAATTACGAAATAAAAGCTGATTGAAATCACAATTTTTAAATTTTAAATGTTTTAGGTACAAAATAACCTTTCAAAGCATATTATTATTCCCTCCGTCCCACTATTTTGTCATAATTTGATTTTTTTGGTGAACTAAATTAATTGTATAATAAAAGATTTATATAAATTTATTAGATTTTTATGAAATTTTTTAACAAAAATAAAATTTATATAAAGTATTATGACATGAAATTTTAAATTTATAAGAAATTTTTAAAAAATTTACAAAAAAATTAAATTTTAAAAACTTAATTCATTAAAAAAAAAAAATCAAATGTAACAAATATATTAAAACGAAAAAATATTATATTATACTACAAGTTATCGAAGTATGAATACGATTTCATAATGTCCCGGTACATTTTTCGTTTACCTATTTCCTTTTCTACTGCAATAGAAATTATACAAGTCAGCAAGGAAATGCAATGCAAGAAGTTTGAAGCGGTTCCGTATCTCAAGTCAGGAAGGAAATGCAATGCAAGAAGTTTAAAGCAGTCCGGATCTTAAATACTGCTGGAAAGCAGATACTTTCAGGGTAAAGTAGAGTGATATGGGGTTATAATATGGGGAAATTTCACGATTCTTTTTATGGAATTTTTTTTTTTGTTTTAAATATTTGTTTAGTACAATATTATGTATTTTAAAAGTTTGTACTGTACAAGTTTTTTAAGTTAAGGAACGGTTTCCTAAAAGAAATAATAGAATTCCCCTATGTCTTTAAAGGAAAATTCTACAATCTCTTTTAAGAAATTATTTTTTTGTATTTTAAAAACTTGAATAATATAAAATTATGTGTTTTAAGAATTTATAATGTACAAATTCTTAGAATCAAGGAAATAATTTTGTCAACAAAACTGTAGAATTTCTAGTCTTTAAATATATGGGAACAAATATGACGTCTGTCACCGTCTCTCTAGTCTCTCTTAAGTCTCACTAGCTATGTATCCACTCAAAATATTTTAAAGAAAATATTTACACACATTCGATTTTTGATCTTACCTGTAAACCCTACGATTAAGATTAAATTCTTGTAAAATCTTACTTACCTGTAGATTAACTTATGTCATACATTTCATAACATTTAATTCACACTACAAGGTTTACAAGTGAAATAAAAAATTAAATCTATTTAAATCTTTCCCATATTTTAAATGTGCTTTGTTCACGACTTTCACTTATAAATTTTATAATTTATAAAAAAATATAATATTATTTTTTTATATGAGAATATATCACTTTAACATATAATGCGTTTTGTTTATACCATATAATTATACGTAAAGTCATGAATCGAATTAATATAATAATCTCTATCTAGCCATCGAAATAAATATTACTAGTCAAATTTTTCTGTGAATTTTTTGTGGATTGAGGTACATGTACGATTGCATCACAACAGATGTAAGGCCCACGTGGACCTTAACTGTAAATTCACATAAAATCTACTAATATTATATATACAGCATGCACACCAGAATTTCTCTCTTATTACTTTTGTCTTAATATATTTGTTATATTTGACTTTTTTTAGTCAATGACTCGAGTTTTTAACGCTCATTCTGTTTCCTTTTGTATTTTTTTTAATTTTTTTTAAAGATTATAAGTTTTTATATAATAATATTTGATATAAATTGCATTTCTATTGAAATTTTTTATAAGAATCAAAGAATTCTACGTGAATTTTTTATTACACTGATTAAAAAAATTAAATTATAACAAAATAAATCAAATTATGATAAAATAAGCGGCACGAAAATAGTATTTACTAATGGATGCGGATTTTTCTTCTTTTTTTCTTTTTCCTTTCACTTTTCCACCGCAGTGCCACTTTGACGTTGTTCTTCACGCTTATTAACCAGCAGTACAAGGCAGCTAGTACGCTATCATCCCTCACCAACGTTCAAACTGCACAAGTAATCCACAATCAGCATCATCAGCATCATCACCGACCATTAAATGCATGCATGATTAGTATCCACTTCGTCATTAATCGAATCTTCCTCTTCTCTCCACTCTTTCTCTCTCTCTATATATATATATATGATTCTCACAAGATCAGCTTGATTTTGATTTGACACTAGAAGAAACTGTTTAGTCAAATAATTTTGTTCAAGAATGAATTGGTGGCAAAAGCTAAGGAGGGCATGGCTTGTTATCACTGCCAGATTGCTCAAATCACGTTAAGAAGGTTAGCTCCTCGCTGTTTTCACTCTTTTTTTTATGATTCAATTAAAAGAATTAATACAATCTTCACTTGGGTTTCTGACTTTTTATGGTGGCTTGCTTTACTTTAGTCTCTAAGGTTTTTGCTGATTTATTTTATTTCTCTTATTTCTGATTTCCACCCCCCCTTTCTGATGAATTATGCTTAATTTAATTGGTTGGACAAATTGCTCAATTATCAATGCGGTGAGATCTGAACGTGAAATTTTAAAGAAATTACCACATTATTTTTTGGTGTTCAATGTATCTAGGATTTGAGCATTTGTGTTACCTTTTTATACTTCAATTATTTAGAATTAAAGTTTCATGTAGGAATATTAATTTTTTTAACATATTATTTTTTTAAGTATTCTTTAACAGATTTTCTATTCAGTATTTTATTACTAACCAATTAAATAAGTCCATATAGAATATAAGATAATGGAAAAAAATAAATAAATTTCGATTGACCGTAACAAGTTACGGACGACGAGGTTAATCAACAGAATACAAAACTGCAAAGTTTTAACTTAAGCATGCAGGACCTAGGATTTTGGGGGAATAATATTAATTAGGGTAATATATATATATATATATATATATATATATATATATATATATATATATATATATGGATTCTTAAAAAATAAAAAACCTAAACCCTCTATGTTAAAAAACGACAAGGTTATTAACATGCATACGAACGTACGCGACTCCTCGGCTACAGAAATCAACGGATACCGTCAAGGCGTTGAATACTTGAAAATAAGAACGATAAGATTTTTCGTAAAAAAAAGGAACAAAAGGATTTATTGTTAAACTCAACTTATATAAAGAGATAGTATGAGTAATAATTTTTTTTTGGTATTTAACGAACAATAGAACGACAGTACGAGATGTGGTTTAATATATACTTGTAATCATAAAAAAAACATAGGATTCTTATTATCAAGTAAATAATTTTATTTTATTGCAGTGATATAATTTCATATTTTTGGCTCCATGTAATTTTATCACGTTACATCTTCGAATGTTTTATTACATGCACTGGATTCACTCACTATGAAACTCAAAAAAAAAAAAAAACCCATAATAATAATATAAAAAGTGTATATTAGATGCCATTTTGACGTTTTTTTGTGAACGTATCTTAAGAAAAATTAATTTCGAGTTAAATGAAAATTATAGGATGGACTCCTTATAAATGTTCATAGCTTACAGATAAAAATAGGCAAGTCCGAGGGACTTAGGCTTGAGTCTAACAATCCATAATTTGTTAACCATAAATTAATCTTAATTTGTAGTCAGGGAGTTATAACTTATTGTCGATTGCTTGCTATTGTTAATTGTTCTCCTTTTGATTCATCAATATTGTTAATTGTTCATCTTTTGATCCATCAAACTTACATTCAAACTTCAAATAGTTGATTTAAGAAAATAAGAAGTGTGGGCACTAGCACTATATAAAAGATTCTTATATTGATTCAATTCACCACTTTATTTGTAAATTTTGAGACTAAAACAAAAATAATGTGTAAATTTTGAGATTAAAACAAAAATAATGTGAATTAAGGAAAGTGTAAGAAAATGACGGCATGACTATTGTTTTAACCACAAAATATAAAGTGGATTCATAAACCACTCTATATAAGAATTTTCCGCAATATATAACCAGTATTAGCGAAGGAATCAGCAAATCCTCATCTTTCTTCACTAGATAGTAACGCAAGGTGGTGAGTTGATTGCCAATTATGACACCAACTTTGTTCAATGCAGGTAATGGGAAATGCAACAACGATAATACTAGTACACTACTCGAAGCTAGCAGTTCCAAAACTAATGCTGATACACAACTACAAGGCTTTTCAAAGCTTCGGAATGAAATAGAAACTTGAGAATACGAAGATCATGTTCATGTTTTGTGGAATATGCTGAAGCAAGCTCAAGAAGAACAGGTAGAAGAAATCCTGCCGGAAACTTGTTCTCCTGAACCCAAGAAGCAGCAGCAGCAGCCACACAAACACACTTGGAAGGCTTACTTTTGTCCCATTAATCATCAGCCCACCTACTCCTTCGCTTTGCTCAGTGCATAGTTGTTGAGTTCTGCAAATAGGTATGGGATCATATATAATAGTCCATTTTTTTTATTTATTTATTTTTGATTTGCTGAACAAATATGAGGGATGTAAATATATATGCATGAATGTACGGATGTGTAATAATAATAATAATAATAATAAAAGAATGTATGGATGTGATGTGTGTGTGTGTATATATATATATATATATTTTAAGCAGTGATGCTTATATATGCATGTAAGAATCAAATACACAAATTTACTTGGGAGTAAAGAAACAGCAAGTGATTGAATTATAGCACTATATAGTGAAACAGCTAGTGATATATCAAAAGAATTTGCCTTAGAATGGATGTAGTCATGTAGAACTAATGCAATAATTCAGTCTATGTGTGAAGTATATAGTACTACAATAATGGATCTTGAATTCTTGCTAATGCAAGATAGGTATGATCTTTTCCAAGCTTCAAAATCACGCCTTCTAATGCTCAAAAAATAAGCTTCGAAAGTTGTGGTCTTTTCTGAGATATAAAAATAACAAATTAGATCCTTAGTTCTAGCTACAGGGTGGTTATAATTTAAATCTGAGTAACAATTCTTTATGTTGGTGACATTAATTGTGTCACTGAAAAATTTGACATTGAAAATTTCATTATTCAAAATACATGTTTTTATGGTTGTGCTGGAGAATGCAAGAAAATTTTGACACCGAAAATCTCATTTGTCAAAATACATGTTACCGTGGTTGTGCTGCCGAATGAAAAAAAAAAAAAAAAAAAGCGGCTATTCTTAAGTTTTCATCAATCTTCACAACCACGCTTTCAGTTGTGCATAAATGATATGTATGAGCAAAATTTTCATGCATGAAATCAATCTTGACAATCGCGCATTTGGTCTATAAAAATTTTTACACTATCAGATTTAGATGCATGAAACATGTGTATTATTTAAATTCTCAAAGTTAATTTTGTAGATGTGGCATGCATCTAAACCCGATAGTGTAAAAATTTTTATACTCTGACAGTACATGAAAGATTTACTAAAATAGTATTCTGTAGTTTTTCTAGACCCAATGTGTTAGCTTAGGAGGAATGATTCCCCAAAAATAATTGCAAAATTTTCCGTTAGTTTAATAACAAGACCAATTATGCAGCCACAAATTCAGATTCCATCCGAAGGGGTTCTAAAGACTGAGATGGACTTGGGTCCAAATTTTGTCCAACTCTTCTTCAACTCAAATAGAACTTGAAATATTCAAACAAAAAACTTGTAAAATCAAAAGGAACTTGGTTTGATTGGAAATTTTTTTACATGGATTGGATTCATAGTATACTGTCATAGATCCTAGATCTTGATCTATGTTAAGCTACCTCATTATTTGAAGTGAGGTGAGATAAAACGGGGTAAGGTGAATTAACATAGATCAAGAAATCCATATAAGAATTTCTCGATTTAACTGCTAACAAATATCAAATATGTATAAGCAGGGGTGAAGCTAAATGGATGGGAGGAGGCGCAATTTGCCCCCTCTTAATTTTGAAAAATTTGCAAAATAGCCTAGACAGTTTTAGAATTTTTTTTTTTTTAATAATTGTCTTAAAATTGTTCTCGTTAAAAATTGGTTATTTTCTAAACTTTGACCCCTAAAAGTTAGTTAAATATTTAATTCCACCTTTATTACAAAATAATTATAAATATTTCAAAATATATTCATAATATAAAATTATCATAATAATACTTACTGCAACTTATTTTATTGTAAATTTAATCAAATTATAAGTTATCGAATTTATCCATTGATATTTTTATATATTATTAACAGAATTTTTGTCTTTGCTTTACGCTAAAAATCTTTCTTTGCCCTCACTCACCTTGGGGTCCTGGTTCTGCCCTTGTGTATAAACCACAAATGTGGTATAAACCAGGATAGGATTGTCGAGCTGATCAGGAACTTGTCTAAGGTTGGGTCAGGTTAATGTTAAACTAGATTGAGAACAATTGAAAATAAGTGAATACCTGTTTAATTATATTTTGTTTTAAAAAAATGAAAACAAGTGAATACACAATATATTATACAACAATCTTCAAAGATTATACAACTTTTTAGGACTTGATATTCATCGAACTAAGCAATGGTCAAAATTAGCAAATTACCACTAAACTAGTTCAGTTTTTGGTAAGTATTTGTACCCATTCTACCATGCATATGGTAATAAGATATAATTTCGTCTTAAAATTTCATAATCTACATTTGAGACCTAATGACCAAAATTAACTAGTAACTTTTAAGTGAAAAAGTACATTAAACTCCCAACTTTCATTTACTCAGTTGTTTGCTAGAGCTCCAAATTAATTTACATAATGCCATACACCAAAATCGTGTATAAGAACGTGAGGTTCGTATATATACTCGATCAATGTATTCATTTGTGAATTTTGTAAAAAATATATGAATTAAATAATGTATATTGTTATATAAACACAATATTATATATGACTATTGTTTAGACGATAAATTATGAAGTGATACTACTGAATGAGGATACCATTAATAAGGCCTAAGGCCTTGGCAAATGGTAGTAGTCGTCGATTTTAAATAAATATTGCAGTTGGTCCGCAAAAAAATAGAGTATCAAATGTGCATGAACGTGTGCAATGGCGAAGTGTGGAGCAAATATTATTCATTAAATCCAATCTCTCTCCTTCTCTCTCTCTTAGACAGATTGTAGGCATCGAATCATATATATAAATTTTTATCTTTTTGCAAACAATATTCATATAAGCAGCTACTAAGTTTAAATTCTACTAGTAATGCACTAAAGTAAGAATGATTTAGAGACACGTACACTTTCCCTTTGTTTTATCTCATTAAGACATCACAGAAGTTGGAACTTAATTCATTATTTAAAAAAAAAAAAAAATCTATAATGACTCCGCTAAAGATATTCAATCTCACTGTCCATATCAATCTCCTATTTCGTCATCTAGATGATTCAAAAATGTGTTTTAACTTATAAATATTATTATGATAGAATACATATTTCAAACATATAAATTGTGAGACTCAAAAATTAATACAGAAAATGAAATAAAATTTTTTATACCTAATAAATCTTTATCTATATCTTTATAACTAGTAAATTATGTGGAAGCGTCTTAGATACGGAGTAAGCTGGATTTAGTTGTAATCTTAATTCGTTACTTCAATATATATAACTCCCTTACTTCTCATTTCTCCTCCCAAAAAAGAATTACATTGAAAAGTAGTTTCATTTTACTCACAATACCATCTCTTCTTTTCTCACACTCCCTACTGATCATCACTAGCAAGTATCAACCATGATCAAAGGAAATGATATATATGATGTTCTTGCAGCCTACAGTACGCTATGTTTTTGGCGTATGGCTCCGTCAGGTGGTGGAAAATATTCACTCCTGATCAATATTCCGGGATCAACCGTTTCGTGGCGGTTTTCGCCGTTCCATTACCTGGATTCTGTTTCATCTCCACAAATAACATCTATGCAATGAATTACCACTTCATTGCTGCTGATTCCTTGCAAAAAGTTGTCATTCTTGGAGCCCTTTTCATATGGCATGCTTTCACAAGGAATGGGAGCTTGGAATGGTTGATCACTCTCTTTTCCCTCTCAACTCTTCCAAAGACTCTTGTCGTGGGAATCCCTCTTCGTCGAGCCATGTATGGAGATTTCTCGGGGAATCTAATGGTTCAAATTGTGGTTATGCAGAGTGTTGTTTGGTACACTCTTATGCTAATCATGTTTGAATACAGAGGAGCTAAACTCCTCATCACTGAGCAATTTCCTGAAACTGCAGCTTCAATCACCTCCTTTCGTATAGAATCTGATGTTTCTTTAAATTTGGTCGTGAGCCTCTGCAGGCTGATGCCAAGATTGGTTATGATGGGAAGTTGCACGTAGTCGTTAGGAGATCGACCTCGGCTTCAGTGACCTCTTCTTATAATAAAGGATTACATTCACCAGCAATCACTCCAAGAGCATCAAATTTAACAGGAGTGGAGATTTATTCAGTCCAATCTTCGCGAGAGCATACCCGAGGGCTTCAAATTTTAATCAAACAGATTTCTACTCAATGTTTTCGAGCAAGAATGGTTGTGGGATTCCTAAACTTGTTTATACAAATTTATATATATGTCCGTAAATACATGGGAACAAATTCCACCACAAGACGTCTGCCACCGTCTCTCTACTCTTTCTAGCTAATATCCACCCAAAATATCTTACATGTGCCTAACTCACTACTTCCACCTATATTATATATCTAAGAGATTCAACATTATTTTTTTACGTGAGTATACATCACTTTTACATATGAGATGTTATTAGACAGCTATGCATTGAGTTGGGTGGATCGAATCAATACAAGAATCTCCAATAATCAAATTAACTATCACTAGACAAATTTATTTGTGGACCTTCTGTGTACCAAGATGCATGTACAATTGTGTCACAAATGATGCAAGGCTCACATGGATCCCAATTGTAAATTTACGTAAAATTTACTAATATTATGTACACCGCATTTACATAAAATTTTTTTCTACTATTATCTCTGTTCTAATATATTTGTCATATTTGACTTTTTTTAGTCAATGACTCAAGTTTTCAAAGCTTATTCTTTTATAAATTTTGTAACTTTTTTAAAGAATATAAGTTTTTATGTAATAATATTTGATATAAATTTCACATTTATTAAATTTTTTTCATAAAAATCAAATAATTCTATGTGAATTTTTTATTATAAAATTGATTTATTTGACCAAAAAAAATCAAATTATGACAAAATAAGTGGTATGAAAATAATATCTACTAACGGATGTGGATTTTTCTTGCACTTCTTTTTTTCTTTTTCCTTTCACTTTTCCACCGCAGTGCCACTTTGACATTGTTCTTCACGCTTATTAACCAGTAGTACAAAACTACTACTGGTACACTACCATTCCTCAACAAAGTTCAAACTCCACCTCTTCATTAATCCATCGTCAGCATCATCATCATCACTGACCATAAATGCATGCATGATTAGATCCACCTCTTCATTAATTTAATCCTCCTCTTCTCTCCTCTATCTCTATATATATGACTCTCACAGGATTTGAAGAAGATATTATTTAGTCAAATAATTTTGTTCAAGAATGGATTGGTGGCAAAAGCTAAGGAGGGCTTGGCTTGTTATCACGGCCAAATTGCTCAAATCACGTAAAAATGGCTAGCTGCTCCCTTTTTTTCACTTTTTTTTTTTTTAATGCTTCAATCAATAGTAATACAATCTTCACTTGGGTTTCTGAATTTTTATGGTGATTAATTTTCTTTACTTAGATCTCTAAGTTTCTGATGATTTATTGTTATTATATCCTCTGCTTATTTTTTCCTTTCTGATGAATCATTTGTTAATGTAATTGCTTGTTGATTATGTGGTGAGACCTGAATGTGAAATTTCCTTGTGCATTAAAATCACAATAATACTTTCCTTGTTCTAGAGAAATTGCAAGATTAATTTTTTGTGTTCAATGTATCTTGTATTCGAGCATTTGCATCACCTTTTTATCCTTCAATTATTTAGAAATAAAGTTTCACGTAGGAATTTTAATTTCTTTAACAAAAATTTTTCAAAGTTTCTTTAACAGATTTATTTGGCGTTTTATTACTAACCAATTAAATAAGTCCTTATAGAATATGAGACAGTAGAAAAAAAATAAATTTCAATTGACTTTTGGACGACGAGGTTAATATACACAACACTAAACGGTAAAGTTTTAACTTAAGCATGCATGACTTAGAGTTTCGGGGAATAATATTAATTAGGGTAATAAATATGGATTCTTAAAAAATAAAAGCCGAAACCCTCTATTGTTAAAAAACGACGACCAAGGGTTATTAACAATTTTGGATCATTAGTTATACTTTTTAGTGTTGTACTTATGTTATACTATGTAATGGAGTAATATGTATCTCTTTAATATAAGAAAATATTAAATAAGGGACAAGTGTTATCCCATCATATGGTGTAACATGAATGTAATATCAAAAAATGTAACAGAGAATCCAATGCTGTTATTAACGTGCATACAAACGTACGCGACTGTGTTGTGGCTCCTCGGCTACGGATAACTAATAAGTCTAGGGCAAAATCTATGGATATCGTTGAGGTGTTGAAAATTTAAAAACAAGAAAGATAGGACTTTACGTTGAAAAGAAAAGAACAAAAAGGATTTATTGTTAAAATCAACTTAACAAAGAGATAGTTTGTGTAATATGTTTTTTGGTATTTTACGTACAATAGAACGACAGCAAAAGGTTAATATATACTTGTAATCATCTAAAACACATATTAATATATCCTCTCATTATCGAGTAAATAATTTTATTTTGGTTAGTGATGTAATTTCACCGTTTTGGCTCCAAAAAATTTTATCACGTAACATATTCAAATGTTTTATTACGTGTACTGGATTTACTCACTCAAAAAAAAAATAAATAAATAAATAAAAAAATTGAATATTGGATGCCATTTTGACGTTTATTTTGTGAACATATCTTAAGAAAAATTAACTTCAACTTAATGAAAATTGCAGGATGGAACTCTTATGAATGTCCATAGCTTACACCTTTCCAAAAAACAATCACAAATATAAATTAGTTAAGTCTGAGGGACTTAGGCTTGAGTCTAACAATCCATTAATTTGTTAATCATAAATCAATCTTAATTAATTTGTAGTCCGGGAGTTATAGAACTTAAAGTCAATTACTTGCTATTGGTAATTTTTCTCCTTTTGATTCATCAATATTGGTAATTGTTCATCTTTTGATTCATCAAACCACATTCAAACTTCAAATATTTGTTTTGAGAAAATAAAATCTGGGGCACATTTTGAAATGAGAACCTTGAAAGATGATGAAAGGTTTTTTGTACTAGCAATATATCAGAAATTATATATGGACTCCACTCAATTCACAATTTTACTTGTGGATCTTGTGGTTAAAATAAGAGTTATGTGAATTAAGATAAGTTATGCATGCTGGTGTAAAAGAAACGGCATGTGATTGATGTTTTAACCGCAAAATTCACAAAATGAGTTTGTCAACTGGGTCAACATAAGAATTTTCAGCAATATATAACCAATGTGAGCCATCTTCACTAGATAGTAATCCAAGGTAATGAATTGATTGCCAGATTATGACACCAACTTTTAATTGTTCAATGCAGGTAATGGGAAATCCAAGAACAACAATAATACTAGTACAGTACTCGAAGCTAGCAGTTCCAATGTTAATGCTGATTCTCAACTACAAGGCTTTTCAAAGCTTCGGGATGAAATATAAACTTGTGAATACGAAGACGTTCATGTTTTGTGGAATATGCTGAAGCAAGCTCAAGAAGAACATGTTCAGGAACAGAAAATCCTGCCGGAAACTTGTTCTCCTTAACCCAACAAGCAGCAGCAGCAGCCGCCACACAAACACTCTTGGAAGGCTTACTTTTGTCCCTTTAATCATCAGCCCACCTCCTCCTTTGCTTTGTTCAGTGCATAGTTGTTGAGTTTCTGCAAATATATATGGGATCTTATATATATATAGTAGTCCTTTTTTTTTTTTTTGTTTTTACTTGCTGAACAAATATGAGGGATGTAAATATATATATATATATATCAATGTATGGATATGTAAAAATAATTACATATATATATATATATATATATATATATATATATATGCATGCATCAATGTATGGATGTGTAAAAATAATAATAATCTATACTATACATAAAAGTATGAAGAGTTTAATGTTTTTGACATTTTTTTGTTCCAAAAATACCCCCCAATTAGATTCTTTACAATCATTTAAAGAAAGAGAATTAATGAAAAATTAAAGAAATGGAATTGAATTCAACTTAAGTTGTTAAATAAATTGGAAAAGTCAATCAGAAATAAATGTCTAACCCCATCAAAAATCATTCTAAACAAAAAACTAATATCCTAATAAAATTTCACCAATACTCCAACAAACATTATCCATTCTTCCCAAAAAAAACCGAGAGTATCAAAAAGAAAATTGTGTCCACTGAGTATTGAAATTCCTGTGATAATCATGTTAAAGGTATTTGTCAATTTCAAGATGGATATGTAAAAATATGAAGAGGTTAATATTTTTGACATTTTTTTTCTTTCAAAATACCCTCAATTTGATATTTTATAGTCATTTAAAGAAAGGACACAATGAAAAATTAAAGAAATGGAATTACATTCAAATTAATTAAACAAATTAGAAAAGCCAATAAGAATTAAATGTCTAAATCCGTAAAAATTCTCCAACACAAAAAACTAAATGCTAATAAAAGTTTAGCAATACTCCAACAAACATTAAAAAAAAAAAAGTATCGAAAAAAAATCGTGTCAATTGAATCTTGAAATTCTTATATATAAGACAACCATCTTAGATGTATTTGTCAATTTCAAGATAGAGTTGATGGGTTTCTTATTTTAAATTGGGAACTTGATGTAATAAAACGGTTAAGAGACAAACAAAAATTTAATTATACTTTAAATTCAACTTAATTAAACAAATTAAAAGAGTCAATAAGAATTAAATGTCTAACCCCAAAAAATTTTCCTAAACAAAAAACTAAAATGCAAATAAAACTTTAGCAATACTCCAAAAAACAGTATCCAAAAAAAAAATGACAGTATTGGAAAGAAAAATTGTGTTAACTGAATCTCGAAATTCTTATATATGTGACAATCATTTTAGACGTATTTTGTCAATTTCAAGATGAAATTGACGGGTATGTTATTTTGCCTTAGGAGTTTGATCTAATAAAGTTATCACAAGGCAAAAGAAAACTTAATTCTACTTTACAATCATATAAAGAAAGGGCATTAATGAAAAATTAAAAAATTAGAATTAAATTAAATTGACTTAATTAAACAAATTAGAAAATTCACTAAGAATTAAATGTCTAACCCCATCAAGATTCATCCTAAACAAAAACTAAAATCTTAATAGAACTTTAACAATACTCCAACAAACATTATCCAAAAACAAAGAAAATAATAGTCTCGAAAAGAAAAACTGTTAGTTGAGCCTAATATATGTCACAATCATCTTAGACGTAATTGTCAATTCTTCAAGATGGAATGGATTATTATCATCTTTAGGGAGCTTGATCAAATAAAATTGTCAAGAGGCAAAAGAAAATTCAATTCTCTATGAATCAATTAGAGAATATATAAGTCTATAAATCCATAGAATACTGCTTTTTAATTTTGACTTTTAACTGTTACATATTGATTAATACTTTTATTTCACTTTATAAAATGAGCATGAAAAATCATCTATATTTTACAATTTTCACTCTACAAAAAAAAAAAAAAATCCATTTTTTTCTTTTTACTTATCTTGATTGTTATCTAACATTAAGTTAACATAAATTGAAAAAGATTTGTTTCTGTGAGAACATTCCAGGTCCAAAGCATGAAAAACCTTTCTATTTACATAGGTGTATTTGTGGTATGATTAAGAAATAAAATGAGTTCCAACATGTTAGAAATTCAATACCTTTTAAATTAGCTACCCATGATAAAAAAGTTTTGTGTTTCAGTAATAATTAATCCATGGAACTAAAAGATATATTGGAGATTTGCAAAATGTGTAATTAAATACTAATCGAATAAAAAGTCACATGACTTTTTAATAAGAGAAAAAAGTAATTCACAAATGTATGACAAAATCTAAAATTATTATTAGCCCTGGTTTTTAGTAATCCAAAAGTAAATATTATTTCATATGTACTTCTTATAACAATGAATTTTATACATTTTTATATATGATCAAACTAACCTAAAAATGTAAAATTTTAAGTTGTTTATTAAAAATGAGTTCATAGCTTTTGTAATTTTTATTTCTTTCATTGTTTAAAAACAATTAAAAAATCATATATAAGTAAAATGTCTCATATGTCATAATTTAATATATTGAATGAAAATATACACTTTTGATATGGAAAATGTTGGATTTTGATGATATTGCATTCATAATAGCAAAGGATAAAAAAAGAAAGAACCCATGATCAACAAAACATTTATAATTGGACATACATATGTACTTATAACATTTAGCGCATTTATTTCTTTCTTAATTTAAGTGTAGTTTAGCTAGTAAGATGATTTCCAATGAAAAGTTGATACATTGACCAAAAAAAGTCAAAATGTGACAAAGAATTTGGGATACAAGGAGTACAAGAAGTAAGAATTTTTTTTAAAAGAACTTTACCAACGGGAAGTATACTACTATTTCTTGAAGATATTTATGTTGTTGAAACCTTATTATTTTGCCAATTAAATTAAGTAAAATTTGAGTCTTTTAAAATTTTGATTTCAAGATGGTTTGAATAAAAATCAATTACTATTTAAACAAAACATTTGCATAAATTATATGTGTCCGGGAAAGCTAAAATATTTTGTATTATAATATCATGTAAAATTTCACAATATTGCATTAATTGCATGAATCCTTTGTTTAGTGTCAACTATGTAAGTTATCCAGTTTGATTAAATTACAAAAAAAAAAAAAAGGAAGAAGAAAATATTTATGAACACAATTGGTTGAACATCTTAAAGGATTGGAAAGTTTTGACAAGTGCATACTACTTTGGAATATTTGATTCTTTTAAGAGCTTTTATATTTGTATTGTATTATAATAATTAAATCTTTACTCATTTGCGACTAAGTATCTTAGATTTTTCAGAGTTTACATATTTCTTTATGTTATGGAAGAACCTTTATTTTGTTTAACCTTTGTATTTTTTCTTTCACCTATTAAAAATATTGAAAGACTATGCATTACTAATTTAAATAAACCAAATCCATACTAAAGGATAGTTGATGGTAACTTATTTAGATTCTTCGAGAAAATTTTAAAATTAGTTACCTAAACCATAAATATGAATTATGGTTTGTTAGGTAATGTAATTAAGATGGTTTCTTTAAATTTCAATTAAGATTCACTTTTATCCTTACAAATATGGTGTTAAGCTTTAGCGATAGTAGAAATAATATCCATGATAGAACAAAAGTATATCTTACTTAAAATTTAAAGAAATAAATGTATCATACATGAGGTTTGAACTTCCTTTTCTTGTCTTCTATTTTCACCCACATAATAGTTTAGCATGATCTACTACAAGGATGATTAACCAAATGAAAGTCACGTTTTACATCCTTAAAAATGTTATATAGCTTTAACTACATGTATATGATATACTTTTATTATATTTATTACTTTAATTATAATAAACACAAATTAACCCGCAATTTTGATTTCTAAACAAACAATTGTACAATTTGAACTTATGGGTATCAGTTATATATAATTTATGTATTGATCAAAGTTGAAAATAAAATAACCAACAATAAGATATATAATAAAGTAATACTAATAAAGAGATCTATGAAATATTCAAGAAATGTGTAACTTTAATGTAGTTTAAGATATATGTCTATGAAATATTGGAACTTAATTGACTATGAAGGAGAAACCAAAAAAACAAACTAAAAAATTATTAGTTTTTAATTATTAAATTGAGAAAATAATCTGTGAGAAAATAAAAATAAATGAATGATAGGAAAGACTTGCTTTCGAAAATCAAAGTTGATTATATTTAAAGGAATAAAAAAACTATATTGATATGTAAATCAAGGGTTCCTATTTATATATATAGTTCGAAATTGTAATTATAAAGACGAAAAAGAAATTAAACAATACTCGCAACAACGCACTACCAGAAAAAATTAGGTCTAAAAATCATGACTTTATTTGGATAGAGTTTATCATCCATTATTCTTCAAATAATATTTTGTAGTTATTTCGTAACACATTTTCCGGTTACTTATTTATCTTACATATATACCACATTACAAAAAGTTGTTACATGATACCCTTTATACGTAGTTATTATTTTAATTGAACAAAATTTTACTTTTGTAAAATTACTTTAGTGAAAATGTATTTATATGATCATGTAATTATAAAATTATTTACTATATTTTGTAAGTCTTTATGCTAAGTGTAATATTAAAAAATTCAACGACACGTGCAACACACGTGCCGTATTCCTAGGTAAAAAAAAAAAGAATGTATGAATGTGATGTATTTATTGTTAAGCAGTGATGTTTATATATGCATGTAAGAATCATATACACAAATTTACTTGGGAGTAGAGAAACGACTAGTGAGTGAATTACAGTACTATATAGTGAAACAACTAGTGATATATCAAAGATTTGGCTTAGAATGTGTTGAACCCCAGTTATGATAATCATGTTTTGATGATGACCAAATCATACTAATGGTTTGCAATCAAGTGTTCGAAAGAAGGAAGTTCGGACGCAAGAGAACGTCTGACAAAGAGGAATTTGAAGCAGAGAACGGACGAAGGAGAGCCTTCAAAAAGAAAGAATTTTCAGATGCAGGAGAGCATCCGAAATACGACTAGGAGAACAAACGCAGATGACCGTCCGAAGAGAAGAGCTCAAAATGAAAAAGTTTCTGTCAAAGCTGTATGACGCATACAACCGTCATATTGTTATTGGATGCATTATCGAACGCAGAGGCTTTACATTGGACATCCAAAAGGTCCAACGGCTAGTTCGTTCAGACGCACATTCACAGCATCGGCCATTCGAAAAACCAAACAGCTAGTTTCTCAGGAAACAGAAAATAGCCGTTAGAGAACCGTTGGAGGCAATTTCTGGGCTTTTATAAATACCCCCTTATCTGTAATTGAGAAAATAGAGAGTAGAATTACTGCATTCAATACAAACATTTATAAGAGCTATTTGGGAAGAAATAGGCTAAAATGTTGTGGGTTGTATTGGTTTGAGTAGTGTACTTCTCTTGGCTCAACTGGAGGGAATTAGTGTGAGCAAGAGTAGACTAGTGAGTGATCTTCAAGTGTAAGAGTTCTTGGTGGGATAACAGTGTACAAAAGTGTAGTTGTTGTGTAAATCCTTTGGCTCAACTAGATGGACTTAGTTGGTGCAAGGGTGAGCCTACTTTCTGTACAAGAAGGTTATTGGCTCACATTCTTTGAAGAGGCACTACTAATGGAAATACTCCAAACTTGAGAAGGTTGGGAGTTTGGTTTGATACTCTCTATCTCTATCTTTATATTTTTTCTTTAAGCTTTAATTTTTGAATATTTATTATATTCATTTGTGCATAAGTGTTTATTTGTTGCATTTCCATTAAACACATTAAAAAGGTTTGTTTTTGAAACAACCTAATTCACCCCTTCTCTTAGGTTGCTTTTGGGGCCAACAATTGGTATCAGAGCATTGGTCTCTATATTTTGCTTAAATTGTATTAAAGTAAAGATCATGGAAACCAATAATGCTTTATTTTTATAGGGGCATTCTATTTTTAGACCTCACATGTTTAATGGAATTAATTTTGTTTATTGGAGAAATAGCAATGAAAATTTTTGTTCAATCTTTGACATTGATTTGTGGTATATTATTTATGAAGGTCCTTTTGAGGCTAATATTCTTGATGAAAATATTCATAGATTAAGGCCTAAGACTAGATTTGAATTAAATGCACAAGATAAAGTAAATTTATCTTTAAATGCTAAAGCCATAAATATTTTGTATAATGCTTTGGATGCAAATGAATTTTCTAAAGTAAAAGGTTGCAAATCGGCCAAGGAGATATGGGATAAATTGAAAGAAATTCATGAAGGAAATGAAGATATTAGAGAACAAAAGAAGTCACTTCTTGTGGCTAAATATGAATCCTTCAAAATGGAACCTCATGAAAATATTGATAAGATGTATTGTAGGTTCAATGATATTGTAAAGGATTTGGAAGGTTTGGGTAAAGAATATTCCTTGGGTGAAAAGAATAGAAATTTTTTGAATGTTTTACCTAAGGAACGGGAACCTAAATCTATTGCCATAGAGAAGTCTAAAAAGATTTGTTTTAAATTCTATACCTATCGAGTCTTTGATTAATTCTATAACCTCCTTTGAATTGAAGATAAAATACAAGGTACAAGATGATGAGGAGGCAAAGGGAAAAAGAAGCATAGCATTTAAAGCTTCATCAAAAAGGAGAAAAGACTCAAGGAAGCTTCACTTCAACAACTCCAAATCACTTGGGATGATTGCAATTCGGATGGAGAAGTTGAAGAAGAATATGAGGAGGATCAAATGGCTTTTATGGCACTTGGCAATAATGAGGTATCCTCTAGTTGTGATTCTTGTGACGATTCATGTGATAATGATGATGATAATGTTGAATCATTTATTTTTAAAATTCATGAATGTTTGAAAGAATCATATGCTAGGAACAAAGAGTTAAAAATTAAAGTTAATTCTTTATTGAGTGCTAACTCAAAACTTGTGCATGAAAATAACTCTTTGACAAAAGAAAATGATGTTTTGAAGAAAAATTTTGATGGAAAAACCAAGATAATGGAAGAGATCGAACAAGCTTCATTGAAGAAGAGATTAGATGATCTTGATAATATTTTGAGAAAGAAGAAAGAAAATGGTTTTGAAAAGAAAAGAACTAGAAATATGTTTTTGAACAAAAATTTCATCACCTTTAGAAAAATGATTTGTGCTATGTTAAATCTAAATCTTCCTTTTATGGCAATAAGAATATTATTTTTAATTATTGTAATCAACATGGCCATGTAAAGAAAAATTGTTATGTTAAAAGAAATGAAAAATTGGGAATAAATTCTATTTGGGTGATTAAGCATGTTACTAACCCAATTGGACCCAAGAAAGTTTGGGTACCAAAAGTTGTTGCTTAACTTTGCATGTAGGAATGCTTGGAAGAGCACCATGGAATTCAAGATAAATTATCAATGGAGGGTGTTCAAAGCACATGAGCTAAGATGACATTAAAATGGGTAACATCTAAAATTTTGTGTTAAGAATGTGCTTTCATTTATTTGGTTAAACTATGTTCTCTTGAAAACAGCTTTGTGTTACTTGTCTATGTGATTGAATTTGTTTAGAATGCTAGGAAATATGTATCCCCAATTTTTGTTTATAATAAGTCACTGCTTGCAAAAGAAAGGGGGAGCATTCTCTTTTTAAATGGATTATTTTGCAAGAAATTGCATCACATGCTTCATTGTTTTGATGATGCTTTTTGGTAAGGAATGTGGAAAAATTATTTTGATCCTAATTCTTTGCATGATTTCTCTCATATCTTATTGAATACATATTCTTGAAGGGAAGAGTTGTTTTGCATAACTTGACTTATTCTCCATGTACTCATATGAATTATATTCATCTTTCAAGGGGGAGAATAAACTTAGGGGGAGTTTAAATTGCATTATTTTTCTTATGATTTGATGATGCCAAAAGGGGGAGAAAATAATATACAAAACTTCTTGACTTATGCTTCACTAGATTTTATGATTGTTTTTAGAATTGTCCAAATGATTTGTCATCATCAAAAAGGGAGAGATTGTTGAACCCCAGTTATGATTTAATCATGTTTTGATGATGACCAAATCATACTAATGGTTTGTAATCAAGTGTCCGAAAGAAGGAAGTTCGGATGCAAGAGAACGTTCGACAAAGAGGAATCTGAAGCAGAGAACAGACGAAGGAGAACCTCCGAAAAGAAAGGTTTTCGGACGCAGGAGAACGTCCGAAACACAACCAGGAGAACGGACGTAGATGACCGTCTGAAGAGAAGAGCTTAAAATGAAGAAGTTTCTGTCAAGGATGCATACAACCGTCCGAAGCACTATTCATATTGTTATTGGACGCATCATCGGAAGCAGAGGCTTTATATCGGATGTCCGAAAGGTCCAACGGCTAGTTCGTTCGGACGCACATTCACAGCATTGGCCGTCCAAAAGACCAAACGGCTAGTTTTTCAGGAAACAGAAAATAGCCGTTAGGGCTGTTGGAAGCAATTTCTGGGCTTCTATAAATACCCCCTTGTCTGTAATTGAGAAAAATAGAGAGTATAATTACTGCATTCAATACAAACACTTATAAGAGCTATTTGGGAAGAAATAGGCTAAAATATTGTGGGTTGTATTAGTTTGAGTAGTGTAGTTGTCTTGGCTCAACTATAGGGAATTAGTGTGAGCAAGAGTAGACTAGTGAGTGATCTTGAAGTGTAAGAGTGGAGGGATAACAGTGTACAAAAGTGAAGTTGTTGTGTAAAATCCTTTTGGGTCAACTAGAGGGATTTAGTTAGTACAAGAGTGAGCCTACTCTATGTAGAAGAAGGTTATTGCCTCACATTCTTTGAAGAGGCACTACTAGTGAAAATATTGCAAACTTGAGAAGTTTGGGAGTTGGTGTGATACTCTTTATCTCTATCTTTATATTTGTTTTTTAAGCTTATATTGTTGAATATTTATTATATTCATTTGTGCTTAAGTGTTTATTTGTTGCATTTCCATTAAACACATTAAAAAGGTTTGTTTTTGAAATAACCTAATCCACTCTCCCTCTTAGGTTGCTTTTGGGGCCAACAGAATACATTAATAAAGGATGTAGTCATGTAGACCTTATGCATTAATTCAATCTATGTGTGAAGTATATAGTACTACTATAATGGATCATGAATTCTTGCTAATGTAAGATAGGTTATGATCTTTTCCAAGCTTCAAAACCATGCCTTCTAATGCTCATAAAATAAGGTTCGAAAGTTGTGATCTTTTCCAAGCTTTCAAAATACGAAATCAGATCCTTAGTGACAACTACAAGGTGGTTATAATTTAAATTCGAGTAACAATTCTTTATATTGGTGACACTAAGTTGTCACTAAAAAATTTGGTACTAAAAATCTCATTTTCCAAAATATATGTTTCCATTCGTGTTGGATAACGCAAGAAAATTTTGACACTAAAAATCTCATTTGCGAAAATACACGTTATTGTGGTTTGCACTGGAGAATGAAAAAAAAAGTTGCTATTCTTAAGTTTTTAGTAATCTTCACAACCACACCTTCGGTTATGCATAAATGATATGAGAAAATCTTTCATGTATTGTTGTTTGGTGTATAAAAATTTCTACACCATTGAATCTAGATACATGAAATATGTGCATTGTTTATATTTCAAAAGTTATTTTTGTAGAAGTAGCATATATGTAGACCTAATGGTATTAAAATTTTTATACACTAAGAGTACATGAAAGATTTACTCAAACAGTATTCTGATGTTGTTTTCTAAGCCCAACATGTTATTTTAATCACAATCGCAATTATTCAGCCCACAAATTCGACTCCATCCGAAAGGGTCTAAAGACTGAGATGGGCTTAGGTCCAAACCCAGCTCAACTCTTCTTCAACTCGAATAGAACTTGTATTATTCAAGTAAAAAACTTGTAAAATAAAAGGAAATTGGTTTAACCATGGACAACGAAGAGCCAACTTGGTATGGTAGTCTCTCCTTTTGGATTTCTTCATAAATTTAAAGATATTAACAATTACCCCAAAAAAATTACCTATCACTAAGGAAAATTCTTATATTGACCGAGTTTATGGCACTGGTCCATGTTGCTCCATATCACTCCATATTACTTAAATAAGGGAAGTGGAGTAACATGGACCAAGGGGTCTATGGCATAGGAACATGTAAGAATTTTACCACTAAAGATAACCACCAACTCACTATCCATTAGATTTTCATATAAGTTTTTTAACTTCCACATTTTTTTTCTTGATATATTTTTCTTTTATTTTGCACACACGTTGAGTGTGCCCTTCTTGCTAGTATATAGAAAGGGAGATCCAACTTAGTATAGTGCCTTTCCTAATATGCATATGAGTTTAGTTTTTTTTAATCTAATTATTAAATTTTTAAATTTGATGTTGGTTTAGACAAAAAAAAGACTGAGGGCTATTATGACATTTTACTATTCTTTTTAGATGAAAGTTTTAAATTTATTAAATCTAGGAGGGCAATTTGTGGATAAAATCTAGATGTGTATAAGACTTTGCTCCTCTGAATTGTCCTATATAAAAATAATACACACTTTACCTCTAGTGACAATATTCATCATTTAAAAACATTAACACCATTAAAAAAAAATCTATTTAATTGACTAAAATACCCTTAATGTTATATTTCATTTTTTATGTATTTAATTTTAATGTTCTACCACTAGAGTTAAACGTTCAAATTTGAAATATTTTATCTACTTTCATGCATTTTGACTACTTTTAAATATTTTATGTACTTTCTAAATTTTTAAATGTCTCCATATTTTTTATATTTACGTTAGTTTATAATATTTTAATTTATTTTTATTTTCTTCTATAAGTCTAAACTCTAAATTCTAAACCATAAAAAAACCCTTAAAACAACTTAAATAAAAAAAACAAAATCAACCTAATAACCAAAATACTGTATATTATTTTTTAATGTATGACAATATGTTGCATCTGGAGAAAGCAATCTAAATGTCGCTTTCACTAAAAGTAACCGTAGGTTACTTTCTCCAAATGCAACCTTCTTACTTTGAGAACATGAAAAAAAAAAAAAATCTTCACAATTTGATAAACTTTTTTATTTTCTTCTCCAAAGTTTAAGAAATTAACCGTGCATGAACGTGTGCAATGACTAAGAGTGTGGAGCAAATATTATTCATTAACTACCTATACCATCCAATTGCTTACCTAGATGAATATATGTTTAAATCCACTCTCTCTCTCTGTGACAGATTGTAGGCGAATCATATCTTTTTTATCTTTTTGCAAACAATATTCATATAAGCAGCTACTTGGTTTAAATTCTACTAGTAATGCACTAAAGTAGGGATGATTTAGAGACACGTTACTTTTCCTTCTTTTATCGTCATGACAATCACAAACGTTGGAACTTAATTAATTATTTTTTTAAAGAGAATCTCCAATGAATATTAATCTATCTCTTATTATGTGAAAAGATCTTTCCAACGAAACTGTATTTCATTGTAGTCTTAATTCATTGCATCAATATATATAACTTCCCTTGTATGTTGCTATGTTTTTGGCCTATGGCTCCGTCAGGTGGTGGAAAATATTCACCCCTGCTCAATGGTCCGGGATCAGGACCGTTTCGTGGCGGTTTTCGCGGTTCCATAACTTGGATTCCATTTCAGCTCCACAAATAACATCTATGCAATGAATTACCACTTCATTGTTGCTGATTCCTTGCACAAAGTTGTCATTCTTGGAGCCCTTTTCATATGGCATGCTTTCACAAATAATGGGAGCTTGGAATGGTTGATCGCTCTCTTTTCCCTCTCAACTCTTCCAAACACTCCCTCTTCTTCGAGCCATGTATGGAGATTGCTCGGGGAATCTAATGGTTCAAATTGTGGTTATGCAGAGTGTTGTTTGGTACAGTCTTATGCTAATCATGTTTGAATACAGAGGGCCAAAACTCCTCATCACTGAGCAATTTCCTGAAACTGCAGCTTAAATTACCTCCTTTCGTGTAGAATCTGATGTTGTTTCTTTAAATGGTCGCGAGCCTCTGCAGGCTGATGTCGAGATTGGTGATGATGGGAAGTTGCACGTAGTCGTTAGGAGATCGACCTCGGCTTCAGTGAAATCTCTTCTTATAATAAAGGATTACACTCATCAGCAATCACTCCAAGAGCATCAAATTTAACAGGAGTGGAGATTTATTCAGTCCAATCTTCGCGAGAACCTACCCAGAGGGCCTCAACAGATTTCTACGCAATGTTATCGAGCAAGAATGGTAGTGGGAGTCCTAAACTTGGTTATAGAAATTCATATGTGTCCATAAATACATGGGAACAAATACCACCACAAGACGTCTGTCATCGTCTCTCTACTCTCTCTGGCTATATGTCCATCCAAAAAATCTTACGTATCTAACTTACTAGTTTCACTTATAAATCTTATGATCTATCTAAGAAATTCAATATTATTTTTTATGTGAGTATATATTATTTTTTCAGAGGAGACATTCTTTTTTAAATCACAGAGTTATACGTATGGTATGGTTGTGGATCGGATGAATACAAAAATCTCCATATGTCCGGTATTCAAATTAACTATCATCAGACAAATTCTTTTGTGGACCTTCTGTATACATACATGATTGCGTCACAGATGATGTAAGATTCGATCTAAATTATAAAATCCACGTAAAATTCACTAATATTATGTATAATGCACCCACACAAGAATTTTCCTTACTACTATCTCCATTCCAATCTATTTGTTATATTTAACTTTTTTGGATCAACGTATCAAGTTTTTAACACTTTCTTTTGTAGATTTTGTAATTTTTTAAAAGATTATAAGTTTATACATGATAATATTTGATATAAATTTTACTTTTGTTGAAAAATATTCATAAAAATCAAATAGTTCTACGTGAATTTTTTATTATAAAATTGATCTATTTGTTTGAAAAAGTCAAATTATAATAAAATAAGTGAAACGGGAGGAATATTTACTAATGGATATGGATTTTTCTTACACTTTTTTTTTCTTTCTTTTTCCTTTCACTTTTCCACCGTAGTGCCACTTTGTCATTGTTCTTCACGCTTATTAACCAGTGGTAAAGACTAATACGACACTACCATCCCTTCGCACCAAAGTTCAAACTCTACAAGTAATCTACCATCAGCGTCGTCATCATCATCATCACTGACCATAAATGCATGCATGATTATTATCCACCTCTTCATTAATCTAATCTTCCACCTCTCTTCTCTCTCTATAAATATGACTCTCCCTAGATCAGTATGATTTTGATTTGAAGAAGAAATTGTTTAGTAAATAAATTTTGTTCAAGAATGAATTAGTGGCAAAAGCTAAGGAGGGCTTGGCTTGTTATCATTGCCAGATTGCTCAAATCACGTAAAGATGGTTAGCTCCTCGTTGTTTTCACTCTTTTTTTATGCTTCAATCATAAGAATTGATACAATCTTCACTTAGGTTTTTGACTTTTTATGGTGATTTACTTTACTTTAGTTTCTAAGGTCTTTGTTGATTTATTTTATTTCTCTGATTTCTATTTTTTTCCCCTTTCAGATGAATTTTTTGTTAACTTTATTGGTTGGATAAATTACTTAATTATCAATGTGGCGAGACAAGACCTGAATGTGAAATTTCCTTGCGAATTAAAATTACAATAATATTTCCTTTGTTCTAGAGAAATTGCAAGATTAATTTTCTGTGTTTAATGTATCTATTAGTATATTTGAGCATTTTTGTTACCTTTTTATGCTTCAATTATTTTGAATTAGTTTCATGTAGGAATTTTAATTTTTTTAACATATTTTTTTACGTATTCTTTAACAGATTTTATTCAGCATTTTATTATTACTAACCAATTAAATAAGCCCTTATAGAATATGAGATAATAGAAATAAAATAAATAAATTTCAATTGGCCATAACAAGTTAGGGACGGTGAGTTTAGTACACAGAACACACTTAAGCATGCAGGACCTAGGGTTTGGGGGAATAATATTAATTACGATAAAAAAACATATATATGGATTCTTAAAAAATACTGTAAAAGACCGAAACCATCTATCGTTAAAAAATGACAAGGGTTATTAACATGCATTCGAACATACGTGACTGTTTTGTGGCACAGGCATCTCTCGGCTACAAATAACTAATAAGTCTAGGGCAATAGATGTCGTCAAGGAGTTGAGTGCATAAAAATAAGAATGATAGCATTTTACATAAAAAAGAAACAATATGTTTTTTTTTTTTGGTATTTTACGTACAATGGAACAATAGTAAGAGATTAATACTTGAACATATTTACACTATTAATATATATCAAGTAAATAATTTTATTTTGTTGCATAAAGTGATGTAATTTCATATTTTTGGCAGCAAACCAGTTTGGCCACAACTTTGAGTATATCAAAGTTTAACTATTTTCCTACCGAAAAATAAAGCAAAAAATTCGAATGTTTTACTATATGTGAAGGATTCCCACACTCGAAAAAAAAAAAAGAAAAGAAAAAAAAGAAGTATATTGGATGCCATTTTGACGTTTACTTTGTTAAAATATGTTAAGAAAAATAAACTTCTAGCTTCATGAAAAATGTCGGATAGAATAAATACTAGGGATAGTGAATTTTGTGTCTAGTTTCTTCTTAATTTGTTGATTTTAGTCATGCTAAAAACTCCTCTAATTTGGTTAATTATGTAACATATGGCTCATATCTTCATGACTATTGATCTTCAAAAATACAGGACTGAAAGCTTTTCTGGGGGAAATTATGAAGATTGTTAATTTGTTTCTTTTTTTTCCCGTTTGACGGATAAATAAAAAGATAACTAGATAACAAGAGGAAGAGAAAGACTCAGCAATAAAAATAGGCAAGTCTGAGGGGACTTAGGTTTGAGTCTTACAATCCATTAATTTGTTAACTATAAATCAATCTTTGTAGTCAAGAAATTAGAATTTATAGTCAATTGCTTGCTATAAGTAATTCTTCTCCTTTTGATTCATCAATCCATATCTATACTATTATAAAAGTGTGAGTGTATTTTTTCCTATAGGTGTTTCTTCCTTTTTTGAAGTACCTAATTTGTCCATAATTAGAGAATTAAGTCTTAAACATTTATGTAATTATGATGGACAATTGTGTAAAATAACAATTGTACTTAATTGTAGTTTTTGTCTACAAAACTTTGTAATTTTAATTAATGTGTATGTCTTCGACTCTACTAAGTATCAAATCACAAAGACTTTGCAATTGTAATTGTAACTGTAACCAATGTTTATGTAATTAGTATTTTACTAGGACTTTCTAAGCCATTATAGATTTTTATGTTTTCATGCTAGAATACTCTCCAATGTAGTAAAAAAAACAAAAAAAATAAATAACACTTCTTTATTAGTCACTATATATTAATTAAATTATCTCTAGGTGTTTTTTCCTCTTTTGAACGACCTAATTTGTCCATAATTAGAGAATTAAAGCTTAAACATTTATGCATTTATGATGGACAATTGTGTAAAATAAAAATTGTTAATTGTAAAATTGTTAATTGTAGTGTTTTGTCGATACAAAACTTTATAATTTTTGGGTTGGATAATACAAGAAAATTTTGATATTGAAAATCTCGTTGTCTAAAATACACGTTATCGTGTTTGGTGCCGTAGAATCTGATGGAAAAAAGAAATAAGTTGCTATTCTTAAGCGTTCAACAATTTTCACAACCGCGCCTTCGGTTGTGCATAAATGGTATGATTAAATCTTTCATACATTGTTGGTGTATAAAATTTTTATACCATTGGATCTAGATACATGACAAATGGGCATTGTTTGAATTTCAAAAGTTATTTTTGCAGATGTGGCATGCATTTAGACTTATAGTGTAAAAATTTTTATACAATGACGGTACATGAAAGATTTACTCAAATAATTTTTGATGCAGTTTTTCTTAGCCCATTGTGTACCTTAATGACAATCCCAATTATGCAGCCCACAAATTCAACTCCATCCGGAGGGGTCTAAAGACTGAGATGGGCTTAGGTTTAAACCCAGCCCAACTCTTCTTCAACTCCAATAGAACTTGAAATATTCAAGCAAAAAACTTGTAAAGTCAAAGGAACTTGGTTTAATTGGGAACAAATATCAAATCTTAATATATATCCTACTACGAGTAGACTCTGACCGTGCCAATGCACGGCCTTTGCCCACCATTTTGTCTAATAAGAGATAACTATTTTGCCAAGAAAGAAAATGTCATACTCCGTATTACATAATATTAAAATAGAAACAGTAGCTAGCTCAAATATGGACAATTCTTGAAAAGAAAACAGATCTTAATAGAAAACAGAATTAAGCCTGACATTAATGAGAAATCAACCATACATTCCTAAATATACGTACAAGTTTCCATTAAAATAGTAGGTAGCACATATGTGGACAATTCCTAAAAAGAAAATAGAATACTTTATTCACAATCCCAATTATGCAGCCCATAAATTTGACTCCATCCGATGGGGTCTAAAGACTGAGATGGGCTTAAGTTGAAATCTAGCCCAACTCTTCTTTAACTCAAATAGAACTTGAAATTGAAGACAAAAACTTGTAAAATCAAAAGGAGCATGGTTTAATTGCAAACAAATATGAAATCTTAATGTATATCCTACTACTAGTAGACTCTGGCCGTGCGACTTTTGCCCATCATTTTGTCTAATAGGAGGTAACTATTTTACTGTAAAACCAAATGTCAAACTCCGTATTACATAATATTAAAACAAAAAAAGTAGATAAAATATGAAAATGTAACTCAATAGGAAAGAGAATAAAGCTAGGCATTATTGAGAAATGAACCAAACAATTCTAAATATACATCCAAATTTCAATTAAAATAGTAGGTAACGCATATGTGGACAATTCCTAAAAAGAAAACAGAACTAAATAGGAATGAGAAATCAACTAAACAATCCTAAATATATATATCTACAAATTTCAATATTTATTTTGTTATTTTTTCTAACAAATATGGGACTCAAGAAGTCTGTCATTATGAGGTTGCTTTTTTCTCAGAGGTCAAATATCATCCAGTTTCGACTTCTATGCAATCTTTTGTACTAAATCAAGATAACTCTGTCCAAAGTTGTTGGCGAATATCTATACTTTGCAATTTTAAACCTTTTATTTGTCAAATCTTGCAAAATATCTACATAAAGAGTACATAAAGATCCCATTAAAACAATATTTCAACAATTACAAACAAAATATTATTTCATGGAAAAAGTACACATGATCCTTCATAGTAGTACATGCGAAAATACAATAGGCAAATATGATTTTTTTTTATTTAAAACTAAAATGTAGACATAGCCTACATGTTAAAATTGTTTTCTTACCTCTGTCTTAATTATCTCTATTATTAGGTTGTGATATTAAAATTATAATTTTTTATTGATTTCAATAATATTAATGGTATTTTAAAATCAAATGGATGAATGACATTTTTATTGGATAAATCTTAAATGTAGCTTGATCATTAAATTCTTGAGTAATTAGTAGGAGTTGATCTTTAAATCATTGTATATGTGCTTTAATAATTTGTTAAGGTGAATAAATTGTGTAAATAAAAATTTTGGATTATCCCCATTGAAGTTGATGAAGTAGGAAGATATAATTTTTTTTTTTTTGGCAGACAAACTAAATTTTTACATTTCATAGTACTTCAAAGTGAGATATATGTGATGGAATGGAAGGAAAGAGATTAAAAACCAGTTTAGCTTAACTACACCATAGACATGCAAGGGAGTTAAAGTCTTCATAGGTGGATGTTTCATTATATTTTAAAAATAAAAGGAAATGAGAGATTTGTACTATGTGTACGATTTACTAAATTTTTAACTTCTTGGTATCTCACTGTATCTTATATGATAGTAGTTACTTATATGTGTCTGTAATTAAAACATAGGTTATATTAGAAGTTTTTAAAGATTCATCAAGAAGAAAATGGATTGAATTGTAAGTTTTAAGAAGATACTATAACATTAGCTACAAAATGTGCACCTATTAGGGGGAACAAATATCCACAATAAAAAAATATCAATTAAGGAATAGTAAAAAATATTATCATCGAAAAAAAAACAACATTTAATAAAAAAAAAATACAAAAATTAAAATATATACTTGCTTTGAACAAACCAAAGTACAAATAAATGAATATAGATGATTGCCTAGAATTAATGAAATTTATAGGTTTATAGTAAATGCCAAGTTTCTCAGCCAAAAATAAATGAAAATAAATTTTATATTAGGTTAATTTAAATTAATGAGCTTATACTAATTTTTTTTATAATGAAGTACAGTTTAATAATAAGATATTTCCTCTATGATCTATTGGTCATTGGCTCGAGTCACCAAAGGGTAGGAGAAAAAGGTGAGTTTTTTTTTAATTTTTAAAAAAGGAATATATTAATTTATATGTCGACAACTGCATTCTCCCGAATCTTAAGAATTGTAATTACAGTTATTTAAGTTGATTAAACAATTGTGTTGTAGTTCTAAGGAATAATTTTGCTTCATCTAATATTTACATTTCCAAATCTAATATTGCTTAACATTATCTTGATTGTCAAATCTAATAATACTTGAGATATAATTGCAACATATGGTTTATAATTTTATAGGATAAAATTGTTACTTTATCAATTCTTAAATACTAAACAACCTATTCTTCATGAAACCTCTCATCCACCGCCATACCAAAACCATCACTATAACTACCACATAACGAATCAGAAAAACAAAATTAAATTCATATCCAAATCCCAAAACAAAATCATGATTAGACACATTTGATATTATTCAAATCCAAAACCAAATGGAAGAAGTGTGATGGAGTGAGAAATGGGCTAAAGGGGGAATGGGTTGGGTTATGGGTGGAAGAGGGGAAAGGGAAAAAAATATGCCACAGGATAGGTGCTGCCAGGTTAAGAGGGAGGATGAGGCTATAAGGGCCAAGAGAGAGAGGTTGTAAGAGATAGCTTCATCACCAAAGTTCAAACTCTACAAGTAATCCACCATTAGCTTCATCATCACCACTAACCATAAATGCATGCATGATTATTATCCACCTCTTCATTAATCTTTCTCCTCTTTCCTCTCTCTCTATATATGTGACTCCCACAGGATCAACTTGATTTTGATTTGAAGAAGAAATTGTTTAGTAAAAGAATTTTGTTAGATGATGCAAGAATGAATTGGTGGCAAAAGCTAAGGAGGTCTTGGCTTGTTATCATTGCCAGATTGCTCAAATCACGTAAAGATGGTTAGCTCCTCACTGTTTTCATTATTTTTTTATGCTTCAATCATAAGAATTGATACAATCTTCGCTTGGGTTTCTGACTTTTTATGGTGATTTGCTTTAGTTTAGTTTCTAAGGTCAATCTTATTTATTTTATTTTCAGATATATTTTTTTCCCTTTCAGATGATTTTTTGGTTAACTTAATTGGTTGGACAAATTACTTAATTATCAATGTGGCGAGAAGACCTGAATGTGAAATTTTCTTGTGAATTAAAATTACAATAAAATTTCCTTTTTGTAGAGAAATTGCAAGATTATTATTATTATTATTAATTTTGTCTCTTATACACAAGGTATCTATTAGTACATTCGAGCATTTGTGTTACCTTTTTATGCTTCAATTATTTTGAATTAGTTTCATGTGGGAATTTTAATTTCTTTAACATATTTTTAAAAGTAGATTCTTTAATAGATTTTGTTCAGCGTTTCATTACATACTAACCAATTAAATAAGCCTTATAGAATATGATATAATAGAAAAATAAATAAATTTCGATTGACCATAACAAGTTAGGGACGACGAGTTTAGTATACAAAACACACATAAGCATGCAGGACCACAGGTTTGGGCCAAATAATTAATTAGGATAATATATATATATATGGATAATTAAAAAATTTTGGAAAAATTGAAACCCCCTATCGTTAAAATATGACAAGGGTTATTAACATGCATTTGAACGTACGCTGCTGTTTTGTGGCTCCTCAGCAACAAATACCTAATAAGTCTAGGGCAATGGATGTCGTCAAGGCGTTGAGTACATAAAACTAAGAATGATAGCGTTTTATATAAAAAAAAGAAACAATGTGTTTTTTTTTTGGGTATTTTACGTGCAATGGAACAACAGTAAGAGATTTAATACTTGAGCATATTTATAATATTGATATATATCAAGTAAATAATTTTATTTTCTGTTGCATAAAGTGATGTAATTTCCTATTTTTGGCAGCAAACTAATAGTTTGGCAACAACTTTGAATATATCAAAGTTTAACTATTTTCCTACCAAAAAAATAAAGCAAAAATTCGAATGTATTACTATATATGAAGGATTCCTTCACTCAAAAAAAATGAAAAAAGAAAAGAAAAAGAAGATCTATATTGGATGCCATTTTGATGTTTACTTTGTTTAAATATCTCAACAAAAATAAACTTCTAGCTTCATGAAAATTGGAGGATGGAATAAATAGTAGGGATAGTAAATTTAGTGTCAAGTATACACATCTATTTGTTGAATTTACTCATGCTAAAAACTCCTCTAATTTGGTTAATTATGTAACATATTTTCATATTTTTGTGACTATTGATCTTCAAAAATATAGGACTGAAAGCTTTTCTTGGGTAAATTATGAAGATTGTTAATTTGTTTCTTTTTTCCCCATTTCGCTGATAAATATGAAGATAACAAGATAACTAGAGAAAAGAGAAAGACTCACCAATACAAATAGGCAAGTCTGAGGGGACTTAGGATTGAGTCTTACAATCCATTAATTTGTAAACTATAAATCAATCTTTGTAGTCAAGGAATTAGAATTTATAGTCAATTGCTTGCTGTTAGTAATTCTTCTCCTTTTGATTCATCAATCTCTATCTATACTATTATAAAAGTGTGAGTGTGTTTTTTCCTCTAGATCTTTCTTCCTTTTTTGAACAACCTAATTTGTCCATTTAGAGAAGTAAATCTTAAACATTTATGTATTTATGATGAACAATTATGTAAAATAACAATTCTTAATTGTAGTTTTTGTCGAGACAAAACTTTGTAATTTTAATCAATGTGTATGTCTTGGACTCTTCTAAGCATCAAATCACAAAGACTTTGCAATTGTAATTGTAACTGTAGCCAATGCTTATGTAATTAGTATGTTAGTAGGACTTTCTATGCTATTATTGATTTTTCTTTCTTGCTAGATACTTTCCAACGTAGAATAAAAAAAGAAGAAGGAATAACTCTTCTTTATTATTCACTATATATTAATTAAATTATCACTAGGTGTTTCTTCCTCTTTTGAACTACCTAATTTGTCCATAATTAGAGAATTAAAGCTTAAACATTAATGCATTTATGATGGACAATTGTGTAAAATAAAAATTGTTAATTATAGTGTTTTGTAAATACAAAACTTTGTAATTTTTGTGTTGGATAGTACAAGAAAATTTTGATATTGAAAATGTCATTATCTAAAATACACGCTTTCATTTTGTGTTGGATAATGCAAGAAAATTTTGACACTGAAAATTACATTTGCCAAAATACATGTTATCGTGGTTTAGGCAGGAGAATAAAAAAAAAAAGCTGTTATTCTTAAGTTTTCAGCACTCTTCACAACCACACCTTCGGTTGTGCATAAATGGCTTGGGTAAATCTTTCAGGCACTGTTGGTGTATAAAAATTTTTACATCATCGTATCTAGATACATGACACTCGTGCATTCAAGTTGTTTGAATTTCAAAAGTTATTTTTAAAGATGTGGCATGCATCCAGACTTGATTGTATAAAAATTATTATACATTTACGGTACATGAAAGATTTACTCAAATAGTTTTCTGATGTAGTTTTTCTAAACCCAATGTGTACCTTAATGACAATCTATGCAGCCCACAAATTCGATTCCATTCGGAGGGATCTAAAGATTGAAGTGGGCTTCGGTCCAAACCCAGCCCAACTTTTCTTCAACTCCAATAGAACTTGAAATATTCAAGCAAAAAACTTGTAAAGTCAAAAGGAATTTGGTTAAACAACGAACAAATATCAAATCTTAATATATATCCTACTACTAGTAGACTCTGACCGTGCAATGCACGGCCTTTGCCCGCCATTTTGTCTAATAGGAGATAACTATTTCGCGAAGAAAGAAAATGTCATACTCCGTATTACATAATCGTAAAACAGAAACAGTAGGTAGCGCAAATATGGACAATTCTTGAAAAGAAAATAGATCTCATGGATAAGAAACAAAATAAAGCCTGACATTAATGAGAAATCAACCAAACAATCCTAAAGATACATATAAATTTCCATTAAAACAATAGGTAGCACATCAACTAGTAGTACAAGACTACTAGTTCACTACCATCCCTCACCAAAGTTCAAACTTTATAAGTAATCCACCATTAGTATCATCATCATCACTAACCATAAATGCATGCATGATTATTATCCACCTCTTCATTAATCTTTCTCCTCTCTCCTCTCTATCTCTATATATGACTCTCACAGGATCAACTTGATTTTGATTTGAAGAAGAAATTGTTTAGTAAAATAATTTTGTTAATTGTTTAGTAAAATAATTTTTTTCAAGAATGAATTGGTGGCAAAAGATAAGGAGGGCTTGGCTTGTTATCACTGTTAGATTGCTCAAATCACGTAAAGATGGTTAGCTCCTCGCTGTTTTCATTCTTTTTTTTTATGCTTCAATCATAAGAATTGATACAATCTTCACTTGGGTTTCTGACTATAGCTTTTTATGGTGATTTGCTTTACTTTAGTTTCTAAGGTCATTGTTGATTTATTTTTTTTCTCTGATTTCTATTTTTTTCCCTTTTGGATGATTTTTTTGTTAACTTAATTGGTTGGACAGATTACTTAATTATCAACGTGGTGAGAAGACTTGAATGTGCAATTTCCTTGTGAATTAAAATTACAATAATATTTCCTTTGTTCTAGAGAAATTGCAAGATTAATTTTTTGTGTTCAATGTATCTATTATTACATTCGAGCATTTGTGTTACCTTTATGCTTCAATTAATTTGAATTGGTTTCATGTCGGAAATTTAATTTCTTTAACATATTTTTTTAAGTATTCTTTAACAGATTTTATTCAGCGTTTTATTACGTACTAACCAATTAAATAAGCCCTTATCGAATATGAGATAATAGAAAAAACATAAATAAATTTTGATTGACCATGACAAGTTAGGGACGGCGAGTTTAGTATACAAAACACACTTAAGCATGCAGGACTTGGAGGGTTTGGGGGAATAATATTAATTAGGATAATAAATATATATAAGATGATGGATTCTTAAAAAATATTGTAAAAACCAAAACCCTCTATAGTTAAAGAATGACAAGAGTTATTAATATGCATTTGAACATATGCGACAGGTTTGTGGCTCCTTGGCTACATGTACCTAATAAGTCTATGGCAACGGATGTCGTTGAGGCGTTGAGTACATAAAAATAAGAATGATAGCATTTTACATAAAAAAAAAGAAGAAACAATATGTTTTTTTTTGGGTATTTTACGTGCAATGGAACAACATTAAGAGATTTAATACTTGAACATATTTGTATTATTAATATAGATCAAGTAAATAATTTTATTTTGTTGCATAAAGTGATGTAATTTCATATTTTAGGCAGCAAACTAACAGTTTGGAAACAACTTTGAGAATATCAAAGTTTAACTATTTTCCTACCAAAAAATAAAGCAAAAAATTTGAATGCTTTACTATATGTGAAGGATTCCATCACTCAACAAAAAAAAAAAAAGAAAAGAAAAGAAAAAGAATATGTATATTGGATGCCATTTTGACGTTTACTTTGTTAAAATATCTTAAGAAAAATAAACTTCTAGCTTAATGAAAATTGTAGGATAGAGTAAATTGTTGGGATAGTAAATTTTGTGTCAAGTTTCTAATTTGTTGATTTTATTTATGCTAAAAACTCCTCTAATTTGGTTAATTATGTAACATATGGCTCATATTTTCATGACTATTGATCTTCAAAAAATACAAGACTGAAATTCTTTCTTGGGGAAATTATGAAGATTGTTAATTTGTTTCTTTTTTTTCCCCGTTTCACGGATAATTATGAAGACAACAAGATAACTAGAGGAAGTGAAAGACTCACCAATACAAATAGGTAGGTCTGAGGGGACTTATGCTTGAGTCTTACAATCCATTAATTTGTTAACTATAAATCAATCTTTGTGGTCAATGAATTAGAATTTATAGTCAATTGCTTGCTATATAGTAATTCTTCTTCTTTTGATTCATCAATCTATATCTATACAATTATAAAAGTGTGAGTGTGCTTTTTAAACTAACTTATTTGCCCATAATTAGAGAATTAAATCTTAAACATTTATGTATTTATGATGGACAATTATGTAAAATAACAATTCTTAATTGTAGTTTTTGTCCATACAAAACTTTGTAATTTTAATCAATGTGTATGTCTTGGACTCTTCTAAGTATCAAATCACAAAGACTTTGCAATTGTAATTGTAACTGTAACCAATGTTTATGTAATTAGTATTTTACTAGGACTTTCTAAGCCATTATAGATTTTTTTTTTTCATGCTAGAATACTCTCCAACGTAGTATAAAAAAAAAAAAAAAAGGCAATAACTCTTCTTTATTAGTCACTATATATTAATTAAACTATCTCTAGTGTTTCTTCCTCTTTTGAACTTCCTAATTTGTCCATAATTAGAGAATTAAAGCTTAAACATTTGTGGATTTGTGATGGACAGATTTTACAAAATAAAAATTGTTAATTGTAACGTTTTGTCGATACAAAATTTGTAATTTTTGTGTTGGATAATACAAGAAAATTTTGATATTGAAAATGTCATTATCTAAAATACACATTTTCATTTTGTGTTGGATAATGCAAGAAATTTTGACACTGAAAAATTACATTTGCCAAAATACATGTTATCGTGGTTAAGGCCGGAGAATTAAAAAAAAAGGGTGCTATTCTTAAGTTTTCAGCAATCTTCACAGCCACGCCTTCGGTTGTGCATAAATGGTATAAGTAAATGTTTCATGCACTGTTGGCGAATAAAATTTTTTACACCATCGGATCTGGATACATGACACGTGCATTGTTTGAATTTTGAAAGTTATTTTTCCAGATGGGGCATGCATCCAGACTTGATAATGTAAAAATTTTTATACATTGACGGTACATGAAAGATTTACTCAAATAATTTTTTGATATAGTTTTTCTAAACCCAATGTGTACCATAATGACAATAATCCCAATTATGCAGCCCACAAATTTGGCTCCATTCGGAAGGATCTAAAGACTGGGACGAGCTTAGGTCCAAGCCTAGCCCAACTCTTCTTCAATTCCAATAGAACTTGAAATATTCAAGCTAATAACTTGTAAAGTCAAAAGGAACTTGGTTTAATTGCGAACAAATATAAAATCTTAATATATATCGTACTACTAGTACACTCTGACCGTGCAATGCAAGGCCTTTGCCCACCATTTTGTCTAATAGGAGATAACTATTTTGCTAAGAAAGAAAATGTCATACTCCGTATTACATAATCGTAAAACAGAAACAGTTTGTAACGCAAATATGAAAAATTCTTGAACAGAAAATAGAGCTCAATAAGAAACAAAATAAAGCCTGACATTAATGAGAAATCAAACAAACAATCCTAAATACACATACAAATTTCCATTAAAACAGTAGGTAGCACATTAACCAGTAGTACATGACTACTAGTACACTACCATCCCTCACCAAAGTGATTGAATCTCTACAAGTAATCCACCATTAGCATCATCATCATCACTGACCATAAATGCATGCATGACTATTATCCACCTCTTCATTAATCTTTCTCCTCTCTCTCTATATATCTGACTCTCACAGGATCAACTTGATTTTGATTTGAAGAAGAAATTGTTTACTAAAATAATTTTGTTCAAGAATGAATTGGTGGCAAAAGCTACGGAGGGCTTGGCTTGTTATCACTGCCAGATTTCTCAAATCACGTAAAGTTGGTTAGCTCCTCACCGTTTTGTATTCTTTTAACATGCTTCAACCATAAGAATTGATACAATCTTCACTCGGGTTTCTAACTTTTTATGCTGATTTGCTTTACTTTAGTTTCTAAGGTCATTGTTGATTTATTTTATTTCTCTGATTTCTATTTTTTTTCCCTTTTCAGATGATTTTTTTGTTAACTTAATTGGTTGGACAAATTACTTAATTATCAATGTGGCGAGAAGACCTGAATGTGAAATTTTCTTGTGAAGTATATTAAAATTACAATAATATTTCCTTTGTTCCAGAGAAATTGCAAGATTAATTTTTTTGTGTTCAATGTATCTATTAGTACATTCGAGCATTTGTGTTACCTTTTTATGCTTCAATTAATTTGAATTGGTTTCATGTCGGAATTTTAATTTCTTTAACATATCTTTTAAGTATTCCTTAACAGATTTTATTCAGCATTTTAGTACATATAACCAATTAAATAAGCCCATATATAATATGAGATAATAGAAAAATAAAATAAAAATTTGATTGACCATGAAAAGTTAGGGACAACGAGTTTAGTATACAAAATACACTTAAGCGTGCAGGACTTAGGGTTTGGGGGAATAATATTAATTAGGATAATATATATATATATATATATATATATATATGAATTCTTAAAAATTACTGTAAAAACACAAAACCCTCAACCGTTAAAGAATGACAAGAGTTATTAATATCCATTCGAATGTACGCGATAGTTTTGTGGCTCCTCGGCTACCTGAAATACCTAATAAGTTTATGGTAATGAATGTCGTCGAGGCGTTGAGTACATAAAAATAAGAATGATAGCATTTTACATTAAAAAAAAAAAGAGAAACAATATGTTTTTTTTGGTTATTTTACATGCAATGGAACAACAGTAAAGATTTAATACTTGCACATATTTATACTATTAATATATATCAAGTAAAGAATTTTATTTTATTGCAAAAAGTGATGTAATTTCATATTTTAGGCAGCAAACTAATAGTTTGGAAACAACTTTGAATATATCAAAGTTTAAGTATTTTCTAACAAAAATAAAGCAAAAAATTCGAATGTTTTACTATATGTGAAGGATTCCTTCACATAAAAATAAAAAAAATTAAAGAATTTGTATATTGGATGCCATTTTGACGTTTACTTTGTTAAAATATCTTAAGAAAATTAAACTTCTAGCTTCATGAAAATTGTAGGATAGAGTAAATTGTTGGGATAGTAAATTTTGTGTCAAGGTTCTAATTTAGTTGATTTTACTCATGCTAAAAACTCCTCTAATTTGGTTAATTATGTAACATATGGCACATATTTTCATGACTATTGATCTTTAAAAATACAGGACAAAAAGTTTTTCTTGGGGTATGAAGATTGTTAATTTGTTTCTTTTTTTCCACTGTTCACAAATAAATATGAAGATAACAACATAACTAGAGGAAGAGAAAGACTCACCAATACAAATAGGCAAGTCTGAGAGGACATAGGTTTGAGTCTTACAATCCATTAATTTGTTAACTACAAATCAGTATTTGTAGTCAAGGAAATAGAATTTATAGTCAATTGCTTGCTATTAGTAATTCTTCTCCTTTTGATTCATCAATCTATATCTATACTATTATAAAAGTGTGAGTATGTTTTTTCCTCTAGGTGTTTCTTCCGTTTTTAAACTATCTAATTTGTCCATAATTAGAGAATTAAATCTTAAACATTTACATATTTATGATGGACAATTATGTAAAATAACAATTCTTAGTGATTGCAGATTTTGTCGATACAATACTTTGTAATTTTTATCAATGTGTATGTCTTGGACTCTTCTAAGTATCAAAGTACAAAGACTTTGCAATTGTAATTGTAACTGTAACCAATGTTTATGTAATTAGTATTTTACTAGGACTTTCTAAGCCATTATAGATTTTTTTTTTCATGCTAGAATACTCTCCAACGTAGTATAAAAAAAAAAAGAAAAAAAAAGCAATAAATCTTCTTTATTAGTCACTATATATTAATTAAACTATCTCTAGGTGTTTCTTCCTCTTTTGAACTACCTAATTTGTCCATAATTAGAGAATTAAAGCTTAAACATTTGAGGATTTATGATGGATAATTTTATAAAATAAAAATTGTTAACTGTAGTGTTTTATCGATACAAAACTTTTTAATTATTGCGTTGGATAATACAAGAAAATTTTGATATTGAAAATGTCATTATCTAAAGTACATGTTTTCATTTTGTGTTGGACAATGCAACAAAATTTTGAGGCACTGAAAATTACATTTGCCAAAATACACGTTATTGTGGTTTGTGCCGGAGAATAAAGAAAAAGCTGCTATTCTTATTTTTTAGCAATCTTCACAACCACGGCTTCGGTTGTGCTTAAATGGTATAAGAAAATCTTTCATGCACTGTTGGTGTATAAAATTTTTTACACAATCGGATCTAGATACATGACACATGGACAATGTTTGAATTTCAAAAGTCATATTTGCATATGTGGCATGCAGCTAGACTTGATAGTGTAAAATTTTTTTATAAATTGACGGCACAAGAAAGATTTACTCAAATAATTTTCTGATGTAGTTTTTCCAAGCCCAATATGTACCTTAATGACAATCCCAATTATGCAGCCCATAAATTCGACTGCATCCGGAGAAGTATAAAGACTGAGATGGGCTAAGGTCCTAACCCAGCCCAACTCTTCTTCAACTCCAATAGAACTTCAAATATTCAAGCAAAAAACTTGTAAAGTCAAAAGGAATTTGGTTTAATTGCTAATTGGGATTGTCATTAAGGTACGAACAAATATCAAATCTTGATATATATCCTACTACTAGTACACTCTGACCGTGCAATGCACGGCCTTTGCCCACCATTTTGTCTAATAGGAGATAAATATTTTGCCAAGAAAGAAAATGTCATACTCTGTATTACATAATCGTAAAACAGAAATAGTACGTAGTGCAAATATGGAAAATTCTTGAAAAGAAAAAAGAACTCAATAGGAAACAGAATAAAGCCTGACATTAATGAGAAATCAACCAAACAATCCTAAATATACATACAAATTTCCATTAAAATAGTAGGTAGCACATTAACCAGTAGTACAAGACTACCAATACACTACCAACCCTCACCAAAGTTGAAACTCTACAAGTAATCCACCATTAGCGTCATCATCATCACAGACCACAAGTGCATGCATGATTATTATCCACCTCTTCATTAATCTTTCTCCTCTCTCCTCTCCCTCTCTATATATGACTCTCACAGGATCAGCTTGATTTTGATTTGAAGAAGAGTGAATTGTTTAGTAAAATAATTTTGTTCAAGAATGAATTGGTGGCAAAAGATAAGGAGGGCTTGGCTTGTTATCACTGCCAGATTGCTCAAATCACGTAAGATGGTTAGCTCCTCGTTGTTTTCATTCTTTTTTTATGCTTCAATCACAAGAATTGATACAATCTTCACTTGGGTTTCTGACTTTTTATGGTGATTTTCTTTACTTTAGTTTCTAATGTCATAAATTTCTATTTTTTTCCCTTTTAGATGATATTTTTGTTAACATAACTAATCGGACAAATTACTTAATTATCAATGTGGGAGAAGACCTGAATGTGAAATTTCCTTGTGAATTAAAATTACAATAATATTTCATTTATTGTAGAGAAATTGCAGGATTCATTTTTTGTGTTCAATGTATCTATTATTACATTCGAGGATTTGTGTTACCTTTTTATGCTTCAATTAAATTGAATTAGTTTCATGTAGGAATTTTAATTTCTTTAACATATTTTTTTAGGCATTCTTAAAATAATAGATTTTAATCAGCATTTTGTTATGTGCAAACCAATTAAATAAGCCCTTATAGAATATGTGATAATAGAAAAAAAAAAATTGATTGACCATAACAAGTTAGGGACGACGAGTTTAGTATACAAAACACACTTAAGCATGCAGGACTTAGGGTTTGGGGGAATAATATTAATTAGGATAATATATATATGTATGTGTGTGTGTGTGTGTGGTTTCTTAAAAAAAATAGTAAAAAACCGAAACCCTCTATCGTTAAAGAACTACAAGGGTTATTAATATGCTTTCGAACGTACGCGACTGTTTTGAGGCTCCTCGGCTACAAATACCAAATAAGTCTAGGGCAACGGATGTCGTCTAAGCGTTGAGTACATAAAAATAAGAATGATTGTGTTTAACATAAAAAAAAAAAAAAAATCTAGATGTGAACAATAGGGTTTTGTTTGGGTAATTTACGTGCAATGGAACAATAGTAAGGGATTTAATACTTGAACATATTTATACTATTAATATATATCATGTAGTAAATAATTTCATTGTGTTGCATAAAGTGATGTAATTTCATAATTTAGGTAGCAAACTATAGTTTGGCAACAACTTTGAGCATATAAATGTTTAACTATTTTCCAACTGAAAAAATAAAGCAAAAAATTCGAATGTATTACTATATGTGAAGGATTCCTTATATCAAAAAAAAAAGAAAAGAAAAGAAAAGGAAGATGTATTTTGGATGCCATTTTGACGTTTACTTAGTTAAAATATCTTAAGAAAAATAAACTTCTAGCTTCATGAAATTGTACGATGGAATAAAAGTAGGGAAAGTAAATTTTGTGTCAAGTTTTTTTTTATTTTAGTCATGCTAAAAACTCCTCTAATTTGGTTAATTATGTAACATATGGCTCATGTTTTCATGACTATTGATCTTCAAAAATACAAGACTAAAAGCCTTTCTTGGGGAAATTATGAAGATTGTTAATTTGTTTCTTTTTTTTTTTCTAGTTTCACAGATAATTATGAAGATAAACAAGATAAGGACATTGTACTTTTGAAAAACTCACCAATACAAATAGACAGATCCGAGGGGACTTAGGTTTGAGTCTTACAATCCATTAATTTGTTAACTATAAATCAATCTTTGTGGTCAAGGAATTAGAATTTATAGTCAATTGCTTGCTATTAGTAATTCTTCTTCTTTTGATTCATCAATCTATATCTATACAATTATAAAAATGTGAGTGTGCTTTTTCCACTAGGTGTTTCTTCCTTATTTAAAATAACTTATTTGTCCATAATTAGAGAATTAAATCTTAAACATTTATGTATTTATGATGGACAATTATGTAAAATAACAATTATTAATTGTAGTTTTTGTCGATACAAAACTTTGTAATTTTAATTAATGTTTATGTCTTGGACTCTTCTAAGTATCAAATCACAAAGACTTTGCAATTGTAATTGTAACTATAACCAATGTTTATGTAATTAGTATTTTAGTAGGACTTTCTAAGCCATTATAGATTTTTTTTTCTCATGCTAGAATGCTATCATCTAGAACAACGTAGTAAAAAAAAAAAAGGAATAACACTTCTTTATTAGACACTGTATATTAATTAAATTATCTCTTGGTGTTTCTTCCTCTTTTCAACGACCTAATTTATCCATAATTAGAGAATTAAAGCTTAAACACCTTTGTATTTATGATGGACAATTGTGTAAAATAAAAATTGTTAATTGTAGTGCTATTTCGATACAAAACTTTGTAATTTTTGTGTTGGATAATACAAGAAAATTTTGATATTGAAAATATCATTATCTAAAATACACGTTTTCATTTTGTGTTGGATAATGCAAAAAAATTTTGACACTGAAAATTACATTTGCCTAAATACACATTATCATGGTTTGGGCCAGAGAATTAAAAAAAAAAAGGGGCTGCTATTCTTAAGTTTTTAGAAATCTTCACAACCACGCCTTCGATTGCGCATAAATGGTATGAGTAAATCTTTCATACACTGTTGGTGTATAAAAATTTTTACACCATCGAATCTAGACCCGTGGCACATGTGCATTGTTTGAATTTCAAAATTTATTTTTGCAGATAGGGCATGCATCCAGACTTGATAGTGTAAAAATTTTTATACATTGACGATACATGAAAGATTTACTCAAATAATTTTTTGATATAGTTTTTCTAAACCCAATGTGTACCATAATGACAATCCCAATTATGCAGCCCACAAATTTGGCTCCATTCGAAAGGATCTAAAGACTGGGATAGCTTAGGTCCAAGCCTAGCCCAACTCTTCTTCAATTCCAATAGAACTTGAAATATTCAAGCTAATAACTTGTAAAGTCAAAAGGAACTTGGTTTAATTGCGAACAAATATCAAATCTTAATATATATCGTACTACTAGTACACTCTGACCGTGCAATGCACGGCCTTTGCCCACCATTTTGTCTAATAGGAGATAACTATTTTGCTAAGAAAGAAAATGTCATACTTCGTATTACATAATCGTAAAACAGAAACAGTAGATTGCGCAAATATGAAAAATTCTTGATGATGCAGTCACAGAAAATAGAGCTCAATAAGAAACAAAATAAAGCCTGACATTAATGAGAAATCAAACAAACAATCCTAAATACACATACAAATTTCCATTAAAACAGTAGGTAGCACATTAACCAGTAGTACAAGACTACTAGTACACTACCATCCCTCACCAAAGTTCAAACTTTACAAGTAATCCACCATTAGCATCATCATCATCATTGACCTGAAATGCATGCATGATTATTATCCATCTCTTTATTAATCTTTCTTCTCCCTCCTCTCTCTCTATATATATGACTCTCACAGGATCAGCATGATTTTGATTTGAAGAAGAAATTGTTTAGTAAAATAATTTTGTTCAGAATTGAATTGGTGGCAAAAACTAAGGAGGGCTTGGCTTGTTATCATTGCCAGATTGCTCAAATCATGTTAAGATGGTTCGCTCCTCGCTGTTTTCATTCTTGTTTTATCCTTCAATCATAAGAATTGATACAATCTTCACTCGGGTTTCTGACTTTTTATTGTGTTTATTTGCTTTACTTTAGTTTCTAAGGTCAATGTTGATTTATTTTATTTCTCTGATTTCTATTTTTTTCCTTTTCAGATGATTTTTTTGTTAACGTAACTGGTTGGACAAATTACTTAATTATCGATGTGGCGAGAATACCTAAATGTGAAATTTTCTTGAGAAATTAAATTACAATAATATTTCCTTTGTTCTAGAGAAATTACAAGATTAATTTGTTGTGTTCAATGTATCTATTAGTACATTCGAGCATTTGTGTTACCTTTTATACTTCAATTAAATTGAATTAGTTTCATGTAGGAATTTTAATTTCTTTAACATATTTATTTAAGAATTCTTTAACAGATTTTATTCAGCATTTGGTACGTACTAACCAATTAAATAAGCCCATATAGAATACGAGATAATTGAAAAAAAGTAAATAAACTTTGATTTAAAATAACAAGTAAGGGACGATGAGTTTAGTATGCAAAATACACTTAAGCATACAGGACTTAGGGTTTGGGTTAGGAATAATATTAATTCGGATAATATATATATATATATATATATATATGGATTCTTAAAAAATACTATAAAAAACCGAAACCCTCTATCGTTAAAGAATGATAAGAGTTATAGATATATATACAAACGTACGCAACTGTTTTGTGGCTCCTTATAACAAATACCTAATAAGTCTAGGGCAATGGATGCCGTTGAGGCGTTGAGTAGACAAAAATAAGAAAGATAGCGTACATAGAAAAAAAAATGATATGCTTTTTTTTTGGTATTTTACGTGCAATGAAACAACAAACGAACTTAATACTTGAACATATTTATACTATTAATATATATCAAGTAAATAATTTTATTTTGTTGCATAAAGTAATGTAATTTCATATTTTAAGCAGCAAACTAATAGTTTGGGAACAAATTTGAGTATATCAAAGTTTAACTATTTTCCTACCGAAAAATAAAGCAAAAAATTCGAATGTTATACTTTATTTGAAGGATTCCTTCACTCAAAAAAAAAAAAAAGAAAGAAAAGAAAAAGAAGATGTATATTGGATGCCATTTTGACGTTTACTTTGTTAAAATATCTTAAGAAAAACAAACTTCTAGCTTCATGAAAATTGTTGGATGGAATAAATAGTAGGGATAGTAAATTTTGTGTCAAGTTTCTAATTTGTAGAATTTACTCATGCTAAAAACTCCTCTAACTTGGTTAATTATGTAACATATGGCTCATATTTTAATGACTATTGATCTTCAAAAATACAGGATTGAAAGCTTTTCTTGGGGAAATTATGAAGATTGTTAATTGGTTTCTTTTTTCCCCCGTTTCACGGATAAATATGAAGATAACAAGATAACTAGAGAAAGAGAAAGACTCACCAATACAAATAGGCAAGTCTGAGGGGACTTATGTTTGAGTCTTACAATCCATTAATTTGCTTACAATAATCAATCTTTGTAGTCAAGGAATTAGAATTTATAGTCAATTGCTTGTTCTTATTAATTCTTCTGCTTTTGATTCTCATCAATCTGTATCTATACTACAATAAAAGTGTGGGCGTGTTTTTTCCTCTAGGTGTTTCTTCCTTTTTTGAACAACCTAATTTGTCCATAATTAGGGAATTAAATCTTAAACATTTATGTATTTATGATGGACAATTATGTAAAATAACAATTCTTAATTGTAGTTTTTGTCAATACAAAACTTTGTAATTTTAATCAATGTGTATGTTTTTGGCTCTTCTAAGTATCAAATCACAAAGACTTTGCAATTGTAATTGTAACTATAACCAATGTTTATGTAATTAGTATTTTACTAGGACTTTCTAAGCCATTATAGATTTTTTCTCATGCTAGAATACTCTCCAACGTAGTTAAAAAAAAAAAAGGAATACCACTTCTTTATTAGTCACTATATATTAATTAAATTATCTCTAGGTATTTCTTCAACTTTTGAACGACCTAATTTGTCCATAATTAGAGAACTAAAACTTAAACAGTTTTGTATTTATGATGGACAACTGTGTAAATAAAATAAAAATTGTTAATTGTAGTGCTATTTCGATACAAAACTTTGTAATTTTTGTGTTGGATAATAAAAGAAAATTTTGACACTGAAAATTACATTTGCCAAAATACACGTCATCGTGGTTGTGGCCGGAGAATAAAATAAAAAAGTTGCAATTCTTAAGCTTTCAACATTCTTCACAACCATGCATTCGTTTGTGCATAAATGCTATGAGTAAATCTTTCATGCATTGTTGGTGTGCAAAAATTTTACACCATCGGATCTAGATACTTGATACTTGACACATATTCATTGTTTGAATTTCAAAAGTTATTTTCACAGATGTCGCATGCATCTAGACTTGATAGTATAAAAATTTTTACAAATTGATGGTACATGAAACATTTACTCAAATAGTTTTCTGATGTAGTTTTTCCAAGCCCAATGTGTACCTTAATCACAATCCCAATTATGCAGCCTACAATTTCGACTCCATTCGGAAGGATCTAAAGACTAGGACGAGCTTAGGTATCCAAACCCAGCCCAACTCTTCTTCAACTCCAATGGAACTTGAAATATTCAAGCAAAAAACTTGTAAAGTCAAAAGGAATTTGGTTTAACTGCGAACAAATATCAAATCTTGATATATATCCTACTACTAGTAGACTCTGACCGTGCAATGCATGGCCTTTGCCCACCATTTTGTCTAATAGGAGATAAATATTTTGCTAAGAAAGAAAATGTCATACTCTGTATTATATAATCGTAAAATAGAAACAGTAGGTAGCGCAAATATGGAAAATTCTTGAAAAGAAAACAGAACTCAATAGGAAACAGAATAAAGCCTGATATTAATGAGAAATCAACCAAACAATCCTAAATATACATGTAAATTTCCATTAAAATAGTAGGTAGCACATTAACCAGTAGTACAAGACTACTAGTACACAACCATCCCTCACCAAAGTTCAAACTCCACAAGTAATCCACCATGAGCATCATCATCGTCACCGACCATAAATGCATGCATGATTAACATGTTATCCACCTCTTCATTATTCTTTCTCCTTTCTCCTCCCTCTATATATATGACTCTAACAGGATCAGCTTGATTTTGATTTGAGGAAGAAATTGTTTAGTAAAATAATTTTGTTCAAGAATGAATTGGTGGCAAAAGCTAAGGAGGGCCTGGCTTGTTATCATTGCCAAATTGCTCAAATCACGTAAAGATGGTTAGCTCCTTATGGTTTTCATCCTTTTTTTGTACTTCAATCATAAGAATTGATACAATCTTCACTTGGGTTTCAGAATTTTTATGTTGATTTGCTTTACTTTTGTTTCTAAGGTCATTGTTGATTTATTTTATTTCTCTAATTTCTATTTTTTTTTCCCTTTTAGATGATTTTTTTGTTAACTTAATTGGTTGGACAAATTACTTAATTATCAATGTGGTGAGAAGACCTAAATGTGAAATTTTCTTGCGAATTAAAATTACAATATTTGGTAAGAAATTACAAGATTAATTTGTTGTGTTCAATGTATGTATTTAGTACATTCAAGCATTTGTGTTACCTTTTTATACTTCAATTATTTTGAATTATTTTCATGCAGGAATTTTAATTTCTTTATCAAATTTTTTTAATTATTCTTTAGCAGATTTTATTCAGTGTTTTATTACGTACTAACTAATTAAATAAGCCCTTATAGAATATGAGATAATATAAAAAATAAATAAATTTTGATTGACTGACCATAACAAGTTAGGGACGACGTGTTTAGTATACAAAACACACATAAGCATGCATGACCTAGGATTTAGGGGAATAATATCAATTAGGATAATATATATATATATATATATATATATGGATTCTCAAAAAATACTGTATTAAAAGTGAAACCCTCTATTGTTAAAGAACGACATTAATTACAGTATTAATATGTCATTCGAACGTATAGATGACTACTTAGTGGCTGCTCGGCTACAAATACCTAAGAATTCTAGGGCAACGGATGTCGTCGAGGCGTTGGGTACATAAAAATAGGAATTATAGCATTTTACATTAAAAATAAAAAAAGAAACAATATTTTTTTTGGGTATTTTACATGCAATGGAACAACAGTAAGAGATTTAATACTTGAACATATTTATACTATTCATACGTATCAAGTAATTTCATATTTTAGGCAGCAAACTAATAGTTTGGGAACAAATTTGAGTATATCAAAGTTTAACTATTTTCCTACCGAAAAATAAAGTTAAAAATTCGAATATTTTACTTTATGTGAAGGATTCCTTCACTCAAAAAAAAAAAGAAAAAAGAAAAGAAAAAGAAGATGTTATTGGATGCCATTTCAACGTTTACTTTGTTAAAATATCTTAAGAAAAACAAACTTCTAGCTTCATGAAAATTGTTGGATGGAATAAATAGTAGGGATAGTAAATTTTGTGTCAAGTTTCTAATTTTTTGATTTTAGTCATGCTAAAAACTCCTCTAATTTGGTTAATTATGTAACATATGGCTCATACTTTCATGACTATCGATCTTCAAAATACAGGACTGAAAGCTTTTCTTGGGGAAATTATGAAGATTGTTAATTTGTTTCTTTTTTCCCCTATTTCATGGATAATTATGAAGATAACAAGATAACTAAGGGGAAGATAAAGACTCACCAATACAAATAGGCAGGTCTGAGGGGACTTAGGTTTGAGTCTTACAATCCATTAATTTGTTAACTATAAATCAATCTTTGTAGTCAAGGAATTAGAATTTATAGTCAATTGTTTGCTGTTAGTAATTCTTCTTCTTTTGATTCATCAATCTAAATTTATTCTACTATAAAAGAGTAAATGCGTTTTTTCCTCTAAGTGTTTCTTTCTTTTTTGAACAACCAAATTTATCCACAATTAGGGAATTAAATCTCAAACATTTACATATTTATGATGGACAATTATGTAAAATAACAATTCTTAACTACAATTTTTGTCGATACAAAACTTTGTAATTTTAATCAATGTGTATGTCTTGGACTCTTCTAAGTATCAAATCACAAAGAATTTGCAATTGTAATTGTAACTAAAGTAACCAATGTTTATGTAATTAGTATTTTACTAGGACTTTCTAAGACATTATATATTTTTTTCATGCCAGAATACTCTGCAATGTAGTAAAAAAAAAAGGAATAACACTTTTTTATTATCACTATATATTAATTAAATTATCTCCAGGTGTTTTGTCCTCTTTTGAACAACCTAATTTGTCCATAATTAGAGAATTAAAGCTTAAACATTTTTGTATTTATGATGGACAATTGTGCAAAATAAAAATTGTTAATTGTAGCGTTTTGTCGATACAGAACTTTGTAATTTTTGTGTTGGATAATACAAGAAAATTTTGATACTGAAAATCTCATTATCTGAAATACACATTTTCATTTTGTATAATGCAAGAAAATTTTGACACTGAAAATTACATTTTCCAAAATACTTATTGTGGTTTGCATCAGAGAATAATAAAAAAAAAAAAAGTTGCTATTCTTAAGCTTTCAATAATCTTCACAACAACACCTTCGGTTGTGCATAAAAGATGGTATGAATAAATCTTTCATGTATTGTTGTGTAAAAAATTTTTACACCATCGAATTTAGATACATGTCATGTGTGCATTGTTTGAATTTCAAAAGTTATTTTGCAGGTGTGGCATATATCTAGACTTGATAGTTTAAAAACTTTTATACATTGACGGTACAAGAAAGATTTACTCAAATAATTTTATGTAGTTTTTCTAAGCCCAATGTGTACCTAAATCACAATCCTAATTATGCAGCCCACAAATTCGACTCCATCCGAAGGGGTCTAAAGACTTAGATGGGTTCAGGTCCAAACCCAGCCCAACTCTTCTTCAACTCAAATAGAAGTTGAAATATTCAAGCAAAAAACTTGTAAAGTCAAAAGGAACTTGGTTTAAATGTAAACAAATATCAAATCGTAATATATATCCTACTACTAGTCATGATTGTTAAAATCGCGATCGTGGATCGTAGGATCGTACGATCCTACGATCCTACAATGCCAAAACGACTCGGATCGTTATTAAGAATCGGAATCCTTGTAGAATCGGGGTAGGATCGTAGGATCGTATGGTAGGATCGTAGGATCGTACGATCCTACCCGATCCCACGATCCTACGAAAATAATTTTTTTAGGCCTTCTAAACTTTTGGGATTTATTTGTTTTATATTCTAAAAGGGATAAATTTATTTTGTGACCTATTTACATTAACCCAACCAGAAATGGAATAGATGAATAGTCTAAATTCTCAAATAATTATTTGTATGCAGATTCTTTTAGTAAAGCTTGTTATAAAAATGATATATTAGTATATTAGCTGGTGCTATTGGTTATTTTAATTTGTTTCTTGAACTTTTATCTTCTTATTATTAATTTTATTTTTTTTTAACGAAAAAAGGTAAATTCTTATTGATTTTGTAATAGATTTTGTAATGAGATCATTCAAATGTTTTACTCTTATGAGAAGATCTAATCCTATATCTGTCTCTTCGATAGTTTAACTAATCTTTTATTTTTTAAGACAAATCCAAAATTGTGATGCTTCTTAAGATCTTCTACTAGTTTCATGTTGTTAACAAATATGTTCTTTAATTTGATTTGCATTTTTGTTTCCTAACTTATTCTAAAATCCTCTATTTGGACAGTTATTATTTAATTAAGATATTATTCTAAATATTATTTGAAAAAAGTACTGTAACATCTCTTTTTATGTGATGTATACGAGAATTGAAAATTTTTATTTTGAAAATATTGCAGAACAAATAAAGATTCTGTTATTAAATTCATTTTTTTCATGCTTCATTACTTCAATTTTCTTATACAATTCATGAAATAGGTAAAAATGATATATTTTTATACTTAATTTACAAATTATATAATTTTTATTATGATTTTTGTTATTTATTAGTTTAAAAATAATTTATTTTGTTATTTTAGATACTTTTTGTAGAATCTTACGATTCTACTATCCGATCCTACGATCCGATTCTGACAGAAGTAAATCGATCCTACCTAGAATCCCGATTTTACAAACTATGGACTAGTAGACTCTAACCATGCAATGCACGGCCTTTGCCCACCATTTTGTCTAATAGGAGATAAGTATTTTGCTAAGAAAGAAAATGTCATACTCCGTATTACATAATATTAAAATAGAAACAGTAGGTAATGCAACTATGGACAATTCTTGAAAAGAAAACAGAACTCAATAGGAAACAGAATAAAGCCTGACATTAATGAGAAATCAACCAAACAATCCTAAATACATGTACAAATTTGCATTAAAATAGTAGGTAGCACCTTAGGATATGTGGACAATTCCCCTAAAGAAAATAGAATACTTTAATCACAATCCCAATTATGCAGCCCACAAATTTGACTCCATCAGAAGGGTTCTAAAGACTGAGATGGGCTTAGGTCGAAATCTTGCCCAACTCTTCTTCAACTCAAATAGAACTTGAACTATTCAAGCAAAAAACTTGTAAAATCAAAAGGAACATGGTTTAACTGAGAACAAATATTAAATCTTTATATATATCCTATTATATCAAATCTTTACTAAAAAACAAAATGTCATACACCGTATTACATAATATTAAAACAAAAACAGTAGGTAGCACATATATGGACAATTCTTGAAAAGAATCGTAACTCAATAGGAAAGAGAATAAAGCTTGGCATTATTGAGAAAGAACAATTTTAAATATACATACAAATTTCAATTAAAACATTTAGGTAACGCATATGTGGACAATTCCTGAAAAGAAAATAGAACTAAATAGGATGAGAAAGCAACCAAACAATCCTTTAAATATACATACAAATTTCAGTATTGATTTGGCTATTTTTTCTAAAAAAAATGCTGGACTCATGAAGTCTATCATTATGAGGTTGCATTTTTCTCAGAGGTCAAATATTAGCCAGTTTCGACTTCTATGCAATCTTCTTGTACTAAAATCAAGATAACTCTGTCCAAGGTTGTTGGCGAATACCTATACTTCACAATTTTAAACCTTTTATATGTCAAATCTTGCAAAATCTACATAAAGAGTACACAAAAATCCCATTAAAACAATACTCCAAGAACTACAAACAAAATATTATTTCATAGAAAAAGTACACATGATCCTTCATAGTAGTACATGCTAAAATACAATTGGCAAATAAGATTTTTTTCAAAAAAAACTTAAAACATAGATACAGCCTACAATATCAATGATGCAATGAAATTTATTATTCACCAGTACAAAGGAGAGTAGACATTTACAAAAAATACATGAGTTAATGAACTTTTGTATTGCAAAATGGTACCATACATACCTCTTTGGATCTTTGATGAATAACATAGAACAAAATCTAAATTTAGTCAACTATAAGATAACATACATTCGCATTTAAAACTAGAAAGTTTTGATATCCTACTTGAATTTGAAAAAATTACCCCTCTTTACTAAAAGAATCTTCTTTGCATAAAAAGGTGTAATATTGAGTTTCATTCAACATAAAAAACCGTATCCTGTAGCCCATATATATTATTTCCCAAAATAAAAAACAAATGGATACTGATAAGAGGTAAAATAGTTCCCTAATAAAAGTAAAGTAGGTATTACAAAATGACAAAGCAATAGCAATCCGAAGAGCGGAGCAGAGGACAACTCTTATAGGAAGTTCACCTTTGAAGAAATCATATATTCAAACAGTTGAGCTCTCTTGAGAACCAAAAGCTAAGAAAGATATACCCTTGAAGACAAAATATCTGTGAAATCAGTACATAAAATTTTTGGAAGATTATCAGCAATAAAGATAAAATATAGAGCAAAGTTCAGATCATGAATTAACTTTTCCCTTCTCAGATATGTAAGAATAGACAATTATCTAAACTACTATTTTGTAGGCTATAGCAGAGCGGATTTTATATTGCGTATTATAGTAGGTGTGTTTTTTATCTTCTAGATCTTTTCCATCCCTTAAAGGTAAAAAAACCAATTCAAAAAAAAAAGGAAAGAACCCCATTTCTTGACTAAAACTTCAATTATCGACTTGTAGTTAAAAACTTCACAACTTTAACGTTTTCTTAGCTCTGATATTCTCAAACTTTAGATAGTTCAAGTCAATTCTTAATACAAAAATGAATACTATTTATTAAGCAGAACATGCAGGACCATTCAATATATTCGGAGACCAAACTACAATTTCTGGAGAAAGAACAACTAAAATGCCTAAGATGTGTAGCTAAACAAACACTACAATTTTAATCTTTCTCAATCAAACCACTTTTTTGCAAGAACAGATGAAGATATTGTATAAAAGGCAGTATTCATAAAAAAAGAAAGTAGTAGAAATCGTACATATTATAGCATGCAAGATAGACAAAGCGACCATAAAACATCCATTAAGATAAATTTAAAAAGTGAAGAGTAGAAAAAATTGGACAAAAGATTAGAAGAAGAATTCTATTTTTCTCATAAGATTCAACCGCAAATAATTGATCTTTAAACCTACAAAAAATAAAATGCAAAAAAATGAGTTAGGTTTAACAACTTTTAGCTAAACTATTTGACAGCATAATAGAGAGGATTATGCATTAAAAAAATACAAATGTAGCACTCAAAACCCATATAAAACTGCACAAAAAGTTAAAAACCACCATGGGTTCTTTGAAAAAAAAAAAATTTCAAAAATCAAAGCACACATCAACAGTAAGGATATTAACTTTTCAATAAATGAATTAACGTTCAGGCACAAACCCATCAAAGAACACAAACCCATAAATACAAAATTACAAAGATTAAAACTGCAACATCAAAAAACACAAACTCTACATAAATCACAATATTTACATAAACCCATTATGTAATGAGTGATAAATTTAAGTAAATATTTCAAAAGGCCAATTATATGCATATTTGGTAAGTAGACGGAAATAATTCACTCGACATCCATGGCATATTTTGTAGTTCTCAAAGATAGCAATTTTTTGCATTTTCTCTTGCGTTTTTTAATCAGAAGTAGGACAACTTTGCTAGCTTGGCTACGCCTTGGGTCATTTTTTTTTGTTATTCTCCTTTTCCTCTTCTTCTTGTAGTCTGGGGAATCGTCCATTCTTGTAAGATCAGAGAACCGATCTCTTTAACTTCAATATCCACGATCTTGTAGAGGGGACAAAAAAAAAAGTCAGATAAAATATCAGATTTATTGTCAAAAAAATAATGGGAAAGAAATAGCAAAATTTTGATATAGGAAAAACATTAAAGGAAAGAAAAATAAGTGAAAAATAAGGAGAGAGAAATGTAGAATTGAAGTAATAAAGAGATAGAGGACTGTCGAGGACGAGGGAAGAAGAAGTGTGAAAAAGAAAATTAGAGAGAAGAATTCTGAATTTACAGAGATTAAGTAGAATAGTTGTACTTGGCAAGTGAAAGTTGGAAAAGAAATCCCCAAAAATCCGGTTCGTCTTTATCTTTCACAGATTTTTAGTGATTGTAATTACTCCATTAATTTACTTCAACGGCTAACAATAGCAAGATTAAAGGTCTCTTTGATAACTTAACTTAGGGGGTGTTTGTTAATACTGAATGTTGAATTTTAAATTTTGAAATTTGAATTATAAACTCTGAAAGTATTAATTGTTGAATTAATAAATTTATTTCTGTTTGATAATTAAACTGAATTTAATTTCTGAATTAAATATGTCACTTCATACATATATTAATTTATTATAAATAATTGTCATATATGCGTAGAAAAGAAAATGAATAATTAAGTATACTATAAATATATATGAGAGAGAATGCGTGTGACAGGGTATGTATGTGTGTGAGAGAGAATTTGTGTGATAGAGTGTGTATGTGAGTCAGAGAGAATATGCATGTGTGTGAGTGTGTGTGAATAAAAGTATGAAACAAAATACAATAGATAATGTGTGTATGTGTGTGGGAGAGACAATGTATATATATGAGAGAGAATTTGTGTGATAGAGTGTATATGTGAGTCAGAGAGAATATGCATGTGTGTGAGTGTGTGTGAATAAAAGTATGAAAAAATACAATAGATAATGTGTTTTTGTATGTGAGAGAGTATATGTTTTGTGAGAGTGTGTGTGCAAGTGAGAGAAAGTGTGTGTGAATATGTGTGAAAGAGAGTATGTGTGTGTTAAACTATGTGTTTGTATATTTATTTAAAATTCAGCAGATTAAGGGTGTGTTCGTTTGGATTGAAAATATTTTCTTGAGGAAAATATTTTACATGAAAAAGTCTATTTTTCATACAATTTTCCGGTATTCGGTTGACAAAATGAACATATTTTGAAATAAAAAATTTTAACGGCTTTATCTTTAATTTTATAAATACAATTTTAAAAAACTTATAACAATGGTAATAAATACCTTATAAGTAATTGTAATTAATAAAAATTTAATTACACGTTTTTCAAAATTAAATGATAGTACAATTATAGTAAAATATGCATAATAATAGTTATATTAGTGTATGACCCATAATTGAGAGAAAAACGAATGAAAAAGAATAAAAAACGAAAATAAGTTTAGCAAACGAAATTCTAAAAGTAAGTATTTGAAGTTTAATGTCACTCTTGAATTATCCGGAAAATAACTTACACTCAAATTTCGTAAGTTATTTTCAGAGGAAGGAAAATTGGAAAATATTTTCCACGAAAATTTTTCCGGTGTTTGGCACCAAAAATTTTGAAAATATTTTCTGAAAATATTTTCATCAACGAACACCTAAGTGAAAATGTTTTCACTTAAAATTTTGAATACAAATTAAGCAGTGCTTAATATATTAAGTAAAAATATAATTTTGAATCAAATATGTTGAATTCAAAAATCTCTTAATCAATTAATTTTCACATTAAGTTGAGTTATCAAACAGACCCTTAGTGTTGAAAATTAATTGGTTAAGAGTTTTTTGAATTTCAACATGTTTGATAACAAAATTTTCTTATCACTTAATACATTAAGGACTACCTAATTTGTATTCAAAATTTTAAGTGAAAACATTTTCACTTAGGGTGTGTTCGTTTGGACTAAAAATATTTTCCTTGCAAAATATTTTACGTGAAAAAGTCTATTTTTCATACAAATTTTCGGTGTTCGATTGACAAAATGAAAATATTTTAAATAAAAAATTTTAACCATTATATCTTTAATTTTATGAATACAAGTTAAAAAAAAACTTATAACAATGGTAACAAATACCTTACATGTAATTGTGATTAATAAAAATTTAATTTTTTTCAAAATTAAATGATAGTACAATATAGTAGTAAAATATGCATAATGATAGTTATATTAGTATGTGACCCATAATTGAGAAAAAAACGAATGAAAATGAATTAAAAACGAAAATAAGTTTAGCAAACGAAATTCTAAAGGTAAGTATTTGAGATTTAATGTCACTCTTGAATTATCCGAAAAATAACTTACCGACTCAAAAATTTCGTAAGTTATTTTCAACCAGAACAAGAAAAATTGGAAAATATTTTTCATTAGAAAATATTTTTCGGTGTTTGGCACTTTGTTTTTTTCTGTATTTTCCTGAAAATATTTTCAATCCAAACGAACACACCCTTAATCTACTGAATTTTAAATAAATGTACAAATACATAATCTAACACACACATACTCTCTCTCACACTTATTCACATACTTTCTCACACAAACACATACTCTCTCACACACAAACACACACTTTCTCACATATTTACATTGTCTCTCTCACACACATACACACTTAGTTTTTCACACACATTATCTCTTGTACTTTTTCATACTCATATTCACACACACGCATATATCCCTCATTCACATACACACACTACATGTAGATTCTCTCTCACACACATACATACTTTATCACACACATGTTATCTCTCATATACGTTTATACAATCATTAATTATTTATTTTCTTTTCTACGCATATATGACAATTATTTTATTTATAATAAATTAATACATGTATGAAGTGACATTTAATTCAGAAATTGAATTCAGTTGATTATTAAACAGAAATAAATTTATTAATTCAACACTTAATACTTTTAGAACTTATAATTCAAATTTCAGAATTCAGAATTCAGTATTCAGTATTAACAAACACCTCCTAAGTTTGAAAACTTACCTGATGGTGGAGAATTTGACAGCCTCAAACATTTAAGCCACTGATGCTAATGTGGAAAGACAAATACTTAGATAGATCTACTTTTTAGTCCCACTTGTAAACTTTATGGTGTAAATTAAATTTTCGAAAATTTATGACATCAGTTGATGTAAGTAACATTTTTTAAAATTTAATTTTAACTATAGAGTCTATAAATGAAATAAAAAATCGAGTCTATTTAAATATTTTTCATATGTAAAAGGGTGATTTTTTTCATGATATAGGTTATCTTTTCAGGTAAGCTAAGTGTTATATTGACCAAAATGTTCCTTAACAGTTTGACACCGTTTGGTGTAAGGGGATAATTTTTTATTTTCAAGCAACAAATCTACACTTTTTAAGAATGACATAACAAAAGGGAGGTACAATGACAAAACTATCCTTGATTACTCCAAAAGTTGTGCATCAGCTAAGGGGCATAAGTAATAATTGTTTAGCCATTTTTTTTTTTGGGGAAAAAAAGAAGCCCTTCCACATAAGCAGTCACATAAGCAAACCATGCCACATGGCAAGAATTGAAGTTTCTTAAGTTTTTATCTAGATGTTAGCTATGTAAAGGGAGAACCCGATTTAGTATGCTAGTCTCTCCATTTAGTTTCCTAATTAGTTATTAAGAAGAAAAATGTTAAATTTTAAAAATTAACTACCATCAAGTTGAAAAAAAAAAGAAATAACTACCATCAAGTAACCGAAAAAAAGAGGTTTAAAACTACCTAATTCTTTATTACTTATAAAAAAAAATCTCTTAAATTCATTTTAAATTTTTTCTTAATTTAACAAAACTGAATTATTTAATTGGAGTTATATCTCATTATAATTTTTTAAAATGGCACATGCACAGGGTGTGCCAAAATCACTAGTATATACAAAGGGAAAGTCAATTTGATATAGTGGTCTCCCTCTTTAAATTCTTCCTAATTTTAAGGAAATTAAAAATTACAAAAAAAAATATATATATATCACTAAATGTAACTACCACTAAACTACTATCTCATTAATTTTTCAAGTTAATTTTCCACTTCTTAATTTTTACTTTTTTTCTTGATACACTTTTTTTTTTCATTAGGTGTGGCTACAGAACTAGTATGTATAAACAGGGCCGAAGCTACATGGATGGGAGGGTGGGCAATTTGTCACCCATCAATTTTGGAAAATTTGTATAATAGCCTTGAAAGTTTTAGAATTTTTTTTTTTTATAACTATCTTAAAATTGCCCTCCTTAAATTTTTGAAAATTGGTCCTTTTTCAAACTTTGACCTCTAAAAAGTTAGTTAAATATTTAATTCTACCTTTATTACAAAACAATTATAAATATTTCATATAAACAAAAAATATTAATTGATCATGAAAATATATTCATAATGCATAATTTTCATAATAAATACTTACTGCAATTTGTTTTATTGTAAATTTACTCAAATTTTAAGTTATCAAATTTATTCATTTATATTTTTATTTAGTATTAACAGAATCTTTGCCTTTATTTCACGTTAAAAATTTTTTGCCCCCACTAATCTTAGGGTCTTGGTTCTGCCCTAGTGTATAAACCACAAATGTGGTATAAACCAAGCAGGATGGTCGATCTGATCAGGAACCTGTCCAAGGTTTGGTCAGGTTAATGTTAAACCAGATTTAACAACAATTGAAAATAAGTGAATAACCTGTTTAATTTTTATTTTTTTTAAAAGAAAAGAAAAGAAAAGAAAACAAGTGAATATACAGGATATTATACAACAATCTTCAAAGAGTATACAACTTTTTATTAGGACTTGATATGCAACGAACTAAGCATTAGTCAAAATTAACAAATTACTAAACTAGTTCAGTTTTTAGTATGTATTTGTACCCATTCCACCTTGCATATGATAATAAGATATAATTTCGTCTTAAACGTACATAGAGTATCTAGATTTGAATGATCTAATGATCAAAATTAACCATAACTTTTAAGTGAAAAATTATATTAAACTCCCAATTGTCATTTACTTAGTTGTTTGCTCGAGCTCCAAATTATTTTAAACCCCAAAATCGTATATAAGAACGTGAGGTTTTTATACGTACTTGATCAACGGATATATTTATTAAAGATATAAGAATTAAATAATGCATGTTGATGTATAAAAATAATATTATATATTTCTATTGTCTAGACAATAAATCATTAAATAATAGTATAGTATTGTATTGTATGAGGATACTATTAATCAGGCCTAAGGCCTTGGCAAATGGTAGTAGTCGATTTTAAATAAATATTGCAGTTGGCCCTCAAAATATAGAGTATCACGTGCGTGAACGTGTGCAATGGCTAAGAGTGTGGAGCATTATATTATTACATCAACTATCTATACCATCCAATTGCTTACCTAGATGAATATATGTTTAAATCCACTCTCTCTCTCTCAGACAGATTGTAGGCATTGAAACATATCTTTTTTTATCTTTTTGCAAACAATATTCCTATAAGCAGCTACTTGGTTTAAATTCTCCTAGTAATGCACTAAAGCAGGGATGATTTAAAGACACGTATACTTTTCCTTTCTTTTATCTTCATGACCATCACAAACGTTGGAACTTAATTCATTATTTTTTTTTAAAGAAAACCTCCAATGAATATTAATCTATCTCTTATTATAGAAAAATTATATTTCATTGTAATCTTCTTAATTCATTGCTTTAATATATATAACTTCCCTTACTTCTCATTTCTCTTTCTAGAAAAGAATTAGATAGAAAAGTAGTTTCATTTTACTCACAATACCATCTCTTCTTTTCTCACACTCCCGGCTGATCATCACTGGTATCAACCATGATCAAAGGAAAAGATATATATGATGTTCTTAGCAGCCATGGCACTATGTTGCTATGTTTTTGGCCTATGGCTCCGACAGGTGGTGGAAAATATTCACTCCTGATCAATGCTCCGGGATCAACCGTTTCGTGGCTGTTTTCGCCGTTCCATTACTTGGATTCCATTTCATCTCCAAAAAATAACATCTATGCAAAGAATTACCACTTCATTGCTGCGGATTCCTTGCAAAAAGTTGTCGTTCTTGGAGCCCTTTTCATATGGCATACCTTCACAAAGAATGGGAGCTTGGAATGGATGATTACTCTCTTTTCCCTCTCAACTCAGCCCAACACTCCTGTCATGGGAATTCCTCTTCTTCGAGCCATGTATAGAGATTTCTCAGGGAATCTAATGGTTCAAATTGCGGTTATGCAGAGTGTTGTTTGGTACACTCTTATGCTAAGCATGTTTCAATACAGAGGAGCTAAACTCCTCATCACTGAGCAATTTCCTGAAACTGCAGCTTCAATCACCTCCTTTCGCGTAGAATCTGGTTATGTTATTTCTTTAAACGGTCGTGAGCCTCTGCAGGCAGATGCTGAGACTGGTGATGATGGGAAGTTGCAAATAGTCGTTAGGAGATCGACCTCGGCTAAAAAGATCTCTTCTTATAATGAAGGATTACATCCCTCAGGAATCAGTCCAAGAGCTTCAAATTTAACAGGAGTGGAGATTTATTCAGTCCAATATTCGCTAGAACCTACACCAAGGGTCTCAAGTTTTAATCAAACAGACTTCTACGCAATGTTTTCGAGCAAGAATGGTAGTGGGAGTCCTAAACTTGCTTATACAAATTTATATGCGTCCCTAAATACATGGGAACAAATACCACCACAAGACGTCCGTCACCGTGTCTATCGTCTCTCTAGCTATATATCCACCCAAAAATAACTGGCTACTTCAACCTATAAATTTTATAGTCTATCTAAGAGATTCAACAAGTTATATATCCACCCAAAAAAATTTTACATGTGCCTAACTCACTACTTCCACCTATGAAAAATCTTATGATCTATCTAAGATATTCAACATTACTTTTTATCTGAGTATATATCACTTAACGTTCTTTATTAAATCACAAAGTTATATATAAAATCGTAAATCGAATCAATATAAAAATTTTCATATATCCAGCAATCAAATTAACTATCACTTGACCAATTCTTCTATGGACCTTCTGTGGATCCAGACGCATGCATGATTGTGCCACAAAAGATGTAAGACCCACGTGGACCCTAACTATAAAATCCATGTAAAATTTACTAATATTATGAACATTGCACCTACATAAGAATTTCCCTACTACTATCTCTATTCCAATCTATTTGTCATATTTAACTTTTTTTGGTCAACGTATCAAGTTTTTAACACTCATTCTTTTGTAGATTTTGTAACTTTTTAAAAGATTATAAGTTTTTATATGATAATCTTTGACATAAATTTCATTTTTGTTGAAAAATTTTATAAAAATTAAATAATTCTATGTGAATTTTTTATTATAAAATTGATATATTTAATCAAAAAAGTCAAATTATAATAAAATAAGTGAGACGGGATAATATTTACTAATGGATATGAATTTCTCTAACACTTCTTTTTTTCTTTCTTTTTCCTTTCCCTTTTCCACCGCAGTGCCACTTTGACATTGTTCTTCACGCTTATTAACCAGTAGTATAAAACTACTAATACACTGCCATCCCTCACCAAAGTTCAAAGTCCACTCTTCATTAATCCATCATCATCATCACTGACCATAAACGCATGCATGATTAGTATCCAGCTCTTCATTAATTTAATCCTCCTCTTTTCTCCTATATCTATATATATGACTCTCACAGGATTAGTTTGATTTTGATTTGAAGGAGAAATTGTTTAGTCAAATAATTTTGTTCAAGAATGGATTGGTGGCAAAAGCTAAGGAGGGCTTGGCTTGTTATCTCGGCCAGATTGCTCAAATCACGTAAAGATGGTTAGTTGTTTGCTTTTTTTCACTTTTTTTTTAATGCTTCACTCAATAGAATTAACAGGAAATTTTTATTTTGGTCAAAAGTAACTACTAGACATGCCCAGTAGTTGCTCCTCAACCAATAAGAGCCTGCCATTTGGAATGCAAAGCCCATTTTTCTAAATAGAATGGCTTTCTTATTTTTTTAGAAATATGGGCCCCTCACTCTAAATAGAAGACTCTCATTACTTGAGGAACAACTATTGGACATACCCAATAGTTGTTCTTGGCCGACATAAAATTTCCCAGAATTAATACAATCTTCACTTGGGTTTCTGAATTTTTATGGTGATTAATTTTCTTTACTTAGATCTCTAAGTTTTTGATGATTTATTGTTACTGATGTGTTAGGGAGGATCCCAAGAAATTGATAAAAGTTCGAGACAAATCCACAACAAACGATAACAAAAAATAGAGAAAATAAAAGGGAGACATCATATTTACGCGATTCGATCGAAAGACCTACGTCCACGGGCGAAAGCGAGCAAAAATTTTACTATATGAGAAGAATACTACTAAAAGCTTTTAGGAGAGTGCTCCTAAATCCACAAAAGCACTAGTACAAAAATACAAGAAAAGCCAAAACAAAGACAAAAGACTTAATGACCAACAAGGCCCAATAGCCCACTAAGTTCTCTTGTATTTAGTGCTTGATACCCAAAGCCCAAAGCCTATGCTCTCTATTTATAAGACAAAGGCTACACAACTTTCCTTAACATTAATCAATGTGGGACAAAGCCACATAACAAATCTCCACCTTAGCGTGAATCCATATCTACAAAATAGCAAAATAGCAAACTTGCTCCACCTTATCTACATAAACCCCAATGGGTTTAATCACCAACAACAAATGCCAACCAAGTCCAAGTATTGCTTGAACTTGTAAACTAGAAGTTTCGTAAATATGTCCGCAAGATTATCTTTGGTACTGATCTTTTGAACAAGAACTTTGTCCCTCAACAATAGTATTCCGAAGGAAGTGAAACTTTACATCAATGTGCTTAGTCCTCTCATGATGAAGCCTTGCACATCTAATCTTTAGTCAAGTGAATTGCACTTTGACTATCAGAATAAACTGTAGTAACACCATGATGTAGACTTAGCTCGCCAAACAAACCTCTCAACCACAAGGCTTCTTTGATTGCCTCGGTCATGGCCATATATTCTACTTTTGTAGTAGACAATGCCATAACAGGTCGTAAAGTAGCTTTCCAGCTGACTGCACAACCGCTAATGCAAAATACATAACTAGTAAGTGATCTTCTTTTGTCAAGATCCCCAACATAATCAGAATCCACAAAACCAATCAAAGTGTCACTATTTTTTCCAAACTCTAAACAAGTGTTTAAAGTACCTTTCAAGTATCTGAGAATCCATTTCACAACCTGCTAATACTCTTTTCCAGGACAAGACATATACCTGCTAACCACACTAACTGCTTGTGAAATGTCTGGTCGTGTACAAACCATCGCATACATGATACTGTCGACTGCACTAGAATATGGAACCCGTGCCATATAGCTTTTTTCCTCATCTGATAAGTGTGGTGATTAAGCCGTTGAAAATCAAAAATAACTTGCAAGAGGAGTACTCACAGGTTTAGCATCTTTCATGCTAAATTTCTCCAAAACTTTCTCAAGGTAATACTTTTGGGTTAGGAACAATTTCATAGCTCCTCGATTTCTCTTGATTTCCATGCCAAGAATCTTCTTAGCTACTCCCAAATCTTTCATTTCAAATTCACTACTCAACTGTGTCTTCAAAGTGTGAATTTCTACATAACTCTTGGCAGCAATGAGTATGTCATCAACATAAAGTAACAAATAAATGAAAAAATCGTCACTTAATTTCTGAAAATAGATACAACTGTCATACATGCTCCTTGAATAACCATGATCCAACATAAATGAATAAAATATCTTAAATCACTGTCTTGGAGACTACTTCAATCCGTACAAAGATTTCTTTAACAAGCAAACATGGTCTTCTTTTCCTTCAATATCAAATCCCTGAGGTTGCCTCATATAAATCTATTTTTCAAGTACTTCATCATATAGAAAAGCTTTCTTGACATTAAGTTGCTCCAATTCCAAATCATACATGGCAACTAAGGCAAGCAAAACACGAATAGAGCTATGTTTAACAATAGGTAAAAACACATTATTGAAATCAATACCGTGTGTCTGACTATAGCTCTTTGCAACCAATCGTGCTTTATACCTTGATCTTCAACCTTTGGATGACCTTCCTTCTTCTTAAAGACTCATTTGCAATCAACAATTTTCTTACTCAAAGGCGGCTTCACAAGAACCCAAGTTTCATTTTACGAAGAGACTCAATTTTTTCATTCATAGCGATCAACCATTTGGCTGAATTATCACAAAAAATTGCTTCAAAGTAGGTGGAAGGCTCACCAACTCCATCCATTTCTTCGGCTACTGACAAAGCATATGCAACTAAATTTACATATCGTTACGGTGGTCGAATCTTCCTCCTTAGTCTATCCTTGGCAATAGAATGCTCCTCCTCCCCTAGTTCTTTTTCAATAGAGTTCATTTTCTGATTCATCTACTGAATTTTTCTGACTAGAAAAGGCTAATTGAGAAGGACCAGAACTACCAAACTCTAGCTCCACCTACTTCTGTATATTATCATTTGCATCTGTACACAAGAACTAGAAGACTACTTTTTCGAAGATAACATAGAGAGTTCATCAAAAGTAACATCTTTACTAATTACAAATTTTGGGAATTTGGGATCAAGACACCATAATCTGTAGCCTTTCACCCCAAAAGCATAACCAAGAAAAATACACCTTTTAGCTCTAGGCTCTGATACCAGTTTGTTAGGGAGGATCCCAAGAAATTGACAAAACCTCGAGACAAATCCACAACAAACGATAACAAAATAATAGAGAAAATTAAAAGGAGACACCAGATTTACGTGATTCAGTCGAAAAACCTACATCCACGGGCGAAAGTGAGCAAAAATTTTACTATATGAGAAGAATACAAAAGCTTTTAGGAGAGTCTCCTAAACCCACAAAAGCACTAGTACAAAAATACAAGAGAAAGCCAAAATAAAGACAAAAGACTTAATAACCAGTAAGGCCTAATAGCCCACTAAACTCTCTTGTGTTTAGTACTTGGTACCTAAAGTCCAAAGCCTATAGTCACTATTTATAAGATCCAGGTTTCATAACTCTCCTTAACATTAATCAATGTGGAACAAAACCACATGACATGATGAATCATTTGTTAATGTAATTGCTTGTTGATTATGTGGTGAGACATGAATGTGAAATTTCCTTGTGCATTAAAATTTCAATAATAGTAGTTCCTTTGTTCTAGAGAAATTGCAAGATTAATTTTTTGTGTTCAATGTATCTAGCATTCGAGCATTTGTGTTACATTTTTATCCTTCAATTTTTTAGAATTAAAGTTTCACGTAGGAATTTGAATTTCTTTAACAAAATTTTTTGAAGTTTCTTTAACAGATTTATTTAGCGTTTTATTACTAATCAATTAAATAAGTCCTTATAGAATATGAGATAATAGAAAAAAAATAAATTTCAAGTCATTGACTTAGGGACGACGAGGTTAATATACGGAATACTAAACCGTAAAGTTTTAACGTAAGCATGCATGACCTAGAGTTTCGGATAATAATATTAATTAGGGTAATAAATATGGAATCTTAAAAAATAAAAAGGCGAAACCCTCTATCATCAAAAAAACGACAAGGTTCATTAACATACATACAATCGTACGCGACTGTGTTGTGGCTCCTTGGCTACAGAAAACTAATAGGTTTAGGGCAAAATCTATGAATACCGTCGAGGCGTTGAATACTTAAAAATAAGAAAGATAGGATTTTACGTTAAAAAAAAGAAAAAAAAGGATTTATTGTTAAAATCAACTTAAAAAAGAGATAGTTTGTGTAATATGTTTTTTGGTATTTTACGTACAATAGAACGACAGTAAGAGGTTTAAATTATACTTGTAATCAACTAAAAAATATAGTATTAATATATCCTCTTATTATCAAGTAAATAATTTTATTTTGTTACATTGATGTAATTTCATGAAATCATCTTTTTGGCTCCAAATAATTTTGTGGCCTTGTAGTTTCATCTTTTTGGCTCCGAATAATTTTATCGCGTAACATATTCAAATGTTTAATTACGTGTCCAGGATTCAGTCACTCACCAAACAAACAAACAAAAAAAAAAGAGGTGTATATTGGATGCCATTTTGATGTTTATTTTGTGAACATATCTTAAGAAAAATTAACTTCGAGTTTAATGAAAATTGCAGGATGGAACTCCTTATGAACGTCCATAGCATACAGCTTATTCCAAGAAACAATCACAAACATAAATTAGTTAAGTCTGAGGGGACTTAGGCTTGAGTCTAACAATCCATTAATTTGCTAACCATAAATCAGCCTTAATTAATTTGTAGTCAGGGAGTTGTAGAACTTAAGGTCAATTGCTTGCTGTTGGTAATTTTTCTCCTTTTCATTCATCAATATTGGTAATTGTTCACCTTTTGATTCATCAAACCACATTCAAACTTCAAATATTTGTTTTGAGAAAGTCTGAATAAAATGTGGGGCACATTTTGAAACTTTAAAGATGATGAAAAGTTATTTGCACTAGCAATATGTGAGAAATTATACATGAACCCAATTTACGATCTCACTTATAAATTTTGTAATTAAAATAAGAGTTATATGAATTAAATAATGCATGTTGGTGTAAAAGAAAATGGTCGTGTGACTATTGTTTTAACCACAAAATTTACAAATGAATTCATCATTGGATTTACATAAGAATTTTCAGCAATATATAACAAATGTGGGCCAAGAAATCAGCAAATCCTCATCTTCACTAATAGTAATCCAAGGTGGTGGGTTGATTGCCTGATTATGAAACCAACTTTTAATTGTTCAATGCAGGTAATTGGAAATGCAAGAACAACAATAATACTAGCACAGTACTCGAAGCTAGCAGTTCCAATGTTAATGCTGATACACAATTGCAAGGCTTTTCAAAGCTTCGGGATGAAATAGAAACTTGTGAATACGAGAAAAATTTTTGAAACTTTGCTTATACTCTTTTTCAAAATTATTCTTTTTTCATGTCAGTTGGAAGGAGTATAACCGAGAGAGGGGAACCGCATTTTGTGAATGCGAGTTCATTCATGCCGAATTAAAATCACAAAAAATTTAAAAAAAAAAAATTTAAACCCGTATCACCTCGCATTCGGTGAATGGGAGGTAATACAGATTACTGACAAGAGCAAATTAATGCTCTTGCAAACACAGTATTGCATGGGTATGTAAACAATCCACAGTGTCAATCCAAAGAAAAGGAAACTCATACAGACATTATAAAACATTCAAATTGAAATTTCTCCTTCCATGTACTATGATCAAGAAATGAAGCCAGAAAAAACTTTGTACAGAAGAGGATAGCAAGTTTAATGAAAGCAAACATATGTTGGGGCTTTCTGTTAAGCATAAAAAGGCCATAATATACTTCGAAATCTAGAGAAAACATAAAGAATACCCTTTTGACATTCCAATATACGAGTTGATGTCAAACTCAAAATGAAGATATTGAGGAATAACCAATCATCACATAAGAAAATATGAAGTAACAGAAATCTGTTGCGCAAATCCTAATGTTGTCCATCAGAAGCACTATGCAGTGGCATACAGAAAAATTGCACAAGAAAGGCAAAAACATGAGGCTGCTCCATCTTGCCATAGGTTACCTCCACCAATATGTCTTCCCATTAGTGCAGCAGCTATTTTCCAACCATCTTGACCCAGTGATCGCATTGGCACCAAGAGGAATGCCACAGCAGTTCCAATAGTCGTTGCAACTGCATAAAACCGCGTAACAAAGCAAAAATTATTAAAACGCGGGAGTGTAGTCGATCCTGAATTTCATAGGATGTTGCAGTACAATAATAGTCAGTATTTTTTTATTTTATTTTTCATGACCTCGCATTCACTTAATGCGAGGTCATAAAACTATTTTCAAAAAAAAAATCTGGGACCTTTACTGAATGCGAGGTCATAAAATTATTTTTTTAAAAAAATCTTAGACCTCGCATTTAGTTGCGTAGCAATGCGAGATCATAAAAAAATTCTTTTTTTAAAAAATTTTCAACGAATTAAGAATACATGAACTCGCATTTGGAAGATGCGAGCTTCAATGAGCTCGCATCTTCCAAATGCGAGTTCCCCCACCGGAATTCACCCTTTCAATTGATATGAAAAAAGAACGATTTTCAAAACAAGTTTAGTTTTAAAAATTTCTCAAAATACAAAGATGTTCATGTTTTGTGGAATATGCTGAAGCAAGCTCAAGAAGAACAGGAAGAAGAAATCCTGCAGAAATATGTATTTGCACCTGAAACCAACAAGCAGCAGCAGCCGCCGCCACACCTACACTTTTCGAAGGCTTACTTCTGTCTCATTAATCATCAGCCCACCTCCTCCTTTGCTTTGCTCAGTGCGTAGTTGTTGAGTTCTGCAAATATGTAGGGGATCATACATAGTAGTCCTTTTTTTTTTGGAGGTGGGGGGGGTGGACTTGCGGAACAAATATGAGGGATGTAACTACATATATGCATGAATGTATTCATGGATGTGTAAAAATAATAATAATAAAAAGAACACGTGGATGTGATGTATATATTGTAGTAGTGATGTTCATATACGCATGTAAGAATCATATACACAAATTTACTTAGGAGAAGAGAAACAGCTAGTAATTGAATAACAGTACTATATAGTGAAACAGCTAGTGATATATCAAAGAATTTGCCTTAGAATGGATGTAGTCATGTAGACCTGACCTGATGCACTAATTCAATCTATGTGTGATGTATATAGTACTACTGGAACATGAATTCTTGCTAATGTAAGAGAGGTTATGATTTTAATGTAAGAGAGGTTATGATTTTTTCCAAGCTCCAAAACCATGCCTTCTAATGCTCATAAAATAAGCTTCGAAAGCTGTGATCTTTTCAGAGCTATCAAAATACCAAATCAGATCCTTCGTAACAACTACAGGATGATTATAATTTAAATTCGAGTGACAGTTCTTTATGTTGGTGATACTGGATGCCACAGAAAAATTTGTCGTACAAAAAATTTCATTTTCAAAAGGGATAATTACAGAAACCTCCCCTAAAATTTCTGATAGTTACATGTAGTACCCCTCTAATTTGAAAAATTACACCTACATCCCCTAATTGTGCTGTCTTAGTAACACAAACATCCCCTGATTATGTTGCTTTAATTACACCTACCTCCCCTCATTTTATGTAACCAAGGGAGGTAAGTGTAACGTTTCAAATTAGAGGGGTGCTACATGCAACTGTCAGAAACTTCAGGGGAGGTTTTTGTAATTATCCCTTTTCTAAAATACATGTTTCCATAGTTGCGCCGGAGAATGTAAGAAAATTTTGACACTGACAATCTCATTTGCCAAAATACGCGTTACCGTAGTTGTACTTGAGAATTGAAAAAAAAAAAAAAACGGCTATTTTTAAGTTTTCATCAATCTTCACAACCACACCTTCGGTTGTGCGTGAATGGTGTGAGTAAATCTTTCATGTATGACATCAATCTTCACAACCACGCTTTCAGTGCACACAAAAATTTTTATACTATCGGATCTACATACATGACACATGTACATCGTTTAAATTTCAAAAGTTATTTTTACAAATGTAACCTACATCTAAAACACTATCGGATCTACATACATGACACATGTACATCGTTTAAATTTCAAAAGTTATTTTTGCACATGTAACATGCATTTAAATTTAGGAAAATTTAATGGTATAAAAATGGGACTTGAAAACCTATAGAAATCCATAATATAGTATTCATTTCCCTCAATAGAGGTATGAATGATATTGTATGCACGATATAGCAATCCGGCCTCAATTTCATGAAAGGAAATTGCAGAAGGCCCGTACCGATCCTTGTTGTCTTGGACTTGTTGAATTAAGGGTTTTATAGTAATAAAACCCGACATAAGCTGGGGTTGTAAACTCCCTACATTATAGTAGCTACTTGTCCTTCATGGTTTTCTTTAATTCGACTTATATGAACCTTAATAGCGTAATGGGTATAAAACTGTTAAATCCTCTTATTTCATTATTAAGAGTTCACGATCTATGGGTGTTAACCCTCGAAGGACGGCTAAGAATGTCCATTAAAAGGAGCGGACCAATGGGGTCTTCAAGCACGAATAGAACGATCTAAGGGGGTATGCAACCTAGAGAGATGGCCGTATCTCTTTGATGAATGTGGTATCGAGGTTCGGTTCATTTTGAAAAGAGGTCAGTCTTAGGGGATACCATGTTTATACAATATTTACTCAAATGGTATTCTTATGTATTTTTTCTAAGCCTAATGTGTTAGTTTAATCACAACACCAATTATGCAGCCCATAAATTCGGACTCCATCCGAATGAGTATAAAAACTAAGATGGGCTTAGGTCCAAACCTAGCTCAATTCTTCTTCAACTCAAATAGAACTTGAAATATTCAAACAAAAAAACTTGTAAAATCAAAAGGAACTTGGTTTGATTGCTAACAAATATCAAATATGTATAAATAGGAGTGAAGCTACATGGATGGGAGGATGGCTATGCAATTTGCCAACTTCCCCCTCCCCCGGCCTCAATTTTGGAAATTTTAGAAATTTTCTTATAATTATCTTAAAATTGCCCTCCTTAAATTTCTCAAAATTGGTCCTTTTCCAAACTTTGACCCCTAAAAGTGAGTTAAATATTTAATTCCACCTTTATCACAAAAAAACTATAAATATTTCATATACAAAGATTTTAGTTGACCATGCAAAAATATTCATAATACATATTTACCATAATAAATATTTACTGCAACTTGTTTTATTGTAAATTTAATCAAATTCTAAGTTATCGAATTTATCCATTTATATTTTTATTTATTATAAATAGAATTTTTGCCTTTACGTTAAAATTTTTTTTGCTCCCACTGACCTTGGGGTCCTAGTTCCGTCCTTGTGTATAAACCACAAATGTGGTATAAACCACGGCAGGATGGTCGATCTGATCAAGAACCTGTCCAAGGTTTGGTCAGGTTAATGTTAAACCAAATTAAGAACAATTGAATACGTAAGTGAATGTCTAATTTAATTTTTTTTTTTTAAAAAAAAAAAAGGAAACCAAGTGAATATACAAGATATTATATACAACAATCTTCAAAGAATAGACAACTTTTTAGAACTTTATAAACATCGAACTAAGCATTAGTCAATTCAGTTTTTGGTATGTATTTATACCCATTCTACCTTGCATATGATAATAAAATGTTATTTCGTCTTAAAAGTTCATAGAGTATCTACATTTGAGACCTAATGACCAAAATTAACCAGTAACGTTTAAATGAAAAAGAATATTAAACTCTCAATTGCCAGTTACTCAGTTGTTTGCTAGAGCTCCAAATTAATTTATACACCAAAATCGTATATAAGAACGTGAGGTTCATATATATACTGATCAACGATTTTATTTGTAAATCTTGTAAAAATATATAAGTTAAATAATGTTTATTAATGTATGAACACCATATTATATATAACTATTGTTTAGGACGACAACTTATAAAGTAATAGTATTGAATCTTATTGAGGATACCATTAATAAGGCCTAAGGCCTTGGCAAATGGTAGTAGTCGATTTTAAATAAATATTGCTGTTGGCTCTCAAAATATAGATTATCACATGTGCATGAACGTGAGCAATGGGCGAAGAGTGTGGTTCAAATATTATTCATTAAATCCAATCACTCTCCTTCTCTCCCTCTCTCTTAGACAGATTGTAGGCATTGAATCATATATATATATATAAATATTATTGATCAGAAATTGATTGCAAATCTTTATAAATATTATTATGATATAATATATATGTGAAACATATAAATTATACTATTCAAAGATTAGTATAAAAATGAGACAAATAATTTTATATCTAATAAATCTTTATTTATCTCTTTGTAACTAGTAAATTATATGAAGTCTTAGGTAGCAACTAAGCTGGATTTAGTTGTAGTCTTTATTCGTTACTTCAGTATATATGACTCCCTTACTTCTCATTTCTCCTCCTAGAAAAGAATTAGATAGAAAAAAATCGTAGTTTCATTATACTCGCAACACCATCTCTTCTTTTCTCTCACTCCCTGCTGATCATCACTGGTATCAACCATGATCAAAGGAAAAGATATATATGATGTTCTTGCCGCCATAGTACCCTTGTATGTTGCTATGTTTTTGGCCTATGGCTCCGTCAGGTGGTGGAAAATATTCACTCCTGATCAATGCTCAGGCATCAACCGTTTCGTGGCAGTTTTCGCTGTTCCATTACTTGGATTCCATTTCATCTCCACAAATAACATTTATGCAATGAATTACCACTTCATTGCTGCTGATTCCTTGCAAAAAGTTGTCATTCTTGGAGCCCTTTTCATATGGCATACCTTCACAAAGAATGGGAGCTTGGAATGGATGATTACTCTCTTTTCCCTCTCAACTCTCCCAAACACTCTTGTCATGGGAATCCCTCTTCTTCGAGCCATGTATGGGGATTTCTCAGGGAATCTAATGGTTCAAATTGTGGTTATGCAGAGTGTTGTTTTATTGCCTGACACTCTGGTACACTCTTATGCTAATCATGTTTGAATACAGAGGAGCTAAACTCCTCATCACTGAGCAATTTCCTGAAACTGCAGCTTCAATCACCTCCTTTCGTGTAGAATCTGATGTTGTTTCTTTAAATGGTCGCGAGCCTCTGCAGGCTGATGCCGAGATTGGTGATGATGGGAAGCTGCACGTAGTCGTTAGGAGATCGACCTCGGTTTCAGTGATCTCTTCTTATAATAAAGGATTACATTCATCAGCAATCACTCCAAGAGCATCAAATTTAACAGGAGTGGAGATTTATTCAGTCCAATCTTCGCGAGAACCTACCCCGAGGGCCTCAAGTTTCAATCAAACAGATTTCTACGCAATGTTTTCGAGCAAGAATGGTAGTGGGAGTCCTAAACTTGGTTATACAAATAGTTTTGGTGGGGGGATGGGAGGAGGGGATGTTTTTTCATTGCAGTCCTCAAAAGGGCCTACTCCAAGAACATCTAATTTTGAAGAGGAAATGAAGAAACACTGAAGATTGGGAATAAGAAGAGAGTTGGAAGGAGCATGAGTGGGGAGCTTTGCAATAATGGATTAACATCTTCATATCCTCCTCCAAATCCTATGTTTTCGGGTTCTGCGGCTGGTGGCCTAAAAAGAAAGGAAAGTGGAAGTAACACTGCAAATATTCCCAATAATAAGGAGCTTCACATGTATGTTTGGAGCTCTAGTGCCTCTCCTGTTTCTGAAGCACATTTGAAGAATGCAATTAGTGGATCTGCTTCAACAGAATCAGGGGCCAATATTATTGATCCTTCTAAGCTTCAACAGGCCATAGCTGCATCAAGAGGTACACGATTTTTTCTATAGAAAATATAGTAACAGTTCAATAAATTCTAACTAATTAAAACAGTTTTCATGCATATCTTGATACTATAGGAGTTGGAAGCCCAGCTGGGAAAATCATTAATGAGGATAGGGAGATTGAGAATGAGGGTGCTTCAAAGTTTCCTTCAAATGTTTCTCCTTTCCCAGTATGCCACAAGAAAATAGACTTAGATGATGTAGCTGATCAGGCAAAAAAACAACAGATGCCTCCTGCAGCTGTCATGACGAGACTGATACTTATTATGGTTTGGAGAAAGCTCATAAGGAATCCCAATACCTACTCAAGTCTTCTAGGACTCATATGGTCACTCATTTCGTTCAGGTATTATCCCTTTTTCTCTTCCTTGTTTACTCCCTATATATCATCTTGGGAATTTGTTCTTTCTTTCTCTACATCTATTTAGAACTCTTGAATACTGAAAAGCCAAAATGCGTGTAAAGAGTAGTAACAGCATCACAGATACCGTAATTTTCAAGGTCATAGACATTTAAATATAAACGGGTTATAACTCTATCTCATGAATTTTTATTTATTACTGCATATGAAATAGAACATGTACCTAATTATCGGTACATTTTTATGAACAGGTGGAACATTCAAATGCCTTCAATTGTAAAGGGATCAATATCCATCCTTTCTGATGCTGGATAGCATCTTGGAATGGCTATGTTCAGTCTAGGTATACATCTCTCTTTGATCAATCCAAGAATGTTGTGTTTTCTACATATAATATATGTATCCTATAGCAAACTCATAGCCATTTTAACTCTTCTGTTTCTTGAAAATTGAAGGTTTATTCATGGCTTTGCAACCGAAGGTTATAGCCTGTGGGAAATCTGTGGCCACGTTTTCAATGGCAGTGAGGTTCTTAACCGGGCCAGCTGTAATTGCAGCAACATCTATTACCATTGGTCTCCGGGGAGTTCTTTTACATGTAGCTATTGTTCAGGTAAATACGTTAATTCTCATGAAACTTAAAATATCAGATATTTGTTGCAAAACCAAAATAATCATAGCATTTATATTTTGACTAATTATCTTCTACTGTTTACCCTGTGGTCTTGTCAAGTTCATCTAGTTGTACTGAAAATATTTTTCAAAATTTTTTTTCAAAGTTTCTTTTGACTCTAATCAATATATTTTCTTACTTTTGTTAATCCCTCGAGCGAATTATTGAGAATAAGTTATTTTTTTAATAGTTTGTAAATGATATTAAATCTTAAATATACGCTTTATAACTTAAACTAAATAAAAGATAAAAAGCATCAAAATTTTATTTGGCAAAAGAAAATAACTTACCATAAAAAATTATATGGGAATTTTTTTTTTTCTAAGTAAAATGTTTCTACTGAAAATATTTTCCTTAAAAAGATGTTTTACATACAACCAAACGTTTCCCAAATGTTTAACTATCATCCGATGATGTTGATGCATTCTTATAATTTAAAAATATCCCTACCAACCATAGTTTGAAGTTAAGTCTCTCATGTGCCCGGTTGGTCATCATCATCACTTGTTTATCATGTAGTGTTTTCTATGTGCAAATTTTCATGATTTAGGTTGAATGTCAAACTCAGCTTAATTTGATTTCCTTTGATTTTCCAGGCTGCACTTCCCCAAGGTATTGTTCCCTTTGTGTTTGCAAAAGAATATAATGTCCATCCAGACATATTGAGCACAGCGTAAGTTTCTTTACCATATATAACTTTACCGCTTTACGTACGTACAACTTAACGTGCTCATGCATTGACATGCACAATACATAATTGAATTGTGTACTATCAAAGTAAATATACAATTGAACTATAATATAATATATATCAGTAGTTCTATACAAAATAACAGATGAAATGATCATTTACGTCTTCTAAAGGAAAATCGAATTGCAATCAAGTATCTAGAAATTAATGGTTTAATATAATATTGTCACATAAATTAATTTTTGCACAAGTTTATGGTTTAGAATGATTTTCTATAGATATGCTAAATATATTGATCAGAAATTGATTGCAAATCTTTTTTGCAGGGTTATCTTTGGAATGCTGATTGCTTTGCCCATCACAATACTCTACTATGTGCTTCTTGGGCTGTAAGTTTTTGCAAGCAAAAATGCAGGAAAAGCAAAAGATCATGTATCGATAAATCCAAGACAAACTTTGTGAGAACCCAACTATATATCCAATAGGGTTTTAATTTATACCATCGGATTCAGTGCATGACTTGGAAACTATATGCTAGCCTGCCTCGGCATGTGACTCCAGAACACATTATAGAGACTGGTCCATTTTTTTAGTAGTTCTTCACAGTTACAAAGTGTCCTTCTCTCCTTCTTCTTCTTCTTTTGATTTTATTAACTAAGTTAGGCTGCTAGTTAGGCAGAAAGTATCAGAGTTGTATGTCTAGATGGAATGCTCAGAACAATTCTTGATTGTATAATTTACTGCTTAATTATTTCTTTAGCAATCCCTACACTGATATAATGTCAATTTTCGACGCGGCCACATTATAATTTCTTTCAACCGAATCTTATCTTTTTCAGACACTGGATAAAGAATCGTCAGTTTCATATAGCATTAAAAGCATCTTTTTCCTCGAATTGAATTGCATGTGGTCTGTTTGTCTTAGAAGTTATTACTTTTTTTCGGGTTTGTATTTCTTGTAATACTGTTTCATTGATATGATACTTGTATGACACTATTTAAATGTGTGACATTATTTAAATGTGATACTTGTATGATACTATATAAATGCGTGACACATGTTACTTTAAAAATACATGTCACTTATCTAAATAGTGTCACATCAAAAAGTGTCACAGGAAATTCAAAACCCTTTTTTCCCAATGGAGTTGAGATATCTCTTACTTTTTCCTTCAATATTTTCCCAATGATGTATTATATTTAAACAACTAAAATTCTTATATTAATAATTTTATTTTGATGTGTAGATTAACAAATTTTATAACAGAATCTATTCAAAATGTTTTTGTCACTCATTTACATGTAATATTTAGACGATGTAAAATAAATTAAAATAAAGACAAAAATTTAGACGTTTAGTTAAACAAAAAAGACTAATCTATTTATTTTTCATATTTTATGTATAGAATACATATGAAATATGATTGGTTCTATTTTTAAAAAAAATTAAAAATATATTTTATAAGGTGTATTAAACAAAATGATTCTCCCCAATTAACAGCTAAAGAGCCTAACACGCCCAACCCCCAACCCCATCCCAAACAACCCCACACAATTCACAATAAAAATTCAACATGCAACTTAATATGGACTTTATACAATATATATTAAAATTATTTTTATAAAATGTGATAAAGTTTCTATACAAATTATTAATGTGTCACTATATTTAATGGAAAAAAATTAAAATTTGACAAGCATATACATTAAAAATCAGAGAAATGAAGATTTGATATAATTTGATATGTCAGCTGTCTTATATCTCTTTGTCACCTTTTTAAATCGTTTTGAATATTTTAAATAGAAGTGTTTTATTCCTTTTGTCGATTACTAGATTTGATACCCTAAAAAAGTCAAACAAGGTAGGTTTTGAGTTGAAGACACTTCAAAGAGTTCAAATTATTTATAATCCATCCTTATTTTTTAATTGCGTGATCTCTAACAGTAGAAACTAGGTAGTTCTTTATTCCGATAATCTTGGCTTTGGATACACCAGCTACGTTCATATCATCTGGAATATGCTTGAATACGAAAGTGTAGTCGGGAAGAGATAAGACTAAATATTAGCTTCAATTCTTGTTCCAAAACTCACCTTTAATTTTAAAATGCTTGTTGTCAGTTACGATGTCTCTTGATTAGGAGACTGCGGTTTGAGAATCATGATCTTCTATCTCATATTTTGTATCAATTTTTTATTTTATTCTTTAAATATTTGTCATGTATATTTTAAAATACGTATTACTTAACATTTAAAGAACAAGACAAAGTATAAGAGCGAGCGAAATCTAACTTTTCAAAGTCGTTTATTTGTGCTTAATGAGTTAATGGTCTCGTTCAAAGCACAAAATGCCATCGATCGGTTCAGACATGCATGTTTTCTTTGTCCAGTTGTTGGAAATCTTCAAATAATCTATGCTTAAGATTCCATTTTATTTACTTGTTCCATTCAAGAACTCATGAAGAAACAATTGGAACCTTTGCATACACGTTGCCAGCCTGATTGGATCTAAAGTAAAGTTATACTATGTTTTTGTCTTCATTGTGCAATCAAAGGAAGCTAGCTGCTAGCAGGATACTATCATTAGACTTTGTTTGATGTGAATATTTCTTTTATATCTTTTTAATCCTGAGTTATTTTCCCTTTATGAAATCAATCTAAAATAAGCTATACACATATACACAACATTGAATCAAACAGGCTTTGTTTGGACAAACCTATTATTTATTATTATCTAAATAATATTTTGCAATCATTCCTTAATTTATGTATTTTCTAACTACTTTGTTATCTCACATCCTAATAGTTGTTTCAGTATTTTTCCCAATAATATTATAAAAACATATCCTGAATAATAATTGTCTAAATAGAGTACACTCTCCACAGATTTCCCTTCAAACCTTGTTCTTTCAACTTAAGTTGATTTTGTGAGACAGCCTAACACAAATCAATGGAAATAACTTTATTAAATTTCCCAACTATGAAATGGAGTCACTATATATGTTCACATAAGCCATTAGACTTTTCCCAGCTAAATTGGGTCTTTGATTGTCATTTGTTTTAATTTTGAAGTAAGAATTTCTATGTCGAATCAATAAAAAAAAGATAAGAGCGTAGAAAAGAAACCTCATAAATTACAAAAAGAAAGTAAACCATCATAGTAAAATATTTCATTAGCATTTAACATTAACTTCATGCAGACTACAAGGTCAAATCTAGGTTCTCGTGCGCATGTATTTTACTGCCGCTAAAAAGTGTAGACTTGGTCAACTGATTTACATGTAGGTATAAGTTATCGGAGAATTCTACCGTTCTTTTTAGGAAATTATCTCTTTGGTTTTAAAATTTTGTATAATATAAATTTTTTAAGCATATAGTATTATAAAATACAAGTATTTAAAGTACAACAAAATAATTTCCTACCGTAAAATTTCCTTAATTCCCATAGTATACCACCAAATACCTAGAAAACAAAATTTCTATACTTCCTGGTTTAAAATTGCCAGTACTATTTGGAGATCGACTCTGAAGCAAAACAGATGCGCGCATTAATGACCCAAAAAAAAAAAAAAAAAAAAAAGACTTTTGCTATTGATGTTTACAATAGCAAATACTGCATTTAAACAACTATTATTTGGTATATTATTTAAAATAAATATTTATAGTGTTTGGATGGAGGAATTTGGATGAATTTGATTTGAAATTCTAATTTATAATAAGTTATCTAAACAATGTAATTAATGTAGTTGTGAATTTAAAATTCACTAATAAATAGGAATAATAGTTAAATGAGTGAATTTGAAATTTATTCAAATTGCATGTCATTTCAATTAATAAAATTTAAATTCATGCATTGCAAATCTTTCCTTCAAATCAAATCCACCCATCCAAACACAATGATTGTAAAAACCTTTTCTGATTAACATATGTGACAAAGGTAATTGAAAAATAAGTTTAAGAAATTCTCGTGATACTTCATTAAAGGAGAAGTGATTATAACTGATATCTGTACATTAGTTTATACAAAAACTGTGTCCCAAAACAAAAACTCAGAGTAATTAACGAGCATGAAGGTCTAAATCTAAAAAGAAATCTACAAAATATCTGAATTGTTACCGTTATCGATCGACAATAGCTGAAAACAGTGACATGTGCTAATGTTCCTCAAAATTAAGGAAGCTAGCAGTGTGCCAACACATTCTTCTTCTCTCACGTTAATTCTAAACGCGGAAACGTTGCGGAACTCGAAAATCTCAATTTTTTGTGTTAATGCTAAGTAATTAAAGATTATATGTACCATTTGCTTGTATATTACTAATATATACGAATTATCCAACCCCAGAGACCGATATGGCCGTGTTTTCTAACACAAACTTCACAGCCTCACGTGGACAGCAAAAGAGAGAATGCTGGTTGTTTTTCAATTAAGTTGGGCTTTTTTAAATTTAAGGGTTAATTATAATGAACGGTAAAATTTATTTCGGTTATTGAATAACTACTAAGTATTGCTAGTATCAATAACGAAAAAGAAATTTCATTAGGAAAATATGATTTTCTATTTTATAATAAAGCAGGCCACCCACTTCAAATGAGTTACTCTTATTAATTATTGAGCAATTAGGAATATAAATGAGTATAAACAAGTCGGACATCTTATTATTCAAACTTATTGATTATTTTAATGAATTTCAAATTTAGTTCATGATTGACTTATTTATCTTTCAAGTTGAACTCAAACGACTTTTTGTCGAGTCGAACTCAAATCAAACTCGAATAGTTTAAAATTTTTACAGATAAATTTAACATTTTTAGGTTATCAAGCCAAATTCAAGTCAAACACAAAAAAATTAATAAATACCTAAATCTTGTTCAAATTTGACTTAATTATTTACAAATCAAACTCGAACCGAATTTGATTCGAATATCGAACGGTTTGAATTCATTTATAACCCTATAAATAACTAAAAAAATATTTAAGAATTTTTTAATAACTGTTATAAACTCTGTATATTCACACTAGTACTAAAGTTTTTATTTTATCTTCACAGGCTTAATAAATTGATTAGATCTCCTAATAAATACGATATATCTTCTCAAAACCAAACACAAGAAAACATACATCAGTAAGTTCTTGGAAATTCCTTGAACCTGGACTCTCTTATATCGAATCCCTACTAACACTAGTGTTTTTGGGGACACCCCTCCCTTGTTTTGCATGCACCTTGTAGCAGTTTGATATGAGTCGGACCGAGGCAAGATTTTATAAAATCACCCCTTACACTTTTTTTTTCTTAATATATACCACCCTTATTGGACACCGTCTTACCTATTTTTCTTTTCATGAATAGTACCGTCGGAGCACTGTTCACCCTCTTATCTTTATTTCTTTCTTTTATATTTTTATTTTTCCTAATTTTTCTTCTTTCAAAAATTATGCTTGAATCACACATGATTTATACTACAATGATCATTAGAAAACAACAAGAGCGTTACATTTTGGGTTTCCAAGCAAGTGTAGCAAAAAAAGAAAAAATAAGCAAATAAAAGAGTTAGACAAAAACAAAATAGGAATAAAAGAAAAACAAGGATGCTAATTTAAATGGGGAACATTTTGGTCCAACAAAAATGGTAAGTTAAACTAAGATGAAGGTTTGAGGTAAGTGAAAAATGTCATAATACAAGTAGTTACTTAACCCTAAGAGCTGCAGAAGTGCATGTGTGGATTTTTTTTTTTTTTTTCTGAGTTCCTGCCATCTCTGGACATGTCATAATACAAATTTAATACTTTCTCTGTCTCTTATACACATCTGTAAAGAACTTAATATAAATTTTGTGCCAATTTAAGTGAAAATATTTTCCAATTTTCCTTCCTATGGCTGAAAATAACTTAGGGAATGTTTGAGTGTAAGTTATTTTCCTGATAATTCAAGAGTGACATTATATCTCAAATACTTACCTTTAGAATTTCGTTTGCTAAACTTATTTTCGTTTTTAATTCCTTTTCATTAGTTTTTCTCTCAATTATGGGTCCCACACTAATATAACTATCATTATACATATTTTACTACTATATTGTACTATCATTTAATTTTGAAAAAAATCAATTTTTTATTAATTACAATTATGTAAGGTATTTATTATCATTGTTATAAGTTTTTTTTTAACTTGAGGAAAATATTTTGTACATTAAATACTTGTCCTCTTATACACATCTAGATGTGTATAAGAGACAGCATTTTGGGTTCGAACACCGGAAACTTGTATTATGACACTTTTTCATGTAAAATATTTTCCTCAAGAAAATATTTTCAATCCAAACGAACATGTGGTAAACGGGGAACATTTTTCCAACAAAAAATGGTAAGTTAAACTAAGATGAAGGTTTGAGGTAAAGTGAAAAATGTCATAATACTAGTTAAAGGGTAGTTACTTAACCCTTAGAGCTGCAGAAGTGCATGTGGGGATTTTTTTTTTTTTTTTTTTCTGAGTTCCTGCCATCTCTGGACATGTCTATATTAAACAAAAATGAACCAAGAATTTCTGTAATCCCAAAAGTGGACACACATATGCATCTAGTGTCAGCAAATGCAAGTGCTCTTCTTGTGTAGTAGGAAATTGCCAGGAACCACAAGGGCCATGCATGCACAGCTCATCCTTTGTTCTTATGGCCATCTAATCTTTGTTACGTCATTTTCTTTTTTTCTTTTTTTAATCATGTTGACTATATCTTAAATCTGGAAAATTATAGAGTGCTACTATTAATATTGTCGCAAAAATTGCTATATTACATTAAAAAGTTGTGAATTAATAGATAACGTTAGAGTAGTATATGGAAACCAATAAGAAATGAACACATAAGCTACACTTACCTAAGCTTGTATAAGGTAGCTGGAATGCTTCAACTGCTACAGCCCCTAGTGAGAGAAAAAGCCAGTTGTGTTCATGTGTTGCATTAAAGCAACAGCTTTTCTTTTTTCTTTTTCTTTTAAGCAACAGTTTTTCTTCTTTGTTTTTATTTAAAAAAATGAAAAAAAATGAAAATGAAAATAGACTCAACATATAAGTGGTTGAACATTAAGGCCACGGTTTTTCTTTTTATTTTTTTAGCAATCGTATTTCTTTATTTTTGCAGCTGTTTAAACAATATATAAAGAAAATTGAAAAAATGAAAAAAGACAACTTATAAGTAGTTCAACATTAAACATAAGGCAAGTAGGTATTAAGTTAAAACTTAACTACAAAATTGTGAATTAAACAAGTTTGAAACAGTCAAGTTGCGTGATTATGATTTAAATAATTTTAGCATCCATGTAACCGTAAAAGTTTGCTTGATTATTTCTAATGACTGTGATAATTTGATGGATAGAAAGTTGCGAATGGGAGAATCTTTTTATTGTGCATCATTTATCTGATAATGGTGTTGCCTCTGTATTTATATCTATATAAAGTGTGTCAATTACAAAGTATATGTTTGTGTGAAATTAGCAAATTCAAAAGAACCAAGTTACATGATGGGGACGAATTGTGTCTTCAACGTAAAAAATGAAAGGTTTGTTTGATTGTACATACCAGACTATTACGATTTGCTACACAAAATATCTCTACTAGGAGAATCTTTTTGTTATGCATTGTTTAGTAGGTTCTGGTGTCCCCTCTGTATATAAAACTGTGAAAGTGTGTCAATTACAAAGTAATTGTATATGTGAATCAAAAAAGTTCGAAATAACAAAGTTGCATGATGACGATTTGAATAACTTTGGCATCTATGCAACCGTAAAAATTTGCTTGATTATTAGTAATGACAGTGACAATTTGCTGGTCAGAAAGAAGTGAAGGGATAATTTTTTTGTTATGCATCATTTATCAGATAATGGTATCACATAGTATCCTATGTGTATAAAATTTTGAAAGTGTGTCAATTACAAAGTAAAGGTATATGTGAATTAAATAAGTTTGAAATAGTCAAGTTGTATAATAATGATTTCAATAATTTTGCCATGCATGTAACCATGAAAGTTTGTTTGATTATTCGTAATGACCGTGATGATTTGCTGGTCAGAAAGTGGCGAACAGAAGAATTTTTTTTTTGTTATGCATTATTTATCTAGTAATGGTGTGACCTTTGTGTTTATAAATATGTAAACTGTGTCAATTACAAAGTATTTATTTGTGTTTATCCAAATTTGAAAGAGTCAAGTTGCGTGTTTATAACTAATTTATATTAAGTTCTTTACCTTCCGTTTCAAAATAAACATCGTTGTTGGTTGGTGCACACAAATAAAAAAACTATTAAATTATATAAATTTTACACAAAAAAAATAATAATTCAAAATAACTAAATTACCTATTTATATTAACATCCTAACTATATAATTATCCTTCTATTAATATAGTACTAAGATCAAATTTTGAAAAAAAAAATATCATTAATACTTCCTTGATTTTCTAAACATCATTTATTTGCATTTTAAAATAATGTGTAAATATGTGTGTAGGAAACATTGGATTCTATGGAAAAAAATAACTTATAAACCTACACAAAAAGTCCATAATGTGTAAAATATTAAAACAAAAATCCTTCATTTTTTTAACCTGTCACGACAGTAAATAATTGATTTATTTCTTTACTGATCGATAGAGTTTGGTAGATTAATTTCACAATAATGCAATTCTATCTATAAAAATCGACTACCAAAAATTTCTCCTGATCATGAAGTTATGTATATCAAATCATCCCAGCCAGTACGAAAATGAAAAAAAGTTTCATTTTTCAAGTGGATAAAAATTTTTTATCTCCTGATAGTGAACTTATGAATACTATTATCCATTTTAAGTTTATTTACTTTTTATTTCCATAAATATACTCTTGTAATTTAAAATGAGATAAATTATTTTATAATTTAAAATTTTTATCAAATTTTTTTGCCCCTAACAAAATGTGGAATAATTCATGTAAAATATTATGTTACAATATAAAAAAACATATGTAGTTAATTAAATTAACAGTGTAATTTTTTATCTCCTTAAAAGAAACTTCAACTTTAATAAACGTTATTTGAACAATTTTCTTGCTAAAAAATCTATTCACAAGTTGTGATGAACTTCTTGTAGGATTTATATATTGTAAGATAATGATAACAAACTGTCACAATTGATAGAATAAGATTATATTTTTTAACAGTTGGCAGTAGTTATTAAATTTAGAAGTTGAGTAATTGAAAAAAATACAGAATTGATATCTTCAAGTACTTCTTATATGAATACTTGTGTGCATGTTCATTGTGTCAACAAGTTGTGGTATCATTGAACCAAACTAAATTAGCAATGAAACAAAGCACTTCTTCCGGTTGTGAATTTATGTACATCAAATCATCTAACTAGTATGCTAAATGAAACCAAACTTTCATTTGTAAATAGATGAAACATTTTTGTTATCAGATCATGAATTTATGTAATCTTTCAGAACGAAAATTTGGTTTATAATTTCTTTTCTAATGCTATAGCTGCTAGCCATTTGTTTCTGATTTCTTTACTAACACCAAAACTAACAATTTATGTTAAAATACTTTGCAAATCAATGCCTATGAAAAAATAACATGTATTTATCCTATACAAAAATTTCACAAAGAAAAACATTAAAACAATAAATATTCATTTTCTTTTTTTTCATGACAGTGAATAACTGATTTATTTCTTTACCGATCGATAGAATTTGATAGATGAATTTCACGATATTACAATTCCATTCATAAAAATATTTTTTACATGCACTAGGAACCCTTAAACTTAATTGAAACATGCAACTAATTTGTAATTAACCTATTAAGTACAGTAATACTTGTAAAGAGGACGCTACTACCTGTTAAAAAATCGACCACAAAAAGTTTCTTTCGATTGTAAATTTATGTACATCAAATCGTCCCGACTAATATGCAAAATAAAACAAAGCTTTCATTTTTCAAGTGGATTAAAAATTTTTGTCTCCCGATCGTGAATTTATGTTATATTTCTAAACGAGAATTTGATTTTACTATTTCTTCTCTAATGTTAAAGTTGTTAGCTATTTGTTCCTAATTTCTTTATGAACACCAAAAATTATAATTTATGTTAAATTCTATTGCAAATCAGTATTTGTGAAAAAATAACATGTAATCCTACACAAAAAGTTTATAAAGATAAATATTAAGACAAGGAGTTTTCATATTTTTTTGGTCACGACAGTGAATAATTGATTTATTTTTTTATCGATCAGTAAGAGTTTGACAGATTCATTTCACAATATTGCAATTTTATCTATAAAAATATTTTTTTTACAAGCACTAGTAATCCTTAAATTTATTTGAAACATGCAAATAATTTACAATTGACCAAGTATGTACGATAATATTTGCAAAAGGGACACTAGGACTAGTTAAAAAATTGATTACAAAAAAATTCTCCCCATTGTAAGCTTATGTACATCAAATTTTTCCAACCGATACAAAAAATGAAACAATACTTTCATTTTTTAAACGGATGAAAAAAAAAATCTTGTGTCAACAGTTTTACCCGTACTGCAGGTTGCATGTCACCCCCACCAAATCCTATCACTATCAAATATCAGATATGGGGAATATAGATAAACATTTACTCCCCATTATATCGTTTAAGAGAGTTCCCTTAAATCTTACAAACACAAAATAAAATGTGCAAATAAGAAATACTTAAATGGAATCGATTTTTAGTTTCCTTATAAATCTTATGATGTAAAATTAAATATATGAAATAAATAATATCTTCTAATTTTTATAAATTTTATAAAATTTAATCATAACAATAGATCCAAGACCAGCCCTTGTGCAAATAATTTGAAAAGAGACTAGAGATTCGAACCAGAAAAGAAAAAAGGAAACTATATATCCCTGGTAAAGTCCAGTTCTACTCATATGTGTGTCAGAGCAAGTACAGTTTTGATCTTCTTTGAATCTTGACTTCTCACTGTCAATTCACGTAGACACCAAAACCAATTTTGATAATTGTCTAATGGCAGCACAGACCCAATGCATCTCAAAATAGACAGAAAATAGAACTAAATTTAAGTTTCTAAAGGCAGTGTTTGGAAGTTGAATCTAACTGCCAAGAACTTGACTGTATCTACTCTCACTAACCAACGACTTACCAAGGTTCTGCTTTCATGAAATTTAAAGCAAAAAAACAGTTATCCACCAGAATAATTTGAAACCAAAGCAAACCAACAATGGCCTTCAATAGAAAGTTAATTCAAGGGAAGATTTAATGTAATCAATTAAGTGTCAAGTTTCCACAGATTATGTACCCCACCATTTTTGGTTACGATACAATGAACGGGCACGTAATTGTAGCCCATCCTTCTTCCGAAAGCTCATCTCAAGAATATGGTGCTCCTGCTTAACATTATCAACGATAGCAGAAACTACTGCAAATTAAGAACATCAAAAACCTGGGAGTAAGAGTACACATGCGACAACTTCTCAACTAATACTAGTTCACACATGCGTTTTGTGGGCTTTGGGTGGTGGTGGATTTAACAAAAGAAAATGCTGTATTTAATCCAAAAAGGCCTCGAAGTTACATGTACACATTGTGATTGTTTGAAGTAATCAAAGATCATATTCTTGTTTACAAACCCTCTTAAAGGGCTTCCCCCGTGACAACCATTACATGTACTCCAACGAAAACCAGAGTACTACCAGGTTAGCTGTCGGGAAATAATCACAAGAATGCAATTCTACTCCTCAATATGTAGAGCTCCAATTTGGTGTGAAGGGAAAAATCATCACCATGGTTAGTTTAATCTCTTCTAATTAGTATAATAGGATTCATGTACTAGACAAGTTCATCGTCGTAGATTTCATCATGGCCATCTCCATTTTCCTTGCTCAGCTTAGATTTTGGTAACAAGAATGAAGATTGTCTAGAAGATGTTTTGATTGCTTGTTGCTGAGAATGCAAATTAAGGTAAGTGTAGACTGTCATACCCCCGAGAGCAAAGATTGCTCCTGAAATGCTAGTAAGTCCTGGGTTAGAACCAAAGAGAAGATAGCCTCCAAGAAGAATAACACATGTTTTGAACTGTCCAAGGACCACATGGGTGGTTGCAGAAGTTGCCCTGTGTTTGCGTTGGGGGAGAAAGAAAGCACAATTAATGAAAAAACAATATAAATCTAAAGAAGTAAACAGTTTGTGTTTTTCAATCAAAGCTAAAGTCAAATAACACATCTAACAAGCGATTATATAAAAACCAAGGTAATTCTGTTGATCTTGGAAAGAGAATGAACATGCCAAAAATGATTTAGTCTCCCAAGACTCTTTCAGCAAAACCAGTACAAATTGTTAAAGAAGTTTACAGAAATGGCATCCAAATAAAGGAACATCAAGTTTAAATTATCACTTACCCAAGTGCCATGGCACCTGACCACTGCAGCAAGAAACCAAGAACAGCAGAACCGCCAATAATTGCAGAATTGTTAAGGTTCCAATTGAAGGAAAGGATCCCAGGTGGATCAAGCAGACGCATCATCAATAACAAAAAGACCAAAGTGACAGGCGTCGTCTTCCACATTAACCTGCACATGTGGTTTTATCTGAAAACATAGTTTGTAAAGAACAATAAAAATGACTGTTCAAAAAACTTTACAAAAATCCTGCCCTTGTGCAATGTCCTTGTGTACGAGAAATTTTTGCGAATGTAATAAAGAAACCGATTCAACCTGTGCTTAAAGTCAGTTTGTATTTTGGTAATAGCAAAAAAATAATTTGTTATGAAGCAAACTGATTGTGCTATAAATAAACATGGAAACAAAAGTTGAAATTTTCTGACAAGAATTTTACGAAAGATTACTGTAGCAATCATATGATTTTATTGGTAGTCAATGTCCACAAGGATTTACTGTTGTTGGGAATTTATTTCGACGCAAGAATGCCAAATTTTCAGCATAAATTTTTGTTCTATGATTTAATTACTTTATGGTTGATTAAAAAGTGAAAACAACAATCATAACCAGAAACTAATTAAAAAACAAGTGGTCCTAAAACAAGATGCAAAAAGTTCAAGAGCAAACAGAAATTTAGCAGGATATGTAGCATACGACAAAGCAGTCCAGTTCTCCTGCTGCTGAAGATTGAATACTGCCCACAGTATTTTATTGATTGCACTAGGTACTATCCATGCTAAGGCTATGCAAGCTCCAAAGAAATGAAATTGAAGATCAGTCACTGTTGCAACAGCAACACCAATAGATACTGCAGCAAGCGCAAGAACCTGATAGCAAAATTAAGAATTAAAACCCTAACACAGGAGATGAAAAAAGTTTTCAAGGTAAGACAAGCGTATAGGCACAGGATTCATAATACAGCCTATGCATGCAAGTGGCTATAAAAGCTTCCTAACATAAAGGTGAGAAAAAGCTACAGATGTCTTGAATCCCTCCAAAAATATGCTATCCTTTTACAGGAAGAAATTAAACCAACGAACCAAACTGACTAATTAACCTCAAACAAAGAAAAAAATGAATTGGATTCCAAATTAATAGAAGGAAACATTCAAAATTACTTTATGAGTTAAGAGAAAAGAGAAAAAAAACACTTAACAAAAACAAATTGATATTAACTTTGAATTGGCCACATTTTGACAATTGTTTGCAATTGAACCAAAGATATAAAGAGATTATTTTATTGTCATAAATGGCATATTTCATTCTTACACATCCAAGGTCATCAACATATCACTCTAGTGAAGGGAATTCTCAAAGGTGAGAGCAATGAATTGTGAGGATAAGAGAAACAAGTAAGCTTTGGTACCGACGATGATATACTTTGCCAATCAGCAACTTAAATGGTTCTATTGGGCCATAATGTATGTAAACAAACAATAATTCTTTAGTGCAACTTTGCAAGATAAAGTTGGACAGCCAGCTTGAGAAACTTCAAACTCCCATTCCACCACACTTTTCAATAAACTGAAATTTTCAGTACATTGCTAACTTCCTAGTGATGACTTCAACACTTTTTCAGTAGCAAATACATCACATTCTTGAACCATACATTTGTATTTTCAAAGTTTTAAGAGTTCTAACTATCATTCTTCGATCTCCTCAAAACAATGCCTGCTCATTTCTGCTAAACAAGCAATTTGGTGAATTGGCATTTTGATGAAATTCTAGGTGAAGAAATATTTAATGGAAGACTTCGTTTGCTTTTTAGATGCACATTATTATCATTTTTCTAAAACCAAAATCCTGAAAGAGAATCAAGCACCAGTCTCAGTTGTATTGAAGTTCAACTAACTAGCAACAAGTACTACCTTCCAGAAAGAGATCTTTTTGCTGAAGAATATGAATTCAGCCAAGACAATAGCTGGTGTCACTGCAATCTTTGCCATCTGATAAAATCCAACACTGAGAATATGCATCACGATTAGAAGTTAAAACAAGTGAAGTCATGATATTGTGAAAGTAAATAATATTATTACATCTCACCTGTTATACTTCAAGCTAACATTTGCAAGGCCGGTAGAGAGAGACATAACTATACCAAGAGACACCAGTGAAGAAATTTTAGTTGACTTTGATGGGGGAGACAGAGAAAGAATGGATAGAGCATTCAGAATAGCCATGATCAACCAGCTACATATGGATAGATAGTGTATAAAGCTTAGAAAAATCGGATAGTTGAATCCAACTTTGACAAGTACCTGGACAATTGATTAGAGAAAAAAGACAAATCTAATAAGATGAAATAAGTTGGAATACATCAATCTGATTTGTGAGAAAAGAAGAGTTGACTAACCAATTTGTTCATCAAAATTATACTGACAGAGACCAAAAAGTTGAATGCAAGAGCAACAGGAGGGCGCAGTGAGGTTTGTTGCTGACGCTTTTCAGCATATAATGACCGTAACTTACTAAATAAAGAGGATCGTACTTCCTCCAATGCTCTTCCTACATAGATTTACATTCATATATATGTTTGTATAGGAAACGTTAAAAATCCTACAGGAATTTTAAAAGCATAAATTGTTCAATTATGAAGGATAAAAACAAAGAAGAAAAGGAAATAAGTGAATTTTTTTAGCAAAATAAGTGAATGTTATATTAAAAAACTAACAGAGATGCCCCCCAAAGATAGCATCATTCAAGCCAATGAAACTAAGATTTTACTGACAAAGCATAAAGAATCTATATATTGCAGGTAGGAAACAAAATTATGATGCATCACATAAGTTTCATGTGTTACAAACCAGGAATAAGTGGAAATTACATAAGTTTAATAAGCATTGTTAAACAGGTTATCCACTGAAAAAGGAAATCATATATTCCTGTACATTATGTTTACATAGCTGATAAAAAAACAGAATTTGGGGGTCACATTCTTAACAGTCCAAGTTTGACTGCATAGTCAGTTTGTAATTTTCATGCAATAGTATGCATTGGCATCAGGCAGGTAGTTTTGAAAAACTCAGTGCATGGCATTAATCATGTTCAGGGCGAAACATCTTATACCCCCCCAAAAAAAAAAAGGAGAGAGAGAGAAAGAAAGAAAATAATTCAAATTATTGCGAGCATCTATGGCTGTATTCTTAATTCCCTTTCATAGAATTCATCCTATGGCCTCAAGTCACTTACATCCTCATTTAGTGATTAAAACAAGATAGAATCCTAATATGTTCTTAAGTATTAAGCTAGATCTATTGTAATACCTAATGACACCATATACACAATTAATCATTACATGATTTGAAAATGACATTCATTTTAAGGCACTCAGATGATACCGTACTCATAAATTAGGAGTTGTAATTAATCAATTAAAAACAATCATGTACTATCATTTAAATTGAAATGAATAAATCCAAGCTACTAAGTCGAGAAATTCAGCTTCAGATAAGTAATCAAACAATAGGAGTGCACAACATCCTTCCTCATTTAGTGCCGAACTATAAAATTGACTTATAATAACAAATCCATCAATCAATAAAGTCGGACAAGATGCATCGCCGGTGCTGATTCATTTCCAGAGACCTTACTTCAATCAATATCTTCACTGAAATAAACTTATTCCAAAACGCTCGTATAAAGTCAAAAGGCACAAATTTCAACATACCCAAAAAAACAAGGCGTCTCCAATTTTATTTATTTATTTTTTTTTTTTTTTTTGGTAACAGCCATGCAGCACATGAATAAATCTAGCATAACCCTGATGGATATATACTACAACCCTTCAACAAAAAGTCAAAAATCCACTTAAAACTGTTAAAATTCCTGATTAAATAAAGGCACTAAATTCTTCATATTTCTGATTTGACAAAAAACAATTCATTATTCACTAAGCATATTCATAAATTTCCACATTAATCAAATCACAGAACCACTTTTCCTCTAACTTCTCTTTCTGGAAACACAAAAAGAAAAAAAGAAAGTGGGAAAAAAAGAGCAAGCTTTCATGTCAATTTTGAATCCCCACTGAAACAGAGTATAATGGGAAACCCCACATGGCCAAATCAAAGAAAATGAACAAAAGTTTGAATATTTCAATTAGAAAATGCAAATTCAAGAAATCAGAAACAGGGAAAATATCCAAAAAAAAAAATATTGAAGGAGAAGAATACCTCTATCCCCAGCATCACTGTCCTTCCGCTTGAGAATTTTTCTGACATTTTTACTGATAAAAAATCCAAACATTTTTCTCCTTCTGATATAAAGCAGTAATTACAGCATTAGATTCGTTTTTTTTTTTTTTTTCAGAGCTTTTCTTGAGTACATAAAAAAATGGAAAAAGTTAGTATTTTTTTTTTGGGAACTAAAAATCTCTCATTTTGAGACTATATATATATATATATATATATATATACTGAATAAAGATATTAAAATGTGAATAGGGTTACTACTACTAGATATGCGCTTAGTGAGAAAAATCAGGAGGGACATGAGGATTTTTAGGGGAGATATATCGGGAGAATGATCGGTACAACCCATACAGCGTGAAGTACAAGTAGCAAACTCAACTGAGTTGCTGTTTTTTTGGTGTTCAAATACTTAGAGTTGAAGTTGATTGATTTGAGTTTGAGAAAATTGAGGAAAATCACACGGGGCTGAAAGACGACGCCAGCGACCGACAATTAATTCAGTGCTAGATTTGGAGAGACCAAAAAAAGAAAGGGTTAATAACACTTTGCCCTTTCAATTAATTGAGTTTTTGAATTACACTTTATTTCACTAAACTATTGAAATATAAATTTTACTCTATTTACATTATTCATTCTTTAACAATTTTAAAATATTAAGAAATTTTAGTTAAATGACTGAAATATTCTTAGTATTATATTTTAATTTTTCATATATTTAATTAATTTTTTATAGTTTTAAAAGAATTAGGAAAAAATGAAATATAATAACATATTGATATTTTTTACTTTAAGGAATGAAAATGTGAGAAACTATTGAATTATATTATATCTGACATTGCAATTTGTATATGTTAAACCAAGTATTAAATTTGTAAAATGTTAAGAGATATCAAAAAAATAAAAAAAAAATTATAGAAAATATATTTTCTACAATACCTTTAAAGAATTTTTTTCAACAAGAAATAAGCCCTCTACCACTATAGTTAATATATTTAAATTTGTAATAATATAAATTGAAATAAAAAAATTCAAAAAAAAATTGACCAAGAAATATATTGATATAGATTATATTGAAATATTGTCCATAATTTATTTTTACTTATTTTTAATAAATTATCACATCACTATCAAAATTTAAATATATAAAAAACTAAAATATAGTACAAATTGTATTTTAGTTATTTAAGAAGACAAAGTGTTATTAATCCAAAAAGAAATGAAAAAGAGTTCACTGCTTTAGTTGAGTAGGGACACAATCAGACATATTTAGGTATAGTTGATTTATGATTTGGAAAATTATTTACAAAGATATAAATTTATAGTTATTTATCAAAATAATTTCACGTGATAAAATTTTATCAAATCATAATTTCTTGATTTTATGTTCTCGACTGAATTTTTTTTTTTTTTCAAATCTAGTAATATATCAGTGTTTTTTATTTATCATTTTATATTTAACACTTACTAAAAAATTATGTAAATAATATGATGTTGAATACGCCGTACATGTAGCGTTTGCTAATATTATTTGACGTTACAATTATCACGTGATTTCTGTAATAAATTAGTAATCACAAAATTTATATAGAATTCTATAGATTAAGTATGTTTAAATATTTTTCGAGACGGAAGAATGTAAGGTAGTAGACATCGAGGTGTAAGGTTAATTAAGCTTGTTTGTTGGTAACATTGGGTGCGTTTGGATAGGGTTGTAAACGGGTTGCATACATATTCAGATCCGAACGGATCTATAAAAGTATATTCATATCCGGATTCGTCGGGTCTTGTCGGATTCGGATCCGGATCTGGATGGTCATAATAATATTTTTTAAAAATTATATGTAAAACTATTACAACTTATCGAATTTTCTCTTTTTTTTTTAATTATACAAAAGTATTGAGATCATAATTAATATTTATGCATGTATTTTATATTAAATATAAATTACATGGATAATTTACACAACATATATGTATATATACATATAAAATAACACTAATATACAATAATTTTATTATATATTAAATATTTTAATCGGATTCAGGTCTTAATCGGATCAGAACACCAAGATCCACATCCGACCCGTTTATTATAATATTTAGCTAAACGGGTCCGAATCGGATCTGGGTAATCAAAATTTGTTATAGATCCGACCCGGATAAATGGGTCCGGGTCAGGTTGGGGTCTAGACCTGACCCATTGACAGGCTTACGTTTGGATTACAAATAATGAAGTATTATTTGGTGAATAATATTTGTCTTTTGACTTTAATAGTTTTTGAAAATAATACTGAATTTTGTAATAATAGTATAATTGTTTGAATACGAAATAATATTTTGAAATAATCAATTATATTGAAAATAAAGAATACCTATCATTTGCTGACCTATTTAAAATTAAATAATTGCACAACTAATTAAATAACTATGGATAGTTTTTTATTTAATTTCTTTGTTGGTTTCCTATTTACGGTGACCGAGTTTTCATTTTAGTTAGGTTTTGTATAATTCGCCTTGCCAAACAAATTTTATATTTCGAATCATGATTGTCAAATGTTTCTACTCACCTATTCAATTTGTTCGTTGTTTTAACAATAGATCGTATGTGACATAAACAGAGTGTCGATCTTTAAAACATATTCTAAAGAAAGTACATTAATTGTTTGATATTTCTAAATCAAATTTAAACCTACAAAATATAGCATTATAATTTGTGAACAATGGAGTTAGGCTTGTAAACAAACCGAGTCTAGACCCATTTAGGAATCATTTATTTGGATTTAGATCAATGTATAAATTCGATTATCCGGATTCAATTTGGATTCATTTAATTATTATAATAAACAAATTGGATATGAATCTGGTTGTTTCGATTCAATTATTTATATATATATATATATATGTATATATATATATTTCTAATATAGTTTTTACTCAAATGTAAAATATCTATATGAATATTAATATGAATTTTTTTTTACAATTACAAAAAAAAAAAAAAAAATCCGTAAAAGTTTGAAGTTTTTATATATAAATTTTCAAATTTATAAAATAATATCAAGATCTGGATTCGATAAAATCCGACGAATTCGGATATGGATATCCTTTTATAGACCCAGAAAAAATCTAAATTCAGATCCTAATTCAATAATATTAAATGGATTTAGGTATGAATCGGCAAGATCTGGCCTAGATCCAACCCATTTATATGCCTAACCCATTTATATGCCTAATCAGAACTCCACTTCAATTATTATCAAAAAGTTTACGAAACAACAATGCAAATAGAAAAGTGACAATTGAATAAGACAAAACATAAACAATACAAAATATTATTTGAAAAAAATACTTTACTTATCAAACACTAATTATTATTAACCAAATATTATTTGACAAATAATACTTATTATTACTAACCAAACAGGCCCATTGGTAGCCTTCAGGTCTTCAACCCTACAATCTCTACTCTTCGACTGCCCAGCTGGACTTAAAGCCAAGTTGGACACGCCGCTGGTGGGGATCGCATTTCTAGTTTGTTGTACTTCGGTTTTCTATCTTTTCCGTTTTGGGTTAAATGCACAAAATTTATTGAACTTTGACCTCAATTACAAAATATTTTTTGAAAATATTTTCAAGTCTTTTTATAAAATTTTCCTGTTCTTGACAAAATGAAAATATTTTGAAATAAAAATTTTAACTTTATCTTTAATTTTATAAATACAAGTTAAACAAACTTATAACAATGGTAATAAATACCTTACAAGTAATTGTAATTAATAAAAATTGATTGTTCAAAATTAAATGATAGTACAATATAGTAGTAAAATATGCATAATAATAGTTATATTAGTGCATAATTAAAATGAATATTAAAACGAAAATAAGTTTACGAAATTTTTTATTTGAAGTTTATTGTCACTCTTGATTATCAAGTTATTTTCATTTTCAAAATATTTTCAATCACTTTATTTTCCTCATTTTCTTTAATAAACAATTTACTCCTTTGTTCATTTCTTATTCATGTTTTGAGACAAAATTACAATTAATATTTTAATATTTTTATTTTTATTTTTTTTACTTTATTCTTACCAATTTATTTATTTTCTCTTTCATATTTTTTTCTCTGTATGTCTTCCTACATATTCTTTCTTGCTACTGCTAAATTATTATACTACTAGTAATTGGTTAGTTAAAAACTCTAATTTTTTATATGTGTATAAATAATTTATAGAATTAATAAATTTTTTTAATACAAGCAATATATATTTTAATATATAATATGGATTTTGCGAGTTTTATTAATGCTATAATTAACAAATAAACAAACTATAAAAAGATAAAATAATTCTTCAAAATAATTAAAATATATATTCTAAGTATACAAACAAATTTTTTTGTACCATATCATTCGCATGTCATATTTTGGTTGAATTTACCGTAACTCGAAAAACCTATATATTTGACAGTCGTAATATTTTCTTAATATATTTTTTCGATATTATACCATAAATAAAAGGTTGTACATGCTTTTTCATTCTATAATTTATTTGTATATTATAAATTTTTTAATTTCCTCTAACTCAAAAATTTTATTTTTTATTTGTTAGTCTTATTATTAATAATTAATCACAACTTTATGGCTTACGGCAATTACAATAAAGTACATTTATTGTATTAAAACATGATTAATCTATAAATTTATAAATCAATAAATTAAATTATTTAGACACATATGAAAAGATGAAATTTAGTTAGTTGATTATTAAAAGTAAAGTAATTGTTTAATAGCTGCGAGAAAAATATAGTAAAAGAAAAAGAAAAAGAAAAAGAAAAAGAAAAACAAGATAGAGAAAATAAATAAAAAGAAAAAAGAAGAAGAAAAAGGAAAAACAATAATAATTAAAATAATAGCGTTTGTTTTGTCCAAAAATACATATATAAAAAAAAGGGATAAATTACTTATTACATAAGTTGAGAGGGTAAAATGCAACTAGAATGTAAGTTCAAAAGGTTTTCTGCATTTAACCCTTTTGTTTTTTTTACTTTTTTTTGGCTTGCTTAGATAAGTTACAAACGTGAAGGGCAAATATTTAAATAAATTTGGTTTTTAACCTTACTTATAGATTCTGTAATGTAGATTAAATTTTATGAAATATATGAATTATTAGCTGATGTAAGTAAAATTTCATAAAATTAAATTTTGACCATAAGATCTATAAGTGAAGTAAAAAATCAACTATATTTAAATATTTTCCAACTTAAAAAAGTAAAGTGGGAGAAACAAAATAAAGATGTCACGTCGTATCTCCTAACTAATGTGTTCACTTTATAAAATTGTGACTTGTGAACCGATAATATAAAACGAAGAGAAATTTTATAATTTTGTTAAAAAAAAAAAATCTTGTTGGCTTTAAAAGTTTGTATAATATTAATATAAAATTTTAAAATATATAGTATTGTACTGCAAACCTTTAAAACAATACAACGGAATAGTTCTCTCACAAAATTGTAAAATTTCCTAAAACTAATTAGTTGAGGCTCATCATTAAAGACTAAAGAGATACCAATAGCATATATCACAAGAAAATTTTAAATCAGTCGGATTCATAGTAATATGTCACAAATCTCTTAGTCTAAATTTAGACACATCACTTTAAACTACCGTAAATTTAGATAACCAAGAAAATTCACATCTATTATAAATCCAATCGGCTAATTTTTTCCTCCACTTCTCTTTTTTTTTTTTTTTTTCTTTTATAGAAAAATATTTCCTCCACTTATAAGGTCTTCCTACAATAAAGTTTATCCTGTCTAAGGAGGTAGAGTTTCTCTCATATATTGTCAAGTACTGTAAGAGTAAAGTTACCCGACCTCACCCTTTAATGTATTAATCAACATTCACGCTATATTTGATGAATAAAAAAAAAAAGTTGTGTGAGAAACTGTTTTTATAAAAATTGAAGGAAAGTGAAATTTATTTTTTTAAATAAATAAACTACTGATTTATAAAATATTCGATAAAAACCGACTATTGTGAAATCTGATATGAATCGAACAACTCTAAGGACTTGTCCATTCAAAATTTGTCATGTTGTCTTGTCGGGAGTGGGAATGAAAAATTGATATTAATGAACTTCGAACGATAATTTGTTTATTAGTTTAATATGTATCTGATTAGTTACTATGGTCAGGCATAAGCTTCTTATATATAAATTAAACATTAATTAAAAGTAATAAACATGAATGATATAAATTTGTTCATTGAACTATTTTCTGTTCATAAATTATGTACATCACTAATTGGATGATTATTCATTCATGTGTAGGTAATATTGTATTCAAGAATTGTATACATTCATGAATTGTAGATGGTAATTAATGATTTGTTCAATGATTTTGTGCATTCATGAATTATGAATGTTTATTCATGTATTAACGTTGTGCCTATTCATTAGTTCCAAAAATTTCATAGACAAGAGTGGTGTAAAGGAGTTGCGGGATACACATTCAAATTCAAGAATCTTATTTTCATTCTTCCTTCTTCTTAATCTTGTACTCCTACTTTAAAACTTTATGAATCGTGTTTCTTAAATAGAAAGTTAAATGATATTTCACAAGTTCGTAAACTTTATTAAGTAGTACAAATTATAAGGGTAGAGTTCTTAAAATTTTTGGAGGCAATTATATAAAATCCATTTGCTACCAAATTACGGGCAATTGTACTTTAAGGACAAAAAGTTGAATCATTAGCAACAACTAATCAATTGATTTGTTGATTGAATTCATCTTCACCAAATAAGTATTTACATGTTTCTACTTTATTTTCTAATATATAATTATATTTAAATAAAGATTACAAATAATAATATTATTATTTTTTCCAACAGTCTTTTCCTAAAAGTATTTGAATTTTGAGTAAATAAATTTAAATAATAAGAAATAAGTATAGAGAGAAGTTTTTAGTTAATTTGTTTTTAAAAAAAAAAAAAAAAAATCCACCATGTTAAATTACAAAATATGTAATTAATATTTCTATGCAGTGCACCATGCATTGATAGACGCCAAATCTATATTAAGAGACTACCAGCACCTAGAAAAAAGAAAAAAGAAAACACAAGACAAAGAGGCACCCATAGCCGTAAGCCATAATTTTTTTTTTTTTTTTTTTTTTAAGCCATAAAATGGTTATTAAAGGAGGACATTTTTTTTTTTTTTATTTTTCACCGTCAAGTATCTTATCAAAATGGATTTCAAGAATTTAAATTGCTGGAGAATTTAATGCTTTTCTAGACAATATAAATGGACCACTGCGAACAAGTAGAAATCAGCAAAAGATATGTTCCCTCTTTGATAGAGCCATCTCAATCTGATTTGTTGTTAAATTTGGCTACACACTGAGTTTTCATGAGGTATACTAATGATCATGTGGGCAAGACACCACCAAGAGTCTTGTCATCATATAAGAAAGAATGAGGGCTATGACCAATTCTTAGCTCTACAAAGCTCTTATTAAGCTTAAGAAATTGGCAGTATACATTAGGGTTGTATATATTTTAAATATTTGTATAGTATAAAGAATAAAATATAATAATATAATATTTCAACGATACCATATAATTCTTCTATTATTTATTTCAATCTTTGGAATCGACCTTTTTCGTTCCATAACCCCAAGCACCACAGGAGAATGAGACAGTATGAATAATAAAACAAAATTGAGGTATGGGCCATTTACAAGGTTGAGACATATCAGCACAGATAAGGCCATTTGGGACAAATCTTGGATGTCACACTCAAACATGACAAGTCACCATGTTAGTTGTGACTTCCTTAGAAAAAACTTAGTGTAGATGCGTGGATCTTTACATACAAGTAGTAAATTCACAGAATTTATTGTGGGATGTATGTAGGCGCCACTAATCCACTCAAGCATTTAACAACCTTTAATGAAAAAGCATAAGTTGTTCGGGTATAGTTCAAACAATAAAATGAGACATAATTGGCCTTATAATACCTATTAAAAGTTGGAGACCGCATGTCATATGTATGTATCTAACATCTTCTCAGTAGCATCAAAAGCGGGCCAAAATAATGCAGATGAATATGATTCCTAAAGTAAAATGCTGGGAATCCAAGGTCAAGTTAACGTGTTTTAATCCACACCTTTTTTGTCTTTCATTTACACTTTCTATACTTCTCTACAATGTTGTTGGTATATGATTCTCCATAATAAAGATGACACGAGATGATGGTAATGAGCACCTAACCGAGCATATCCGAAGGGATGGCAAACTTGACCTCAGCTTCTGAGTTTAGCATTGCAGGCCGTGTGAGAGGATTTCTGGCTCAATTTTCTTCACGCAATAAAGGGTGTCAATGATTAATCGAAGTTTGTCTTGCAACTAGAGTTGCATAAATCAGTTCATTCCAGGCATCAGGGACCCCAGGAAGACACCAATGGCTGCAATCTTGCCTTTTGGTGGAGACCTTTTGTCCAGCACTCACATTCTTGCCATACACAGATGGGTGACCATCTTTCCTGAAATTTGTTAACTTGGTTACGTTCAACAGCACCACTGGTACTTGCATTTCCCGGATCACTTCCTCCACTATCTTCATTTTCAAAGGGTAGCTGTCTAGGATACTCCCACTTACAACAGGCTCTGTCTCCTTTATACATGTTCCGCCAGAATCCCAATCTCCGCCTCTGTTATAAGAATAACGGATTATATCTTGATACTGCATTTTATGCTACAGGTCAAATGCAAACCAAAATAACTAAAAGTTTCCCTTTTTTCCCTTCAAAACAAGGGTGAATTGGAACCAATTACTTTCATCAAGCAAGCACTAAAGTCAACAGTTCAATTTCTTCTTTTCTGTGAAATTACTTCTATTTCAAGATTATAGGAGGGGGAAAAACAGAGAGAAAATGACAAGATTGCAACGGCTAAATTCGTAGCTACTAATAAGTCTAGCCTTAAATTATTGACCCTTAGAAGTCCCAATGGCTGGAAAGAACAATATATGTTTGAAAGAAGGGGGAGCAGAGAGAGAGAGAGAGAGAGAGTATGAATAGTGACATTCAGTGTTCTTAACTAATTTTTCATCATAATTCACAAAATAAAGGTAAGTGTCCTTAATGGCAATGGTTCAATTACCTGAAATGAGCAGATGAGTACCCACGATAAAAGATCAGCTTTCCTCTTTTCATGTTATTATCAACCCACTTTGACCACGTCTTTATAGCTCTTTTGTAAGCTTCCACAGGATCAAATCTAGGATAGATGTACTCACCCTCTTTATAGTAATTTTTCCTGCACATGTCAAGACATATCATTTCCACGTCTACAGCTCCAAAATACGTATATGTCATCTGATCCACACAAATACACTTGATTATCCAGCAAAACTACTCTTGACGAGTCTTTCAAGATCCATGATCACTATGTTTTCCCGCTACAGCAATGACAAACTATGAGTAATCAAGTTAGTGATTGAGCTATCACTCTTAAGATGCTCAACATGAAAATTTATGAAGCCATAGTCCCACTACTTTAAGACTTCTACTCAACCATGACTAAACCTGAAAAGCTTTCCATGTAAAGTAAAGATGAGAGTACACATGCTACAAAACATAGTAAAATGATTATATTACCTATGTATGAATGTCAATGATCTAAAAGAATAACAGTATCGAATTACCCCCTAGAAGTCTTTCCATGAGTCCACCAATGCTCGCCGTATTGAAGACAAGAATGTCAGCTCGCTTCCAGCGGCCAGCTGATTTGTCTATGCGGTCTATCGACAGAGTTGGATTTGAGTTTCCTTGTCCATTGACACGAATTCCTTCCTTAACAAGGAAATGTGATCGTACAAATTCTACTGTGCAGTCATAGTCCTGCCCATCGAGTAGAAGATCATGCCTATCAGTTAGTATTCTGTATTTTATTTATTCTTTTTCAAAGACGAAGACAGAAGATAAGGAAAATAAGGAAAAAGTTAGAAGGAACATGCAATTTAAATTTTTGCTATTTGACAAATTTCTGGAAGTAACAATTAGCAGCCTTAATTTCCCTTCTTTCTTATTTCTAGTAATTTAATAAACATTACTAAGATTTAAAGCTTTTGTAAAGGGGTTAAAATTTCATATATGCATCATTCTCAGTTAGCAATTGTAGATTCTGAAAGGAATCCTGCATCAAGGACCAACATTTCACGGATCATGAAACACAATTACCAAAAGCTTTAGGGCATGGCATCTCTCCAAAACAAGAAACAGGCAACGACAACCATTTTAAATCATCCATGTGTATGTTCAGAATGGGTAAGCAAGATGTAGGAAATAAAAATGAAATAACCTCAAATTTATAAGATGTAATAGCCTCTCCCCTTTGTTATTTTGTACCCGTGAACTTCATACATTTTGCTTTTATTATATAGGCCTTCACGCAAAAGGCAAAGAAGTGATTCAAACTGGTTTCTATTCATGGAGTCTCCTACCAGCATCAGCCTCTTTCCTCTTAATCTGATCAAAAAATCTGTTGCATTAAATCTGCAAATAAGACTAGTGAGATGTTTGTCCTAAAATATTTACAGTCAATATGCCTATAATTTTATGGCAAAACTAGCTAGCTCGTAAGTAATTACTAGACGTAGAGAAATAGATGGCGATATCTTTGTCAGTAACTAAGAAGCTGGAACTAGTTTTTTCACCTCTCTTCTTTTGGGTTCTTGTACTGGGTGCTCCTTAAGGATACAGGTGCAAATGATTTGCCGAGTGATCAGATAGGAATTCTTTTTGTAACATTTTGTTCTTTTAGCAGAATTCCTCATTTTCATAAATATGAAACTTCTCTTACTCTCTAGATTAATCCTTTCTATTAAAAAAAAAAAAAAAAAAACCAAAATAGCATGAAAGAGTCTGCGTTTACAGCATCTCCTATACATTGCTGAATAAGGAAAAAAAATATAGATATTCTTGGATTTCCCAAAAACCTATAGAAAAAGAAATTTTGTTTGTCTGATGTAAGCATATCATAGGTGTTAAAGTAAAATGAAAAAGTTTATCTAATTACCAGGAAGTAATCTACTCAAATAAAATAAAAAAAAAGAGTCATAAGGAAGTGAATATAACCTTTTCAGAAAAAGTTATATAGCAGCTATTAATTGGAATTGAGACAAACTTGTGATCATTGTAATTAAATTAAGCAAATAACTAAAGCAACAAAGGAAAGGTATGAAGAAACTATCTAGAAATCAGTAAAACGCAAAGTCCTTTTTATTTGATTTTTCTAATTATCCCATTGCTACCAAGAACTAATTATTGGATCCCAAGGATTCATGTGGCACAGTTATGGACTCTTTAGAAGCTGTACTTGTTGCTTAACCTGGAAATGATGAAAGCAGAGCAATTGAGCCCGGATTCCAAACCAAATTAAAAAGAGGTCATTGTCCATAATGCCAATCTTCAATTATAAAAGCATATGAATTATGATTATACAGAGCCAATCCCCCTATAATGCTGCAATCCAGTCCAGAAAATACCACCTACTCAACCATGTCTAGGTACTTTCCAGTTTATATTCATTGCCATAGGTTAGGGCTAACTGAGCCAATTTCTTCTCTATATCCTTCTTTCAGAGTTTAGTTAAATAAGGTACCTTCAATTTTGCAGCACGTGTATATATTTTATGGCTTTTAGTACTGTAATTATACTCTAATGTTTGACATATCTCTTGAGAACTAGATAATAAACATATAATTACAATAATGACCACTTGATCCCGACAATCTCAAGTTGATTCTCTTAGGTCAACAAATTAACAATATTAGTAAATTGTACAAATGTATGCAGCAACAACATTAAATGTAGATATATATGCAGAATAGAATTATTGCCACCATCTCAAGAAGACTTAAACTAAAAGGAAAATCCCAATGTGGGAATTAAAACCAACCTTGGCAAATCACATCCATCTGGCTTCCACCTCCACTTTAAATACTCAGAATCTGGCCTCCCATTACTTTGACAATCAAAAGCCTCATCAACATAAGGGCAAGATCCTGGTCTATAAATTGGGTACTCCTCATCTTTCACCCATTTTCCCTTATAAAAATCACAACTTTTCCACAATCCCAAATCTTTTATATCAATTTCAGAAACCGGCCCTTCTTTTTTCATATCATTGTTTCCTGAATCCTCATCAGATTGAGAAATTGTATCAGTGGTGTTTTCTTTGGTTTCATCAGCATTTCCAGAATCTGGTTGAAAAGGGCTCCTCGGGAGAAGTCTCTCCACCATCAACCAATGCTTCTTTCCCATTGTTCCCATCATCAAGATTAGATTTTGATGAGGTGGGATGCTCCAAAATTCTTGATTTTTCATCAATTTTGCTATCAAGATCGGATTTTGATGAATCAGGACTCTCAAAGGAAGCATCTTTACCATGAAGAACTGAGGAATTTTCACTAGTTTTCTCATCAAGATTTGGTTTTGATGAAATGGGATTTTCAGAGGATGTGGTTATGTCATTTTTATCACCCAGAGTTGCAGCATTATCTGTGGATCTTGAAGGGGAATTCAGGGAGGATATCAAAGGGGTTTGAACAAAAAGATCTCTGTAAATTGAGAAGTGGGGTTCAAGAATGTCCCTGCTAAAGATGAATAAGGTGAAGAGAAACAAAAGCAACAATATAAAAATTCTAAGTGTGTGGTGATTTTTCTTCTGGGGAGAAATGGAGGAAGTTGCCATCTGGGGAAAGCATGTTCTGGTCTTTTTAATTAGTAGTAGAAATGTGTTTTTTCTGTTTTGTTTAGTCACACAATGGAAGAAAGGAGATTATGGGGAATGAATGAGTAGTTGCCACTTGCCATTTGCCATTTTGCTAATAAATCCTCTCCATGACTTTTTACAAGTAGCACAGTGAGAGAAGCAGAGGGAATTGGACTTGGTGCAAATTAAGAAGCCTGCAGAAGGTTAAAAAATAGTACTACTATAACAGAAAAGACAGAGACGCCAACGGGATTGACTCTGTACAAAAAGAGATCGAGTAGGTTTTAACTCTGTACAATAAGAGATCGGGTAGGTTTTAAGTTTGACTCTTGCTTTTTGTTGGGTTGATTCTGATTCTCTTATTGGTGGACGATTATGCATAAATCATACGCCCTAATTATTACTTACCTCTTGTTAATTTTTTTTTTTTAAAAAAAAAAGACAAGTCAAGATTTTGGGCGTGTTGAGAATTACAAAGATGTTAGTAATACTCTGTCGGTCGTTGTCAGGTGTGTCATAAAAACGAAGAAATTATGAAGAAAAGATTTAAAAATAAAACTGTAAAACATGAAGAAAAATGGTTGTATTTACCAATTTCATGGACGGAAGTTTTTAGGTATATCAGATTTAATAGATTGAACACTTAGTTTACAATTACTTATATCACTTTACAAATTATTAAAATAAATCCCTGATTGTGATGTGAATGATTGTAATTAAGAAATTCATAATACCTAAATAGGAAAAAAAAAAAAACACTTAAAAGAATTTTCCGGATCTATACCATACTCGTACATAAATTTGGTCGTTTGTACATCATAGTTTTAGATGATTATATGATGTACATCAATATTCATTAAACTATGATGATTATATAATGTACATGTTACATTAGTGACCATTAATACACTAAATATTAAATTTTTTTGTTTGTTTGGACAGTACTCATTATTTCTTATTTTCTAAATAATATATTGTAATCATTTCTTAACATATTTTTTTATTTTTTTATCTTCCAAATATCATATCTCAAAAATTATTACAGTATTTGTTCTAATAATATTTTAAATATTATCATGAATAATAATTATTCAAACAAATCCAATAATTTTTTTTTTTCTTATCATGGAAGATGTTGTTAATTGCATCCGCAATTGTCTTTGGAAATTAAATGTTAGAATTAGTATCTTATAATTTTTGTCGCAATTCAAAATTTTAACTTTTTAATAATAGTGACTTGATTGTGATGTTAGTGATTTATTTTTTAATTTTATCCCTAAATTTCAAATTTTAAAGTTGAAATATAATATTATCAAAGGATAATATTGAGAAAAAAGATAGGAGATTTCTTTGATTTTGTTAACATAAAAAATATTTTAAAATATTTCTAAATAAAAAGTATGATATTTTTAATAAGACGAGAGAATAGTACTATAGTATAATATAATCATAGCATCATATTATTGTGTAATTATGAAGAAAGTACTAGGCTATAGTAGCTCTTGAAATCAATTTCATGGCACAACACGACGTACAGCATGGCAACCGAAGAGAAGACCAGAAGTAGTTGTTGATACTTTCTGGTTCAATGGCCGTTACCCGACAACTCCATCAGCGCTAGCTAGGTCGGCTCACTCACAGCATAAGTTTGCGGTATGTAATGGAGCTACGTAAGAAAAATATTTAGTTTTACTTGTGATCGGAATTTAATTCGGTTTGTAAGTGAAATTAAAACTTAAGTATATTTGCCTATGTAGTATTACTATTTTATAAATGAAAGAGTAATTTTGGTGTAATTTTCTATAAAATCGTTTAATCATTCCCTGACTTCCTACAATCCCTTTTTCAATTTGTATTTTTTTAATCAATTTTAAATACAATATTGCATACATATACGGTATGTCAATAAAACTAATATATATAATGAAACATTGGTTCATCTTAAATATTAATCACCATAGATGATGTACGATAAGGACCTAATTATTAACAGAAATTAATTCAAACGTTAAATAAGACACAAGTTCGATGTGTCTACTGCAAATGAACAAGCTAGCAATCAGAATGAAATTGTAACAATTAATGGGTGTAATACTAATTGTACATTCACATATTCTTAAAATATGAAATCATTTGAAAATTGAGTTATATTATATGACTTGTGATAATAGATGGAAGAGAAGAGATGTCTCTGATGTTAACGTGCCATTTTCTCAATAACCCCCCTTCTCAATCCAATTCTACATTTAATCAAGTTGCTTCGTTAGGGAGAGCCCTGCAGCTGTATATATGTGTCAGTAGGTGTGCTTGTGAGATAGATAGATTGAGAGGTCACTATAACTTAATTTAGCATTATTTCATCTCTCCCAAGTCTTCTACTACTACATTAAATAAGTTTCAGGTTCACTTCAAAGAAAAAAAAATTATACCGATCAAGTTATTGCTTTATCACTTTATTCGTGAAAGAAAAAATGAAATTCGGTTAAATATTTAAAAATAAAAATTAGTAATTTAATATACTTTTATTACTTAAATTGAGTTTAACCTGAGCGATATTGAATTTGTAGTGTTATAAATCATTTTCGTTTTGATAAATATCAGGCAGGACTTAGGATGAGGAACTTGGGAAGAAGGACTTGTTTAGTTGTTTCTGTTTGAATTCTGTTCCTTTATACTACTACTGCAATAGGACTACAAAGAATTCAAGGCCATTTAATACAGTTTGGTGAGAGACTGAATTGCTGTCTTCTGATCCAATAGATGTTGATGTTTCAATTAAAGTCTCCACTGTATATCCAAGATTCTATAGCGATAAATATCCACCAAAAAAACCTTAATATTCAAATCCCTTCTCCTTTCACCATCCTCAAATGCTCATACTCATCCTCCATTCCCTTTGCCTCTCCCCACCAAACCTATCATCTCTCAGGCCCCAACCAGGCCAACCCTTTTCTTTCTTGCATGATATTTATTCCAGGGTGCAATGAAAATATATGCTACTATTTTGCTTGTGCTAGTTCATCAGATTCTGGCAGGTATTGGGCCGACGAAGATGTGATGCTGCGGGAAGAGGGCTCTTCCTCATGAGTGATGAGAAAAATAGTATTAATATATCAAGTACTTCATCAGCAAGTGTAATAAGCAGGTGCAATTCATTTAGGCTTCATTTTTCAAGATATTCATCTGATCAAGAATGGAAGAACAAGATTGATGTTGATGATGACAAAAGAATGGTTCCAACTGGGCCAAATCCTTTGCATAACAGGTAGAATAAATTAATGAGAACTTCTTTAACTTTTATTATCCAGAAGAGAGATAATCTGATGAGTTACTTCCTCAGCATGTAATCTTGCTATTTATAAAATGTAATTAATTAAGAACCAGTAGCTTGAGAAAAGAATGTCTTTTTTTCCCCTCATGAACGGTTAACTGCTTCTTAATTTATTGAGTAGCACTTTGTTGTTCTAGGTTTAAAAATGGATTGTTGTTTTTATTTGTTTTTTTAGTCTATCTGAGAAGATTTTCCCTTCACTCTTAAGCTGATCTAGTTACATCACTCAGCCGAGGAATTTTTGCTGTATGATTACTATTTATGGAGGTTTAAATATTGATGACACAATGTAATGTATAGAACGATCAATGAACTACCCTAATTAGTGAAAATAACGCTTGATTGTTGTTGTTGTTTACTTTTCATACTTGTGTACTTTTGTTCACTACTCGAAAGGAAAGTGCCTCACTGATAGTAGAACCCCACGTTTATCATTCACAAAAATCTGTTTCTTATATTGCTGTAGACAGACAGAATTGGATAAGTAGAAAATGACCAGGAAAGTTGAGTGTAAGTTTGGTCTTCTTTTAAAATTTATGGAGCAAAATGTGAGCTAAACACAGTAGCTTTTGATGTTATAGTGTTATTACAACAAGAATACAGAGGCCCTTTTCTGCCATATAGCAAGTCTTCTTTTGGAAACCAACATTATATCTTCTCTTTTCCATAAAGACAAAAGAAAGGGGGGAATTGGGAGGGCCTTGGAACTTTGGGCATTGGAGGGGGTTTACACTCTCGGATATCCTATCTAACTTCCTGTATCAACTATTATTATCCCACTATAAGGTGCTCGCCATGTGTACTCTAATTTACAACTATTAACTAGTATGTTAGAGTTCACATGACGAACATGAAGTGAGTGGGTAAAAAATTAATACAAAAAGTGAGATATAAAATCCATGCCGGGCTAAGATGAAGGTCACAGTCACCGGTAACAACTACTATTTGGAAAAAGGTGTGTCAAAGCATAGAGAGTTGCATGCATGCATGCATGGGTGGATGGATAGTTGCTGCTGGCTGGCTACAACAGGAAAAAGAACAGAAGCCAGAAATGTAAAGAAGCACATTAAATGGAATTTCCCTCTTTTTTTACTTTTGTCTGGAGGAGGAATAGAGCATTGAAGTCTCTTTCTGACTTTTGTCTATTGTCAATTCAATGCCTTCTCACTGTTTAGGAAACAGATCCCATCAACATCGCTAACGAATTGATACATCACTATAATATCTCTTCTCTTTCATCAGGTTTAGAGAGAGTATCTGTAAAAGTAGGCCTAGTATAGAAGATCAAGAACTTCGGTTTTCAGGAAATATTTGATGGATTTGTGAGACAAACTGATGGGAATTTCTAACAGAATTCCTTTGAACATTTACACTGTTATATCATATCAGAACGATTAATATTTCTAATGATTGCTCCATACTGAAAGACAGGAGGAAAAAAAAAAAAAAAAGGAAGAAGTAAACCACACAGCAAAGGGTTGGCAAAAAGCATTCTTACCATTTAGAGCTGCATAATCTTCTGCAGGAGCTTATCGAGAAGACGAAAAGTTTTGCATCCTTCTACTATATATGCTCAGTTTCCTATACATGTCAAAATCTTGCAAAGATGAAGAATAGGGATAGAAGGATAGAACAGGCGAAGAACTACAGAGCAAATCAGAAAAGAATATAACAAATGCCAAAATAATTCTACATTTACTTTACAAAAAGGCTGTAAAACATGAATTCAGATTTCAGACATTGCCTGCTGATTTGCCTGGATGTTCTGAAGTATCAGTTGATCGTGTGGTTGGAGGTTTTGCCAAGGTAGTCGGATCACCACCGTCTATAGGAGTTGCGATTGCAGGTTTTGGAAAGGAAGTTGAATCACTCCGTTGTGGAGAGGGGAAAACCTCTGATATAGTCTCCCATGAAATTGGCTCATTATTTCTCCGCTTCCTATCTAAGAACGCTGGTCGTATTGGTGTTTCGTTCAATTCAACTTTGCATGTTAACTTTGCTACAATCTCCGACATTGGTGGCCTTAAATTTGCATGTGGCTGAAGGCATAACAATGTTACATGAACCACTTGCAAAATGTCCCTCTCGACAACCCCATCCTTGCGCAATTGGGGATCAACTAGATCCATCAGCTTAGATTTCTCGTACAATTTCCAAGCCTATATTCGAAAAAACAGCTTTTCAAATGAATATATCATGTAGAATTTCACTTTACACTCTGAAAGTAAAAACTGAGTACAACAGAAGTTGGATATATTAGGATGCTTACATATTCAGGGAGGTATTGTTTTTCTGATGGCAAAGTTAGATCTGTGTTTTTCCTGAAACTGATAATCTCGAGCACCAGAACTCCGAAACTATAGATGTCAGCCTTTTCAGATAATTCTCCTCTTATGGCATATTCAGGTGCTGTATAGCCTCTGAAGGATTTTAGAAGAGGCGGTTACTGAGCCGAAAATATAAAGAAAAAATCCAAAAGATGAACTTTTTAAGTGTACATCTTCAAATTCACATTCTTAGAGTAATAAGAGATGCAATGTTTTGTCGCTACAAAAGGACATACTTACAAGGTTCCAGCAAATGTAGTGCTCAGATAAGCTTGATCTTCAGGGAAAAACCTGGCTAGGCCAAAATCTCCAATCCTTGGTTGGAACTTGTCATCAAGAAGAATGTTGCTGGCTTTGATATCCCTATGAACAATTCTGAAATGTGAATCCTCATGCAAATATTGCAGACCTCGTGCAACGCCAAGAATTATTTGAAAAACGAGTGTTCCAGTTCAAGAATATAGTGCTTTTTCCTGTCCCTCAAAAGAGTTAATTCGAGTAAGAACATTTTAACTAGGATAGTTAGTGACGAAACTCATGGATTGCATCCAGTCAAACAATAGGAGAAATGTGGAATACCATATAGGATGAGATCCAAACTCCTATTCTTCATGTATTCATAGACAAGAAGCCGCTGAGCTCCATCTGAGCAGCATCCAAGAAGGCGGACAAGATTCTTGTGCTGTATGCTGGTGATCATCCTCACCTCAGAAAGAAATTCTGATTCTCCTTGTTGGGATTTTTCTAGAGATAGCTGTTTCACAGCGATCAATTTTCCATCTTCTAGTTTCCCCTGATAACAGAAATCATAAAGTTTAATTTTGACTCTGAATCAGCAGAACAAAAACAATTGCTAGATTTTTACTTCAAAATTTTCAATCAACCGTGTGATGAGCACCAATTATGTGAAAAATGATATTTCAGGACTGAGCAAATAGTTTGGTCAATATAACCTATTCATCCTACACGAAAGGAGGGTGGGGGTGGAATGGAACAACAAAATGTTACTAACCTAACCCCTCTACATCCAATTATGCAAAGACTAGTATCAAATGAATCATCACGTTTCTTACAAGCTGCGGTGACCGCATGCCAATGTCTCAAGCTCATGTTTTAGTCTTTGCAACAACTTGGAAAAACAAGAAAGGACTAATATATTGACAATCAAAGTAATCACCAATACCAGAAAGACTGGTCCAAAACCACCCCTTCCAAGCAGAAAATTGTGATGAAAGTTTTTGGTAGCCTTCTTTAAGGTCTCAAAGTCAAAATAGCTTATCGTATGGAGATTTCCACTGAACATATTGGTTGTCCCTGCAGTTCATCATAGTATATAACTGTAATGAGATCTCTTTGTGGTTAGTTATTATCAATTCTAACATACTATAATACTTACCACATGGGCTCTTCTCTGGGCAAGCAAAAAACATATTCAGCTTCCCTGTCTTTTTTATTAATTTGTTGAAGATGAAAATGAGCATGAGCAATATTATGAGCACAACCATCGCTCCTAGGAAAAAGAACAAGCCTGATGAGGACTGCTTAGATGGACCATTTAAATCAAGTACTTCGGGTGTTGGTGAGGTCACTGCATCACAATGTCAAAACACTTTTCACAGTAAGATCAATATCAAAGCAATACATGACAAATACCAGAAAATTATGAATGTAGCAAATATTTGATTCCACCTGTGGAAATTACCACAAAAAAAAAAAAAAAAAAAAATTCACGGTCAATTTTATCACGGAAAGCTAAATTTTTGTGCTGGGCCAACCTACTAAACACTAATCAGTTAGGCCTGGAGTGACACCACCAAGAAGACACTAGCACAGGTGATGGAAACCAGTTAACTTACATATGCCAATCAAGATCAGTAATTTCCATATTTACGTCTGGATCTAAACACAGAAAGGCTCAAAACTACTAGGTGGCGATCAAACATAAAAGTCATTATAGTGACAAATAGTGTGTTTTTCCATGAAATTTTTTTATGTGCTCGACATTGCAAAGGCCAACTAAGCAACTTCTTGGTGATAACAATGTAATTTTCCTCGGTCCTCATTAAAAACAGAGTCACCTTATAATCAACCAAATCAAATCAACTGCCTTATCACAAGAGAAAAAACTAAGATTATAAATGCTTGAGGAATATTCCACCTATCCTTTTTAATCCTTCTCATTCTAAAATTAATGGATGATTCATGTCATCAGAAATTGGTATAGCCAACTTCCCCCAAGAAAAGCTTTTGGAAACATGTTTTATTTTTCACTTAGAAATGTTAAAATTTACTATCAGATATGCCCTTGCCAACATTGAATTGCCCTTTTCCCAAAAGTGTAAAAGTTTGTTAATCATACCATTTCAAGGTAATTCCCAACATGCATCACTCACCATCTTTCCCTCCAAAAAACAAAATGCGATTCTAAGCCAGATAGTATACCATTCAGAAATAGCAACACAATGATAAACTCAATTCTGCAGCCAAGTCTTGTAATTCCTATTACCTGCTGTGGTCAAATTCTCTGCTACTAGCTGGAGTATGGTTACCATATTCACTAGGTAATCCTACTAATTGTGTACCAGTTCATACGTTCTGATTTGCGACACTTTTGCAATCCGGAACACTAGTGTACACGTATCAGATCACACAATCTAAAGCAATAATTATCAAAAAAAAGAAGAAAAGGGGAAACATGTTCACCCCAATCAAGATATCCAATTAGTAACATACAACTAACACCAGCAAGGAAAAAAAAAAGGGGATTTTTGCAAAAATAAACATGAACCCTTTAAAAGAAATATATTCCTGAAAACCCCTTTTGTTCTTGAAACTCAAACTAATATATACTGACTTCTATATCTCTACAGTCCTACTGCACTCTGTCATTTACAATCAGATTGCATAGATGATGCTTAAAAACACAAATATTTTCATGATCAAAATCAAACGCTAACTAGAAATACTAACTATTTTTAGCAAATATGCAAATAACATTAAACTTCAGCACCAAGGAAAAGAATATATGAAGATAAGCATACCATTTTGCTCAGCTTTTAGGACTATACGAGCCATTGAGTTCTAGCAATCTGTACAACCGAAACTAATTAGTATTTTTTAATTTTTCTGCTGCTTTGATTTGTAAAGGAGAATGGGTCATAGTTTAGGCTGTCAAAATGCTGTCTTTTGCTGCTTACATTGTTGTTTTTTGGATATTCTTTTTTCCTTTTTTTTTTTTTTTTGGTGATATTTGTAGCTTCCGATGTTGAGGCAGATGGGGAAAAAGAACATGGGGATAATCGAAAAGAGGCTAAGCTTCGGCCTGTACAAAGCGAGTGATAAGCTGTGTAAAGGACAGAGAAGACGAATAAGTTCCATATGTCTGTTGTTGTTAGAAGGACGGCAGATTTTACAATTCTTGGAAGATCCCTTTTGAGAAATTAAAAAAGGGCTAACGGCTATTCATTCTTTTGTTGGTTGGGGACTCTTTTGGAGGGGTTCAAAAGGGCGCCAATGTACCGGTAAATTGATGGATCACCATTTTTTTAATTTTTTTACTCTGAAAAAAAAAAAATTAGGAGGAGAAGGTTTGCCGATTATCCTTCTTCGTCGAGATTGAGCCAGACAATTTCATATTTCAGTTCTTTATAGTATTAGTTAAAGATCACCAATGTACAACTTCACATAATTTTGTACACCTTCATGTAAAATGTTGTACATTTTTATTTATAGAAGGTATATGGACAATTCGTAAGATAAATTAAGAGTTGTTTGAGTCATTCAAAATTCATTCATGGTCCAATACATGAAGCTCATTTACAGTCTCATCGGTAAATAAAGCAAATAATTTAAGCAACGCATAATAATTTAAGAAAATGATATATACTCCTAGTAGCTTTTATTTATACTTTAAAAAATTACGAGTAAACTTAAAGATTATATAAGTAAATGAGTATGCATAGATGTTTGGTGACTGATACAACAATTGTACAACTCAATTATTCACGTATCCATTGATTAAGGACATTTCAATCATATTAGTTAGGAAAATGTACGTGCTCTGCATGTGACAGATCAAATATAATAATTTTAATGTATGCTATAAGAATTATAGTTAATTGGCACCAAATATTTATTAAATAAATGAGATGTATATATGTACTTAAGTAGATCTTGTGCTTAATGTTTTTGGCTATTTGATTTTTTTATTATCTTAAAATTGCTTTTAATAATAGATTTTAGAAGATGTTGGCTGCTTCAAATATTGTGCGTGGGGATTGAGTTTAGAAGAAGTTTTGATACGATAAAGTCATAGAGTAAATAAGGACTCTATTAAAAAAGATAAATCTAAAATCAGGGTAATAATCATAAGATATGGTATGCATTCGAATTACAGGCTAAGACTTTTATTGTACTATCATTACATTCCTTTCAAAATTTCCATATTATTCATACACTTAGGCCATCAAATCGAATCCTTTTATACATTACCATATTTATATAATTAACTTTTAAGATTTGTAACACTTGCGACTAGCGAGTGACTTCTAAAAAGTATTCAAAATAATAAGTTATATTAACTCTAGTAAAAGAATTTTCTATCTAAGCCTGGTATAGTCTTTAGGCATGAATTTTTGAAGGAGAAAAATATAAAGGAAAAAAAAAGAAGAGATTTCTCTCCTTGATTTTCTAGAATGCACATTTGTTCCTTTTTATGTTTGTTCTTTGTTAGACAGTTTTCCATACATTAAGTTTGACGCATAATGAGACACAAAATGATCTTCCATTTTTGCTTCAACAATGAGGATTTCTCAATTTAATCCAAAAGAGACGGAAAAAAAGGAATTGAGGAACCACGATAGTTTTTAGAAAGAGGAGTTTAGGAACAATGGTAGTTTTTTCACTTACATCCTTGTGTTTTATGATCTTAATGTCGTTAATCTGAATAAGAGAGATAATATTTAATTTGTTTCTATTGGCCTTAAAAAATGATTGAATGAATTGACCTAATGAACAGCTAGTCAACTATTTTCTGTGTTACACAGCACATATCTATTCTAGCTCATTGTCATTACAGTGAGTAGTTTTTCTTCATTCTTCACGGGTATCTGGTGGTGTAGAAAGCAATTATGGTAGACTCTTAATTCCCAAATTTAATGTAAAATTAAATCTAACAACTTTTTCATCAAACATAATATGAACATTTTTTTTTGGTTTTTCAATCTTTTTTGTTTTGGTTTTTGATGTGATATTTTAGGATATATTAGACATTTTTCATTTACTCGAATAAAAATAGTTGTTCCCAAATGATGTCAAATTAAAAATTAGTTGGTATATTGAACTATTCTATTGACTTTTTTATTAAAGCATAGTATATATTGTCACAATCTCTTTAATTTCTCTGATGATCTATCTTTTTCGTTTAGTTTTACAATAATATTCTTGTTTCAATTCAATCTTATTAGAGAAAAGTTTTAAAGTTAAAATTTTTATGCTAAACCAATTTCTATCTCTACACACCTATTATTCCTAAATCATATATAAGTGATCATGAACTATGTGTTATTTTCAGTAACATTTGTGGTAATAAGGATTAGATAAGTACGAACTACAAGACTTGTTTGAACATTATGTTGTAAAATTTGACAACACATACGAAATCTAATTTATTTCCTTAATATTGCAGTTATCCAACATAATGTGATTGAATAAGTTTTGATAGCATCATTCTTATAGAAGTAACGAATATTTATAGAATCAATTAGAATGAAAATACACATTGTTGATTATACTATTTATCTATACTGAAAATAAAGTCCAACAAAATTTTGTAGAACTAATACCAAGATTTTGATTAATTTATATATTATTGTGTTGAACTATAAATGTATTGTTTAACTAATGATACATCTCGTGACAATTTATAATAAGACTAAATCAAAGGAAATTGCCCTATTGTAGAATATAATAACCTATTTCGAAAACTTTATTTTCTAAGATACAAAATGAAATATTTATCCGTCAAGTCTCTCAAGTTGTCACATGCTACATTAATTGAATTTTTTTTTTATATATCTTAAAAAATAATTATTCACAAAAGAATTTAGTTTTTTTCATGAATAATCTTTATCCTTTTTTGGGTAAATTACGAGGAAGTCTCTTGTGGTTTAGTTAATTTTTAAAATTTTCCCTATAGTTGGCAAACCTACCATTCACGCCCTGTGGTTTGGATTTCTTTTTGTAAAATGGATAGAATCCCTAAACTAATACCTCTCCACCACCTAGAGACACCTTGCCGTATAAAGGAGAGATTGTGTTTTATATTTAAACATATAGCTAACCTTGATTGAAGCCTTAAAATAATTAAAATAACCCTGTAAATAAATAATTTTTCACTTCCTGACAGTCATTTAAGGGAATAGCTAATGGTTTAACTTTAATCTAAACTATAGGGTGGCAAATTATAAGTTTACAAACTATAGGTGATAATTTGAATATTAACCAAAATACAAGGAGTTCTTTGTAATTCCTTACTCTCTCTCTCTCTTTCTTTTTCTTTTTTTTTTTAATTTTAGAAATACCACCTTGGAAGTTTATTCATGATTATTCACTTTAATTCTATTGAAAATTAACTTTGACTTAGAGAGATATTGAGAGAGATCAAGAATTCTCATTTCTCACTATTTTTCTAAATTTATAGACTCAATTCAATTCAGTGAGATTTTTCATTCACAGTTTTTTCAACAAAAACGTTTTATAGAACTCTTTTAACTTTTCAGAAAATAGTGTAAAATATTTAGAAATAATTACACTAAGGTAGTAAGACTGGTTGTGATTGCATTACTTCACCAAACATGAGTCTTGTTTATCATATCATATAAGAGTCCTAAGGGCCAACATATAATCAATTTTATATTATATGTATATCTCTTGTCGTCAATCTTTCAGGGTGATCAAAATGAACTTAATGTAATTGCTGTGTTTCATTACAAATTTTTTCGACTATAGAACAAAAAAAAAAAAAAAAAAAAAAAAGATGCACGAAAGAAAAAGTAATAAACTCCAAACACAAATTAGGACATATAATTAATATTTCTGTGCAAGATTTTCATATCAGGGATTGATAATAATAAGGAAATGCAAATGGAGATAGGGTAGAGACCTATCACATATTCATCAAAAAGTAATTTAATCAAATATTATACAAAAAGCAAGAAGTCAATTATCAAATAAATAAATCATTTCTCATAGGATATTAAACATGGGAGGACGAAATATTGCAAAAACACATCTTGAACAAATTTAATAGTAAGAGAAGTGTTTCAGACTATCTAACTTGAAAAATATTATTGGAAAAATTAAACTGATTTTTTTTGGAATTACTCTACACAGTTTGATGTCTTCCACGTTTCACTCGGTCTTGTATAACCAAAAAACTCCTTCGGGAATTTGTGATGTTACTTTAAGTGCATGATAGTTATCATGAAACTCTTTTTTATTTATTTATTTATTTAAACTTTGAAAGGGTATGAATTAGTTGAATAAGCAAAGAACGTGTACAAGAGTAACATTCATGCAGTAATAGATAATATATATACTTCAATCTCATTTTAATATATTTGTTACATTTAATTTGTTTTGGTCAACGAGTCAAATTTTTAAAATTTAATCTTTTGTAGATTTTTTATATTTTATATAAATTTTAATTTTCATATCATAATAATTTATATAAATTTCACTTTTGTTGAAATTTTTTTTATAAAAAATTAAACAAATCTATATGAATTATTGATTATAAAATTAATTTGATTGATTAAAAGAGTATGATAAAATAGGTGGGATGAAAGGAATTTTTTTTTTATATACTTGTAGGAGGATATGAATTGCATCGAGCAAGAGGAGGGGAATGAGTCCTCTTAGCTTGTTCTTTTACTTATGTAACAAAACAACTACTATATGTCTAAGTAGAGTTTCATTAGGCTTCTGTGTTTTAAGTGGCTTGCATTGATGAGAATCATGGGATGTATTATTTTAGTATTCGTATGAAAATTTTAATATTTTACACTATTTTTGTCTAATATATTTAGTTTTAAATTGACATATTAACGGGCATAATAGACAGATAAAAAAGAAAAAATATTTGAGGAAAAAACAAAATTCAGACTTTTATATTAGATATAAATATAGATATAAACGATTTAGGAGTAGTATATTTTAAGAGTTCAAGTCTACATATTGCATCTCAAGGTTTGTGACATAATTACATAATTTTTTTTAGTTATATCTTCACAAATGATTGTAGAACCTCTGGTTGCCTTCTCTTCTTCTAAGCACTCCAATTGCCTATAGGTAATTAAATAAATCTATTCGAGATTATGATGATTATGATTTGATATTTTGAGGCAACCTTTCATAATAAAAAGGTGCAACCAAACTTTCTTCCAACAATCAATTACAGAGAAAAAAAAAGAGGTGTTTGGTTCGCATTTAGGAATCGAATCGGAATCATAAACTCTATTATCGGTATGATTTATATCATTTTTCCTTACTTGTTTGGTTTAAATAATTGAATGGTATCATTGTGTTGATAAGTTAATCAATTTGAAACTCAAATCACAAATAGAGAATGAAAGTAGATATTTTTTAACACTTTCATTCTCGTAAAATGATTCCCATATTGATTAACCAATACCTTAATGTCAATTCTTTCCTTTCATACCTATAAATCAAACACATCCTTAAAATTAAAAAAAATAATTGCATCCTAAATACTTTTTTTAATAAAAAAAATATCCACACAATATCTACATGAAGCAAAGCAATTACGTACTGAATAAGATGTACTAACAAATACTTGTATGCTTTGCCAAGTTCTAATGTCTGATTAGTAACATATCTTCCTCTCCTTCTTTTATTTATTTATTAGAGTACAAGTAATCTATAATAGTGGGATCACTATCAACATATTATTACTCAATAATAATATAACTAATTAACCCACAAATAATCTACATAAATTTAGACTAAACTCAACAAGAATATAACTAACTAACATACAAATAATCTAACATAAAATTTAGATTAAAGTCAACGAGAATATAACTTACTAATTCGCAAATAATGGGTTTACTAATAAAAAATTACATTAAACTCACACTAGTAAGATAATAAAGTTATACTAAACTCACACTAGTAAAATTAGCTAGAACTCGGGACCTCTATGTTCCCTTGACATCATATCTCATTGTTCTTTAAGTTTGTATAATATAAATTTTTAAAATACAAGATATTGTTCATACAAATTTTTAAAATAAAACAAAATAATTTTATTAAAGAATTGTAGAATTTTTTATAATTTTGTAAGGAGTTATACTTCATTCACAAGTCTTTTCTTAAATTCCAAAAATAGTTATTGGATCAAATATGCCAGTGAAAGCAATCAGCCAAATAGACAAAATTCATTGGTAAGTAAATCAGTAATCATATTGAACAAGTCAATGTTTAAATAATACAGAAGAATTTGACAACATCGAACTATATATATAGACACACATGTCCTTTACAAAGCAAACTCTTGCATAATCTTGAGCCTTTCTTTTTGGAGAACCACATGACGCGTCGAGTAATCTGTTCTATTATCCAAGAAAAAATACTTCATTTTCCATGGTTCAGTAGTAGATCACAAATTTTCTTCAATAAGTGGTTAAGTCACTTATATAGTTCCCTATTCACGATTTTGCTAATCACTGAAATAAATTTTAATGAAATAATATAGGATGAATTTTTCAAAAGAGTCTAAATAGAAAGCATAAAGAGGTGTTTAGTTTATGGATATGAGGAAAAAGATTGAGAATCAAGGTTAATGATACCCATAAATAATGTTTGGTTAATCATCATGGGAGTATTATAAAATGTTTATTTTCATTCTTCACTTATAACTTGGAATTCAAATGAATTAATTTATCAAGATAATGAAAGTCATTCCTTGTTCAAACCAAACAAGTTAGAGAGAATGATATAAATTCATACTATTGGAGGATTTTTTGCACATACCACATTTGTACACTCGTAATTATAGGGACTAATACTAACTTATTCTCTCTAACATAATTATAGGAATATCTTTTCTAATTGGTTTGATTTTATTTTGATAGTAATAGTTTAAAGTTTAGGTCTTAAATTGTGTTTGTACACCTATATACATGTGTTTATGAACGAGAATAACAACTAATTTTAGAGATTTCATTTTTCATAGTACCAAAGCAAGTTATGCACCTCTAAGATTTTTTTTTTCTTTTCTTTTCTTTATTAACATGGTAGAGAAGGATACTAACAACATAAATAGCAAACCTATGGATCTAATTACAAGTGTTATTTCTACCACTTCTCCATACTACTTGCACCCATCTGATCATCCTGGCTTGATTTTCGTGACTACCCTTCTCAGTGAAAGTGGAGATAATTACTTCACTTGGAGGTTTAGCTTTTTGAATGCGCTCTATTCTAAAAACAAGGCATGCTTTGTGGATGGAACGCTGCAGAGACCGGGTGTTGATTTCCCAGATTTACAATCCTGGATACAGTGCAATGCTAATACAGTGATTATTTCATGGCTCACCAATGCTCTTTTAAAAGAACTTCAAGGAGGCACTGCCCATATTGACACTGCTGCAGAATTATGGCAGATTTGGAAGAAAGGTTCATCCAAGGAGTAGTTCCTCGAGGCCACAAGTTGAAACAAGCCATCTTTCTATTATAACAATAAAAATCCTTGATTTCCTCTTACTATAGTAAGTTAAAAGCCATTAGGGATGAGTTGCATGGTCTCAATCCCGTACCTGTGTGCAGATGCGGATGTACACGGTGCAGCAAAGAAGATGTAGTCTATGCACGAGGAGGAGAAGGTTTTTGATTGTTTGATGGTACTTGATGAAGAGTTCAAAACTGTGAGATCTCATATCTTGAACATTGATTTGTTGGCGATCCTTGGGAGAGCCTATGCCATTGTTGCACAGGAAAAGAAACAACGTCTTGTTGCTGCAAATCACATCCCCACCATAGAAGCCGATGCTCTACTAGCTAAAGGTAACGAGTCAAGAAGACAGTTAAAGAATGGATATCGTGGTAACTTCCCTCCTTGTATACATTGTGGGAAGACAATCATATCAAATTACACTATTTTAAGGTGATCGGATATCCATCGGATTGGCACAAACCTGGGAAGTGAAGTGATAAGCAGACTAGATTGCAAGGAAACCACAAGGTCAATGTCACAGCTCTGAACACCTATTATAGAGTAGCTTTTGTTGCAACTACGGATGGAGTCTCGTCACCAATTGATGGTCTGACTTCTACTTAGCATCAACAATTGATGGCTCTTCTAGGTAATACTCCAACTACAAACATGGCAGCCTTCAATTGTTCAGATAAGCTAGATAATGAATGGGTGATTGATACAGGGGCAATAGACCATATAACCCATAACATAAATTCATTATCTGAAGCAATATTATGACCTGATATTCCACTAGTACAAATTCCTAATGGTGAAACAGTAGCAATTCATGCTTTGGGTCGGGTTTCTCTTAGGAAAAGATTGACTCTTGAATGGGTCCTTGCCTGATTTCTATTTCAATTTATTGTCTGTTAGTCAATTGACACGTGATTTAAATTGTATGCTGATGTTTGAGCTGAAATTTTGTGGGATTCAGACCTACCTTCGAGGATGCTGATTGGAGTGGGTAGAGAGCGGAATGGTCTATACTACTTAAAGCCAATGACATGGGAGAAGGCATTAACTGTTAACAATCTGATTAATATAAACTTATGGCATCATCGCTTGGGGCATTTACTAGTGAATCGCATTTCTTTGGTTCCAAATTTATCTATTGCTTTTGATTGTAATAAAACTATGTTTTATGGTGCCTGTTGTAAGGCAAAACAATCACAACTATCTTTTCCTATTAGTATGACTAAAATTGTGCATGCTTTTGATTTACTTCACTGTGATATTTGGGTCCATACAAAACAAAATCTTTCTCTGGGTCTCATTATTTCCTAACCATAATGGATGATTTCAGTTGAGCAACATATTTCTTATGAAACACAACCGTTAGAAACCAAAATGTATCTTTTGCAATTTTTTGATTGGGTTTCCACATAGTTTAACTTGCAAGTCAAGATCCTATGCACAGACAATGGACTAGAATCTTCTCATGGTGATCTAAATGGCATACTATCATGAACATGGCATGGAATGACAATCTAATTGTACAGATACACCACAGCAGAACGGTGTTGTCTAGCAAAAGTATAAGCATCTTATTGAAATTGCACGTGTACTACGATTTCAGGCGAAACTCGTCGTTTCCTTTTGGGGAAAATGTGTTCTTACTACCACATAGATTAATCGTATACCACTCTCGATTTTACAGAATAAAACACCATATGAGATTTTACTTGGGAAGATTCCAACTTATGGTCATCTAAGGACTTTTGAGTGCCTTTGTTATGGGCATGTGAATACCAAGCCATATGACAAGTTTGCTCTGAGTGCCAAACCGGGGGTTTTTTGTTGGTTACCCCAATGGACAAAAGGATACAAAATTTATGATCTTGAGGAGTAAGATGATTTATGTTTCTTATGATATCTAGTTTTTTGAAGACACATTTCCATTTGCACATCATTCAGTCACAGATTTGGGTCAAGTCATTATATTATACCACAAACAGACTCCTCAGCTTTTGGTCACCAAATTTCCATCTTCCATCATTGCAAATAAATCAGATGTACTTGGATCATGCCCTTCGAGTCTTTGACGGAGTCATTTCCATCAATAGTCACAAGTCCCGAGCAAATTATACTGAATCTATCAACAGCTGCAACATCACCTTCTGATCTTGTTAAGCCTACCCCAATTAGTGAGCCAGAACACACTATAATTCCAGCAACTCTCGTTGTTTCGGGTAAAAGACAAAGATAGGTTTGTCGTTTATTATTTGGTTATGATTATGTTTTACCCCTTTATCTTGGTTTTCGAAATAAAATATCACACTCAACCACTCTTTCGCCCAACTCAATAATACATCCCTTCTCTTAGTTTATTTCTTATTCCAAATTTTCTCATTTGCTCACATTGCTTTCTTAGCGGCCATCTCGTTTATCGTTGAGCCAAGGTCATTCTGTGAGGAAGTTAAACATGCATATTGGAGGGATGCTATGGCAAAGGAGATTTCTGCCTTGGAGGCTAGCCATACTTGGACTTTGCAGCCATTACCTCCTGGAAAATAGCTATTGACTATATATGGGTCTACAAAGTCAAATATCATCCAGATGGATGCATTGAATTCTACAAGGGGCGACTTGTTGATAAAGTTTGCACTCAAATTGAGGTGTCGACTTTCATGAGACATTTGCCCCTATTACGAAATTAGTTACTGTACATTATTTACTAGCAATTGTTTCGATTAGACAATGGTAATTATACCAATTGGATGTGAATAATACCTTTTTATTTGGGAATTTAGAAGAAGAATATATGAAGATTCTACAACGATTTGCCAAACAGGAGAGCAACGAGTCTGTCGTCTACAAAAGTCTCTTTATGGAGTTCGTCAAGCATCTCGGAATTGACTACCGGTACCACAAGTTCACAACCTCTCTTCTTGACATTGTTTTCGGCAGTTAGATGTGGATCACTCTTTGTTCATTTTTTCTCGTGAAGGATATTTTGTAGTAGTTCTTATCTATGTTGATGATGTCATAGTCACAGGAATAGACCCCGTTCATATTTCTAAGTTGAAACACTACTTGGATACCAAATTCCATATCAAGGATCTTCAAAAACTCAAATATTTTCTTGGAATTGAAGTAGCACGTTCCTCCGCAGGAATTGCATTAAGTCAATGCAAATGTGTCCTTGATATCTTAGTTGAGACTGGTCTCACAGGTTGCAAACCTACTTCTTTTCCCATGGACCAACAACACAAACTTTCTCTTGAGTTTGGTATGGCTTACAGTGATCCCGCGCACTATCGCCGATTGATAAGTCGATTACTTTATCTCACAGTCACTTGTCCAGACATCAGCTATGCAGTGCATATCCTTATTCAATTCATGCATGCACCACGATAACCATATCTTGTCCTGTCCATGCAGTATATTGAGTGTTGCGATATCTCAAAGGCAATCCAAGACAAGGTATCTTCCTTCCATCCAAAGGTTCGTTATCTTTGCACGCATACTATGATGCAGATTGGGCAGGTTGTCAAATGACATGTAGATCTACAACTGGTTACATTATCTTTCTCGATGATCCACCCACTTCCTGGCGCTTTAAGAAACAAATTGTAGTTTCTCGCTCTTCTGCTGAGGCAAAATACCAAGCCATGGCCACTACCACTAGTGAAATAATTTGGCTTCTAAGGCTCTTACATGATCTCCAAGTAACATGCACTTCTCCGATTCTTCTCTTTTGTGACAACTAGACAGCAATTCACATTACAGCAAATCCAGTCTTTCACGAGAGAACAAAACATATTGCAATAGATTGCCATTTTGTCCGGCAAACACATTTAGTAAAAGAATGATCACTCGCTCAATTTCTTCACACAACCAATTGGTTAACATATTTACTAAAGCACTCAGGCGTGATCGGATTTTCATGAATTATTAGTCAAGTTGGGCATCTCCATACTTTATGCTCCAATTTAAGGGAGAGTATTGGAGGATTTTTTTATACATACCATATTCATACACTCGTAATTATAGGAATGCTAACTTATTCTCTCTAGCATAATTATAGAAATATCTTTGCTAATTGGTTTAATTTTATTCTGATTGTAATTGATTGTAATAGCTTGAAGTTTAGGTCTTAGATTGTGTTGTACACCTATATATACATGTGTTCATGAATGAGAATAACAACCAATTTTGGAGATTTCATTTTTCATATATCAGTAATGGAGTTTATGATTTCTATTCCGATTCCGATTCTCAAATGTGAACTAAATATCTCCTAAATATGATTTTCAATGCTTGCTTTTTGCACAAATATAAAGAAACAAACATGCTAATACATCTAATATTTGATTTAAATATAAGTTAATGACCTTATTTTGGTTCATTTGTCTTCTACATTTGAGAAAAAAAAAAAAAAGAGACGAAAAAAGCTACTTGACTTGTATCAAAATTTATGAGTTAAATGAGAAATTTTAAGAGACAGTAAAACTTTCCTACAATAAAATTAGGAGAATTTTACAGTTTCGTTGAAGGAACCATTCCGTTAGTTTTAAGGGTTTGTATAGTACAAATTTTTAAGTACATAGTATTGCACTATATGTATAAGCCTTTAAAGTGCAACAAAATGATTCCTTCAACGATAGAATTTTGGGTGCATTAAAAGTTTAAAGAAAATCTTGAACTCAACAACAGTTTAGTACGGTAGGGTTGTGATCGAATCTCAACAAGTTGGACAAGGGTATGTTCAAACTTGGCTTGTTAAATAGAAAAGATTATTTGTATTCAATTTGAACTCAAACCAATCTCAAATAGTGATGAACTTGGTTTGAATGTTTGATAATTTATTTAAGAAAAAATTTGGTTTGACTCATAACTTTCGAGTCAAGTTCGAACATATCCATATTTTGTTTGTTTGTAACTTTCACATGAGTTTGCTATTTTTTTTACCCTAAAATTTTACTCTATAACAGTCTAACATTCAATTACGATGGTTAAAGAATGTGATGTGGATATTTATTAGGTTATTATGATGGTTAAAAGATGTGATGTGGATACCTATTACGGTTGTTTAGAGAAGTGATTTGCAACTTGTGATTAAAAATATATTCAAAAAATAAGGAAAGAGAAATTCAATAAAGGAATAACTAATAAGTAAGAAAATAGAAAATATTCTGTGCAATTAAATTGTCTACTTCTAATTTTTTATTTTATATTTATGAACTTATCAAGTTGGACAGCATAATGATCGAAAATCAATCTATTTGAGTTCATTTATAACTCTAGGGTCAATTACATGTTATCCGGAAAAGACTATCTAGTAGCGAAATAAGGCCTAGCTTGGGCCACTGTTCTCTATTTTCTTCCTATACCCATTTAGGATTCAGTCCAACCCAATTAGGCCATTTGTGTCGGATGGGCTGATGTCCTTTTAGATCCAGTTCTATTCATTTAGATAACACTATCAATGCCCAATTGCCACTAGTGTTTGAAATATGAGCCTTCTTAACCTATTAATATAGGTTTTAGATGGAAAAATTATTCGAAAAGCAAGGGAGAAAAGCAGAAAGTCAATTATATTTTCCCCCAGAAACAAATGGGTGCGGCTACCAATTTTCAAAATGATTGGAATATTTGGAACTTCATCACTTTTAACTGAAAAAACCAATGCACATTTTTTTTTTTTTTGCCAATGAGGCCTTAGTCTAGTGGTAAAAAAATCAAGGTTGAGCTCCAAGAATTAGAAGTTTTAGATCTAGTCTCATGAATGTGTGTTTAATCTAATATTATGTTATTATTTGACCAATGCACTTAGCATCCATGAAATAGGAAAACTTGGAGATGTTTTTCGTATTCAATGGAATTAATGTCTTGACATTTGTTATTGCATATCATCCTTACGCAAGGGTCATGTTAATCTTTGTTCCAATTTTATCAGCAGAATTATGTCCCGAATAGACTAAAAAAAAAAAAATTCATTTGTAATTGCATGTTAGATATTTGATTGGATCAATTAAGATGTTAAATTTTAGAAGGCAGTTAAATTGGACCTTTGAACTAGCAAACATCCCCATCCAGTTGGTGTGGATAAATAAAAACGGACCAAACTCGTTTATCATGACTAAACAGACCTCACTACTCCTTACACGCATGCACGTATAGCACGAGATGAGAAGAAGTCCCCATTTGATCAAATCAAAGATTAGATTTTTATCCTTACTAAATTCCATTGAGTGGAAGGAGTCCTTCCCCCTGTAGCTGTTAAAGCTTGCACAGGACTATAATTGAGCTGTTGCTCCTTTTGTACAGTTTTGGACTGTTTTGGTTCAATATATCTATAATACAAATACAAATACTTCTTTTATTTAAAAAAGATTTTTATCCACATCACCATTATATTTTAAGACTCAAAATAACATAATTTCAACTCCTCTTATATAGAAAATTTAATAAAAAGCTTAAGTAGAATAAAAAACTAAGCGTTTAAAAGAAATGTAATGAAATTATAATATTATGATACTCCAAATTTAAGGATCTATTAAATTTTTCTTATTAATGTTGTGGGATAAAGTTCACAAACCTCTTTTGAGATTTATGCTAATATCAAGTAATATTTTTGAACTTTCAAAAATTTTACAAACTTTCATAACTTTATATTTAATGTAACAATTTCAACCCAATACTTTAAAATATTATTTAAGGATGGGGGAGAGAACAAAGTTGTATTCCTTCATTACCCCTAGTAACAAAATTTTATTATAATGGTTGACAAAAATAAAAAGAAAATTTAAGTGTTTGAATAAAATTGTTAGAGAATAATATTATGATGTAAGTTTCCATTCTATTCACCTGTTAATATCGAAAAAACATGTTAGTTTTTGTTAGTTTATAAGTTTGCGACTTGTCAAAAATATTAGCATATTTATTTAATTACAATATGTATTATTTTTCTATGTTATTATTCTAAATTTTTTATTCATATAAACACATTAATATGCATACACATTTTCATAACTAACTAAACAAAAGAAATTAATGAAAAAGTATATTTTAATTTTTTTTTTTTTAGTTTACGAGTTTGTGATATTTTAATTTTTTTTTTAGTTTACGAATTTGTGATTCTTCAAAATAAATACTAACCACGTTTATTACATCAATATGTAGTGTATTCCTACATCTTCTAATTATTAATTCAAACTGACATAAATTAACGCATTCACACATTTTCATAAATGTGTTGGCAAAAAATCTTTGTCGAAAATTGTATTTTAATATTTTCAGTTTAGGAGTTTTGTGATTCCTTAAAATACCAATCTCATTTATTTTATTATAATATATTCCAAATTATTTTCCAACCAAACAAAGATAAAGCATAAATTTTTGCAAATAAATTGACAAAAGAATTGTTAAAAAATTAAAGAGTGTTAACTAAAATTATTAGAAATTGAAATTTTTGATATATCCCTTTCTAATTATTTTATTAAAGTACAAAGGATATAAATATCATTTCATGATAAATTAGGTCCCACCAATAAGAGTGGAGAGGTAAATGAAAATTTTAAAAGTTAAGTATTGCTAAGTAATGTTAGCCTAAAAATCAGGAGAAGTTTTCAAAAGTATCCCTAATTTTATTTGTGGCAAGAAGTTAATTAGTACATTTTTTAATTAACAGTAAAGAATGATACTAAAATAATTTGATTAAATTTTCAATGATAATGATTTTTTAATTTAATTAAGTATGAAGGAAAATAAAATTAAAATTACCTAATTTTGTCATAAAAATTTTGTTTGGATGATAATTATTTTTTGAAATATTATTTAAAATGATATTGTAATAACTTTTGTGATAAGATGTAGGTGAAATAAAAATATATTTAAAAAAACATATTTTATAAAATAATAAATAATTACTTTGTCCAAGATTTTACAAATATTCAAATGAGATGTCATCCATGAGGATCCTTGTACGAACTATAGAATAGGAATTCATGAGAAAATTAAGAAAAAGTCTAATTCACAAAGCCTCCAATATCTCCATCCATTCCAATTTTCACTCAGAATAATCCAAACCTTCTTTCTTGCTGAAAAGTCTCAATTCCTCACCATAACCTTCTTCTTCTCTAAGTTTCCCCATTATTCCTATTACCCCTTTTGCTTCCTCGATCAACAACATCTCCACAGAGACTTATCTTTCTCTTCTTCACAATACTCAAATCAATTAGATAGCAAACTAAAAGTAACTATCCACCTGCAAACACCCAAAAAAGAAAAAGAAAAAGAAAAAATGGCGTATGTAGATCACGCGTTCTCGATATCCGATGAGGACATCATGATGGAATCCTCGTACACCGTCAGCAATCGACCTCCTATCAAGGAGATCGCTCTCGCCGTTGCTCTTTTAGTTTTCGGCACTCTCGGAATTGTCCTCGGATTCTTCATGGCCGTTAATAAAGTCGGTGGCGACCGAGCTCACGGTAAATGGCAGTTCCTTTTTTTTTTTTTTTCCATTATTATTTAATCCCTTTTCTTTACTTCCAATTTGTATTAGTGGGTAAATTTTGTATTGGGGACGGTGGAGGGATTTTGGTACTGCAATTTAGGCGCAAAGTACAACTTAATTGATTATAGTTTTTCAATTTTTTTAATGTTGTTCTTGCCTAAAGTTTTGATTTTGGAGGTATTATTAAGTTTGTCTAGGATTCCATCTTGCCCCTTTATTGTCCTTATTTCGTATCTGCAATTATTATATTCTTGAGCTGTTTTAAAAAAGAATCTGAAATTGTCTATATCCTTGCTGCCAAAGGGTAATTGTTTGTTTAATTGGAACGGAGTTTTTCTTTTCTTTTTTTTGGCACAAAACCGAGAAAAAAAAGAAGAAGAAGTAATTCTTTAACCGGAGGTTTCGTTCCGTGAAACATTGTTATGCACTATTGGATCTTGTGCCATTTTGTTAACTTCCTAGCTAACCCTTGAGTGATTTTATGAGAATCACCAAAATGTAGCCTATTGGTTTATGGTCCTTCTTCCTTATCATTGAATGAGAGTTTGATTCTAGCTGCCTCCATTCCCCTTACTTTGTGTAAAGTTTTCTAAGAAGAAAAAGAAAAAAGCACTGGGTGATCCGTGAATTATCGACTTTGCTAGTGATCTTTTATGATGTATAGATGTGCTTATTTTGATTGCTTTGTTGTAAATTTCAGGACTGTTTTTTGCTGTACTTGGGGGGATTTTGTTTCTTCCAGGATTTTATTACACAAGGATTGCATACTATGCTTATAAGGGTTACAAAGGTTTCTCTTTCTCCAACATCCCTCCTGTGTAGAGTTGTTGGCGAGTCAAGAGCTGATGTACAGATAGCGGCCTTGTTCTTTGCGTGTTAGTTCACTGTTAGTAGTGTTGTTTGTTTACTGACATTCTCTTTGAGGAATGGTATGTCTATAAATGAATGCACTGTTAGACTCATGCATGCTCTTAGTAATGACCTATTTATCTTTTTTTACTACAGTATGGGAGCATCTATTGTTGATTTTTGTTGTCTGGTCAACTTTTGCCAAGTATTTATAGATGATTTGTAGATGATGATGGATTGGTTAGTCAAGCTTTTCCTTCCGTTGCTGTATATGCTTATGCATAAGGTACATCACTCATCGAACCTGAACAACTTTATGTACTACTAAACATATAAATTTGCTCGTCTGAATATCTTCTCTACACCTATTCTTGAAATGGTTATGATCTTCTTTTATCAGCCTGAAAATTTTACGGTATTCCACATGTGGAGTGAGTTTGCTGTGTCATGGATTATTGAATAGATTACTTTTAGCGTTACTCAAGTTTGATGAATGATGATGAACATAATTCTGTATTTCGCTTAAGCTTTTATAGGATTCGATCAAGTAAATAATTCATATGCATTTAAAAAAATTTTATGTTACTCAATTCAGTTATGTGACTAATATCTGTCCTAGTATTAAGTCCTTGTATCATGTAAGAACGATGATGTGGTACTTCCACAACATAATGATGTGAGACAACAGACGAGACTGACTGCTGTCAATCTCTTATTATGATACTGGGTGAAAAGTCATCTTTGTTAAAGGGCAACTGCTAGGTTATCAAGACCTTAATGGAAGAAACAATAATTTTAAAAAACTCAACACTTGCTCACCTTTTCCCCTCCTATAGGCAGAACTAGGTTAGGCATGGCATGGTTGGCACAAATATATACTGCTCATTGTTGAAGTTCCAAAAATTTGTGTTCTTAGTTCTTATATTGAGAATGATTTGATGCTGTATGTCCTCTTGGTTACTTCTTTTCCAGCTTAGTGAAAGGGCGTTCGTTTCTTGTAAGGTAGTATTTCATAATTTGTACGGGTTTGTCATTTCTCACTTCTAATCTATAGCCTGCGTTATAATGTGGTTTTCCTTGATATAGACCTATTTGCATGTTTTGCAGACTGTTTTAAGATGTAAGTTTGTATACCACTGTAAGTGGTAATAGATGCCTTCCACATGCTAAAAGTTACGCTCTAGCTTGTTTTTCTTATCATCTTTTGTCTTCTTGTTGCACTTCAAAATTGAGAGATCTGTATATCATTAACATCCCTGGTGTTTTTTGCAAGACATATAAAATGAAAGGGCATGTTGGCAAAGCAGGGTTGTGCCAAATCCTGTGTTGACATAGGTATTGTCAATGGCAAGGATTTTCCGTTTCGAGGTTTATCATCACATGTTTTCTTTTAATTAACATTGAATAAAGAACAGGACTTTTCATTATGGGTTAAAAGGAGCCGTTCAAGAGTGATGTCCTTCTTTTCGTTTTTGAGATTGTGACCCAAAATTATGCCTGTTTTTGCTTCTTTGAGAAAATCTGAGAGTAAGAAACTACTATTTTCTTGCCATTAGATTCAGCAATATAATCATTCGAGTTTGGTAATCTGTCCTTAAACAAAGTTTTATTCGACAATTATAAGGACCTGAGTAATATTTTTCATATTTCAACTCCGATCTTCTTTAATAATTCTAATTATCGTAGCAAGTTAAAGTAATAAAATTTATTTGAAGGGATCCACCAGACAATCTTCGTCTTACTTTACAACCACAAAGACCACACAGTAACGACCCGCAGGAGGGATAGAGGAGTAGAGAAGAAAGACTTTTTCCATACTACAATGCAAACAAATATTGCCGTCATAATTTATTGCGTTCAATGAAATGTTGGGTTAATGGTAAAATCAGAATGAAGTTATTCTGCAAAGTAAAAGAGATAAGAAAACAATAAATGTTGATATTTCAAGTAAAAGAGGTAATCTTACCCTTAATTCTGCAAGTAATGCACATTATTAGATCTGCCACATTAAATCAGACCTGCCCTCTTGTGTTAATTTTAAAGAATTTATACTTCTTTATTCACCAGCATACCATCCTTCAAAAGCTTTCAGATTTGACTCTGGTTTAACGAAGTAATTTTACCAACCTATCAGTAAGAAACAAGAAAGCAATGTTGTATGGAAAATTTTATAATGATGAACCGAATTTATGGCATAATGTCATAAATTCTTTAATTCAAAATGTTCTACATTAATCCATATCACATTACTCCAAATAAAAGATATGAAACATTTTGGACTAAGAGATCTATATAGTATTATATCATGCATTCGATCCCTATAAGAATTTCTTGCTGCACCCACCAAGCATTTACCATCTACCTCCCACACGATGTCAATTCATTCAAGAAAAAATAATGTACATAATAATTCTTCCGAGGCTGGTGATAATTGTAGTAATACTTAATTTTTTGGGAAAATTATATCATTAATCATCCAACTATTTCATTAAAATGAGAATGGTCTTGCAATTTTAATTTTAGTCGAATTAGTCTCTAAACTAAATATTTATATCCAATTTGATCCTTAAATGGTGGTTCAGCCTAAAATATAAAATTTTTAAATTTTGACTGGTGTTGACTAGGAGTATAATCGTCAAATCATTTGGTCCTTGTTTTTTTAAAAATACCTTGTTAGTCCGAATTTAACTATTTCATTAAAACCAAAATAGTTTCTGTACTTTAACTTTAGCCGGATTAGTAACTAAATATTTTTGTCTAGTTTGATTTCTAAATGGCAGTTCCATCCCAAACATAATTTTTTAAAATTTTAACCAGTATTGACTAGGGACATAACTGTCAAATCATCTAGTTCTATGATCGCTAGAAATAGAAACGCCAAGGAGTTTGATAATACTAATATGATAGCTTGTACGAATGACAGATAACTTCGATTTCATCGCTAATTCCAAAATCGATATATATAGTTTCCTCTTGAAGATAATTACGTCATTGTTGTTGACCTCGCACCGTTAAAACTAGGAGGAAAAGGAAATCGAGTAGCGTTTTACAAGAAAATTGCTAGTTATAGATCGGGCTTCAAAGAAATCGTTAATATAGACGTGTTTTGAAAAGAATAAATGGAGGTTGTAGAGAGAAGTTTGGTTATTAGAGGTGAAAGATATGAGAAGTGAGAGGGAGATAAAATTATAATGTGATTATAGTTGTGACGGAAGGGTGGGAACAGTGGGAAGGTACAGAGGGTGATAGGGAAGAATGAGATGGTGGCGGTAATGGCAGAGGGGATGTGATCGAGAGGAGTAGGAATTGGTGATGGTTATGGTAGAGGAGTAGGGGCAGTGAGAAAAGAGAGATAAGGGATGGGGAAGGATGAGATGATGGTGGCAAGCAAAGGGAAGTGGGAAGCTTTACCAGTGGGGGATGAAGGGGTGGCGTTGGTGGTGCATTGGTATAGGAAAAATTTTATTATATGATGGTCCTACCAAGTAGCATGTCAAGTGCTATTTTCAAACCAATAAAATTTTAGAATTTTAAATAGTGACCCACAAAGATTAGGGGTATTACTTGGCATGCCATTTGGTAAGATTTTCCCATAATAAATTTTCTCTTGGTGTAGGGAGAAAGATAAGGACAAGTTTGGACTTTTAGTTTAAATAAAATAAAATTATTAGGAAAAAATGAATATAGTGTGGCGTGGCGTGTATGTTTCGATCCCCGCATTAGTAACAAAACAATATATTAAGCGCTTAACCACTAGATCATCATTAATTCATGTAATATGTATACTTTTTTATTATAAAGTTTAAAACTATTTTTAAAAACTAAATAATAAGATCAGTTGATTTGCCGGTTCTACCCTTAGTCAACACCAGTCAAAATTTAAAAAATTTATATTGTGGGTAAAGCCGTCATTTAAGGATTAAATTGAATACAAATATTTAATTCAGGAACCAATTCATCTAAAATTAAAGTTAGGGGACCATTTTACTTTTAATAAAAAAGTTTGAGCACTAATGAGGTGAATTTTTTAAAAACAAAAATTATAGGACTAGATGATTTGATGGTTATGTCCCTAGTCAATACCGGTCTAAATTCAAAAAAATTATATTATGGACAGAACCGTCATTTAAGGATCAAATTAGATATACATATTTAATTTTGAGACTAATCCGACTAAAATTAAAATGAAGGAATCATTCTGATTTTAGTTCTGGATGAAATAGTTAAAAGACTAATGGGGTAATTTTGGCTATTTTTTTTTTCCTCCAACTTTCAAATTTCCAAAGTTTTCTTGGATTATTACTGAAATTTTATACTCGCCAACAATCTTAAAGTATTTGGTCTGTTGTGCCTGTTATACAATGGGAATCCATTGAAATTTTAGCAATTATTATAAGGTTACTTTCACACTAAATCCTTAATATTTAGAAGTATTATTATTTTAGTTCTTAATATTAATTTTTAGATAATTAAATCTTTTCGTTTATTTCCTCTTCTTTTTTTTTTTCATTTTTACTCATTCATTTTTTTCTCTCTCATTTTATTGATATGATTTAATACCCGTTAGATTTGACCGTTAATTCAAAAAATTAAATCTATAAAAATTAATATTAAGTATTAAAATAATAATAATTCTAAATATTAAAGAGATAAAGTGAAATTAACCCGCACTTATACGTGGTTGTCTTTGCCATAACAAACATTCTCATGGGAGGTTAGAGCCAATTTAATCCAAAAAGGGCCAAAACCCCAAAAGACCAATCCCTGTACTTATATCTTAAAAAAGTATCTCCAGCGTTAGCAAGCAACAGCTCCATTCTCACTCTTCAGTCTTCACTCTCACTCTCCACTTTCAACTTCCTCAGAAACTTCTCTCGATCTAAAGACACCCACTACCACCACCAGATTCCAATTCTTTCCCGACAAGAAAAAGACAAAAAAATAGAAATCTAAGATTTATTTCGTTTCCTTAAAATTCCCGACAAAACTAGAAATGCCGGTGAACGTAGAAACGACGCCACCGCCGAGGATCGGAAAGATCGGACCGTACACCGTCTTTATAACCCCTCCTTCAACTCCCTCCACCCCCAAATCTCCCAGTCCCCGACCTCATTCCGATTCTCCCAAGAAAACTATACCTGCAGCTTCTCCACTTGCATCGCCGCCGCCGCCGCCGGTCCACACTCATCCTCCTCCTCCGCCGGCGGTTCAGGCTCCTCCGTCTGCGGTTCAGTTCGGAGTGGTATGGCAGCACAAAACCCTCACAAAAGTCTCATTTGAATTTCGGGTTCTTCTGGGATGCCGTTGCTAAAGTTCAAAATGGTACCTTAACCTAGCCATATCTATTTTTTTTTTCCTTTTTTGAAAATAAATCTACAGCTCATTTTGATTAGATTTGGGGTTTTGTTATTAAATTTTTATTTTCTGTAAAAAATATGGTATTTAGATGTTTATTTAATATATAGATATATTTTTGTGTGTTTTAGCACATGCGAGTTTGGATGGGCACGTGGCGTATTGGTTCGGGTTGAATCAGTCCAAGTATCAATGGGCATTAGATGATTACTATGAATCCAAGGGAATTGTAAGTTTTTGTGTGCGTTTGTGTTTTTTTCCCTTGTTATTTAATTGGATAAAACCAGGTTATATTTTCTTTTAGCTAATAATACCTGTTAATGAGGGATTGAAGCTTCAAATTTGTTTCACTGGTGATTAATGTTTGAATGTTTAAATGTAGTTATATAATTGCGATTTTCAGGAGTGTAGGACTGAGAGACGAATCAATTTAGTCGATCCTCGGATTGAGCTTGGCTCAGTAAGATCTTGTTTCACATCGGTTTACAACTAATTAAACCAAATATGAGCATGACTAACTTTTTAATCTCGGCTTCATAAGCATAAACCCATATCAAGCTATATGAGCCTGACTTGAACTCAATTCATACGTGTAGCTCATCTGTGATCAGCTCCAATAATAATCTTGCCAAAATTGAAACCAACTCTAAATTGGTTACACAAAACAGACCTAACTATATTTTTCTTTTTTGGGTGCCTTGATTAAGCTTGTTTCTATTCCCCCCTAAGAGCATGTAACCTTTAAGACCATTTATTGGATAATAAAATGGATCTGAGATGTCAAATAGCTTCCAAAGATCCTTTTTTATATCTATTGTCAGTTTGTTTTATTTCTACCACTCTTAAAATTAACGAGATGCCCTTTGGGGGAAAAGAAGAAGAACAGCTCAATCAGGGATCATCTTGGATTTGTTGGCAATATTCTAGTATCAAATTCTGTTAAAGCTTTACTGCCAAAGCATGCAAAGTGGAGCTTAAGTAAGAAAACTTCAGAAAGGTTACATGTCAAAGGGCATACTTGGTTGGAAGAAAAAATGTTTTTCACTTGCTATTGCATCAAAAACTGAAAAATTTTCTGGCTATAACATCTTTCCACCAGTATCTACAAATCTGGTTCCTGTACTCTCTGTTTTAGTATATTTGCCTTTAGTTTTCCTTTTGCTTTTCTCTCTTATTAGGTTCTTTTAGGCTGGGGGAGGGGGAAGATGCTGTAGGAAAGGGCACACTGAGTAGGATTTTATTAGGTTTCATTTTCAAACCTCCTAAGGATCCTGTAGCTGTTTCTAGGGACGATGAATGATGTTGAGTAGTCCAGCAAGAGAAGATCAAGAAATTGTTATTACACACTTAAAATTGTGTTACTAAAAGTGACAGATTTTCTGTTTGAGTGCGAAATATCAAGTCTCAATCTCTACATGATGGCTTGCATATTTCATTTTAAACTCACATTTTAAATTTAGACACCATTTCAAAAGTTACTACAAATCACATGTATTTGAAATTTGTCTGAAATTTTATGGTAGTCAGCCTGGCCCTAACATTTGCCACTGGTTCATGGCCGAGCTGCTGCAGAATCCAGTGGATGCAAAATCAAAAGGTTTATCTGACAAAGTGCAGAACGTGTAATATGCCTGATGCGCAGGTAGGAGAATGTTGGCCATACTGTTTCTTGCTTGGACATTTTCTCTTACACCGATATCCTGGTAAGTTAGATATATGTTTGTCATGCAGGGCAGATGATAATCCATTACTGGAATCTCCTCTCAAGTACATGAAAAGTTTCATAATAGATTTTGACGAGTGCTTAATAGAGTATATCATGAAATGCGCTAGAAACTGGTTGTCCTGGATTATTCAGCCGTTATTAGCATTAATGTGATTATTTGTTGTGATCAAATTCTAGTTTCTCTGATATTTTCTAGTCATTGTAATTTTTGTTCAGCCGTTTTGTTGATAATCTCGGTTGAGCAACCACCAAATATCGGCTAGGGTTGTTACCTGAGTGGTGAAGTTTATACTTACTATACAGCTTTTTGTATTTGTATCTGTACTCAGGTCTGTTTAGTAGGGGCATCATATTGTCAGCCGTAGTTTTGGTTCTGCTTCTGCTTCTTGTCTAAATCTTACATTGTTATATCCAAGATAAGATAACCAATATATTTAGAACTCCCTGGGCTATATCTTGGAAGCAAAGAAAAAGCATATAAAAATAAACCACACAAACACTATCATTGATCCAGCTCACTTGCTTGGGGTGCCTGTTTCAACAAACTCAAGTTCCTTGTCCGATGGTAAAACAGTTTTCCCCTGTTAAAAAAAAAATCCAAATACGTAGAATGTTAGATCTTAATCCCCTAGAAAACGAATTTCTGTTAACATAATTATGGTGCAATGACATACAAAAGATGTAACTGTTTCGTAGTAAAAAAACCTACAACTCACCTCTCCTACTATACTTCTGCAAAACAAAAGATGTGAATGTTTCCTAGTGGTTGCTCTTGGTTCATCATGTTATCATTGAAGTTAGTATTTCCTTTAGTCTCAACTCCAATTCTAGTATGATCCGAAACCCATTTACGCCAAGTCTTTAGTACTTTAACTACTGTGCTAAAAATTATTATAAGCAACCAAAATACAGCTCCAAAACATCCGTGATAAAAAATAATTTTGGATCACATAAATGATGTGTATACTTGGTCAATCATCATACTCAGAATGATTCAAAAGACATACTGTCACAATATTCATACCCTCCCTACATGCATGCATGCATTCATTCCTTCATGCAACCAAACACATTTACTTTCATGCTTATTTTCACATACAGTCTCCACTTATCATCCGAAATTGAACGACAAAATCGGAAAGCAAAAATAAAAAATAATATATATAAATTATAAAAAAAAACATATAAACCTTTTGGAGGCGGGGATTGTGGCAGTTCCTAACCATTACCCACAACTGTGGCTGCTCCTTCTCCTCCTCCTCAAATAGTTTCCCGCGGTCAATCTGCTTACCGGGGAATTGTGGCGGTCTCCAAACCATCACCCATAACTGTGGTGGCTCCTCCTCAAATATTACTTTCTCCCAGTCTAACATTACTTGGTCCGTCCCTTCTCCGGCCATCCACTTTGGTGGTGAAGTGGAGGAGTAAAACAGGTGGAAGAATTAAGATGGCTCTACACAAGTGAAATGTACTATTAGGGAATCTCAAGTGAATAACTAGGGAATACCAAGTGAATATAGCTGATTAAATATCTAGAATTTGGATTCTCTGCATTTATTTTCCTTCAATTTACCTATGTCAAAATAATGTAATAAAATAATCTGATCATACCATTAATTTTATTTCATCGAATAGATCATCATAACAAAAAATTAATTTTTCACCATTGACAGATTATATGTCGCATTTGGATGGTGTACAATTTTTCAAATTTTGATAAAATATAAAGTAACTTAATCAAATAGTAAAACATTATTATTTTTTTCATGAATTTACAAAGCATTTATATAGAACTGATTTAAATTATGAACCGTTTTAATTTTTAAAAATATTTTTTTAAATTTATTTTTATGGTAAATAAAGCATTTTCCATGTACTCCTAAATGGATAGGAACCTTGTCCAGATGTCTATCCTAGGTCAAAAAAAAAAAAGAAAAAAAGAAAAAAAGAAAACATTTATTTATAGTACATCAGCCAGCTCATGCGGTAAATTCTTGAATGGACGGTAAATCAAGGTGTATGACATTTATCTACATAATTCTTTTTTTTTTTTTATAAATTCTAAGTCAATCTTATTACTTAGATTATGTGGCTAATTCTTGATCACAAGACCCGTGCACTTTAATCTACTTAAAAATTTATCGGGCTCATGTCATAAAATAATAAAAAGTACATTTATAAGATGTGCAGTAAAAAAAAATTAATACTATGTGGAGTACTACTTTTTTCTTATGGAAATAAAACGTTTATACATAGTACATGCTGCCTATCATACTAAAATCCAATGTCAAGAATCATCAAGTTTCAGTCTCTCTTTCTTGGAATCATGTTTGAATACCGATCTTTTCTTTTTAGAGTGAAGTGAATTCCAATTTATATATTTGCCATCATCATTACAAAAGCTAAACTATATCAATGAAGCATTCCAGTCCAAAAACTTCAGGCTGCCTGACATTCTTGTGTGGACTCGGTAGACGGCATAGTGATGTGACTCGTTATAGATAATGAGATTTCGCCAAACTCCACACCTCTTCAAGGTCACAACTCACAACTCACAACTTTGGCATTCTTTATAAGATCTTTCCACAAAAACTTAGTTGATTATACTATTACTACCTCGCCTATGAGTACTTTACTACTACTACTTTTTTAGTCAACATCTGAAGTAGTCCTCTGTTGAGGCAATTGCATGTTTGGTACTATGTCCTCTCTAGGTAGACTAGAAACTGATGATGCGTTGCCCAACTCCACTGCCATCTGCACAGTTTCAGGCAGAAGATGGTCAGCATTCTTGGTCTTTCGCACCATCAAGTATAGAACACCAGCCAAATAAACTAACATCCCCAAAACTCCTAATATCCCACAAAACACAATTCCAACAACTGTCAACTGGTTATGATGAAGAGTTGTAACCAACTTCTCTGCCAGATAGTAGATATTTATGCCCATTATGAGAGAGCTAATCACCCAAGTTGCTACAGAGATGAAAACAGAGTTTGCATGATTTCCCATCTTGGTTTTGCAACTTGTGAACGTGAGAAGAGGAATGAGTGCAAATGGAAGTTCAAATGACAAGATCATTGATGTAATAATGATAAGATTCCAGAACCAGAAGAGCCTCCTATGATTGCTACTATTAGACTAGGGACTATAGCTAAGGATCGAGTTAAGAAGTTCCAAATCCACGGTTTCATTCTACAAATCAAGAAATCCTTGCATAACATATTTCGCGGCATAAGTTTAGGTGTTAGTAGAACTTTGGCCTGATGCAAGTAAAGCTATTGCAAAAACCTTGGAGCTCCAACTTCCCCAAACATGTTTAAGCAAGAAAGAGGCTTTGTTCAAATCCAAATCTTGACAATTCTGCTTATCAACTGGGCTAACTAGATGATTTGAGGAATCGCAAACTCCACCACTTGTTGAAATTATTGACACATTGACGAGGAAGGCCAACATTAAGGCAATCCCACTTTCAATTAGGTAAAATCTGCAAGCCTCTTTGATCCCAGAAACAGATTGCGGTATTTTCCTAGATAAGACTAATGCAGATGGAGGAAAAAGATTATGAGGCATAACCATAGCACCAAGCAATGAAATAGCCAGTTTAGTAGCACTACTTCCCTTTAGCTGAGGAACAAAAAGGCCTTCAAAAACCTCCGAAGATCTCGGTTTCGCATAGCCAAGCTCCACAAAGAAACATACAAGCCAGCAACTGTAACAACCAAGAAAGCAATAAGCATCTCAAGTTTTCTCACCCCATATTGCTGTAACAATAACAGAACCAAAGTACTGAGCCCCGTGGTTGGCACTCCGAACCATAAAAGGATTTTGAAGAGCATGTTGAAAGCAAAAGCTGTGCCTATAATTTCAGGAATGTCACAAGCAACAATAGCAATTTCAGAAAGAATCCATGATATGAAATTGACCACTCTTGGATACTCTATTCTATAGTGTTCTAATAGATGGCGTCCTGTAACAAAGCCCAAATTTGCTGCCAGAGATTGGATTATGAGAGCTTCAAAAGATGCTAAGAATATGATCCATAATAAACCACACTTGTACTCTGCTCCTGCCTGAAGATCAGTTTGAAAATTTCCAGGGTCGATATAGGCAATGGAAACAAGAAATCCTGGTCCTATATATGATAATAGATTCTTCCAGTTTTTCTTCTCTGGGATGATAATTTGATCGAATTCAATGTTGTCTAATGGCGGGCTCGTTTACAAGAATATGTCATGAATAGTGGATTTAATTGGATTTGTTGTTGTAATTCTTTTGGTATTGATAGGAAACTGTGTGGTTTGGTTAAATGGAATAATTGTAACTGTTTTTGCTTATGTGGCAAGATTAGTTTAGGCAGTTATTTTCAGCTGTCTTCATAAATAAGCAGCTGAGGTGTAAGAAAGGCATCTGAACAGTTAATAATATTTGCCACTTTCTCTCTCTAATTACTCTCTCAAGTCTCTCTCTTTCTGTACTCTCTTGTCCCAAGTCCTATTTCCTTTCAATCCTCTCCCAAATCCTTCAATCAATAATTTTTTATCTCACAGAATATTACTACAAAGATCTTCAGAATTGGTCGTATTAATCAACTGTTCTTGTTGTTCAGAAGTTTCGGCAGCCATTGAGATGTGATGTATATGAGTTAACTTTGACAAAATTATTATGGGTTTATGACAAAAAGATTTATGTGTATAAATAAAGATTAATTTTTAATTAAAGAAAACAATTTTTCTTTGATCAAACAAGGATGGCCGCAAGAAAAAACTAGTACTAATTGCTAACAAGAACTCAAAGTAGGACGCAAAGCTAATTAATTTTTTGAGAAAATGACCTTAATAGTACTTTACATTTCACGTTTGTACTTTTTTAGTACCAAACATTTAAAATAATGTATTTTAGTCTATCATAAATGTAAAACGTATTATTTTGGTCCCTTGATACAAATACGGGTATACTTTAGCCTGAAATACTCATATGTGTATCGAATGTAACATATTTGAGTGCAAAATTGACAATACATAATTTTAAATGCTAAATTGTCCCAAAAAAGAAGAGGATTAGAGTTGTTGGAGTGGGGTGGGCAGATGAAAAGCGATAAATTTTAGCCTGAAATACTCATATGTGTATCGAATGTAACATATTTGAGTGCAAAATTGACAATACATAATTTTAAATGCTAAATTGTCCCAAAAAAGAAGAGGATTGAAGTTGTTGTAGAGTGGGGGTGGCAAATGAAAAACGATAAGGGAAGGAAATAGAGGTGATGATAGTATATGAGAATTTTGGGGTGGTTGTGGGAGAGGTTTTAAGTAGTGTCGTTTAATATTTAAAATTTGTGTGTTGCCAATTTTGCCTATGAAAAATGTAACATTTGATACACGTGTGAGTACTTCAGGCCAAAATATACCTGCAATTGTATCGAAAGACCAAAATAGTTTGTTTTAAATTTGTGAAATATTAAAATGTATCATTTTAAATGTGAATAACTAAAAAAGTATAAAAGTGAAATGTGAAATGTGAAAGATTGCTAGAGTGGTTTTCCCTTATTTTTTTATTCTAATAAAAAAAAAAATTGGCTGTTTTGTACACGCCAAATATGTAGGGGTAGCTTCTCTTTATATATATATAGACTACAAAAGTCACACGACAAGGCGGCCAAGATCCCAAGTTAAATAGGATTTGGGAAGCGAAGCTTTTCAGTATCTAATTTGTGAATTGTGACTACATACAATCTTATCTGAACCTAATTAAGAATGCCTTCTTAAATCCGGTAATGCAAAACCTTTTTGGTGTCGAATTCGTAAATGGTAACTACATTCTGAAGGTTTGGCTAGGCATTCCTAAGTACTCATTAATTCGGGTCCATGTGTTCAATTTTTTGGAAAGTGAAGTCAATTTTTGAATGTGACTAGATGTAAAACAGTAATATGTGGATGGATACCCATGGATTTCTATCCTATTTCATATGTAAAATTGTAAATCAATTTTATGTCACACTCACTACATATTTGCATATATACTCTAATATAATAAATAATTATAAGTTGGTGCACACATATCAAACATTTAGATAATGATACATGAAATGAGATTATCTTAAAAAATGTCGAAGTGGAATAGGGCGTTTTGATAGTAGGTTAGTACGATGTTACCTCCTTGAAAAGAAAATTTTCAAGTAGATGTTACGATTTGATAGAAATTCTACAGAATATGCTAGTAGTGTATATTCAGAATGGGTATTATTTATAATAAATACGGTAATGATTTTTTTCTGAAATATGATATTTGTTAAATAAAAGGTAATTGGAAAATGTGTTTAAAAAATCAAGTTTAACATGCGAGAAAAAATAATTACAGAATATTATTTGAATAATAAAGATACTAATAATAATATATACAAGCCTATTTTATTAAGTTTTGGATGTTTGTATGGTAGAATATCACGTACTAATTAAAAATTTATATTATACAAGTATTTAAAGTCATAAAAGAAATGATTTCTGAGAGGGTTATAAGCTAGAATTTCCAAAATTTAATAAACAATCTTCAAAACTATGAACAACAAAAAAACAAACACAAAATGATCCAAACATGATTACAAATCTCGAACTTAAATAACTAAAAGGTTTCACTCGGTTGTCAACAAACAACTAGAAGCCACAACAAAAAGATCACTCCACAAAACTTGGAAATTTGGATAAACCCCCTAAAGCTTAAAGGTCAACGGGGATTGATTTTCACCTTCCTTGGATCCCCCTTCACTATATCCGCAATAAATGACATAAGAAATCATAAAATGTGTATTTATCCAAAGCAAAAACACAACAATTAGAAATATTAAATGAAATTTTTTCCAAACTTCAAAAATTTCAAGTAATAAAGTAGTAATATTAGTATTATTTTTTTACAGGTCGTCACAATAGATCGATGTAGTACACATACATATTTTTTTTTTAAACGGTAACAATCTAACCTATTCTTATCTATCTAAATTTAAGGGGAAGGGAAGGTCCAACTGAACCAAGGGACAGAAAACCTAACATTTATCCTAAAAATGCGAGGGAATTCGAACTCCCAATCTCATACCTAAATAAAGTGTTTGGTAACTAATTCACCTAATGTGAGTTGATTGATGTAGCACATATACATGTCAAGTGAAAAAGTAGTAATATCCGATTGGTCAGTTTTGAAGTTAATTATTTATTTTCTCCAATTGTTTAACATCTTTTTCAATTTCAGAGACTCCAATTGTTAGGTAGTTTCAGTTGACGTACTTCAAATTTCCTTGTAGTAAATATTTTAAAGGGCTTAATATTTAGGGTTATTATCACTTCAATTTCTAACATTAGTTTTTGGACATTTAAGTCCGTGGACTAATGTTTAAAGCTAAGGGTGTTAAAATTTCAGGCCAAAATAACATTTTTACCCCCAAATTAAATGTGTAGACAAAATTTTCCATGAAATCCAAAATATTCTATATTCTTTCCATAAATAGAGTTTGATGAAATTTAAGATATGGTGATAAATAATATAATATTATTGAATCATGTGTCAATAAAATAAAAAAGAAAAAAAAATGAATTAAGTAAAAATGAAGAAAAAAAATAAGAAGATTAGAGAATAAGAGAGTAAAGTGAAATTAACCCTACTTTAAAATAGCATAATCAATTACATTGTACTTTCACGAATACATTATTGAATTCAAAACTTTAAAAATAATAGAGTTGAAACTTTCCCTAAAAGATTGTGTTTTTTTAAACCACAGTACTCAAGCATGGTAACGTCAATGTCACTTGCTTATATCGTCTGCGGCTTCGTAGTCGTGGTTGAAAATTTGGAAGAAGTCCAAAAAATTCTGAAAACGAAAAGAAGACGAGTGCTCACCTAGATGCTCCCCGTGCCCAAATTCCATTCATAGTCATCGTATTCTTTTATATTCTTCCAATCCAGGTCACTGCCATTCCTTCAAGAAATTAATCGAGTACAAAAGCCATAGCCACAGTTAACAATTACATGAACCGGGAAATAGAAAGAATGGAGTTTCCCACCCCAAAAGAAAAGGAAGAAAAAAATAAAATAAAATTGCAATATCAACAACTATCAATATCAGCAGCACTAGAATTTTAATTTTTGAAAAATAAAATTAAAAAGATTTAAACAACTATCAATATCAACACATACTCTATTTTTAACAATATTCAAAATTACCAAACAAAATATAGTAATTCTATTGAAAGCATTAAAAGAAGGCTGAAGTAATTAACGACTAACCATTGGTTCTCCACCGTCTTCCATACCGTGCATCATAACATTTTGACCATCCACTTTGACAATAATGAGAGAGCAGCTAATAAGGTGATATTGTCGGACCTCTAATCCTGTTGGTTGGCCATCCACCTTAATCTTGTACATTGGAGAAATTCCCAAATAGTCTGCAAGGGCATGAAGGCGGTTTCTATCAATCTTTAATACATTAATTCCTCGATATGGGGAGTAATTAGTTTGGCAAGCCCTAGCTAATCTTCCCTGCATATCGTCCTCGGGATTGGTTGCCTCTAGAGAGACATAGTGGCCTGAAATACAAGCTAGTAATGTCTTCTTATGACCCATTAATTTCTTCGGGGTGGGAAATTGATAATCAAAAAACAAAGGGAAGAAGATGAATGAAAATTGGGCAAAATTCTTTTTTTTTTCTTCAAGAAGACCGCCGCCGACAAGAACCAGAGCCGCGGCCAAGAAGCAGAGCAGTGGCCTTTTTTTTTTCTTTTTAACAATATATTATAGAGTATCAAGTACGAGTCGGGGTGTTTGAATTTGGTAATCCTATTACGTGTAATTTATTCTCAATTATTTTTTAATTATAGAGATTTTGAGGAATTTTTTATTCGAACTATTATCCATTAATTTTATAAACACTGTCTCTCATTTTCTTTCCCCCATCATCTCTTCACCTAGCCTTTTTATCGGATTTAAATCCTCGACTACAAGTATCCAATTCCAACCCAATGACATTTTCCAAAATTTTGACTTGTGTTCTACTCACTTGAGTAGTAACGTGGGCTATTAGTTTACTGCTTGGGTCCGGTTAAAGGTTCAGCGACATCTCTTTCAGACGTCGGAGAATACTTGCATTATTCGATCTGCGAGTAAGTCCCGTTCGTGGACCTTTTGGTCCCTTCTTCTTTTTAAACCAATAACTACTAAAAACTAATATATTTCTTTCCATTACAGCAAACCAGGCTTGAAGGTTTCATTATTTGACCCTTCTATCTTTCTTCCCATCTTGCTTTAGAGAATAGAGGAAAGGCATAATTGCTTTGTTTTGTGAACCCATATAAGCCGCAGGTGACAATTTATGATTATTAATAGCATAAACCTCTAATTTTTAATTACATCTTTAATAAGTTTCGTTATAATGAGTATTGTCATATTTTATTAATTTTTTGTGAATTTTTTAATCTGTCGTTAGGAAAATTCTAGTATGGATTCCACTTTGTGGTCTATATTTATCCGTATTTTTTAATCTTTTTTAAAAAATTAAAAATTATAATGTTTCATTCACAAGTTGAAAAATATGAATAAATATGAATGATAAGGTGTACCGTCTCCATATAAGAATTTTTTTCTATTATTATGAAGATGATTCATTGAAGATTCTTTATTTATAGAAAAGAAAAATTAAAACCTTATGAAAAGAAATGTATAATTTTTAGTAGTAGATTATTACTTTAGTAGAAAAAGGGGACATGTGGCATTACCTAGACTAAGGAGTCTATGGACCCCACCCGTGAACCTACCTGAGAATTGGCCTCAAAATACAAAGGCAAAACTTCTCTATTAAAATATTGGCTGAAACTTTCAAGAAATCAAATAGGTCCAGGTAAAATTACTTTTCAATTTGAAAAAAAAAAAAAAAAAAAGTTCTTCATGTTTATGTTCCACCAAATAAGTTACCGTCAATTTGATGTTTCTTTTTATTTTTCATATTTTTTGTTAAAAAAATCCTTTTCTTTAGTTGTTGGCATTTGAAAATTCATCGCTCTTATTCTCTGAAGATTGAGAGGGAGGGAGAAAGAAAAGTTAATCGTTTTTTTTTTTTGGTCATATCTGAATTTCTTGACCAAATAATATGGAGTAGAGCAAGCTCCATGTCTAACGGGTATTTCTTCCTTTTTTTTTTTTTTTTTTTTAGAATTTTAACCAATTAATTTAATGATCTGATTCTATTGTAAAGTTGAGAAAATCAGTTTTGTTATTCTGATTGATTTGATATTTAGGAACAGTAATAAAACAATGATTCAAATATTTCATTTTAACATTATTTCTGGGATACAACTCAAACGAATCCAAATTGCTGTGTAGATGGGACGATTTGGAAAATTTTGTGTGAGAGTATATAATATAGTATCATAAATTTTATGATATATAAATTTTCACATCACTCTTTTAAATTGTGTGAAGTGATGTAAAAATTTATACACCAAAGAATTCATGACATCAAATCCTCATAAAAATTCTCGGACGATTTAACACATGATTGCCATATATTGTGAGCTATGGGCCTTATGGCTTTGTCTTGAATTTTGTTGATCTACTTAAGAAGTATATAAAATTTTATACGAAGGTATTTTGACTTTTGAGTATGTTGGCTGCAGGCGAGCGTTAGTTTACATTCACCCCACGTTTGGTATATTGGAATGGCTTATATTTTTCATTTTTTGTTTGATATGGCATTTATAAGTTGGAAAGCCCATTCCACTAGCAATGGCCATTCTAACTAAATCCTGAAAACACCATTTTGCAAAAAAAACTTCGAAGAATGCTTATTCCAACTCCAAGTTAGAAAGAAAAAGTTATGTGATGTCAAATTTATCTTTATATTTTAAAATTTGAAGTCAAATATAATATCAGCAAGTAAATATAATTACATGTAAATTAAACAAACAAATATAAATAAAACACAATTTAGATTCTATATGTGTTCAATATATATATATATATATTTACATTGCTATCTTATTATAATAAATATAAACTTCTTAAAATAAATACAGTATTATAAAATTTGCAAAATTTTACTATTTAATATATATATGAATGAAAAAATTCTATGCACTTTTTTAAAAATTTATATCTTTAACACAAAATATTTAAAGTTTATAAGTCATTCAAAACAAAAATACTTGAATTAAACAATAAAACAAATTATATATATATATATATATTCAAATTAGGGGTATATAAATCAAATTAATATAAATTCTTTTTATTTTGAGTTCTAAAAATCATTATATCAAACACTAAAAAAAAGATAATCAACCATTTTATTCTGTCTTTAATCAACAAATATATAATAAAAATAAACATTCTTGTTTATTCAGGATTGAAAGATATTCTGCGATCTTTTCATTCTAGGTCATTCGTAGGTACGTACCAAACGTGTCAGGGGTCAAAGTTTAGAGATGGTGGGGAGCTGGGTTTCAACCGGAGAGTAAATTAATAGCCCCCGTGACTAGTGGGACACATGTCAAAATTTTGGAGATGTCCCATTTTATTCGAATCCCAACTCCTTCTCCCTCTTCTCTCTTCAGATCAACACCTCACTCTCCCTTTCTTCTCTCTTCTCTTACAATCCTTTAACCAGTTTCTTTTCTTCTCTTCTTCCCTTCTTTGTTTCCTTTCTTCCTTGGACGCAAATACCATGAAGAATCAGATCCCATTGGTGTGGAATTTTTTTTCCTGTTGTGGTTTTTTTTTTTTTTTTTTTTCTCTGTTCTGTGTGTGGATCTTCCTCTCTTCTCTTGACTAGAATATTGAAGACAAATCACCTACGAGTAATCATAGGCTATTTGTGGTAGATTTTCATCTCATTTCACAAGGCCACTAATGGATTTTCTTCATGAATCAGGGTTCGAAAAATCTTCTGCTAGGAAGCTATTTGCAGAAAATAACAACAAAGGCATAGAAGGCTCATTTATCTTCAACAACGACATCAGGGACAAACGCATAGATCTTTATGGTGAAACTTTGTATTATAGGATATTTTTTGTGATAAATTGTCTGACCAATTATTTTTTTCAATTTTTTTTTTTGTGTGATTACTTTTTCCTTTCTTTTTAGATACAAGAAGGCGTCTAGGGGTTCAGATTCTTCAGAATCAACGAAAATAATGTTGAAATTTTTAAGTTTTACTCTCCTTCTACTCCCCCATTTCAGATCTCCTTATTCTTTACATTTTTTTTAACCTTTGCCGTCTAAAGTATATTTTTCTATGTTACAGGACAAAATACTCAATCTCAGTCAACGAGTGCAGTGACTTTTCTTCATTTCAGCCTTATGAATAGATTTTTATCTTTGAGGTATTTTATACTACTTTGTTTAAAATATTTTTTTAAACTTTTGCCAATTTTTGTTTTTTTGGTTTAAAATCTATGTTTTATATTCTTCTCAAAAATTGGTATTCTCTTTTCACATTAATAATGAGAATGTTTATTGAATGGAAGGAAAAACGAGCAAAAAATAGTTACAGCATTTAAGAACAAATGGAGCTTGTTCCCACTTTATCTCTTCTATACCCTCACATCGTTGCCCTTCCATTCTAAAAAATGAATCCCAAACAAACAATTAGGGATGTGCTTCATTTAATAAAGTCCTTTTCAGAACTTCATGAACCAAAAGTGGTAGATTACGACTGATTAACAAATTTTATAGACCAAAGGAAGTACAATTATTTAGAAAATTATTTCGGGGCCTTTGACTTGGTAACATCAAACTGCATGCTTTTCTTCTTGGTTTATAGTATTATTTATGAAGTTAAGCCTGGAAATTACATAATGGACCGATTCACCAGCGTATGCGTGCCTGCAGTTGACAATACTTGTTTGAGCCATAAAAAGCTCTTTCGAAAACAAATTTAACTTTTATAACTAACGGTTCAGAACAAGTCACATAAATAAATTTTGGTCTAGAATGAATAATATAAATTGTGATTTGATTTAAGATGCAAATTGCTGCACGTAGAGGTGGAACTACAAATAGTCCGTTGGCGAAATGTGCAGCCATATGTGAAATATTCAACTCTTTTTGTATCTTAGACTACAAATAACACTGTATTTGAATGCATATTAATGTCTGCATCGTTGAGTCTTATATGGAATGAGTACTTTGCTTAAATGATGACTCTTTCATAAGAATGAAAAAGTAAATGCAGACAATGAAAGGAAAAGAAAAGGAATAAATGATTTAAAGGACGTGTCTTTATCTTTTTGAAGAATTTTCAGTAATTTTCATTTGATAGCAATATTGACATTTTACTCATTGTCTTATCCTTATGCACAAATTAAGAATACATAAGTCTTAGTGAAGTTTTCATCCTATGAGATCTTATATTTGTCTTTGATTGAAAACTATATTGATTTACTTTGCTATTAGAAATGTCGTAGGGATTTATAGGTGCAAATCTCTGGTATTGGGAAGGATAGTCAGTCATTGAGTTTCAAGAAATTAGAGTTAAGTTGCTATTCCACTTCTGTTTTGTTAAGAGAAGTTTTGTTTTGATAGTCATTAATTTTCCTTGATTTGGAATAATTCTGTGCTTCGAAGAACGAAAGCAAATGAAGCATAAAGTGAGAATGGAAAGTTAGGTGATATAGAAATGAAAATTATAACATCTTATTATATCAGGTTATCCTCTATTGGAAGTCTCAAATTATTGCAATTAATACGAGTAACTTTATAGGTAGTAAAGCCATATATCAGTGACAAAGATTTATTTTTCAGATATTTGGTTATTCAGTTGATTGGTTTGTTTTGACTTATTAGAAGTGCGCCAGTTCCCTAAGATGACTTGCTTGGTGTAATAATTGCTGGCAGGAAAAAACTTGCGATGGCTATGATCAAAGTTCCCATGATGAGCATGAAAGAAGTGTTCTGAGAAAGTTGAAGCAGCAGTGTGATGGTAAGTGCACTTCAAAGATAAAGGGATGGTACAACCTAGCTGTCTGTATGATGTATTCTCGGTCAAAGATTGTCCATCTTTATATCACTTAGATTCATTTTTGTTGTTTTTAGTTTTCTTCCTTTTCTTAGAATGATCAATTAGTGTACTCATTTTGAAGGTTCAGATTGAAAGATTGAAGAAAGAGAATCATAATTCGCCATCTTATCAGGAAGAGCCATTGAGGTAACCAATTTTTTATTTGCTGCTCTTCACTTTTTAACAGATTAGAGAAGTTAACCAAGAACTTGAGTAATTTACAAAGTTCTTCATTTCTGTTATTTTTTTCTTGTAGCATCTTCTTTTTGAGTAGTTATAGATGGAAAATGGAGTGTTTATGCTGTTGAATTAGATGATATGGTGAATACATGGACTCTTGAGTATTAATAGACCTCTATAACACAGAGTGCAATATTGATTTCACCGGCTTTACAGTTCCTGAAATTTAGACTGATTAAACAGAATTGAAAAGTCTTCCATTTTTAATCACAGCATAATTTCTTCCTTTTGTAATCACATAAGAAATTTCATTATTTTCCTTTTCTACTTTTCTTTTAAGATATTTGTTTTCTTTAACTTTCTTTTCAATATGTTACATCAATTTGAATGATTTTTTTATGGTATAGGTCAGAAATCTAATGAAGAGGTATGGCCAAAGGTTGCAGACAAATCAGAGATCAAGCTTCTTTTAGTTCAAACAAAGTTAATTCCCATATTGCTATGGTGATTATGCAGTTTTTATTATTTATACATTTCTTATTTATCTGCTCTTGCAATTTGCAATAGTTTAGTTTCATTTAACAGTTTGATTACTCAAAGATTATAATGATAAATCCTTGAAGGTTTTGACTGAAGTACATGTGACGAAAAGTACTTTCTTCCATTCATTATTAGATTGACAAAGGAAATGATATTATTTTCTTGTTATTGACCTCTTGGTTACCATATATATGTTTTGTGTTGGATCATGATGGAAGGATCCCTCTTCTCCTTAAAATCTTGGTTACAAGATCATATGGACGTACTGTTAGCTGATTAAAATTGTTGGCATCCATGCTTGTAGTAGCACGTCATTTAGAACTATTTGTTTTATTAACAATATAATATAAAGAGCCAACACCAGTTGCCAAAATCTTCATCGTTTTGTGGTCTTTCGTCGTCTTCCCATGTGCTCGGCACGAGCTGCTGTGTTGTTCCTAAAACATGTGGACAGAAATGAAATTTCACTCTCCACTTCTTTTTTGGCAATAGACTCGAGATGTTCAGATCTCTGCTTCTCTCCCTGACCTTCTCTCTCTCACTTTCTCGCCTCCTTTCTGCTCCTATTCTCTTCTTTGAAGAACAATAACATGAACAGATCAGAGTACAAATCCTAATTTTTGTGGATCTTCATCTCTTGTACTCTTTTCTTCTTTGAAATTTTGATACTGAAGACAAATCAGAGGCCATTTGTGATAGATCTCCTTCCCATCTAACGAGGTAATTTTTATTTTATTTTTACTTTTTCAGTTCCTAATTGCTTCTTTTTTCTTTTCTCGGCAAAAAGTTACCCTGATGATGTAGAGGATCAGATAAGGGTTATGGTAGATCTTCATCCTTGTACAGTATTTTTTCTTTCCCTGTTCTTTCTGGATCCCACATCTTATACTCAAAAAGTTTTTTCTTTGTTTCTCTCTTTGTTTAACTTAAATGAGTTCATATTGATATTGTTACAAGAACAAGGATGAAGATTTGTAGAAGTTTTCCCTTCAACAGCTTATTGTCAATTTTAATTTAAAGGTACTATTTTGTTAAAAAAAAAAATTCAGTATTTTTTCAGATTCTTTATTGTACTACAATGCTGATTCCTAAAATTATCGGTTGATTCCCAAAAATCTGAATTGTTTTGTCTTTTTTTTTTTTTTTTTTTTTCCAGTCTCTTTATTTTAGATAAATTATGATTTCATGCTGTATCCCACCCAGGTCCTACTCTTGTTAGTGATGACTTGAAAATTTTTTACTTCACAATTTTAACAACTTTGCTTCTCTCTTTTTGGGTTTTCAATGAGAAACGGGTAAATTATTGAGTATTATGATTCATAAAATTTTTTGAAAAAAATTCTGTAGTTTTCAGATTCCAAGGAAAGATGCCTATTATTTGTATGTTTTTTATGCATGGGTGGTTAGAAAACTAAAGATAGGACTTCTGTATTTTATTATGATGAATATAAATTGTGCTGGTGATATTTGTTTCCCTGTTTTCTTTGAACTTTTTTTTTCTTGGAGGAAATTTATGGTCAATGCTGTCAGTGATTACCTTCAAGATAAGAATTTTGTATTTGTTATCTACAGTTCACAACTTAACAATGGAATTTTTGTTTTAGTTCAAATTAAGGGGTTATGGGTATCCGAAACTTATTCAGCAAAAGGTTAGTTCTTTTTTTTTTTTTTTTGGCTTTATCAGCTTCTAAAAGTCAGGATAAGATTCAATTTTCTTTGGTTGTGCCCTACCTTCTAGCTTTTTATGCTTTAGTTTGTTTTTGAATTGGTGTTTAATTAGTGATCATGAGCATTGTGTCTTTGTTTGTTATTATGCTTGCTCTTTGGTTCATTTTTCCCTTTCATTGTGGAATTTTTTAAGAGAGATATATTATAGTACATGTGATCATTCTCTATGACTTATCCCTTTAGGGACTGGATTTTATTTTGCCAGAACATATGGCTGGTCAAGTTTTTACTTCTTCCCACTATAGATTGGTTTTAAGATGTACAATTATTTCTAAGAATCTAACTAATTTGGTGTTGTACATTTCTTCATTTAAATTGAAAATATGATCCTCTTAATGCCATTGAACCAACTGCCAACGGTGGAATTTGCTAGAGTTCTTCATGTGCTCATTCAATTCTCATTTGGTTTGCAATCGTTACTTTGGTCTTGAGACATTATTTAGTGCCCAGTGTTATGCACCGTTCACTTCTGCTACTTGCAACATTTCCTTCTTATCTCCTTTAGCAAAGGTGTTCTTCAGGGCTCAAATCTCTGGTTGATGTGGGATTTTTGCTGTATATATACCTGTGTGATGTCTATGTGTGTTTAGATACATGCTTATGTATGTGTATATTTGAGTAATATTTGTTTAGATACATGCTTATGTATGTGTATATTTGAGTAATATATTGGTTTGGATCTACATTTGATTTATTTGGATTATAATTGTGGGAATTAAATTAGATGAAGAACTGATCGAAGGAAATTGAAAAAGAACATTCAGGTGTCTTTGAGATGCAAATTGAACTTCAGAAAGAGTTATGCACTGTTCAAGGTCAATAGTTCATTCCCTTCATTTTTCCTGACTTTATTTTAAAAATAAGTATTATAGGTTCTAGGATTATTGACTTTTGATACTTTTTGTATTTGGTTATTAGATTTTTAAAATCTCTGAATTGCCTAGAGCTTTCAAGAGGAGCTTTTCTATGCAAGTAAAGTTCCGTCTTTTTATGTATTTGTGTAAATTAAGAGTCAATGACTCAATAAAGTTTTTGTATTGTCTATTGGAAAATTTAATGTGAGAGCTGTGAAATTGCTGATATTATGTGCATACTTTGATTGATCTTGGGGCATTTCGTATTATGGTTTTCATTAACTATATGATCTCTTTCTGAAAATTCTAATGCCATTGATTAGTTTTGATTTTGGATTGTCAGAATTTTTTTTTTTTATGTGAGTAGTATGCACATCTAATGATGTTTACAGTTAAAATTATTAATTTGCCTAAAATTTTGATGCCCATGTTATCTTAAAATTTTCCTACTATTACTCTTTAAGAACTTAGTACTTAAATAAAAGAGGCACTACAGTACCTACATCCAACCTTAGGGTGGAGTGGGGTGCCAAGTCCAGCTCTAATTTTAGGCTGATTTGTTTTATATTTGTATGAATTTCAGATTTGTGAGTGGACTTGAGCATAATGGTGAAATAATTGGAGTAAGTTGGGAGATTTATAATAGAAACTGAAAAAGGGTTCAAGATTTATCCACTTTTGAGGTTAAGCATTTTAGCATTGATTTTTTTGATTGTCACCTTCCATTTCATTAGATTTTATAGATATAAAATTAGCCGATACATCTATCATGTTTGAGCTGGTATGAGTTACACAAGGATGAGTTGTACTTTGCGCTTTACGTTTTGAGCTCTCTTGCTGTCTGTTAATGTACTAATTCTGTAAATAATACAAATATTAATTGTGTTTTTGTTTGTCAAAATGCAGAACGTTTTACTGGATCCTCAACCCAGATAGCTTCAATACATATGAAGAGTTTTAATGGAATTCCTTACCTACTTCTTATATTATATCTCTTTCCATAATTTTGTGACTAATGCCTATTCAAACAATATGGCTGTTATTCCATATAGAAAATGCATCATTTTGTATACTAATTTTTCTAATTACTCTATTCAAGGTTATACACAAGTTTCTTCATAGTAGTTGTGTAGTTCTATGTTCTCTTTTTTTTTTTGAACTTTACAAATCATTACAAAATATTTTGAACACAATGATGTAGTTTATGATATTAATGTTTAAAAGGAGTTTATGATTGTACAGTTTATGATTATTATTAGCGACATTTGATCTCATGTTTGAAAGTGTCCGTTATGTGAATATAATAAGCATATTTATATAAGATATGTAAATCAAAAGTTAAAAGTATTACCAAATACATACGCTTAACACCCATGTCAAAGTAAAAATATTAGCTATTATTTGAATGTTAATTTTCTTTGTAGTCCCGCAAATGGAAATTTGAAATTTATGTTTGTTTCACATAAACATCAAAATGGATATATAAATTATTATTACAGGTTAACAAAAATCCTTTCTCTATATCATTACTTGTGTTAATTACTTACATAATATGTTAATTATTCACACTATATGCTCAAGTCTTTTAACCTATGCAAAAATTTACTTCCCTATGAATAGAGTAATTTTTTTAGGCATTTAAATCTCATATTTTTTTCACCGTGCAAAGCCCGATTTAGCCTCCAAGTAAAACCAGAAGAGAGACTTGAACTTGAAAACAAATCCCTATTCAACTACAACAGACGTGTAGTAGTACTACTACTTCCAAGGGCATTTATCCCATGTGGCAATAACATGGTTTTTACAATACACCCAACTAAGTAACCCACTTAAAATATGACACATGGCACTAATTTAATAAAACTAAGTAAATAAACTAGTTTGGTTTATTTTCCTATAATGCCTCCCTTAAACCAAGTTTTTCAAAATTGAATATGCCTAACATCTTCTTCAACTTTAAGAATGTCTATGACTTCAATGCATTTGTGAAAATGTTTGCTACTTGTTCATTAGTTCTGCAATAATCAACTTCAATCTCCTTATCTCGAACCAAATCACGTATGAAGTGATTATTTATGTCGAATGTGCTTACTATGTCCATGAAAAATTGAATTTTTAGACAACTCAATTACCCACTTACTGTCACAATAAATCTTTGTCGAACCATTTTGTTTGTATTGAAGAACACCAAGTATATAACGGAACCAAAATGCTTGAGTAGCACTGTTCGCTACTGCAATATATTCTGCCTCTACCGTGGACAATGCTATCACTTGTTACTTTTTAGAATTCTATGAAAACACACCTGAACTAGTAAAAAATGCATAACTTGAAGTACTTTTTCTCTCAACTATATCACCTGCGCAATTACTATCTGTGTAACCAATAACTCAACTGAATCATTACATGAATAAAATATGCCATCTCCCTGAATACCTCTGATATACTTCAAAATCCTCTTTGCTGCTTGCAAGTGTGACTGACGTGGATTTTTCATGAATCTACTAATCAAACCAACACTAAAAGTGATATCTAACCTCATAGAAGTCAAATATCTCAAACTCCCTATCAAACTTTTAAAGTAGGTAGGATATCCACGTATTCTCCAGTGCCATCCTTAGTCAAATGCAATTTTTCTTCAACCGGAATTAAAATTGGCTTAGCACCATCTATTTTGAAAATTTTCAAAATGTTACCTGCATATTTTTTGTTTTGAGAAATAAAAATACTACAGTCAGACTGGAAGACTTCAATCCCAAGAAAATAAGACATAAGTCCCATATCTGTCATCTCAAATTGCTTAATCATGGCCTCCCTAAATTCAATAATCATCACATGATTATTTCTTATAAAAAATCAAGTCATCTACATACAAACACACAAAAATAATATCTCTACTAATAGAAAATTTAATATGTAAAGTGTGCTCATATGGACACCTCAAAAAATCACGAGAAATAAAAGATGAGTCAATTCCTGTGTACCATGCGTATTGTGCTTGATTCAAGCCATATAAAATTCTCTTTAACCTATACACCATGTTTTCCTGACCTTTTCTAATAAAACTTGCAAGTTGCTTCATGTACAATTCCTTTTCGAGTACCTCCATTCAAAAAAGTTGACTTGACATCCATTTGATAAATTCTCCATTTATTTTGAGCAACAAGAGAAATTATCAAATGAATAGTATCAAATCGAGCAACAGGTGCAAATACATCAAAATAGTCAATGTCGGGTTTCTACTTGTACTCTTTTGTCACCAATCTCGCCTTGAATCTCTCCACTTCTCCATTGGGCTTGTACTTCGTCATGTAAATCCACTTCACTCCATTTGCTTTTTTAGCAACTAGAAGAAAAGTAAACTCCCATGTATCACTCTTCTCAATAGCATGAATTTCTTCATCCATTACTTTCACCCAACGATCATCTCGAACAGTCTCCTCATAAATAATTGGGTCACAATATACAAATAAAGTAAAATTTACAATATCTTCATCTGAAGGAGAATTATCTGAAGAAATAATATAATCCTGCAATCTAGCAGGCAACGGCGCTAACGCTATGGACGACCAGATGTCTCAGTCTGTGAACACTAAGCAATTGGTGATCCAGCTAAAAATTATGATCATCATCATCTTCTTCATAATTTAATGGCACCTCTGCAATTTTCGATTCCTCCTGGGACAAATCCCAAACATCTCTTTCATCAAAAGTCACATCCCTACTGACAATTACTTTTCCTAAAATTGGATTGAATAATCTATAAACCTGAGATGCTCATTGTAGCCAATAAAAAAATATTTTTCACCTTTGTCGTCAAGTTTCCTGCGCAACTGATTAGGAATGTGAGAATAAGCAACATACCCATATACTCTAAGATGACCAACAAATGATTTTCTATCACTCCAAACTTCTTCAGGGGTCTTTCTAAGAAGACTTTTTGTTGGACATCTATTTAACAGATAAATAGCACATGCAACTGCCTCAACCCAAAAAGACTTTGGCATATTTTTTTAACTTCAATATGCATCTCACCATATCCATAACTGTTCTATTTTTTTCTTTCAGCCATTCTATTTTGTTGTGAAGTGTATCTGACTGTCAATTAATGATGTATACCATCTTTTTTCTTCAAAAAAATTGTCACAGACAAGATATTCTTGACCTCTATCAGTTCTCCAAATTTTTATTTGAAAACCACTTTACTTCTCAATAAAAATCTTGAATTTTTTAAATGTTTCACATGCATCAGATTTTTATTGCAAAAAATAAACCTAGGCTTTTCTACTAAAATTATCAATAAAAGTAATAAAATACCTACAGCTACCAATTGAAGGAACATCTACGGTACACAAGTCTGAATGGATAATCTCCAATGGTCTCCTTGCTCTCCACGATTTTCCTATCTGAAAAACATTCCAGTGCTTCTTGCCTAAAACACAAGTATTACAAACTCTCCCAAAAACACTGATAACAGGCAATCTACCAATCATTCTTTTACTTGCCAAAAATATCAAATTGTCAAAATTTAATGTCCAAACCGCAAATGCCACAGCCAATTTTTGTCATCAATCATAGTATTAAAACAAGAAAAATTTTCACTATTCAAATTTAATGGAAATAAACAGTTTGTAAGAGTCATCATCACTTTTGTAATCATCCCAATATTTTCACAATTATAACATTGAATTCTTTGATTATCCCAGGTCTGATAAAAATTATTTTCTCCAAAATTATTACGTCTGCCAAAATTATTATTCTACCTCAACTAGGACCACCTCTAAAATTAAAATTATTATCTCTACCACTTCCGAGATTCTATCTGCCTCTACCTCTGTTGTTGCTGTAACAACGACCTTTGTTATTGTAGGCCTTATTTGTTTGACTGGATTCTCTTTGTTGTTTAGATTCATCTTTCTCCTTCAAAATTTAATTGTGTCTGCAGTGCCTTCTCAACTGTATCCGCAGTATCCTCCATCTTCCCATTTATTCTTTGTTCATGTAAAATTAATGAGTCCTACAAGTCGTCAATACTCAAACTTGATATGTCTTTCATTTCCCGAATTACTGCAAAATATGATGAAATTTCATCGCTAAAGTATTCAGGACTTCATGCACAAATAACTCATTAGTCAAAGAGTTCATAATTATTGAGTGACATCTTAGTTTTAATCTCTGACGATCGAGAAAAATAAAATTCGATGGATTCAAAGTTTTCCATCGTCAAAAGTTCAAACTTTCTCTTCAGCATCGTCAGATTATTCTATTGGATTCGGTCAATTTCTTGGTATGTCTTCTCCAAAATATCTCCATGCCTCATTTGTCGTATCCGCCATAGCAATTTTTTCTAAAAATTGAAATATCAATCGCTGGATGAATTTGCTGTTGGGTTTTAGACATTTACGTATATATTAATTTGTATTATGTGCTATCATAATTAAAAGACCCAATTAAAGTGATCTAATATGGTATAAAGATAAATGGGTTTAATCATCTAATTAGTATGGGCTTTTATGTGTAGATACGCTAAAGTCTTATTTCCTATTTTATGATGGGCAAAATTTGATGAATAAAGAAAGTATTTTTATATATAGGATATGGTTCTCAAATTTTACGTGTGTTACTTTTTCTGACAGAATGGTCCGATGATCAGAAAAGTGAAAATTCTATTCTCTAAAATACATATGTAGTAATTTGAAAGATTAATTACCATAATAATCAAGGATCAAATCCGTAAACTCAAGAATCATATCCGGATATTCAAAAATTATATTAGTTCTTATGGATTCAGGTACGCTTCCGCATCTAGTTTTTAATTTATATTCTTGATGATTAAACATGAAGGATCCAAGTTATGATAACGTTGGTTGTCATGATATTAAAATTAATTTGGTATCCCAACAAGTGATATCAGAGCATCTTCACGTTGAATCATTGAGAAATCAATTTTTTAGATTTGATTTATTATGTGATTTCATACGAATCTAATTCTTGAGTTCAACAAATTTTCTTACGTGATTTAATTTGTTGTATTTAAGAATAATAATGGTTATGTTACGGATTAATTTTTGAGTTCAATAATTTTTTATGTTTTTTCGTATTTAATTATTGGATTCAAAATTTTGGTTTTAATTTTTTTGTCTCTAAATTGTTTGGATTCATTTGGTATTTGAATTTTTTTTTAAAAAAAAGAGGTACGGTGCGGTCATGAACTAATTGTTCATAACAAGAAGGATTTTGGATACGGTTAAGGAATCTATTTGGTTAATTTATTTATGTTCATGATGAGAAGTTGCATATGGTTATGAACGTTCATGACCAATGAGGTTGCATGGTCATGAACTGTTCATGACCAAAGAAGCAACGATAAGGCTATAGGCTTTTTCCTTTTCTTTTTTTTAAAATTATTATTATTTTGGAAAAAATTATTAAATTCAAAATTTGGTAAATTAATTAAGGATGTCTAATATTCAAAAATATATTGATTGACACAACATGTTATTAAAATAGTCTCTCTTGTGTAGGTCAATTTATATTTGAACATTAAGATGATTGTGTATATGTAATTCATATGGATATTTGTCATATTTAGAAAGATTAATATTTGGTCGAATTACGTATAGTGGTAATAAATATGTGATAATTATTTAGTGTTCCAGTTCATGTGAATAATAAGTTGGTCTAAAGATAGACTTATGGTTTGATAGAATTTATTATCAATATTTGATTACTACACCAAGGGTACCCACTTACAAGGTAATATTTCTATCCAAAAACTAAATATTAATATTGTGCTAAGTATCTTGTGCTGGGCCCTATCATTTTTTGAATTTATTATTCATGTTAATTGAAACTTATGTGAATATGTTGTTTTGTTCTATTTTCAGTTAATACTTCTGTTACTATGATATTTGCCAACATTAATTCCATCACTATGTTGAATGAAACCAACTTTAAGGAATGAAAAGAGGACGTAATGATCGTTCTTGGTTGCATGGATCTAGACCTTGTGCTAAAGATTGAATAACCCCACTTCTCTTACAGATAATAGTTCCACGGGGGAAGAACGAGAATATGAGAAGTGGGATCGTTCAAATCACACGAGTCTAATTATCATGAAACGTGCAATTCTGGAAACCTTCACGGGCAATATGTCCGAAAAGGTAATTGCTCAAGGAGTTTTTTAATGAAATTGAAAAGCATTTTGTTAAAAATGATAAGGCTAAAACAAGTACGATTCTGTTGAACTTGATTTCAATGAGGTATAAAGAAAAATAAAATATAAGGGAATACATCCTAAAGATGTCTCATCTTACTTCAAAACATAAGGCACTAAAGTTAGAGTTGTCTGAGGACTTGCTCATGTATTTGGTTTTGATCTCTCTTCCAGCACAATTTAATCAATTTAATGTCAATTATAACTATCAAAAGGATAAATTGTCTCTAAATGAGCTCATTTCTCATTGTATTCAAAAAGAGGAAAGGTTGAAGCATGAAAAAATTGAAAGTTCTTACTGGAAAAATACCTTTGAGGACAAAAGTAAGAAAAAGAAAAAGGATAAGAAGTTGCGGATGGTCCACTTCAAATGAAATAGCAAAGGAAAAAAATTGAGAAATTTGGTTGTTGCTTTTGTAAGAATCTTGGACATAAAAAGAAGAATTGTACCAAATATCATTTATGCGTTTAGTGTGCAAAGAAATGTACGCTTCTGACTTTGGTTTGTTCTGAAATTAATTTAGCTTCAGTACCAAGCACACTTGGTGGATAGGCTCTGGTGCTACGACTCACATATGTGTGTCTATGCAGGGTTACCTGAATTGTCGAAAGCCGAATGATGCTGAAAGATTCATCTATGTGGGCGATGACAAACTAGTTAAAGTTGAAGCAATAAGGACTTTTAAGTTATTATTAAAAATTGGTTATTATTTAGATTTAAAAGAAACATATGTTGTACCATCTTTTAGACAAAATTTGGTTTCTATTTATGTTTTGGACAAATCCGGTTATTTTTGTTCATTTGAAAATAGTCAGTTTAGTTTTTTTTCTAAATTCAAATATTGTTGGTAATGGTTTTTTTTCTTCTCATGATGACCTTTATTTACTCGATACTATTGTTTCATATAATGAAACCCTGCATATAAATTCACATGGTACTAAACGTAAATTAACCAATGAGAATTCTGCTTCGACTATGGCACAAATGTTTAGGTCATATATCTAAACGAAAAATTGAAGACTTGTGTCAGATAGAATTCTTGATCCCCTTGATTTGTTAGACTTTCAAGTCTACATTAAGTGTATTAAGGGGAAACAAACAAATATAAGGAGATTAGGTGCCAACAGATTTTCAGACGTCTTGGGAGTAATACATATAGATATTGGTGCGCCATTTCCTACAGTTTCTTAGAATGATCAACAATATTTTATTACATTCATAGACGATTTTTCTCGTTATAACTACTTTTATCTAATAATGAGAAATTTCAGTCATTGGACATATTTAAGGCTTTTAAAGTTGAAGTTGAGAACCAATGCTATTAAGGAGATCCACTAGAAAATGAGAAGTGCGGTTCTGGATGATTACATCGTATTTCTCTACAAATATGAGGATGGCATTGGATTGGTGGAAAATGATCTAATTAACTTTCATCAAGCTATGCAAAGTGCTAATTCTCAAAAGTGGATTGATGCATCATGAATGAGGAATTTAAATCCATGAAAGACAACGATGTTTGGGAACTCGTCACACTACTCGAAGGTGCGAAACCTATTGGTTGCATATAGATATTTAAAACCAAAAGGAATTTGAAGTGTAATGTGGAGAGATTTAAGGCATGTCTTGTTGCAAAAGTTTTTACTCAAAAGAAAATGTATATAAAGAGACTTTCTCTCTGGTATCCTTGAAAGATTCTTTCAGGATAATAATGGCTTAATGGCACATTTTGACATTGAGTTATATCAGAAGGATGTAAAAACTACGTTTCTCAGTGGTGACATTGATGAGACCATTTATATCATGCAACCAGAAAATTTTGTGTCCGAAAATCAAAAGAATATGGTTTGCAAATTAAAGAAATCCATTTATGGGTTTAAGTAAGCTTCCTGCCAATGGTATCACAAATTTCATCAAATTATCATCTCATTTGGATTTGAGATGAATTTAGATGATACATCCCAAGGACTTGATGGTGATCAATTAGTCCACAAAGGCTCGATATAGGCTCACGGAATCCGCACTTCAAGTTCCACAAGGTCCAATTACGAGATCAAGAGCTAAGAACCTCAATAAAGCTATGTTGGGCTTAGTTGAAGTTGTTGAAGATCAAGAAGAGCTCTCAAACCTTTTGGAGATGAAGTCCACTAAAGAGTCTAAGATGTTCTTAGTAATGGACGTCCAAGTCATTGAAGATCAAGCCTAGGATGAGAAGCTAAAGGGCCGAAATTTAGCCTCATTATTTCGGCCATGGAATATTCTTTGAATTTAGTTGTTCTAGTCTTTTATTTTGAGCCCAATTGTTTTAAGTGTTAGTATGTTTAATTGGGCTGGTTTCAAGACGTAATTATTGTATTTTTGGGCCATGTATTTCGGCCATTAGTTAAGTGTACAAGAATATGTGTTTAAGAGACAGTTGGGCTGTAGGATCCAGCACAACTATTAAAACTAGCTATCCCACATTGAACAATTTAGTCCTAGAATCCTCCACCCTCAACTATAAATAGAGGGGTCTTGTACACAATTGAAGAAATGAATTTTGGCAATAAAATTTCAGTTTTTCTTTTTCCTCTCATATGAGTGAATTAGAATTTTAGATTTCTCTTTAGTCTTGTCTAGACTAGGAATCTAGTTGGGGCTTCAAGATTGAGCACTAAATGAGGTGAATTATACCATCACCAATGTATTGAGAGACAGCCAATTATGCTTTGGATCAATTCCTTGCTCATAGTTAAAAGATTGCCTTGTGGCTAATCAAGGAGGTCTATTAACAACTACTTTTCGCTTGTGCATATAAACCCTAGTCCGTCCTTTTTTTTTTTTATCATAAAGTTGGGATCTTTAGCGTTTGTGATCAAGTTCTACATACCCTAGGCATCAACCCGTATCATCGTGGTATCAGAGCTTTGACTAGAATTTTGGTCAAACTCAAATTGTAAGTTCATCACACTGTTCATCATAGTGTTCACCGGTTCTGTTCATCATACTGTTCACCAGTACTGTTCACTGTCTCCCACTATTCACCACTACTGTACCGTTCACCACTACTGTTCATCGGGTACTGTTCATTGAAAAAAAAAGACGAACTAGGGTTTATATGCACAAGCGAAAGGTAGTTGTTAATAGACCTCCTTAATTAGCGACATCTAGATCTTTTAACTATGAGCAAGGAATTGATCCAAAGCCCAATTGGCAGAAAAATCAATACCTGGTGTTGGTTATAACCTCAAGTGCTCAATCTTGAAGTGTCAACTAGATACCTAGTCTAGACAAGTATGATGAGAAATCTGAACAGATGATGAAAAGGACTTATACACAGTGTAGATGTGTATAAGAGACTGAAATTTTATTGCCAAAATTCATTTCTTCAATTGTGTACAAGACCCCTCTATTTATAGTTGAGGGTGGAGGATTCTAGGACTAAATTGTTCAATGTGGGATAGCTAGTTTTAATAGTTGTGCTGGATCCTACAGCCCATTAGCCTTTAAACACAATTCTTGTACACTTAACTAATGGCCGAAATACATGGCCCAAATTAGAATAAATAATTCCAAAAATAAATAATTACGTCTTGAAACCATCTAGATTAAACACACTAACACTTAAAACAATTGGGCTCAAAATAAAAGACTAGAACAACTAAATAAAAGAATATTCCATGGCCGAAATAATGAGGCTAAATTTCGGCCCTTTAGCTTCTCATCCTAGGCTTGATCTTCAATGACTTGGACGTCCATTACTAAGAACATCTTAGACTCTTTAGTGGACTTCATCTCCAAAAGGTTTGAGAGCTCTTCTTGATCTTCAACAACTTCAACTAAGCCCAACATAGCTTTATTGAGGTTCTTAGCTCTTGATCTCGTAATTGGACCTTGTGAAACTTGAAGTGCGGATTCCGTGAGCTTATATCGAGCCTTTGTGGACAATTGATCACCATCAAGTCCTTGGGATGTATCAATTTAGTTGATGATTGCGTATACCATAAGTTTAGTGGGAGTAAGTATATTTTTCTGATTCTATATGTCGATGACATACTACTTGCTAGTAATGATATAGGTTTATTGCACGAAACCAATAGATTTATATCAAATAAATTTGAAGTGAAAGATCTTGGGGATGCCTCTTTTGTATTAAGGATGCAGATACATTGAGATCGCTCTCGAGATAGTCTTGGATTATCACAAAAGAACTACATCGAGAAGGTACTTAAGAGATTTGGCAGGTAGGATAGCAAACCAGGAGTTACCTCTATTGCTAAGGGAGACAAAATTCTGTCTCGCTCAATGCCCTTAGAATGATTTTGGGATTATGGAAATGTAGAAAATTCCTATGCTTCAGCAGTAGGAAGTCTGATTTATACTCAAGTTTGTACGAGTCTGGATATTGCGTACATTGTTGGGCTGTTAGAAAGATATTTAAGCAATCTGGGAATGGTTCATTGGACAGCAGCCAAAAGGATTATGCGGTATCTTCATATAACAAAACATTACATGCTTATATATTGGAAATAGAGTAATTTAGAAATCATTGGGTATTCTGACTCTGATTTTGAGTTGGATGCCAAGATAGTCATAAATCTATTTTGGGCTATCTGTTTGTTAGTGGAGCTATCTCATGAAATAGTGTTAAACAAATACTCATAACTCATTCCACTATGGTAGTTGAAGTTATAGTGTGTTATGAGGCCTCTAATCATGGAATATAGTTGCAAAATTTTGTCACTGGGCTACGAATTATGGATGGCATTGAAAGACTACTTAAGTTATTTTGTGATAATAAATCAGTAATTTTATATTCCAACAATAATAAGAGCTCAACAAAATCTAAACATATAGACATCAAGTTCCTAGTTGTTAAAGAAAGAGGTCGGAGTGATTAGGTATCTGTAGAGCTTATTGGAGCAAACTCCATTATTGCGGTCCGCTTACTAAAGGATTACTACCTACAGTTTTTCATGAGCATACTGTTTATATGGGTATTATGGTATATAAGGATATTTAGCATTAGTGGGAGTTTGTATTCGGTTTATATGCTTTAAGACACATCTTATGATTGATACTACAGATATTTTCTACAAAAATAAATAATTCAGTTTCAGAAATAAAGTATTCAGTTTTCATTTCACTCTTATTCAGTTTCAGTTGATTTCTATAAAGAACAAAGTAGGACCAATTGGAAATAGGCATGTTTAAAATCACATTACATGTAATTTCCATGCTATACTTCCATACTTGATCAATGTCATTTGGTTGTGTTGATGTACGTAACTAAGAATGTGTTTAATTACGATTGATGTAATGAAAATTGTTTTAATCTTATATTGACATAATTAATGGAGATGATTTTGGTCATGATAGTAAAAGGTTTTGAACTCATAAGGTTTTATACAATGAAAATATATATGTAGTCCAAGTGGGAGAATGTTAGATTTTGGACATTTATATATATATATATATATATATATATATTAATTTGTATTATGTACTATCATAATTAAAAAGCTCAATTAAAGTGATTTAATATGGTTTAAAGATAACTTGGCCTAAATTATCTAATTAGTTGTCCATTCACTCAATGGGTTTTTATGTATAGATACCCTAAAGTCTTATTTTTTGTTTTATGATGGACAAAACTTGGGGAATAGGGTAAGTATCTCTATATATAGGTTATGGTCCCTAAATGGTGGTCCCCAAATTCTACGTATGTTACTTCTCCTGATATCTCATCATTAGAAAAGTGAGAACCCTATCCTCTAAAATACATATGTAGTAATTTGAAAGATTAATAACCACAATAATAAAAAATCAAATCCTTAAACTCAAGAATCATATCCGAATATTCAAGAATCACATCCGTTCTTATGGATTCAGGTACGCTTCCGTATCTAATTTTTAATTTATATTCTTGATGATTAAACATGAACGATCTGAGTTATGGTAACATTGGTTGTCATGATATTAAAGTTAATTTTGGTATCCCAAAATTTGTGACAAAGCTTGATTATTTGCCTGCACCGTTTCTGCATCAGCATCTCCATTGATTGTTTTATGAATATGATTCTCCATCCTATGTGCTTTAAATAATGGATTATAATTTATTTCTTCCAAAAAATATATTCGGACTTATTTTTAAGCTTTGGAACTGAACAAACAATTGTGGGTGCCATAATTATGAATTAAGCCTATCTTTGAAACCACTTTAATGGACCCAATATAATTATTTAATCAAAAAAAACAAAGGAAAGAAGATGAATAAAAATTGGGCAAAATTCTTTTTTTCTTCCAAGAAAACGGCTGCGTCTTTTTTACAAGAAGCAAAGGTGCGGCTTTTTTCCTTTTAAAACCAAACAGAGACTTGAACTAAAAAAAAAAAAAAATCCCTATTCAACTACAGCCAACGTGTAGTAGTAGTACTACTTCTAAAAGAATTTATCCCATGTGGCAATAACATGGTTTTTACAATGCACACAACTAATTAACCCACTTAAAATATGACACATGGCACCAATTTAATAAAACTAATTAAATAAACTAGCTTGGTTTATTTTGCTACAGAAATTACTGGTGCCAAAAAATCTACTATCGAATAGAATCTATTTAATTTAAGACCTCAAATTGACAATTTATTACTAGTGATCATGAAACTTAATTTTAAGAAGGAAGCGTAATTTTATAGGGCAATAACTAAGAAAAGTCCCAGACGCGTTACTTTCGTGTTTAGTCGGAAATTCAATCCTGAATCTGCTAGGAAATCCTTTAACAATTTAATTGGCTAACTTCATTTTGCACCCCCTAACTTATATTCGATTTTCATTTTGTACGATCAATTTCAATTTTAGACGTATTGCACACTTGACTGTCAAGTCAGTCTCATTTTAATTTAATTTTTAATACAATTAGTAAAATTAGTTAGAAATTTCGTGTTTACTTTCGTGTTTAGTCAAAAATTCAATCCTGAATCTGCTAGGAAATCCTTTAGCAATTTACTTGGCTAACTTCATTTTGCACCCATGATTTATACTCGATTCTCACTTTGCATAGTCAATTTCAATTTTAGACGTATTGCACACTTGACTCTCAGGTCAGTCTCATTTTAATCGTAATTATTAATACCATTACTAAAATTAAAGGATGTCCCAACTGTTAATTCACACCATGTAGTTGAAATGAAACATCCGTTAAATTTCTTAAACTGTTGAAAAATGGATCAAATTGCAACAAATTGACAATTTGGGCTACAATGTTTCCATAAGTTAGGAGATGAAAAATGAAATTAGTCCTGACTACCTTCACCGACGCAGTACGTTCCTATACAGGTGAATTGTATGCATGCAATTAAAATTTGTTAATTTTAATAACGGTGTCAAAAAATAGATTAAAAATAACTAATAAGAGTTCGAGTATAATATGAAATCAGATATAAATTAAGGGTGCGAAGTACAATTAATCGTTAAACTTAATTAATTTGCACGGAGTAATTCTGAATTACAATTTAGGGTAAAAGGCATGTACCTTTTTTTTTTTTTTTTTTTTCAATTTTTGGGTTGGGAAATCGTGACGAAAATTCTTCAGTCGATGACAGAATTCAAAGTCTTTAAACTGCCCTGATTATGACTATTTTCAAAGTCTTCAATCCCAGGTGCTTTTCGTGTTCAATCAGATATTCAATCTTTAATGTGCCAGGAAATCCTTTAACAATTTACTTGCATTCTCTAGACGTGGACTTAAATTTTGCACCGCTTAACTTCGGATTACAAAAAACGCAAAAAGATAAGTGTTCATTTTTTTAAGGCAAAGTATAAGAGCTTGTGTTATGCATCAGCATTACAAGTTAACTAGAAATGCCACACACACATATATGTGTGTGTGAACTAAAAGGATAAAAGGGAAAAAGTGATCATCCATAGAAAGATAGGAATGAAGACGACTTCTTAGTTCTCAGACACGAAAATGGTTGTAAATGTTACATTATAATTAAGGAAGACAATTCAATTTATCTTTGGACGCAATCTTAATCAGACATCTTTTTCAATTTATCTTTGGACGCAATCTTAGTTAGTTAGACATCTTTCGTTGCATTTGCATATGCAATTCTAGGCTTTTAAACAAACACACCTTAAGCAGTTGACAAGTCAAATAACAAATAACAATTGCATATGTGTGTCAAGGTATGTGTGAGAGTGTGTGTGTAAGTTTGTGTAAGGGTGTGTGTATGTGCATGTGTGTGTTAGAATGTGGAAGTGTGTGTGATTGTGTGTATGAATGTGTGTAAATGTATGTGAGGGTGTGAGAGAGAAAGTGTGCGTGAGTGTGCACGTGTGTGTTAGTGTGCAAGTGTGTGCGCTCGTGTGGGTGTGCATATGTGTGTAGTGTGTGTGTGAGTGTGCGTACGTATGTGTGTGTGAGTGTATTTGTGTGTGTACGACTACATGTGTGTAAATATGTGTAAGGGAAAATGGAATGTAGGAAAAATTGAAAAAAAGAAACAAAAAACAAAATTAAATAATTTTATATGGATAAATGGTTCATCTATTATCTATTTAAATACATCCATTTATATTCATACATTAAATGATTTTAAATAAATTAGATGATTTTATTTAAATTCATTCAACCCACTTAATCAATCATGACCATCAATTTATTCATTTTACCACCTCTAAGCTTCTTCCTAATTCTCAAAATTCTTAGAAGTGAGAACTATTAGTTATTGACCCTGTAATTACTCTATATGTCCTAATTAAAGTTTTTACTTTTCCCCTCCACCTTGGGAGGTCATGGCTTAGCCTCTAAATCAAGGAATTAAGGAACCAAGACTTTAAGGACAACCGAACTCATTAAATCTAGTTATTCCCAAAATTGTTTTCTAATTTTAGCATTTTTAGGGAAGACAACAGAGTATATATATATATATATTTTCAGAGAGAGAGTCTACAGTAGATTTCTACTTGCCTCCTTAATGATTCAAACTCGTGATCTAAGTCATAAGAGAAGTTTTTTTATATTTTTATTTATTTATTTTTTTTTTGGAGAAACTCATGAGCTACGTTATTAGATTGGGGTCTGCAAAAGTCTCGAGCTAGGAGTCTCATCCAAGGGTGCTGGATTGATAAAAATAGAGGGACCAGGGGCCTGTCTCTTAGCATGATAAGGGGGCGGGGAGGGGCGCCCGCCTCGCAAGATATTAAAAATTATGTTTTTTCTCTTCTTAAAGTTCTTTAAATTATTATTAAATTATTATAAAAATTAGACTTTGCCTATCCCCTCAAATTTTAGAAAATATAAAAATTATTCCCTATGTATGCATTTATCTAGTCTTATTCCTCAAGAGTTTCGAAAATATAATATCTTTCTTGATATTTTTTAAAAATTTCAATAATGCCTTTAAAAAATTGGACTTTATCTTATAAAATTTTGTAAAAATCGTAAAACTATCTCTACAAGAATATGTACATGTAATTTTTGCCTTTCCTAGAATTTAACTCCTAAGTCCGCCCCAGGTTAAGGCTACAAGTAAGCAAAAGGGGGTCCGCCCTTGGTTAAGGATACAAGTAGGCAAAGTAGACAGTTGAAGGAGCTTAAAGATATGCTAATACAAGAGATAAAAGTTTCACTTTTTTTAAACTACCTAAAAGTAAGGGGTGGGCACCCAAGCTATTTGTTTATTAAAAACAAAACTTGTACAAAGGAAGGAGATTAGGCTAAAACCTCCAAAAACAATTTACACCATACATATCTAGGTTACCCTTATTTACTAGGCCATGCATGTTCGAGGTAAGTCGGAAGTGCAACATGTCATGGACCCAATTTTGAGGCATGATAATTATGGTTTCACTCAGATGACAAATCACACCTTAATTGATTCTAAAAGTGGTGATGCTATTGTTGAGTACAACGTCTATGTAGAAAATTGATAATCTTATTCAGTTCTTTTAATTTGGGATTATAGTTTAGGAAAATTCTACGGTCCCTTTTAGGGAACCATTCCCCTGTTCTTTATATAGTTGTACAGTACAATACCATGTGTTTTAAAATCTTGTACTGTACAAACATTTAAAGTTAAGGGAATGAATTCCAAAAAGAGACTGTAGAATTCCCCGTTAGTTTATCCTTTTCGTTGAATTTTCTTTTCATTTTGTATTTCTTGTGGAATTTTTGCAGGGCATAAGTAATGTTCCAATACACAATGACGGATGTTGGCGGGGGCAGGCAAGGGCAGCGCCCTGCTCCAAAGATTTCAAATTTTTAGTTTTTTTCCGTAAAAATTTTAAAATTTTTATTTATATCCTTATGAATTTTATTTTTCGCCCCCCTAAAATTTTGATAGGAATAAGTTAACCTTTATAAAAAAAGACCAACTAAATCTCACTCCCTCAAGTCGCAAGTACTGCTTCCGTCCCTGAGGGGGACCTTTAATTTTAGTACAATCTAGTAGTTCTGCTGATCACTCTACAAGTTGGAGGGATCAAGAACATAAAACTATCCACTGAGACTTGGCCCGAGCAGAGTTAAATAAAATAGATAGTACAATCTAGCGGTTCTGTTGATCATTCTACATAGTGGTGATCACAGTTTCAGAATTTTCGGTTCCGGTTCTTTTCCGGCATGGAACTGGAATTGAAACGTCCTATAATTCTTTTGAGAAAAATTCAATTATAAGAGGTATATGTGTATAAATGAGTGAGAATTCTGAACAAATAAAAATAGCAAAAAATAATATTTAGGTAATTAATTTTAATTTTTACTATTAGTTATATAGTTCATTTTTTCACAATCATTATTTACTCTGTAAGTTTACTATGTATTCAACTGGTCACATTTCAATTATTAACGAAAAGTTGTTCAGCTATAGATATGTATAGATATGACTGTGGATGAATTTTTTTCATCTTGTCTACCTTTTATGGGTTTTTTCCCTACTGAGATTTTGTTCTCATAGTCTCATTTAGAACTTTTTCTTAAAAAAAAATTTAGTAATGTTTTTAAATAATTTTATAAAACATGGGTTTTGAAAATATATTACAATCCTGTACATAGCACGAGTTTTGAATGCTATGAAATATATATCACTAATATTTTAATAAATATATCTATCCCATTTGAAATAAGTGGAGTAAATATTTACCCATAGTAACTTTTCAGAAATTTGTTTAACTATTGGTTATAATTAACTTGTATCATGGTAATCAATATTCACAATAACTTTGGATAATAGTTTATCCATTTGAAATAAGTGGTATAAATATTTACCAATAGTAATTTTTTCAAAAATGTATTTGACTATCGATAATAACTAACTTTTATCATAGTAAATCATATATAAATATAATAAAGTTGACGCTTAATACTTATCCACCTCGTAATCTCATTTTTATCTGGCAAGACATATTTGGAACGTATATCACACTTGTTCTCTAAAGCTCTCCCTCTATTTTCTCTTTCCTTACCATCTCTCGCCTCTTCTATTCTTCTTTATCCCAATTTCAAACTATCAATGATAACTGCTACTAATTTTTAAAATTTTCTGTTAACTCAATCTTGATCTCCTTCCCAAATCTTTTTTTTTTTTTTTTAAATTTCAAAAAACTCACAAACTTATCAGCATCTTTATCTTTTTTTTTTTTTTTTTTTATAAAAAAAATCTCAACCCATCAAAAAATCAAACATGCTTATACATAAAGGTGTTGTTGCAGCAATTTGGGATAGTAATGATGAAGGTGAAACGAATGTGGGAAAAAACCTGACTTTGGAGTGATAAAAAATATATTCCTATTATCTGAATTTCGTTAAGTAAATTTCTTTTCTTTGTCTCTTTAATTTTAGTTTTATCACAAGTCACGTCATTCTTTTGCTCATTGAATTAATATGTCATCAGTTTTATTGATTTGTTTTTTCTTTTCGGGGTCTTTTTTTTTCTTTATTAGGAAAATCTTCAATGCCTCTGTAAGTTAATTTCTTGAACCACCATGAATGGATGTAAATCAATGTCTATTGCTTTGTTGCGTTTAAGAATCCCAAACTATTGTTTCTATACATTAAAATTTTGAATTATAATAATATTTGAAGGACTGGTAAAAAGTTCAAAATTGATAAAGCTTTAAGTATCAATTGAGGGTGCATAGTGTTTAATACATTTGTACAAGATGATAGTTAATAGTAAACGCATGTCCTAAGTTTTTAATATTTATTAACAATAATAGCCAATATTTACTGACAGTTGAAAGAAATGCAGCAGGGAGAAACTTGGACATGAAGGTGGTTATTGGCGACACTTACTGTATTTGAAGACCAAGAGATTAATGATTTATATTTATACGTTATTGTTGAATCAATCCTAAAATTTTTGAAAGCAAGATTTATGTTTTTATTTTTGGTCTAAATATTGATTTTTGCTCACTCAGGAAGAAATCAAAGTTGACCAAATATTGGACAGCTATTTGGAAAGCCTATGCAAATGAGTTTTTGGGATCAACAGTAAAGACCCTATTTGAAGGATGAATTCATATTTTCTCATAGCATATTGTTAATGCAAAGTTCAAATCATTCTCAATTGTCAATAGTCTTTTTGTTCTTTTCATTTCGATATTTTTTTTCCTATTTTTGTTGAGATTCGTTGGTTTACGGTAAAATGGTATTTGATGAAATTTCACAAGTTCCATATGTATTTTTTCCCTATTGTAGTTGTTTTTTCATGGAATGTCAGTCAGTTGTATAAGAACAAAATATCCTAACAAATTAAAAGTATAAATTTCACTCTAACTAATATTTTATACATATTATATTTGTTTATAGTTATGTAATTTTTGTTTCAATATGCTAGCTAGAATTGAAATTTTAGAAAGATGGGAGTACTATTTAAGTAATCCACAATGCATTGTTGTACGAAATCTCTTTCCTACTAGATGTAGATATAAATATAATATGATTTTGTTGAACCATTAATTGTTAATTGTGCAAAACTGTTGCACTTATCACTTGAAGCCATCTTGAAGACTCCAGGTGGTTATGTTCCATTGTTATCTAAATCAAAGTCATGATTTTATTTAGTTTCAATTACTTAAGAATTTTAGGTTGATTTGGTTTTAGTAAGGCTGGAAATTGATCCAAATTTCGATCGCATTTAATAGTCCGTATGATTTCGGTTATCTAATTAGTTTAGGAATCTTATGTTCGTTTTCGGTATGAATATGTTATTATAGCAGCTGCTTTTCTTGAGAAAAATAAGTTGGGTGAAAAATCATTTTTCCTCTCCCAAAGTTTTGGCCACTGATTTTATTATTTTGCATTGCCATTGTGCAGCATTAAATTGTCTTATTCTTTGCGGGTTTGTTTTTCCTTTACAAATGGCTATAGTTACTTTTTGTTTCTATACTGCTATTCAAGTTTTGGTTACCCATTGGTTGGTTACCTTGGGTAATTTTTTGGGCCTTCATGTTCAAGTATGAATATTTGAAGTGATTATACTCTCTTAAATTATTTAGTGATGCAATGTGAACCAAAATTTGTTTGTCATCTTCCAAGTTTGAGCACATTTTGGATACTTTGTGCAATCAGATAATTTGTTTATATATTTCTACCTCATGGCTATGAAAATTTCAAAATAAATTCGATGCTATTAACTGTTGGAATTTTTTTTTTGGGGATAATTGTTGGAATTTAATCCTTAAAGAATTAGCATATTTTATATTAAAATTAGAAATGCTTTCTATCATCTCCATGGTTTCTCTTTGGGAAAGACTCCATATAGTTCAATGAACATGGTCAAAACTAGTATTACAAATAATTTTGAATAAAGTTGCCACTTGTCATATTTGTGTGAATTTTCACAAACCACCCTTTTGATATACTGTGTAGTATAGAAGTATGGATAGATAGATACTATACGATATGATAAATTCCTTCACAATAAAGGGGAAAAAAATTTCAGGGCAAGTCATGACTTCTTATGTACTTATCTAGAATCAAAATACTTTTAGTAACTATAAAACTATCAACAGTGAAAAAAAACAAAAGAAATTAATTCTTTTGTAGTTTGTGTTTCTCAGCAAAAATAAAACCATAAATTTAAAGTGTTAGATATTTCTACCATGATAAAATACATGATAGTTCATATGCAACTATCATTTATCTAAACATATTGTGCTGGCCAACCGATTGAATAAGATGGTAAGCAAGACTACCAGAATATCAAAAAGTCACAGATACGATTTTGGCTATTCTCAGTCTTTGTTTAGTAGGCGATATGTAAGTATCACTATAAACTGTCAAAATATGTGCCAATGAATTGCCTTAATACTGAAAAAAAAGGAGTAACTTACTCTCTTTTTAAAATTTTTATTAAAAAAAAGTATTAAGGTGCCACAAAAATACCTCTCGTATTTGATATTTTTAATTATTTTTCAGTGTCTATTATGTGATGAAAAATTTATTAAATCGGTAAATTTTATGGTGCTGTTAGGATATTATATCATTGTCCTTTATGTCTTGTACAAATATTCAAATTACAACAATTTGATAATCTAAGAGAACTATAGAATTTGCTATTAAGTCATACTATCATGAAGTACTATTCATTTATATTATCAATTTCTTGGCAATGAAATACTAAAATCTTCATGTTCCTTAATCATCAGATCTCAATAAGTTAATCGTATTATTACTTGAGTTATGAATTTTTTTTAATGCTTTTGTGATCATATTTTGTGTAATTATTGAGGAGAAAAAACATGGGCTTCGTTTGGTTGGTTCAAGAAAGTAAAGTTAACCTAAATTTTAATTACTCGGAATGTTATTTTATGAAAAAAATATTCATTTATCATGTTTGGATACTTTTAGAAATGTTAACAGGAAAACTGTATGAATTCTTTTTTCAATGTTTGGTTCACAATAGGATAGTATGGATTGTATTTTATATTTCGGTATATTATAAAAAATATCCCTACAAATAATCATGTTTGGGTAAAAAATTTATCTAACATTGCATTGTACTACAAGTAAAAGTTTAGATTAAACTAATTAATTATTCTTTTTTTTTTGGTTTCTTTTTGTTTTTATTAACAAAAAATAATTTATATATTTGATTAAAGTACAAATAATAATATTTTGTTACATCTAATTTTTGCAAACTATAAAAGTTCGGAACAGTAACCATAGAATATATTTGAGTCTTTTTATGACCAAACTAGACTTAATATTATGGGAGATAATTATATTTTTTTGAAGATACTCCTCTTAATACTTTCGCTAGAATGCTTATATGAATTGAAACTTCACTTTCTTTGATTTCAGGCAATATTTTTCTTTAATTTACATTTTTAAGTAAGATGCTGTAATCACCATAATCACCTAACTAAACTTGAACAAAGCAAAGGGATCTTCAAAAATTTAACTATTCCACATGAATATCTAATTGATAGCCATCTTTCTGATATTCTATTGCTAATGAACATATGTTTCTTAGGTTATGTTCTTCAATTTTGCTCAGCTCTAGTAACTAGAATACATGTGATATGAGATACTAAAAGCACTGCCAAAGTTTAAGTGGCATAAGCTAACTAGTATAACTTTAGAATGGACAATCCGATATGGCATGGAGTGTTGTTGGTTAATAATTACTTTATACCATTAATTTCATTGAGCAGTACCATGTTATTGACTCTCTTCTTGAGATAAATATTTTGATTTCTTCCAAGATTTTGTATTCATATATCTATCCTTGATATGATACCCAACATAAATTATCTGGATGTCAAATCCACTAGGGCATAAACGGATACAAAAATTGCTTCAAATCATGCACATCATGCTTATCAAAATTATTGAATGCTCAAATTATTGTAGTAACCCAATTATACAGAATTTCTAAAAAATTACTATCTTAAAGAATGGATAAACTATAGAAACAATTTTATCAGATGATAGATTGGAATCGGATATGGCTTTTGTAATTGTCAATGAAATTCAAAAATCATGAAGATTGACATAGAGAAGAACTATTATGCCAGTTCAGAAAGAACCACTAAAGAAAAGGACAAATTATTAAGAAATATTATACTTAAATAATTCAACAAAGAATTTGAAAAACTTAGAACAAATTAGCAAAAAGTATAGGGTTGTTTTTCTGACACAAACCCTAGCAATGAAGATTTTAAGAGAGTGAAGGAATGAATAAGTAGGGAGATGTTGACGTTGTTTTTTTGTTCAGGATTTGGAGGAGAGAGAAAATGGGTAGGAGCTCTAAAACTTATCTTTGACTGTGAAAAGTAAAAAGAATACCAATCCTTAGAAGAAATTGGGAATTAGAATCCTAAATTTTTGCAACAATTTTTCTTGTTTTGTGGAATGTTTTTATTTTCCCAATAAATAAAAAATGAACCAAATAAGAGAATTTAATTTTTAGGAAAAAGAATACTTTCTCTAACCAGAATCCTTGCCAAACAAACAAAGCCAAGGAGTTTTCTTAAAGTGAGGATGGATATTTTTCACCAAAATTAAGAAGAAAACAAAGGAGAGGAAGGAATTTTTTTTTTTTTTTGGGGGTAGCTTTTGCTTTTAGCTCTTGTTGAAAAATACTCCCTTCATTTCAAAATAATTGTCACCTTTGGTTGGTATACACATATGAAGGAAAGACAAAACATACAAAAATAAAACACATAACACTGTCATTGATCCAGCTCACTAGCTTGGGGTGCATGTTTCATCAAACCCAAGTTCCTTGTCCAATAGTAAAACAGTTTTCCCCTGTAAAAAAAAAAAAAAAAAAAAATCTGAATACATTGAATGTTAGATCCTTATACAAAGATCCCCTAGAAAACTAATTTCAAATTAACATAATGCAATGACATGCAAAAGATGTAAATGTTCCTAGTAAAAAAACCCACAACACACCTCTCCTACTTTACTTCTGCGAACAAAAGATGTAAATGTTTCCTAGTGGTTGCTCTTGGTTCATCATCTTATCATTGAAGTTAGTATTTCCTCTAGTCTCAACTCCAATTCTACTATGTTCCGAAACCAATTTACACCAAGTCTTTAGTACTCTAAATACTGTGCTAAAAATTGTTATTAGCAACCAAAATACAGCTCCAAAACACCCCTGATCAAAAATAATTTTGGATCAGATAAATCAACCATAACTTGGTTAATCATCATACTCAATGATTCAAAAGACATATTGTCACAATATTCATACCCTCCCTACATGCATGCATGCATTCATTCCTAGAGAATATGGCTCTACACAAGTGAAATGTACAGGTGGAAGAATTAATATGGCTCTACACAAGTGAAATGTAAAATCTCAAGTGAGAAGTGATATACCTAGGGAATACCAAGTGAATATAGCTAATTAAATATCTAAAATTTGGATTCCTTCCATTTATTTGCCTTTATTTCTTTCTGTATTTACCTATATCAAAACAATATAAAAAATGAAAATTCTACAGTACCTTTTATAAAACCATTTCCTTGTGCTTTAAAAGTCTGTACAGTACAATACTATGTGCTTTAAAAACTTGTACTGTACAAGTCCTTAAAGCCAAGTGAATGGTTCTCTCAACGGGATTGTAGAAATTCCCTATAATAAAATATGCAGAACATACCATTATTTTTATTTCATCGAATAGATTATTATATTCAAAAGTTAATTCATCTAGAGAAAATTTCACCATTAAATTATATGTCACATTTGGATGGTGTACAATTTTTCAAATTTTGATGAAATATAAAGTAACTTAATAAACGGTAAAATGTCAATATTTTTTTCATGATCTTTTTCAAGGCATTTATATAGAATCTGATTTAAATTATGAACGGTTTTAAAATGTTTTTAAAAATTTATTTAAAAATTTATTTTTGATAATAAATAAAGACTCTTCCCTTTACACCTAAATGAAAAGAAATCTTGTCCAAATATCTATTATACGTCAAAAAAAGGGAAAAAAAAGAAAAAGAAAACGTTTATATATAGTAAATTAGCCAAGGGCTCATGCCATACAATAATAAATGAGGTACATATGTAAGGAACCAAAATTAATACTTTTCTTAATGAAAGAAATAAAACGTTTATACATAATAGAGCTGGGCTTTGGGTTCTCTGCGACACTTTTTGGTATGACATTTGTATAACATCATTTAGATGAGTGACATATGTTACTTTAAGGACACATGTCACTCATCTAAGTAGTGTCATAAAAATGTCATACCAAAAAGTGTCACAATAAACCCACACCCATACAGTTGCCTATTGTACTAAAATCCAATATCAAGAATCTTCAAATTTCAGTCTCTTTATTGGAATCATGCCTGAATACTCATCCTTTCTTTTTAGAGGATATCATGGAGTGCATTTCAATTTATCTTCCGTCATCTTTACAGGAGCTAACTATATCAATGAAGATTTCCATTCCAAAAAGCTCGGGCTGCCCGACATTCTTGTGTGGACTTGGTTCACTACATAGTAATGCGGCTGGTTATGTATCACTGAGGTTTTGCCAAACTCACACCTCTTCAAGGTCACAACTTCGGCATCCTTTATAAGATCTTTCCACAAAAACTTACTTGATTATAAAACCTGGCGTATAAATACTTTACTACTACTACTGTTTTAGTCAACATCTGAAGTAGTCCTCCATTGAGGCAATTGCATGTTTACTATGTGCTCTCTAGGTAGACTAGAAACTGATGGTGCATTGCCCAACTCCGCTGCCATCTGCACAGTTTCAGGTAAAAGATTGTCAGCATTCTTGGTCTTTCGCACCATCAAGTATAGAACACCAGCCAAATAAACTAACATCCCCAAAACTCCTAATATCCCACAAAACACAATACCAACAACTCTTGAGTCAACTTGCTATGATGAAGAGTTGTAACCAACTTCTCTCCCAGAAAGTAGATATTTATGCCCATTATGAGAGAGCTAATAACCCAAGTTGCTGCAGAGATCTAAAGTGGAGTTTGCATGATTTCCCATCTTGGTTTTGCAACTTGTGAATTTGAGAAGTGGAATGAGTGCAAATGGAAGTTCAAATGATAAGATCATTGATGTAATAATGATAAGATTTCCGGCACCAGAAGAGCCTCCGATGATTGCTACTATTAGACTAGGACTATAGCCAACGATCGAGTTAAGAAGTTCCGAATCCACGGTTTCATTGTCAAATCAAGAAATCCTTGCATAACATATTGCCCGGCATATGTTTTGGTGATCGTAGAACTTTGGCCTGATGCAAGTAAAGCTATTGCAAAAACCTTGGAGCTCCAACTTCCCAAAACATGTTTAAGCAGGAAAGAGGCCTTGTTCAAATCCAAATCTTGACAATTCTGCTTATCAACTCGACTAATTAGATGATCCGAGGAATTGCAAACTGCACCACTTGTTGAAATTATTGACACATTGATGAGGAAGGCCAACATTAAGGCAATCCCACTTTCAATAAGTTAAAATCTACAAGCCTCTTTGATCCCAGAAACCGATCGCAGTATTTTCCTAGATAAGACTAATGCAGAATGGAGGAAAAGATTATGAGGCATAACCATAGCACCAAACAATGAAATAGCCAGTTTAGTAGCACTACTTCCCTTTAGCTGAGGAACAAAAAGGCCATCAAAAACCTCTGAAGATTTCGGTTTTGCACAGCCAAGCTCCACCAAGAAACATACAGCAACTGTAAACACCAAGAAAGCTGTAACAATGGCAGAACCAGAGTACTGAGCCCCGTGATTAGCACGCCAAACCATAAAGGGATTTTGAAGAGCATGTTGAGAGCAAAAGCTGTGCCTATAACTTCAGGAATATCACAAGCAACAATGGCAATTTCTGCAAGAATCCGTAATATGAAATTGGCTCGACACTCTTGCATACTCTTTTCTGCAGTGTTCTGCTAGATGGTTGCCGTAACAACACCCAAATTTGCTGCTAGAGATTCGATTAGAGCTGCAAAAGATGCTAATAATATGATCCATAACAAATCTAAACCAAAATATGGATGTGAATGGTCTTGAGGAATTACATAACGTGACAATAAATGAGGGCATGATACTGAAAGTTCTATTGATGATACTCATAGTGAAGGAGGGAGTGAGGATACAAATAGCATATCAAGTGAAGATATGTTATTTTTTCATGATGGGGAAAACTCTGATGATGAGCATGAAAGTAGAATGCCTTCAAAGGTTCCGTGTAAGGCATTTGTATGCTAATTTTAAGGAGAAATTTCTATATCTATGCCTATTTTGAAATGTGTTCTATATCTATGCCTATTTGAAAGTTGAGTTCCAAAGGGTGGAACTCGCATTCTCTGAATGCGAGTTCCAAATAATGCTGTCTAAAAAAAACATCTAGATGTGTATAAGACCGACCTCGCATTCCTCGAAAGTCCCCAATTCCCCAAGTCCCCAAAGTCCACCGCCCCCTCCTTCCTCCTCCCTCCTCCTCGCCCTCCTCCTTCCTCCTCCTCCTCTAAGTCATAAATAGGACCTGTCAAAATTTTATCAAAAATACGATAAATTAATAAATTAACGGGTTTACACATTTCATTCGCGTACTATTTCGTTAATGTTATAGTTTATGATTTAAAGATAATAGTTTATAATTTACGATGTACTCTTTAAATGATCTTATGTTATAAGAAATCCTTCATTTTTCTATTTAAATCCTAGGTACTATCCAGTAACGTAATATACACGAATCCAAATGTGAGGCAGCCCGTCCTTTAAAATCATTCACAATAATAGTGCACGATTTCCATTACAATATACATAGTCAAATTTGCTAAATTCTACAAAACAATATATATATAGTCAAATTAGCTATAACCAAAAAAAAAAAAAAAAAAAACATAAATTCATTACAACGGAATTTTTTGCTTAAAAAAAAAAAAAAAAAAAAAAAATTTTTTTTGACTGACGACCTCGCATTCAACAAATGCGAGGTCAGTCAAATAAATTTTTTTTTTTTTTTTTTTTTTTTTTAAATTTCTAGAACAAAGTTAGAAAATTGGCATATTTTTAGAATTTTCTCTAATTTTAAGTTGCTGTTTAAAGGAAAGGACCTCAAGGATTTAGTTTGGGGGTTGCATCTTCTTATACCATGGAGGAATTTAAAGATTATATGCATGCTCTTAAGGGAATGAATGAATATGCTCATGATTGGTTCCTCCAAGTACATGGGCAAGATCCCACTTCTCATGCATGGAAAGTGTGACATGATAAGCAATAATATATCAAAGTCCTTCAACCAGTATATTAAGGAATCAAGAGACAAGCCAATTATAACTATGGTGGAGATGATCAAAAGACAATTGATGAAGAGATATCAAGATGAAAAGGAACTTCTGGGTACATTTACTGGTGGAGGTTGTCCTAGGATAATGAAGCAAATTGAGGAAATGAAGTTTCATGCCGGTAGGAACTTTGAACCGACACTTGCTGGAGAGGGTATTTTTGAAGTCATGATGGGTGTGAGCAATTTCATAGTTGACATTGAGAGAAAGACATGCAGTTGTAGGAAGTATGACTTGACTGGAATTCTTTGTGTGCATGCTGTTGCAGTTCTCATGCATAGCAAGTTAATATTGAAGACTATGTGCACAGGTACTATAGTGTACATATGCTCAAGCTTATCAACCCATGATAACCCTCGTTTCAGATATCACTACATAGGGTGAGAGTGAAAATGAACCTCTCCTTCCCTCTAAGAGAAGAATTGCTCCTGGTAGGCCCAAAAAATTAAGGAAGAAGATTGCTGATGAGAGAAACAATGCTACTGCTATACGAAGACACTATGACCAAGCTAAGTGTGGAAATTGTGGAGCATTTGGACACAACAAAAAGACATGAAAAGAGCCTCAAAAATTAGTTAAGTCACTTTTCATGACTGCTCTTTATTTAATTATATATTATAGTTGACTTAGTTTTTTAATTTACTGACTAGTATTTTGTTGTTTCTTTGTCCTTAGGATACAACTAGCAAATGCAAAGGCAAGGCCACTACGAAAAGGAAGCCAAAAATGCACTGTGAATAGTAGTGAAGGATTTAGTGCAACTATCATCAATATTGCTATAAACAATGTGTCTGTTGTGGCTAATTCAGGAGGTACTGCTGTGGCAAATTCTGGAGGTAAGTGTGGAGCTAGAATTCCAGGATAAAGTAGAGGTGGAGCTAGAGTTTCATCAAAGGGTGGGAAGAGAGGAGGAGGTAGAGGTAGAATCAGTGGTGGAGGCAATCCTCTTGGACCAGATGGCTTATCATTTACTAGAGAATCACCAATAAAGCAAGGGAAGAGGACGGTACATGACGGGTGCAATGAATTATGGTAGAACTGTTAATCCAATTGGTGGAGCAACTGGTTTTGGTGATCAACCAATCCAAACTTCATCTTCTCTACAGGTAGCCTACTATTAATCGTATGTTTTTTTTTTTTTTTATAAAAAAAACGTTTTTTATTCTTATCAAAGTTCAATATTTGATCTTGTAACTGGAAACAAATTGCAGGTTGTATCAAGACAAACTAGATTTGGGGACATTATGTTCACATCAGTTGCACCTACAGCTGAGAGAGCTAATATAGGAGCTACAAACAACACTACTATACTTTCCAGTCAAGCTTCAAGTAGCATCACCCCAAATTGTAGTGCACCATCTGCTTCAAATTCTAAATATGCAGCTTTCTAGAATTATTACTACAATGTTTTTGGGAAACATGTTATTTGATTTTAGTTTAAATGTGGGAAACTTGTTGAACCCAGTATTATATTTTCGCTATTTTTGTCCTGGAGTACTTAGCACATTTGAATTGGCAATTGTGTTGAATTTTATTTTGAATGAATAGGATTGATTTATGGAGGCTTTATTGGAAGTTGTTCTCATCAATTTTTACTATCATTTTTATTATGTTTAAGTGACCTATGTTTATTTTTCATTCAACAATCTCTTCCCATGAAACCAATTCTCTTTTTCTTATTGGAAAATTCAACTGAAGAGATAAAAAACAATGTTTGAGGAGAAAAGAACTTTGCTATGTTTTCCATTGCAATGGCAGTAAAATGAACAATGATGATATTTCATACAAAGCACTACATATATTATACATATATCAAACTCAAACACTAGTACTACATGGACATTGCTTAATACTTGGTTCATACGTACACTAGCATTACATTGACCTTGCAAAATACACAACGCAACATAGATGGCTTTTAACTGGAACATATTAAAAAAAATCTTTATGACAAATATGCTGATACAACCCTTCCTGCTATTATCCTGAAGACAAAGAACAAACATTTGTTTGCTATTCCACCAGTTTAACTTTTCTTCTGCTCCGAATATGTGTTGCTGGCCCTTGTTTCGTCCAATATTTTCTGCAAAATCTCCTTGCTTTTCTCTATATCTACTATTTTACAACTCATTTTCTTAAGTTTATACAGGATAGACTTTTATTGAGATAAATGATGAATGCGGCTTTTAAGATCACCCATCTTGTTTAGGGCTATTGGCAAATTCTCTCTCAAATTAGATGTTTGGCTTGAATCTCCATTGTTTCTAGAAGTTGTGCTTATATCTTTTGACCACTTTGTTTAAGAAAGATTTTAACTGGAAATAGAGCCCTAATATTCTACGTCTACACTTATGTATATTAGATGAAGATGAAGGGAAAGAAGGAATTTTTTGGTAGTTTAAAAAAGTGAGGACTCTTACTGTCTTTTTATATTTCCAATTCCACCGCCGGCTGTGTTATTGGACTACTCGCAAAAAATTAGAAGATACACATCTAAGATAGTTAAGTGCTGAAATTGAAAGTTCAGGGGATAGTTTGCAAACCGAACATAGTTTAGGGAGGTATTTTACAATTAACCCTAAAAAATTGCCTGTACACACCCAATATGTAGGGACAACTTCTCTTTATGTGTATATATATATATATATATACTATATATATATATATATATATATATATGCCTAGAAAGGGGCACGTGCGTTGCACATGTGTTATAGTTGTATACAAAAATATTATATTGAATTTAATGAGTTAATGCTCGTTGCTTACTCAAAGTTAATAGACATCCAAAAATAAATTGTAAATTAAATAGTTTGAAGTAATTGTTCTACTAAAATTCTCATTAAAAATTACCAAATTTTAGATAGGTAAGACTTGAACTTATTTATTTTTTGATCATCTTCTTTGCTTGTAACTTCGATTTGATGGTAGCTATTTTCTCGTCATCCTCTATTATTTCTATTATTTGCAAGTCATTTTGAAGTTGCTTTTGTTTGGTTGATGCTAGTACTTTCCTTTTGTTTGCTATCAATTTTGGTGTTTCTTGTTCGTCTTTCGTTGGTGGATTTGTTTTTCTTGAACTTCGGTTTATTTGAGTTTTGGATGGTTCTCTTTTGTTGTTGTCTTGTTGAACAATCTTTTCTATTGTTTCGGAAGATATGACCTTGAATTTTGCATTTACTAGACGGACTCTCTCGCTCATCTTGAACAAGAACTTGTAATCCTTCGAGTCAAATTTGGTCAATTCCAGATAGTATTTTGATTTCGTATTGTCGTAAGAATTTGTATTTGTGTTAAATACAAGAACAAATTGAACAATTATATAAAAGGTGTGTTCTTTCTTGTTTTGGTTTTTTTTTTTTTGTGCATACCTTTTCGATCGACTCTTTATATTCCTTGGCTGAACATCTGACAAAAATTTTTGTTGTTTCTTCAAATAGTGTGACAGTTGTATTGTACCCTCCAGATTTGACATGTGAGTTCAATCTATACCTGCAATTTGATTAGAATATTTAGTAGTATAACTTGGTATGAATTTTCTATGTTGTTTTAGTAATATTTACCTCACTATTTCCCCCATATTGCCACTACCGCAATTTCTGTATTGTATTCCTTTCGGAGTTACGATGATTGACCTGAAACACTTTATGCATGCATCATACTGTATATGGATTGAATAGGTTTTCCATGGAGCTAATAGTTCCTCTAAACCAATAAATTTTGTTCTACCGATAATATCATCAAAAGAGTTGGCCATTTAATTTTTGAGTGTACTATTAAAGGGTTAGTAAATATTATTTTTTGAATGTGATATTAAATAGATATAAAGTATTAGTTTTCGAGTGTGTTATTAAAGAGATATAAAGTGAATAAATGCTTTTACCTAGATCAGGGATTTTGATTTTTTTATTATGTCCTCGAGTTTCACTTCTATTGCTTGCTCTATCTTTTTCTGCATATACACCTCCTCAATTTGTTTTGCTTCATTTGAACTCTTCAACCTATACAATATACAATTATTTTGCAGGATTAGGTTGGATTTTGTTAAGTTAGAGAGGTGACTATTTTTCTCTAGAAAATAATAATACTTACCTTGTGCTGACTCTTGGCATTGTGGTTGTATGTGTATAACTGAAAGGTGATCTGTTCGTAATTGTATTTCTCCTGAGAATAAATTTGTTTTTAGCCTCTTGATTGCTATGATTAGCTTTTGATTTGCAATGCATTCTAACTCTTATCCTTCGTTCTATGCCATATCATCCTACAATGTTAATTACCAAGAACCTGTTGATAATATATTTACAAAATTAGTACATATATGAACTTATTTTTGTTTGTTAAATTGGATGATCTTACTTGTTGTTCATCAAATAGACCTTGTCGCGCCCCCAGTCTTTGAGCCTACCGACTGGCCGGCACCGGTGGTACCGGCACCGTCGCCACGTGTGGTGCTCGTGAAATAGGTGATTGAATGCAAAAATCCTACTTACAATTTACAAACATAAATTACCTACTTACTATTACAAATAAAATGAATCACCTATTTACTATTACATAACGGGGCCTTCAATGCGACTATGAATTGTATAAAAATAATCTAAACTAGGGAAAACAAGACTGGAGTCGCCACCCGGTGTGTTGGTGCGCCGGGACACAAAAAATACATCAAAATTTAACCTAAAGAAAATAAACCCTAGTTTAGATTGACTCCTGGTCCACGTAACTCAAGAAAATGAGTTCGGGACATCCTGTTGTAAAATGGGAAGGTTTGGGATTGATTTGAATTTCCCTCGGCACCCACTTTACCCAACGTTGGATGTGTGTGATTTTATCGCGTTTCGCTTTTCAATTTTAGTATTCATTATTGCCGGCTTTGTAGCATACGTGTGCTTTGAGATAGTTTAAAAGTAATAAAATATGTACATCACTACAAAAAAACTGCGGTTTAGCAACGAAATTTAGGAATGAAAATTTTTCGATGCTAATTAGCAACGTAATTACCAACGAATTATGGCCACGAAATAATTCGTTTCTAAATTCGTTGCTAAATGGCAAACAACATTTGTCACCAACATTTCGTGGCTAAAATCGTGGCTATATTAGCAACAAAAATTTTCGTTGTAAAATTTGTTGCAAAATTCGTAAGATTAATTCGTGGCTAAATTCGTTGGTAAAATTACCAATCTAACACCACGAATAGATTTTTCGTGGCTAAAAACATTACTTCATGGCAAAAATTCGTGCCTAATTTCGTTGCTAATATTTGCAACGACTAGTTTGTGGAAAAAACGTATAAACTCGTGCATCACGTGTTGACGGTAGGTATAGCAACGAAATTATATTTTCGTTGGCAAATTAGTTGCAAATTTCTCAATTAACGAATATTTTCGTTGCAAAAAACGTTGGTATTTCAGCTATATAACAACTTCCTTCATTTTTTTTTAATATTGAAACTTACTCAGTACTTTTTTCTAAATTTTGTAGCTTCCAAAATTTTTGTTTTGTATGCAAGATAAACATCAAAACTTGAAACGAGTTGGTTGGTAGCCGTTGGTGGTGAAAAAATTTTGTGGAGATTATTTGATTTTGGTGAAGTAAGTTTAAATCTTTAATTTTATTTTAGTATTTTGATTTTAAATTTAATAATCTACGGACTACTTGATTTGCACGTAATTAAAGTTTTACAAGTTTCTAATGTAAAATGTCTATATATATATTCGTTAATTGAGAAATATGTGTGTGTGTGTGTGTGTGTGTTATAATTTAATTTGTGATAATTGTTGTGTGAATTTATGCAGGACAAATTAAGAATGGAACAAAATAGGCAATGGATGTATAAGAAGAATTTACCTGGTCGTCGAGGATTTACGGAAGAGTTTTGCACAGGTGTAGAAGAATTTTTGACATTTGCAAGTGAACAATTTCAGTACAAGGATGGAAGCAATATTAGGTGTTCATGTTCCAAATGCAAGAATTTTAAATTTCAAGCATTGGATAAAGTTAGAGAGCACCTGTACAGGTATGGATTCGTGTCAAACTATTACAACTGGATTTGTCACGGTGAAATTTTTCAGGAATATGCCAATTCTAGTAATGTGCAAGCTCCTGTAACTCAGCCATTTGATGATTATAACCAATTCAATCCCTATACCGGTCCAAACTGGGGTCAGAGTAGTACTAGTTATGAGCACTCTTTTGAGCAAGGAGGTGATCTGACAAGCCAAACAGTGTTCCAACAAGATCCGCTAACAAGGATGGGAAATGAAGAAGGGTTTTGTGAGCGATTTTGGGATGCAATGAAGGCTGCAGATCAGCCTTTGTGGGATGGCTACCAGAATCATTCTCAATTATCAGCGACTTCGAGGATTCTAAATATTAAGGCCGAGAATAATATGTCTGAAAATTGTTTCAATTCAATGTTGCAATTGATGCGCGAGACGATGCCGGATGACAATATAATGCCTAACGACTTCAATGAGGTAAAGAATTTGGTTAAAACTTTAGATCTTCCAGTTAGGAGAATAGATGTATGCCCAAACGGATGCATGTTGTATATAGAGAATGATATTTGTCAGTGGCATGCAAATCATGAAAAAAAAGATGACCTTATGTGTCATCCTTCAGATGCAGAGGCGTGGAAACACTTTGACAGGACTCATCCGGAATTTGCAATAGAAACTCGTAATGTTCGCTTAGGGTTATGTGCTGACGGATTTGCTCCTTTTGGTAAATCTGGAAAGACATATTCGTGTTGGCCTGTTATTTTAACTCCTTATAATCTACCACCAGAAATGTGTATGAAGGAACCATACATGTTTCTAACACTAATTATACCTGGTCCTCATAATCCAAAGAAACTTATTGATGTGTACATGCAGCCATTGATTGAAGAATTGCAGCAGTTGTGGTACCAAGGAGTTCCTACCAGGGACATAACGACTGGGACGTATTTCGCATGAAAGCTGCACTTTTATGGACGGTGAATGATTTTCCTGCATATGGAATGCTATCCGGGTGGAGTACTGCAGGCCTTCTTGGGTGTCCTATATGCATGGAGAGGTCAAAGGCATTCAGGTTGGTTGAGAAATAAGCACGGTAGGAAAGCTTGTTATTTTGATTGTCATAGGCAATTTTTACCTCTGAATCATTCTTATAGAAAGAACAAGAAGGATTTTACCAAAAAAAAAGTTGAAATAACTCCGCCACCATTGCGACTGTCAGGGACAGAAATTTTTGCGCGAGTTGAACATTTGAAGAGAGCACATGATGATCCGCAGCGCATGCCTGATGGATACGGGGAATACCACAAGTGGACAAAAAGAAGCATATTTTGGGATTTGCCATACTGGAGTACAAATCTTGTACCTCATAATGCAGACATCATGCATATTGAGAAGAATGTATTTGACAATATCTTGAACACTGTAATGGATACCACACTGTTTCGAATATTTTTGGATCAATAGTATGCGAGAAAGGATTTACGAGATATTTGTGATCTCCAGCACTAGCAAGGCACCCAAGAATGCTTCAGTATGTCCAATTGCCAATAGCAATGTACACATTGACCAAAAATGAGAAACGTGTGGTATGTGAATGGTTGAAGAACTATATGCACTTCAGACGGTTATGTGTCAAACAGTAGCAGATTCGTTGACATCAATGAATGCAAGTTGACTGTAATGAAAAGTCATGACTGTACGTATTTATGGAAATATACTCCAGGTATTGCCTTAAAGGAGTTCTGTACCACCGTTTGCCCGGTCACTCTTAAGAAGTATTACCTTTATATGAGTATATTTATTTTTTAATTTGCAATGCGTACATTGTGGAAGAGGTAACAACCTTTGCATCGTACTATTTCGAGCCGCATGTTCAATCGAAGAGGCAAAGAGCCGGTAGGAACGATGAAGGACCTGTCGATCCAAATGTTCCTTCGTTCTCTATTTTTAACTATTTAGGTAGATCTGCTGGGGCATGTAAACGAGGCTACTTAATTGACGACGAAAGACGAATAGCTCACATATATATCTTGTTAAATTGCCCTGAAGTCGAGCCATATGTTCAGTAAGTTTTTAGGACTATATATATTATGTACTTTAGTTGTGTATAAATTCAGATCATTCTCATGTTTATTGAAATAAATTAAAGTTTCTAATACTTTTACATGTATAGGATGTTTCGATCTTCATATTACGGTGTTCCTGACCATAGAATTGACCAAATGTGTAATGAACACTTTGCAGAGTGGTTCAAACAGATCGTAAGATATTTGTCTAAATGCTACACATCTAGATGTGTATAATATATTGACAGGGTATGCTTATGACACTTCTAGATGTGTATAAGAGACACATTACACTAAGTGATAATAACAAGATCATGGAAAAAGGGATTCTGTACCATCTTGCTTGGGGACCAAACTCACAAGTCAGAAGTTGGCCGGCATATTTTGTTAATGGATATAATTTTCATACTTCTACCCATGGATTAGGCAAGGGAACCATGAATAGTGGTGTTTGTGTTGAGAGTGTTTCTAATGACTTCTACGGAGTAATTGAAAATATCATAGAGGTGGATCTTATCCGGAAGTCAGTCTTTATACACACTACCTGTCTCTTGGGCACATCTTGATGTGTATAATTGCATGATATCCCAACACTGCAGGATCCAAGTGGTCAAGTAGTATTCGTTGATGAAATTGAAATACATCTACCCCAGTTCAATATTACTAGTTTTAATGAAGAAGAAGAAGAAGATGATGATGATGATGATGATGACACATCGGAGGATGTAGAAGACAATGATGTCGACAATGATGAAGCAATTTGCAATTTGATTTTGATTAGTTCACCATATAAGTTATATCATACTACACTTGTATCTTTTTTTTGTACGCATATATACATATATGTATCTATGATACATACATACATGCATGCATATATATATATGTATATATATATATATGTATATATATATATGTATATATATATGTATATATATATTTACCAAGTTTAATTTGTTCATATTTAAAAAAAAAAAAAACTTCTTGATTTTTATTTGTATACCTATTCATATATATAAAAAAATATTATATATAGTTGATTTATAGTTTGTAAAAAATGCAATTTCATCTACGGAATAAGTAGATGAAATTTTTTAATATATATTTATATATCCAACTCATAAGTGCATACGTAACAACAATTCCTTTAGTTGTTTTTTTCTAAATTTTTAGTTCATCATGTTGTAAATCTTATTAATACACTACTCCTTTTGCCCCAGTTGTATTGATTTTTGTTTTTTGTGGTCAATGAAGTATTACTGTGTATTATTTGTTTTTATTTGGTTTATATGTTAAAGTTTTATGCCATTATTATTATTTCACTATATTTTTTAGAGTTATTTTCGATTTATAACTAACTAAAAGCAATACTATAATAAATCATATAACTATCTCGATAACTTTTGAATATTCGATAAACCTTAATTAAGGATTCTATCAATTTAATTACCAATTAATTATTCATAAAAGTAAATATATATATCAAGTGTATTTCAATAGAAAAAAATAAATATACTCATATAAAGGTAATACTTCTTAATTAGAGACAAACAGCAGCCTTCATCTTAACATAAGAAGTTTTATCAATCTGTCTCTTATGGACACATGAATAGATGTGTATAATACACATTCTTATAGTGATAGATGTGTATAAGAGACAGTAATAGGGGTATTTGCTGTAATTATTACATAGATCGTAGCGAAATGCCTTAAAAAATTGAATTAGTCTCGACATTTATGAGTAAATACCGTGTAAAATAAAAAATTTATAATTTAAATGATAACATAAAAGAAAGGTACACAAAAAAAATTTTGAGAAAAAAAAAAAAAAAAAAACCGCAAAACATATACCCGCTTAAATTTCTCACAGTGTCTTTCTGGCTTTCCTCCTCATATTTTTCTTTTTTCCCCCAAACTTCAGAAGCCCTCCAATCCACCCTAAATTCCCCTTCCCCCAAATTCCAAATTCTCTCTAATTTTTCATCTCCTCTTCATTTTCAGAAGATCTGCATAAGTTTCCCCTCTTCCATCTCCTTTTCCCTGTTCCTTTTTCCCCTTAAAATGTACTGATTGGAAGACATCAATCTTGATTTTTTTTTGAATTTTGTTGGGGAAGATGATGCGATTTCTTGGAGTTTCAGTGTGGTGCTTCGAGGAACGTTGGTGTTGGTGCTTTCAACGATCCAGAAGGTCTTGAAGGCCTCACGCATTTTCTTGGTATGGAAATTTTTGAGGAGAGTGCAGTTTTTTTATTACTTGGCATGGGTTGAATTTTTGCACTATGAATGATATATTTTGATTCTTGTTTCAATTTTTAGGTTGGCAAAGGGAATCAAGATGTGTATAAGAGACAGTCTCTTGTGAGCTTACTGGTGATTTGGAGATGAAAGCAACTGTAGGATCTTGATGTATATAGAAGAAATTTTTTTACTATAGCAGTTTCAATGCATAATTCACTTCAACATAACTGCAGAATTCATTTCTGCAGCACTGCAGACTAGAGATTTACAAAACTGCAGAGTCCATTTCTGCAGAACTGCAGAATGCATTTCTGCGGAATTGCAGAATCTAGTTCTGCGGAATTGCGAAGCTGCAGAATGCATTTTTGTGGAATCTGAGAATCTAGTTCTGCGAAATGCATTCTGCGATTCTAAATGCATTCTGCATTGCAAATGCATTTCTGAAATGCATAATCCGATTCGAATCTGATGTTGAAGTGAATTCTGCATTGAAATGGCTATAAAAAAAAAACTTTCTTCTAGAATTGCATTCTATAATTGTGCAAAATTTTACATTTCTTAAGTGTCGTTTCCCCCATTTTGTTGCTATTATGAGTAGATCGACTAGCATGAGTCATATTTCGATTGCCGGTGCATCTGCATGAATAACAGACCCCGCGCATACTACAATCTCAGCAGGGCAACACACTGCACCTTAATCGACATCTGAACATTTGTTAGGCAGCACATTACACCTAAGATGTGACGTGTAAGTATACTATATTAGTAGTTTTAAATCTATTTTACATGTTACTATTTTATTATCTATTTTTTCCAACGACAAATCGTTGTAGGTTTTTGGATTCCGGTATAGTGATCCGCATGTCTCTTATACACATCTGTTTCCTTTTAAAAAATAGATAATAAAATAGTAACTGTAAAATAGATTTAAAACTACTGGTGGAATGAGTTTAAGGTAAAAATTCAAATTATTTTTTGTTTATTTTCCTCTATTACCTATATCGTTGTTTATTTATTTTTTTCCTAAACTTTGTAGCGCCGCTATTCATGGGAAGACAAGCACAATTGTGAGATCTTTAGGATCTTCAAATCAAAGTTGGAGATTGTTTGCGCACCACCATGGCAAAGGCCAAGAAGGATATGAAGAAGCCAGACCCAAATTTCATGGCTGAGGAAGTCTGGCTTCAAATTGTAGCCGGCTGGGATGATTCAAAATCCCGAAAAGGGCAGCAATCAACAAGGAAAACAGGGATTTCAAATGTTGCAAAGATGGCTCCATATGCCGGTGGATCAGTCAACATCCAGGAACACAAACGAAGGATGGTATGTTTAGTAAATATTTAAATTCTTTTTTTTTCTCATTAAGTTTTAGTATTAACTTTTATAAAGTGATTGGGTGCTAACTTTTTTATTTTATTTTATTTTATTTCTTTTTTCTTTTTTACAGACAGATAGAGAAGGTAATCCTCCCAACTTTGATATGCTGTTCGTAAAGTGTTATAAGAAAAAGGATAAAAGTTGGAGTGGACCGCAAGCTGATATCTGTTTATAATGAGTACCAAAATCTTCGAGTTGCTCAAATGGAGCAAACAGATTCTCCACTTATCAACGAGTCCTCCCAACCATCGATTAATGACACAGATATGTGGGTGAAGGCTGCTGGTGGAATTAAGAATTTGGGAGAGTGTTTGGTATGGGTTCATTGGCCAAAGAGTATACATCTTCTATCCGTGCCAATACTGGATGTTCATCTGCTCCGCCTCCACCACCTCCACCTCCACCTCCACCTCCTCCTGTTGGCCAGATTGAGTTAGAACAACTCAAGGAACAGATTCATAATATGCAGGACACACTTCAAAAAAAAGATGACCAGATGGAGGAAATGCGCAAGAGAATGGATGAAATGATAGCAGTCTTCATGCAAGTACATGGCAAGAGTTTGGATACTAATCAAGGCGGCAGTTCGAGCGGACCCTCTATCATTCACGGTCCAACTAGACCGTCTACTACCTAGCTCTTCTACGACCTAGCTTTTGTAGTGTTGTTTTGTTATAAACAAAATTTGTATGTGTGAATCTTTGTATTTTGGTTGTTAAACATCGTATTTTGTTAATTATATTGCGCTTTTGTTATATTTCTATACAGTTTTGGGCTTATAAGTTTGTACAAGTAAATTTATACTATAAAATAAAAAATTAGGTCAAGAAAAATCCAAAATATTAAATATTTTTCAATACTATTTAGCCACAAAATTAGCATCGAAATGTTGGCAACGTATGTTGCAATATATAATACTTTTTAAATATTTTCGTTGCTAAATTCGTTGGAAACTGGAATCCTATTTTTATTCTGAAAGAAAGATTTTGTTGGTATTTGTAACAAAATTCGTTGCTAATTTGCCACGAAACAATTCGTTGCAACATACGTTGCCAACATTTCGATGCTAATTTTGTGGCTAAATACGTGGAATAATTTGTTGCTATATTCGTTTCTAATTTGCAACGAAATTACCATTGAATATTATTCGTTGCTAATTAGCAACGAAATTATCAATTCGTTGCTATTCCGATTACCCACGAGCATAATTACCAAAAAAAAAAACTTTCTTCTATATACATCATTATTTAGCAACGAAGTTTCATTTATTTTTCGTTGCTAAATACGTTGCTAATCGCGTAATTTTTTGTAGTGCATGTTAATGAGGAAACAAAAATAAATAGTAAATATTAACATTGACAGGTAGATTTAGCCCGGGTCCAATTAAAAGTCGCACACATTGAGCTTGTAGTGCCCTTTAACTCCCAAGGGGCAAAATAGTCATTTATCATGCATGCCGGAGTTTATTTCTAGCCCAATTTTATATTATTGATACAATTATTAAGTCCTGGGCTAAATTGAATTTGATTCAAATATTTAACTTCTAGTTGTTCAACTAATCCAAAATTTGAGAGCAAAAGAGTAAATTCACCTAATTTAACAAATAACATAAGGCATAAATATTATAATGAGACCAATAAACATTAAAATAAAGCACCAATCATCACAAAATCAATTAATAAAAAAATGTTCATAAGATCACAGTATGATTTACAATTTAACACTCATATAAGCAAAACAGTAATTTATACAATCCAATGATGTGCTTAAAACATATTAAAATGCACGAATAGAAAGTAATTATCATTGGTCTCATTTGTCAATGTAATTTGGAAGAAATTTGAAGAAAAAAATAAAAAATAATTGCAAAAAAAACAGTAATATTAAAGAAAATTCCTTAAGGGCAATAAATGTAAATAAAAAAATTATTTGAGGGCTAAAAAAGCAGAAGTATGAAATCTGGAGGGCCAAAACGCAAACAAAAATTTTCTGAAATTTTGGATTTTTTTTTTTTTGAAATGCCACGTCATCGATGACGTGGCGCAATCTGGAGGTGCCACGTCATCGCTGACGTGGCACCAAATGGGCCCTATCAGAAGGGCCTAAATGTAATTTAAGAAAATATTCTCGGGCTAAAATGCAAAAAACTGAAATCTGGAGGAGTAAAATGGAAATAAAATTTTCTAACCTTTCTTTTCTTTTTGCAGATTTTGGTGGGCTACCAGCCTTTTCCACCACGCTTTTGACCTACCAGATTAACGAATTTGCTTCGGGTTTGAAAATAAAAGTTGTAGCTCCAGGAACCCTCTATAACTTTTATTCTTTGAGTTTACATCCAGTTCCTCCTCCATCGCTTGAAATCTTGGCTCAAAGTTGGTTGTCTGGAAAATTTTCCAGACTTAGAAATTTTTCTGGAAAATCCTCTCGACCAAGAGCCTTTTTCTACCACATTTTTGACGCTCCAAATGGACGATTTTGCTTTGGGTTTCAAAAGAGAAGTTGTAGTTCCAGGTACCATATACAACTTTTATTCTTTGACTTTATTCTAATTCCTCTCTGATAGTATGGAATTTTGGCTCAAAGTTATCTATCTGGAAAATTTTCCAGACTCAGAAATTTTTTTGGAAAATCCTCTGGACCAACAGCCGTTTTCTACCACGTTTTTGACCCTCTAAATGGACGATTTTTCTTAATATTTTCAAATAGAAGTTTTATCCCCAGGAACCCTCTAAAATTTTTCTTCTTTGAGTTCAGTCTAATTCCTCTCCGATCGTATGAAATTTTGGCTCAAAGTTGGCTGTTTGGCAGAGTTTTTTTTTTTGCTTCAGAAAGTTCTCTGCTCAGAAATTTTTTTCTCTTCCCTTTAAACTGATTTTTTGTGCTTTTAACGAATTGGATTGAGTGTAAAAATGGTCAAAGACCATTCCTTGTCATGTGGGGAGTATGGCCATCTGAAATTTTTGGTGAAAAATCTAGATGTGTAGGAGAGATGTAAATTCATCATGTGTCGCCGATCGTTGGCGCGTGAGCGATCTGTGATCTTGTTCTCTCGCTGAATTTTTTTATTTTTATTTTTTATAAAATTTTAAACCAATTAATTAGTTAATAATATTTTAATTAATAATTAATTAATTAATTAATTTTTTTTTTTAAAAAAAAAAAAAAAAAAATCTAAAAGTTCAATAATATTAGAACTTATTCTTAGTATTTCAAAAACATAAAATGCATAAGAATAATTAAACATCACAACATAAATTAAGAAGGAATTAAAGGGTAAATTAAAAGAAAATCAAAGTGCAGGTTAAAAAGACATTGAAAAGCAAAAATTAAAAGAAAATTGAGAGACAAATGTTAAAAGGAAAATAGGGGACAACTTAAGGGACAAAAATAGGTGTCTACAGCTTGCCCTGTCTCTTGCCAGAGTGTCGAAGAGGATCGAAGAAACTCTAGGCAAAGATTGTAGACACCGCATGACTAGATGATTCCAATCGTGCAACAAAATTTGCCACATGTCAACCTTAAGCTCATGAGGTCATGGAAGGAAAAATTCACCATCTTGACAAACACACTGGGGAGATTAGATCTATCTATTCATCCAGAGCGGAAAAGTCCTTATTGGGGGAAAGAAATGAATAAAAAGACTCCCAGTGAAATGAACCATAAGAGACATAAATGAAACTTGAAAACAAGAACACAAATCCCAGTCCGTGTTTATCGGAGTACAGGATTTGTTTTCAAGTTTCATTTATGTCTCTTATGGTTCATTTCACTGGCTCCCAATGTGCCTTATTTTTATTCAACAAGCAATATTAATTAAAAGCCCGACTTTGTATCATCAAGGCAAGGGTATGTAAAGTACGAATGAAAACCCGATTTTATGTCATCGGAGTAAAGACATATAAATTAAAATGAAAACCCGACTTTGTGTCATCGAGGTAACAAGAGTGAAATGGAAACCCAAACGGTGAGTTTGTCGGGTAATGTAAACTTGAAATGAAAGCCGAAATTTGTTTATCGGGTAAAATGCAAACCTAAAATTCGTTTATCAGGTTAAATAAAAATGAAAATGAGAACTTAGTTCGTTTATCGGGAGGAAAATCAAACTGAAATTCGTTTATCAGGTTGACGAAAATGAAAATCCGAAATTCGGGTTTATTTTCGATGAAAATGCAAACCTGAAATTCGTTTATCAGGTTGATGAAATTAAAATGAGAACCCAAAATTCGTTTATCGGGGATGAAAATGTAAACCTGAAATTCGTTTATCAGGTTGATGAAAATGAAAATGAGAACCCGAAATTCGTTTATCGGGGATGAAAATGCAAACCTGAAATTCGTTTATCAGGTTGATGAGTTTAAATGAAAATGAGAACCCGAAATTCGTTTATCGGGAGGAAAATGTAAACCTGAAATTCGTTTATCAGGTTGATGAAAATGGAAAATGAGAACCCGAAATTCGTTTATCGGGGATAAAAATGCAAGCCTGAAATTCGTTTATCAGGTTGATGAAATTAAAATGAGAACCCGAAATTCGTTTATCGGGGATGAAAATGCAAACCTGAAATTCGTTTATCAGGTTAGTGAACCCGAAATTCGTTTATCGGGTGTTGAAAATGCAAACCTGAAATTCGTTTATCAAGTTAGTAAAAATAGAAATAAGAACCCGGAATTCATTTATCAGGTGGTGAAAATGCAAACCTGAAATTCGTTTATCAGGTTGATGAAAATGAAAATGAAAACCCGAAATTCGTTTATCGGGAGGAAAATGCAAACCTTAAAATTCGTTTATCAGGAGAAAAATGCAAACCTGAGACAATTCGTTTATCAGGTTGATGAATTGAGAATGAAACCCAAAGACAGTTTATCCCCGTATAAACGAGCTGGGGATAAATTCTTATATTTGATCTTATTAAGAAAACTGAAATTCGTTTATCGGAGTTGATGAACGAATTTAAGGTTTGCATTCGTTTATCGGGATGAAAATGCAAACCTGAAATTCGTTTATCAGGTTGATGAAATGAAAACCCAAAATTCGTTTATCGGGGGGAAAATGCCAACCTGAAATTCATTTATCAGGTTAATGTAAATAAAAATGAGAACCCGAAATTCGTTTATCGGGAGGAAAATGCGAACCTGAAATTCGTTTATCAGGTTGATGAAAAATGGAAATGAGAACCCGAAATTCGTTTATCGGGTGAAAATGCCAACCTGAAATTCATTTATCAGGTTAAATGAAAATAAGAACCCGAAATTCGTTTATCGGGGATGAAAATGCAAACTTGAAATTCGTTTATCAGGTTGATGAAAATGAAAATGACCGAAATTCGTTTATCGGGGATGAAAATGTAAACCTGAAATTCGTTTATCAGGTTGATGAAAATTTAAAAATGAGAACCCGAAATTCGTTTATCGGGTGATGAAAATACAAACCTGAAATTCGTTTATCAGGTTGATGAAAATGAAAATCCGAAATTCGTTTATCGGGGATGAAAATGCAAACCCGAAATTCGTTTATCGGGGATGAAAATGCAAACCTGAAATTCGTTTATCAGGTTGATGAAAATGAAAACCCGAAATTCGTTTATCGGGGATGAAAAGGCGACTAGTAATTAAACCTAACACGACTGGATTGTAAACTAGAACATGAAGCCCTAAACGGTAAATGACAGTATTATTTAAACTGAGAGGTTTGACTGGGAATTCAGTGCACCTTCTTCCAAGTGGCGATCACTTGTGAGGTTGATTGCCTCATTAGGGGTTGGCGTGAATCACCCCTTTCAAAATGCGAAGAAAGATTGTTGGGTATCAAGACAGCTCTCAGGATTAGTGTATCCCTTATTGTTTATGAAGGATATCCAATCGATAAAAATTTGCCCCAGTGTCGTGGATTTGTATTTCATGTACCTGCAGGTACTCAAAACAATGCGATATCAAGCAAAGAAAACTCGAATTGGTCAGTGCCAAAACATACAAAATGTCAATCTTAGCAAACATTACTATAAGCAAGGTGACCGAGCTCGCTAAGAACTGCCTACGTATCCCACCACAGGAATCAGGTCTAACGTAGTTCGATTAAACAGATGATTTTCACATATTTGACAACTAAGACATCAACAACAAGAAGAACAACTACAAACAAACAAAATGGCAATGTGTGAGTTAGATAGAAGTACATGAATAAATAATACAGGCACATGGGAGCAATCTTAGTAAAAATCGTGCCATCACGTATTAACACCGCTTTGCCTTTCATTCTAAGTTATTTGGACCCGATCAGGCAATGCTTTGGATCCATCGGATACGTGCCTCTTAAAGGCCAATGACTGTGTTGAGAGAACGACATAGAGGCAACCAATAAGCCTAACTTCAGTCAACAAATTTCGATTGAACACTTTCCCAAGTGAAAACAGACGTGGACTCAGAGAAGTCATCAACCAGATTTTGACCGTTTGCTCGATTGGCCCTTTCCTCAGCGCCTTTTCAGGTTTTCGCTAAGGTTCCCCTCCCTTTTATTTTTATTTTTGCATTTTTCCGCACACTCTCCTTTTGCCTAGGCCGCCCCGTAGGGTTTTCAACCTAGCCTCTCTTTAGCTTTTGTTTTTTTTTTTTTTTTTAAAATTGATATGGCATTTGAATGACTTGCCCCAGTTTAAGATGGGCGCTCGTTTGGATAATGTTAAAGGAGATCAAGGGATGGAAGAGCTTATACCCATTATGAGAATGTCTATCCTAATGTCCTTGCAGGCATACTTAAAGGGAGCTATCTCAGTACACATCTAGATGTGTATAAGAGACAGATCTCATACACATCTAGATAGATTTGCAAAAAAAATTGCCCCAATTATAACAAACTGAGTTTTGTTGGGCATTTGTTTTGGTCAGCCTCTCAAACTTTTTTCTTTTTTTTTTTTTTTTGTTTTTTTTGTTTTTGGTTTTGTTTTGTTTTTGTTTTTTTTTTTTTTTTTTTTTTTGTTTTTTTTTTTTTTTTTTTTTTTTTTTTTTTTTTTTTGTTTTTTTGGTTTTTTTGGTTTTGTTTTTTTTTTTTTTTTTTGCCACCCAAAACAACAATTTGCCCCAACATTGCAAATGAGCTCATTTCCAACTTATTTTTACGGCAAAGGATAGGGACAATGCACTATTTTCAGGTGTTTCATTTTCATACACCGAAGAACGAGAGGTCTATGTCGATTTGAAAGTTGGGGGAAAATTTTTTTTTTGGGGGGAAAAAAAAAAAAAAAAAAAACAAAACCAAAAAAACCAAAGGTTTACATCGCCAAATCGGATGAAAAACTTTTTGACCATGTCCGCATTTATCGGTTGAGGAAAACTGTCCATCCATCTCCGTAAGGATAAGAGCTCCTCGATTTTTATTGCATTTTTATACCCGATAAACGAATTTTGGGTTCTCAAACTTGCCCTTTGCTTCATCCTGTATTGGCAATATACGTTTCAAAACTAGATCGCCAGCCTGAAAATGTCTGGGCTTGACTTTCTTGTTGTAAGCTCGGGCCATCCTCCGTTGATAACATTGGCCATGACACACAGCTGTTAGCCGTCTTTCATCAATGAGTGCAAGCTGTTCATGTCTGAGCCTTACCCATTCTGCATCCTCTAACTCAGCCTCTATAAGAATGCGTAGAGAAGGGATCTCTATTACTAATACCTGTCTCTCTATACACATCTAGATGTGGCGTTGCCCCAAGATGTCCCGATGGAAGTCCGATAACCCAACAAAGTGCATATGGCGGCTTTTCATGCCAATCACGCGATCAACCATCTTTCGAATAATTCTCTTAAGATTCTTGTTGGTGCTTGATTGCCCCATTCATTTTTGGCTGTAGATGGTGGAATTCGATGCTTAATCTTGAATTGGGCACAAAGACCATCTACCATGTCATTGTTCAGATTCTTGGCATTGTCGGTAACCAATGTATCAGGGATCCCAAAGCGGCAAATGATGTTCTTTCGGATGAACTCTGCCACTACTTTCTTTGTGACGTGCTTGTAGGATTCAGCCTCGACCCACTTAGTGAAATATTCAATCGCTACTAGAATGAAGCGATGACCATTAGAAGCCGCGGAGGATGGCCCGAGCTCTGTCTCTTATACACATCTAGATGTGTATAAGAGACAGTGCCTGCAATTCGGTTGGTGTCTTTCTTCTGTCTCTTATACACATCTAGATGTGTATACTGCGGACAAACTCGATACAATCATGCTCCATAGTAAGCCGAAATAACTGCTCTCATTATCTTTTTAGGACGAGCATTGCCTATTGCCATTCCCCCTCTTAAGCTTACTGTTTCACGTTCTGCCGCCATTTTGGCCCGTTGATAAGATCAAGGCACCTCAGAAGACACATTTATGTCCTTCGATAAAGTATATTGCCATTTAAAAAGAACTTGATTGACATTCGGCGTAGGAACTTCTTATCTGAAGTACTAGCCCTTGGAGGTAGTTGCCTTTGTCCAAAAACTCCTTGATGTCATGAAACCAAGGCAGTCCATCGATTCGCCTTAAGATCGCAATACCACTCGGCTTTTCCAGACTGAATGGTAATGGGTTCTATCACTTGTGCCGTCGGATAATCGATCATTGAAGATAAGGTAGCGAGCATCGGTGAATACATTTCTGGATCGGGGTATGTGAGTGAATTCCAAAGCATCAAAGTGTCGACCCTAGTTTGAGAATACTGCAGTGACATGGCATGATTATAGAATCTCTGGTTATGAGTGCTTGCAGTATCTGATGGACAAGCAAATCTGAATCACTATGAACATCTAATTCTTTAATATTCATATCCAATGCCATTTTACACATTGATGCTTATATGGAAGCCTCATACATCTGCCATCCAGGAATGTATTGCCGATGTACACTGGCTACCTTCTGTTCTTATACACATCTAGATGTGTATAAGAGACAGCCCCTGGATCCTATGCTGCACCGAAAGTATAAGAGACAGATATATTGATCTACCAACGCAGATGAATACATTTCAATCAGTGTGCATTGCATCAAATGAATAAATTGCCTACGTCTCTTAAGTATGTGTGCAAGGGTTGATAATCATTCTCCCTTGGGTTCTCAGCAAGATGATCCGCTATTGCTTGTCCTTTGATAGCCTTTTGAGTAGTAAAGATGATATCGAATTCTGCTAACAACATCTGCCATCTAGCCAAACGTCCAGTAGGCATAGGCTTCTCGTAACAGATAGCGAAGGGGATCACACCTGGAAATGAGATAAGTGGTATGACCCAGTAGATAATGCCTTAGCCGTTGGAAGATCCAAACTAATGCACAACATGTTCGTTCTAGAAAAGAATAATTGGCTTCATGGACTGTAAACTTCTTGCTTAGATAGTAGATAGCCTGCTCCTTTCTGCCCGAATTGTCATGCTGCCCCAAGACACAACACATGGATCCGTCCAAAATTGACAGATACATGATTAATGGCCTCCCTGGCTTTGGGGGGATCAACACAGGAGGGTTCAAAAGATAATCTTTGATTTTGTCAAAAGCCTGCTGACAATCATCATTCCAGTACATCGGCGTATTTTTTCTCAACAGTTTGAACAAAGGTTCACAAGTAGCTGTCAGCTGAGCAATGAAGCGACCGATGAAATTTATTTTACCCAAGAAGCTTTTTACGTTCTTCTGAGTCTTTGGCACAGGCATATCATGGATAGCTTCGATCTTTGCTGGGTCTATCTCAATCCCATCCCGCTTACTGACAATGAAACCTAATAACTTTCCAGAAGGAGCTCCAAAGGCGCACTTTGCTGGGTTCAACTTTAGATTGTATTTCCTCACTCTCTCAAATACCTTCTTAAATTGGTCAAGTGATCCTCTGCCTTCTTGGATTTGATGATGATATCATCGACATAGACCTCTATCTCTTCGTGTATCATGTCATGAAACAAGGTGGTCATAGTGCGTTGATATGTTGCACCAGCATTCTTAAGTCCAAATCTCATAACTCTATAGCAGAATGTCCCCAAGGAGTAATGAATGCTGTCTTTTCCCTGTTTTCCTCGTCCACTAGGATTTGGTGATACCCAGCAAAATAATCGACAAAAGTCTCCATCTCATGGCAGGCAGCACTGTCTAGAATGATGTGAATGTTTGGCAGCGGAAAATCATCCTTGGGACTGGCCTTATTTAAATCTCGATAATCAACACAAACTCTGACCTCCCCAGTCTTCTTCTTGCTAGGATACCGGGATACAATGATGATTGTGGCATTAAACTGCTTGATAATTTGTTCTTTGATCTTTAAACTCATTTCCGGCTTAAACTTTCTTGGCTTTTGCTTTACAGGCAGGCATTTAGGATCGGTGGGAAGTTTGTGAACCACTACATCTGTTGAAATGCCAGGCATATCATCATAAGACCAGGCAAAGACATCTTGGAACAAAATCAAAAATTCTATCATCTCTTTTCTCTATCAAAGATAGAATAACATGAATCAAAGAGAAAGCAATGAAAGAAGAAAAAGAAAAAAATGAGCTAAAACATCTTGAAGAAAAAGTTCTCATTAATCAAAAATTTGTACAAGTGATCCTAGAGAACATAAACTTAACATTCATTGGCCATCCTAAAAAAATGAAAGGTCTTCATTCATCTCCAAAAAGATGAATAAGATGAATCATGAAGGCAATATCATGATTGTACTTGCCTTACTAATTGAATTGTTTTCAAGATTCATCTCCAAAACAAATGAACGAGATGAATCATGAATACAATGCTGTGCATGCACCTATTCCTTGACTAGATGGCATAAACAAAACAGCTTAAAAAATACGCAACATACATACAAAGATGAAATTAAAAGGAGCAAAACTAAAAATAATATCCTTTCAAATTTACCGAAACTCCCTGTGAATAGGGAGATCATCAGATGTCCAATTGTGCAGTTGGTCGATCTCAGCAAATGGCAGCTCAGTGTCATCCTCCTCCGCCTGCTCTTGAATAATTACCCCCCAAGCAAATAATTCGGCTATCCCTTGGATAAGGTCCTTCTTTTCAGCCTCATCTGCATCAGGAACCAGAATCGCGGCAGAACGTGAAAAAGTAATCTTAAGAGGTGGAATGGCAATAGGCAATGCTCGACCTTCCTGTTCAGCTCTCTTCAGCTCCTTAATCTCCCTCAACTGCCTGGCATTCGGGCGAAAACCGAGCCCAAATGTATTCATCTGTGTTGGTAGATCAATAGGGTGTGTTTTGCCTTGCAAATTCATCCCCAAACCTTGGCCGATGCGATATCCTCCACGCAGCATTTCCTTTGCAATCATTACACTCGCCTTATCCCAGACAACTTTCATTGATGACTGCTCTCCAGGCCCTCGGCTGACAGAGACCACATCATAAGCTAGGAAAGGCACCGGAGTGTCGCTGCTTTCTCCAACTTCCTCCTTGACCATCATGGCGTGGTCGTCTTCGGCAAACACAGTAATCAGCTTAAGCTCGTAAATGAATTTAACCCTTTGATGCAAAGATGACGGAATAGCCCCAGCAGAATGGATCCAGGGACGTCCCAATGGATCCAGGGACGTCCCAACATTGTGAGGGCATCTTATTCACTGCTCCACTACCGAATATTCACTTTTTCGATCAATCTTAGAAAGTCCTCCATATCTTTGTCTCATTCTGACCTTAGGGGCTGCATAGGCTCTTTACCTTTGCTGGATTGTCCAACCTCAAAACTGTTGTCATTTGTGATTCGGCCTGACCTCGTGACAGCAGACACTTCCTCCTCAGAAACTGGCTTTCCACCGACTATCACAGCTGAGGGTTGGTAATTCCACGGCATTGCATGTGTGCTCTCAATTGGCAATTGTGTTGGTAGTTCAATCACAACGGGATCTTGGGGTTCTACCTCAAACGGATCCACGTCTATGATAAAAGGCTCAGATGGCTCCGAATTCAAATAAAACGGTTTGATCTGAGTCATTGTCACTTCTTTGATTGCTCCTTCTTCCTCTTCGATCTCCGCTTGTATACAAACCATCCCAACATGAGGCTCATGCCGTGGCAGCGGATTAGTGTTTACTTCAGGAGCCCTTATAAATGTTCCGGCCTCCTAATGACAATCTCTCGTGCGTTGATCATGTCTTGCACCTTATTCTTCAACGTCCAACAATTAGCTGTGGAATGCCCTGGGGCTCCAGAATGATAGGCACAGCAGGCGTTGGAGTCAAACCTATCCGGAACTCTCCTCGGATACTGAGGAAGAGCTATAGGATTCAATCTCCCTGCCGATCTCAACTGCTCATATAGTTGCTCGATGGGCCGTCCCAAGTTGGTGAAATTGCGGGGTGGTCTGGCTTGGTTGGGGTTTGGTGGAGAGAAGTTATTTGGCTGGTTGGGTCTTTGACTGTTTGAGGGTTGTGGTCTTGGATTATAATATGGGAGCTGTGGATTAGGCACGGGCACTTGTACTTGTGTTTGGTATACGGGTTGAGGATAGTATTGAGGTGGTAGTGGAGGTGGTGCATAAAAGGGTTGTGGGTTAGGTCTTTGATATTAATGAAAATTGCGTGGTGGTTGGCGGTTGGGTTGGTTGAAAATAAAAGTCCATACTTCCTCTTCCTTCTTGTCAAGCTTCTTGCTCAGGGGTTTCGTAGCCACAGACGTGCTCCCCTGCATGGATTCTATCTGAAGTTTGAAAGCCGTCATGTCAATAATTTTCCCGCTTTTCAAGCCCTTTTCAACGGCCTTTGCTTGCTGGACGATTTCTGAAAAGGATTTGCCAATAGACCCGGTCAACTTTTCATAGTAAGGAGGTTCTTGTGCATCAATAAAAAGTTTGACCATCTCCGTTTCAGTCATAGGTGGGCTCACTCTGGCAACTAATGCCCTCCATCTTTTCACATACTCACGGTACTCCTCTGAGGGCTTCTTCTTTAAGTTCATCAGAGCAAAACGGTCTGGCTCTAGGTCGTGGTTAAACTCGAATTGGTTCATGTGAGCAAGCATGAATGCCAAGTCTGTCATCAATCCTAGTTTTGGGATAAAGCATTAAAGTAATGATTTTCATGAAAGGAAATGGGGATGCGTGGCCAGATTATCGGCATTGCTTCCGAGGGTCACTTGTCGGATTCCAAACCAGCAAGTTGCAGAACATTTTAAGGTGAGCTACCGGATCTCCAGTGCCATTGTACTTTGGAAATTCTGGGATTTTAAATTTTGGCGGCAATTGCACCTCAGGGAATAGACATAGATCTTGGTAGTCGATAACTCCAAATTTATCTGTCCCCTGTTGCTGCTTCATGAAACTATCGAACCGCTCCATCTTTTTCAATAGGGCATCATTGACAGTCATTAATTCAGCTTCCTCTCCCGGGGTATACTGCAACTCAAGAGGATGTGGTGGTGGTGGAGTTGGATCTGTTAGTGGTGGCACTGAAGTTGGAGGAGGTTGATTTTGTGGTGATGGGGGTAGCGGCATCCCCATGCCGGGATTAGGAATACGAGGAGGTAGCATCTCCTAATTGGCGGGGTGAGACCCATAAGTTTGCCTGTACCATTGCATTTCTTGGTTCATACTGGCCATAGCAGCAATACACATCTAGATGTGTATCTTTATACACAGAGCCTAGATGTGTATAAGAGACAGGTTTAGGACACTGGTCCCTTCCACATCTTTTCTTTGATACGGTGCTCATACTGTCTTCAAATTGGAGCTTATGTGCACGCGAGCGGGTATAAATAGGGCTGCGTTGGGCAGCTATTTTGACACTTAGGACCTACATATTAAAACATAATAAAAAGAAAAATTCATATATATAAACAAACATAAACATAAATTTACAACATAAAACGTGGTTCCTTCCCCAGGAACCCTGAAAGCAAAAAAAAACTCTAAAGGGGATGAAGCCCGTTTGAACTTATTAGGCGAGCTGGCAGATGGTCTCGTATCTTCATTATTTGCTCATTGTACCGCAGAAGCTTGCTACTTGCTGATTCAGCAGCCCCATTGTGCATTAGGCGTCCCAGATCATCGGCCATCTCAGTGCATGCCCTCTTTCGGTTGTATTCCTGCTCTCGAATACAGGATTGCTGTTCTTGAAGTCTTTTGTAAGCTTGCCTGTGATTATCTAGAGCTATCTCCTTTTCTACTATTTCCTTGTCCTTAGCCTCCAATAGTGCGGTCAATCGAGCAACTTCTTCTGAAGGGTCTATTACGGCTTGCGATTGCCGGCTAAGCAAATGTTCCAGCCATGCATCATACTGAGGTGTGGTTGCTGAAATTCCACGCTGCTGTGGTTCGTATAACGACTCCTGACAGGCACGTCTGGATGCCCACGCTGACAAAATACTCGCCTTTTCTGGTATTGATTCGGGCCGCATCCCTTTGTCGAACATAATATTGAGCCGATCAGTCACTGATTTTGGAGGTACTGTTTGAACCCTCCCAAACTGACGTAAGACCCGGAAAGGCATGTAGGGAACAATGCCTTCATTTCCTATCAAGGGTATGAACGAAAGGCTAGCAGACTGTAGGCTCTGTGCATGACAGACATGTCATGCTAGATTGTTCTACCCCAGGAAAAATCATGACGACCGATCTTTCGTCGCCCCAAATGCTCCATGAACCAGGCTTGCAATAACAGGCTTGAACCCTTGAAAAATTTGACTCCATTCTGACAGTTTGTACAAGCTACCAATATGTCAGCTAGAATAGTAGGGATTATAGTAAGGTCTCGACCACCGACGCCATGTATCAAATCGGCTAACATCCGTACCGATCTAAATGCTATCCTCCCATCCGACCTCGGAAAAACATATGCACTGGTCAGTGCTAGAGCAAAAACTTGGACTCACTTCTGGGCCCAAGACTCCTCAGTGGGATGCAAAAAATGAGTATTGTTTCTGTGAAATCCTTATTTTGTGCCAAAGTGCTCGTGTAAAAACATCAAAGTAACCGAACTAGCCTCAGGTCCTCCTGGTATTGTGGCCTCGGATATGCCGGTGAACAAAGAGAAGTCCCTTGTAGTACCTAGGGACGGTAGTAGAACAAGTTTTTCCTCTAGCACTGACCAGTGCATATTTTTCATTACATATTAAACCTGACCTTGTACCCCTTCCGAGCCTTTATAAAATGAACACGCAATCTTGCAAATCCCATTGTAGGTTATGTACCTAGGGATAGGTATGCAATTCTATGTACGGGTATCCGATAAGGTATCCCTTCTACGGCTAGTGATATGCAATAAGTAGCCTACGGTGGCCCTACATTGGTGGGGTTATCCTACATGCATACAAGGGATTTTGAAACATGTTGTAGGGAAGGGTCTCCTATTAGGAGGGTAGGCAGCTTGACAACCATATGCCTTTGACCCTACCTAAGGCTTATGCAATGCAAAAATTGAAATTTATTCTTTCTTGCGGGAAGTAGATACAAATTGCAGGGCCAATATAAATCATACGAATCAGAAAAACTAATTACTATTACATAACAAAAATTGTAAGGCTATTTTACTATTACAAGCCAGATAAATGGGTGGGTCTTACCGCCTCGTGTCTAGTGTCCTAAACAAGGTCCACACAATTCTTCTGGCGCACAAATTTAGAAAATATATGAATCTGTTATCTACATTTCACTTGGAGGCGGTAAGATTCACACATTTTAGTGCGTTTGGCTCTAAAGGTTTGATGCACCCCAACACTCCAAAAATTTCCCCCAAATTAACCACAAACAGGTATAATAGCAAGATATAGTAAAACATGTACAATAAAGCAAAAACAAATCACACCATAAGTAGACAGGATTGTGGCACGTAAAACGAGACCTAAATCGAGCAAATTGGCACTCAAGACAGCAAACATAGTGAAATACAGTAAAACAAGTGCAAAAGAATTTGAAAAGAACAAAGAAAGTAACAGATAGCATGTGGCACATAAAACGAGACCTAAAATCCGTAAATCGGCACATCAGACAGCAAAATGGTGAAATACGTTAAAACAAGTGTAAATTAATTGAAAACAACAGATAAAGTAACATATAGCATATGGCACGCAAAACGAGGTATAGAGCCGTTGTCTTTATACACATCTAAATGTGTAAAGAGATTAGCCTATTCATAATGAACGGGTCTTAATATCAACATAAGATAAACAGCGTTAAAATCGTTGGCCCGGATTCTGTCTCTCCCCAGTCTAGATGCCACTCTAATATTTACAGCTTTTACCGCGAGCGTACCGACCCAATATATAACCGGTGGTATCCGGCTGTCTCTTATACACGTGTAGTGCTCGTGAAATAGGTGATTGAATGCAAAAATCCTACTTACAATTTACAAACATAAATTACCTACTTACTATTACAAATAAAATGAATCACCTATTTACTATTACATAACGGGCCTTCAATGCGACTATGAATTGTATAAAAACAATCTAAACTAGGGAAAACAAGACTGGAGTCGCCACTCGGTGTGTTGGTGCGCCGGGACACAAAAAATACATCAAAATTTAAAAAGAAAATAAACCCTAGTTTAGATTGACTCCTGGTCCACGTAACTCAAGAAAATGAGTTCGGGAATCCTGTTGTAAAATGGGAAGGTTTGGGATTGATTTGAATTTCCCTCGGCACCCACTTTACCCTGTCCCGGCGACCGGTTGCGTGATTTTATCGCGTTTCGCTTTTCAATTTTAGTATTCATTGTTGCCGGTTTTGTAGCATACGTGTGCTTTGAGATAGTTTAAAAGTAATAAAATATGTACATGTTAATGAGGAAACGAAAATAATAGTAAATATTAACATTGACAGGTAGATTTAGCCCGGGTCCAATTAAAAGTCGCACACATTGAGTTTGTAGTGCCCTTTAACTCCCAAGGGGCAAAATAGTCATTTATCATGCATGCCGGAGTTTATTTCTAGCCCAATTTTATATTGTTGATACAATTATTAAGTCCTGGGCTAAATTGAATTTGATTCAAATATTTAACTTCTAGATTGTATAAGAGATCCAAAATTTGATTCAATTTAGAGTAAATTCACTATTTTACTCAAATACAGATAATGCATAAATATTATAATGAGACCAATAAACATTAAAATAAAGCACCAATCATCACAAAATCATTTAATAAAAAATGTGCAAAGATCAAAGTATATTTAGATGGCTTGCAATTAAACACTCATAAGGGCAAAACAGTAATTTCACAATCCAATGATAATTAAAACATATTAAAATGCCAAATAGAAATCAAAGCAAAAATTGGTGGTTATTGACATAAAACATGTAATTTGGAAGAAATTTGAAGAAAAAAATAAAAAATAAAAATAAAAAAAACAGTAGATATTATTAAGAAAATTCCTTAAGGGCCTAAATGTAAATAAAAAAATTATTTGAGGGCTAAAAAAGCAGAAGTATGAAATCTGGAGGGCCAAAACGCAAACAAAAATTTTCTGAAATTTTGGATTTTTTTTTTGGGAAATGCCACGTCATCGATGACGTGGCGCAATCTGGAGGTGCCACGTCATCGCTGACGTGGCACCAAATGGGCCCTATCAGAAGGGCCTAAATGTAATTTAAGAAAATATTCTCGGGCTAAAATGCAAAAAACTGAAATCTGGAGGAGTAAAATGGAAATAAAATTTTCTAACCTTTCTTTTCTTTTTGCAGATTTTGGTGGGCTTGAAGCACCAGCCTTTTCCACCACGCTTTTGACCTACCAGATTAACGAATTTGCTTCGGGTTTGAAAATAAAAGTTGTAGCTCCAGGAACCCTCTATAACTTTTATTCTTTGAGTTTACTCCAGTTCCTCTTCCATCGCTTGAAATCTTGGCTCAAATTTGGTTGTCTGGAAAATTTTCCAGACTTAGAAATTTCTGGAAAATCCTCTCGACCAAGAGCCTTTTTCTACCACGTTTTTGACCCTCCAAATGGATGATTTTTCTTTGGGTTTTAAAAGAGAAGTTGTAGTTCCAGGTACCCTCTACAACTTTTATTCTTTGACTTTAGTCTAATTCCTCTCTGATAGTATGGAATTTTGGCTAAAAGTTGTCTCTCTGAACAGATCTAGATTTAGAATTAGTTATGCAAAATCCTCGTGTTAAAATTTTTCTTCTTTGAGTGCAGTCTAATTCCTCTCCGATCGTACTGTTCACGCGCCGAACTTTTTTTATTTTTTTATTTTTTTTTTTATAAAATTTTAAACCAATTAATTAGTTAATAATATTTTAATTAATAATTAATTAATTAATTAAATTTTTTTTTTTTTTAGAAAAAAAAAATCTAAAAATTCAATAATATTAGAACTTATTCTTAGTATTTCAAAAACATAAAATGCATAAGAATAATTAAACATCACAACATAAATTAAGAAGGAATTAAAGGGTAAATTAAAAGAAAATCAAAGTGCAGGTTAAAAAGACATTGAAAAGCAAAAATTAAAAGAAAATTGAGAGACAAGATAAAAGGAAAATAGGGGACAACTTAAGGGACAAAAATAGGTGTCTACAGACCTCTCTCTTGTAACTGATTTCTCCATTATGTTTTCTTATTGGACAATAGTTCGAGATCTTGGTCATAAATCCTATAACATCTGCATAAAATATATTGATGTTAGTATCATTTCATATATGTGTGTGCATCTATGTAGTAATAAACTCATTACCAAGTCTTATTTGGTTCTGATGATGGTCGATGATGATGTTCTCGATATTTGTGAAATTGAATTGGACATTAGTTGGTGTCAATTTTTCTTCAATTTCCTTTACAACCGTGTCTAGTTCTAATACAATTTCAATTCCTGGATGAACTGATTAATATTTTATGTTGATATTGCGAACAGTAGCTTTTGAGATGATATAGGTCTGGTTGAACGAAAATGAATCTTGAAATTTTTGAATTGCATTTTGAAATATCATCACTCTAATCTCAATACCCTTTACATTATGAGGTCATTATTATTTAAGATATTTGTAATCACGTGATTTAGTTTAGTTTTGATTACTTCCTCACCGATAAATATCATTCTTCTTATCCTTTTTTTTGGATTGTCATTTGAAGAGATTTGAGATAATCCCGGACGTAAAGCTAATAGTTTTGTTGTCCATCCATTTATTGTACTCGAGGCTATCGAGATTGTTAATCATAATTGTAGCTTCCATGTATTTGGCCCTATTACACTGGAAATAATGAGCATAATTCGTTACAAAAAAAAGAAAGAAAACGATAGAAAAAGAAAGACACAATTAAATTACAAAATATATAAAAGTTGCTAAACTGCCACCATCGCATAAAATTTCTTGTAAGGTTGCAAAAGTTAAAAAAATAAAAAATAAATAAATCCAACCTTTCCAATGAAAAGATAATTTATTATTTCTAATTCATAATACCATTTTAAAGATTTTGAATGTGGAGAAACTACAGAATCATAGTTAAACTCATGATTTTGTTTGAATAACTAATTCTTTATCAGTTGAAATTGTAAAAATGAAAGTGTGAGAAAATTGTACTTTGTTGAAGAATTATCATTAGAAAGTTGTACTATATCATCATTAATGTTCTGCAATTGGAGTTATACAAGAATGATATAATTACAGTAGAGGTAGAGTGTCATACTACTATTACTCTTATTATCTATTGCCATTCTATTGTATTTATATTCCTTCTTGATTAGTGAATTTGTTCAAGCTTATTCTTCAAATGCATTATCAACAGGAAATACCACCTTATCCGATGATGGGAATAACTTATCCAAGAAAAATTTATCTAGGCTTTCCTACTTTGATTCTCATAGCATGTTGGTTGAAAACACATCTTCAGATGGTGGAGTTTCTTGTAATGTTTTTACATCTACTGAAATCTATGGAGCAGAGGATTCATTGGCTTAGCAATCTGTTGATGAAGAAGGAGAAGTGTCCAGTCACCAGAAGGCACTATTACTGAAGATGCCTTCACTGAGACAGTTAAAATTTCTAGTCACAGTTCTTAGCTTGGTGATCCAACTGTTAGTTCATGTCCTGTTTGTCAGAATGAAGAAGTAGTTGTTACAGGATGAGGATGTAAACCAGGAAGAGTATATACCTTCTGCTTATAAATTGGCTTATTGTTCCTGACGCCATGGATGAAAATTCATCTTTCAAATCTTATACTTAATAGTCTCTCAGTCTCTCTTGCACGGGAGGCTATGACCATACGTGATTTTATATTTGTATAAGAGAACACTTTACTCTGATTATACTTATATCCACTTCTTTTTAAGATATAGGCTAAATATACTTGCAGAGCATCTCTGTTTTGGTGATCGTGAGTTTTACAAGGATTGGTAGAATGCAAAAATAATTGAAGAGGTGGGCTTTTATAAAACTAAAATATCTTCTTTGGTTGTTCTCTCTTCTCATGCTTATCCTTTATACGGTTTCTTTCTATTCATGTTTCTAATCCAATTATTTTATAACTAATTAGAAATTATATCTGTTCTCCTACCCTCATTTTATATGGTTGTCCTACAATGAATGTGAATGTATTTTCTCATTTTCTTTTTGTTTCTCTTTTCTATGTTAGAAATAACAAAGCAAAGATCAAAACCTTGCACCTTTTGTTAACATGTGAATCTTTGCTTATTTAAGGAACTATCAGGATATTTTTCATTCGATTCAAAATATGATTGGGTAAATAGTAATTAATAAACAACCATAATAGAATCTAAAAAATCTTAGATTAAAATAGAGTTGCTAAATCAGAACATAATTTTAAAAAATCTCTTAGTTTGCAGTAGAACTCCTTGTCTGAGAGCAATGGATTTCGGAATCAACCCAAACAGTATAATCATGTTAAGCAAAGATGTCTTCACATGTTTCTTTTCTCTAGGTTGGTTCTTGTGTTTCTGCACTGAAATTAAGAGCAATTTCTTTTTTTGCTGTGAGAAAGCTATTGTAAGATGAATAAATTATAAAACTTGAACTAGAGTTAAAGTTAATTTCAGAGAACATTGTGTTGGGTATGCCTTGTATCTTTTCAAGAAAGCACATTGGTTTGGGAAGAGTAAGGGATCTTTTACCCACATGATTATAAATTAAGGGCCTTAATTAATGTTTTAAGTGCACCAAGCGAAGAGAGCTTTAGTGGGCTTTCAGGGCCTTTATGGCCATCTAGCCTTTTGTCTTTATTTGGGCTCTCTTGTGCTTTTGTTATAATGGTGCCTATAGCCCATTTTGTGGAGATCTCTCCAAAATTGTAATGCACTTTAATTAGTGGATGTTTTCCCCTTCGCCCTAGATGTAGGTCTTTTGACCGAACCACGTAAATCTTTGTGTCCCTTTTATTGTTATATTTCTCTTTGTTTATATTCGTTATTATCTTCAAAGGCTTATTAAGAAATTTCCGCAAATGTCCGGGGTTCCGATCCTAACAAATTGGTATCAGAGCCGGGGACCCGTTGAGTTAAGCCAATTTGATGGTAACGTCCAATACCAAGAAGAAATTACTTGCCAACGAGTAACCCATAATTCAAAATTTCTCAACTCAAAACTCAAAATTTCTCAACTCAAAACTTCGTTACCATCAAATTGGCTTAACTCAACGGGTCCCCGGCTCTGATACCAATTTGTTAGGATCGGAACCCCGGACATTTGCAAAAATTTCTTAATAAGCCCTTGAAGATAATAACGAATTCTTGGTAAACAGAGAGAAATATAACAATAAAAGGGACACAAAGATTTACGTGGTTCGGTCAAAAGACCTACATCCACGGGCGAAGGGGAAAACATCCACTAATTAAAGTGCATTACAATTTTGGAGAGATCTCCACAAAATGGGCTATAGGCACCATTATAACAAAAGCACAAGAGAGCCCAAATAAAACAAAAGGCTAGATGACCATAAAGGCCCTGAAAGCCCACTAAAGCTCTCTTCGCTTGGTGCATTTAAAACATTAATTAAGGCCCTTAATTTATAACATTGGGTGGGAGAGAAATACTCTTCCCAAACCAATGTGGGACAAAACAAAAGATACAAGGAATACCCAACACCTTGAACTTGGAGAATCATTTACTGTCCACTGTCAACAAATCATCAAACGAAATTGGACCCGTACATGATTTAGTATTAATCTTAAATAGTATCTTTCTCTTTTTGCCGGATTAGCTCCATTGACTCTTCCAATGACATCTCTTTGTTTTCTTCTTTGTTTTTGCATCTTCCAGCAAGGAGCAATGTTAATTGTCTAGGTTGTCTTATTTGGAATTTGTAAGTGTAGTACTTTCAACATGATACCTTTGTACTTGAGTTCACGTACTACTGTGAAAGTAAAATTTATTTCATGCTGTAGTTTATTAGGATTTTTAAAAGTATAAATCGAGTAAAAATACAGTAAAATTTATTCTCATGAAAACAGTACCTTTTGACTCCCGATTGACCATGTCTTCACTCTTAGCGCAGATGTTAGATTTGGTGTTTGTGCCTTGTTTTTGCTTGTAGATGCGATATTGTTTCTCACATTGACTTTTTCAATATTTGGATGCTATTCAATCTCGCCATTAGAAAAAAGAAGTGGATATTGTAATGGATCATAGCATCCGAAGTAATACTTCACTCGATATCTATTTCCACATTTAGGGTGTATTACAATATCTCATTGAAATGGAATATTTGGATTATTCCCTTCAATCCAAATGGCTACAACTTGATTAGCTGAAGGCCAGTGATAAACTCGTTGATCTAATTTGACATTTTTTGTAATATGAATTTGAACTTCCATGATTGTAGAAAAATCTCTCTATTTTTTGAAAAATTTTGCATATGGATTTTCTTCCATAATGTGCGTCAACTTCCATACTATTTATTCTTGAATATTGCCATCAACAAGAATTTTCATTTTATTCTGAATCTCATTTTCAGTATTATAAAAGTAGAATTCAAAATAGATAGGACCATCATCATCATTGGAATCAAACCAAGAAGGTCATGGTAGATTTGTCCTTGAACTCGAAATGTATAAACTCCTTATCTGCTTTCAAGCTAAATCTTTGTTCAATTTAACTCCAAATGATGTGAAAGAAAAGATACTATTATATGCACGAATATTTACTTCAATGTGTCAAGAGACATTCTTGATTGAGAAGTGAAGAGAAGGACATGGAAGATTTATATTTCCATTATCACAACAAAATGAACTTGGTTCATACTGAATTTTTTTGGCATGACAATGACTACTAGTATGCATTTCACTCAATTGATGCGGTTCTGAGAATACAAGATCATATAATATTTTGCCTATATAAAACAAAAAATGGGAAAATGATTAGAAATATGATTCAGATTATTTTGAAAAAATTTGTGATATATATTGTTGACCGTGAGATTGTCTTTGATGCATTGCAGCTTTGATTGATTCTTTGCTTGCTTGTTTTCTATTTTTCCTTGCTTCTGTAGAATTTTGGACTTTGCTACATATCGTTGCTCTTCAGTTAATTTAGCATATTCAGTTCTCTTTCGCTTCCGAATGTCATCTACATATGGATTTATAGTAAAATGTTATTACTAATATAAGATGGCAAAATAATAGATGGACAAATAGTAATATATGATACTTAACCGTTAAAATGATACAATGTAAGAAGTATATAATATAGGTTATTGCTTAAAATTTTGTGTAACATGTTGCTAACCTTGAGAGTCTCCTGGATTATTATTAGTTATAGGCAGCACCTTTTCACCTTGTTTTTTTATTTCTTCTTCCTTCTGTCACTTTTTGAATTTTTTGATATCGTTGCTTTTCAGTTAAATTGTCATATTGGTTCTCTTCTTTTCCAATTTTTTCTTATTAAGCTCATCTATAAATGATCAAAATAACAAAATACAAATCAGTGGATGGTAAAAATAATAAGGCATGATTCTTAACCATAAAATGACTAAAACATATGAAATACATAGTATAGGTTATTTCTTAAATTTTTGTGGCTTAAATATGTTGATAACCTTGGGAACCAGTTGGACTACTTGCAACTGTAAGTGGCTCATTTTCTCTTTGTTGTTTATTTCTCCTTGCTTCTGTCACTTTTTGATTTTTTTACATCGTTGCTCTCCAGTTAAATTGGAGTATTGGATTCTCTTCTTTTGTAATTTTTGCTTATTAAGCTCATCTATGAATGATCAAAATAATAAAATATAAATAACTTAATGGCTCAAAATATTGCGTGATTTTTAGGCATCAAAATAATTAAAAGATATGACATTCATTGTATAGATTATTTTTTAAAAGTTTGAGGAATATGTTGATAACTTTGGGAAACTCCTGGACCATTCACAATTGTGAGTGATTCATCGATAACTTGTTTTTTGTTTCTTCTTGCTTCTTTCACTTTTTGATCTTTTTGACGCCCTTTTTTTTTTCTAATTTTATCTTCTGTAGGTTATCTATAAATGGTAGTAAATTGTTATTACTATGATACAATAACCAAAAAAGTTGATGGAGAAACAATAAAATATGATATCTACCTAAAACATAGGGTTATTTATTCGACTAATTCATTTTTTGTTTAAAATACTAGATACTCATCTGTCATGAAATGAATGTATACTTCACAAACCAGAGGTACGTATTCTTTATACATGTATTTTATTATGAATAGAAAGATCAAAATAATAAATGCAGTTTATTAACTCATGAACATGGTGATATATTGATTTGATTCTTTGTCCATTTGAAAATTATACAGTAGTTCAAACACAAGAAAGTTTTGATATCACTCATGGTCTGTTTTTCATGAATTATGTTTTTAAGACTGAAATATTTTATTAATGCATGGTTCCTACATAACAGAGCTACTTTTCATGATTGGAGGAATTTAGCTATGTTCCCTATTTCCTTCAAATTTAGAGTGGTGTTATTTTTCAAAACAACCATAAATTTTTTTTTAACATCAAAGCGGTGATGAAGAGTAACAGGCATATAGAAGTGCCAATTTTGCATTTGGCTCTTTGATGAATATTTTTTTCTCAAATTGGCCTTGGGTGGTCAAAGATATAACAATTTTAGAATAAGGTTATGTTTGGAGATTACAACTTAGACTATGATGTTATTTGTTATTATCTGTTTTCCCCCTTTTTGAAAAATCTTATTTTTGGCAATGTGCATATAGG